>CM076672.1:43272732-43970232 GCA_038501925.1 Xenopus petersii | reverse complement strand
TCGCGCGACGTTCGCCATTTTGAGTTCGCCATTGTTGGCGCTTTTTTTTGCCCTCTCACCCCAGACCAGCAGGTACATGGCAGCCAATCAGGAAGCTCTCCCCTGGACCACTCCCCTTCCCTATAAAAACCGAAGCCCTGCAGCGTTTTTTCACTCTGCCTGTGTGTGCTGAAGAGATAGTGTAGGGAGAGAGCTGCTGCCTGTTAGTGATTTCAGGGACAGTTGAAAGTTTGCTGGCTAGTAATCGTTTTGATACTGCTCTGTTATTGGAGGGACAGAAGTCTGCAGGGGTTTGAGGGACATTTAAGCTTAGGTAGCTTTGCTGGCTAGTAATCTACCTTCTACTGCAGTGCTCTGTATGTAGCTGCAGTGGGCAGCTGTCCTGCTTCTGATCTCATCTGCTGACTGCTGCAATAACAGTAGTCCTTGTAAGGACTGCTTTTATTTATTTTTTTGTTCCAATACAGAGCAGTATCAAGCAGATTACTAGCCAGCAAACTTACTATCATCTGTCCCTGAAATCACTAACAGCTCTCCCCCTACACTATCTCTTCCAAGCACACACAGGCAGATTTTTCAGATACATTTTTGCCCTTGATCCCCCTCTGGCATGCCACTGTCCAGGTCGTTGCACCCTTTAAACAACTTTAAAATCATTTTTCTGGACAGAAATGTCTTTTTTAGATGTTAAAGTTCGCCTTCCCATTGAAGTCTATGGGGTTCGCGAACCGTTCGCGAACCGCTCGCATTTTTGCGCAAGTTCGCGAATATGTTCGCGAACTTTTTTTCCGACGTTCGCTACATCCCTATCAGAGATGTCAGTATGGGCCAAGGAGCAACACCTTAACATTCAGAGCAAACTGCAACTCTCCCACACACAGCAAATGACACAATTTTATTCCTGTTCCTGTTTTTTTTTTATTCCTGTTCAGAAAAGTCATTGTCAGATGTCTGATGAAACTAACACTTTACCCTTTGTGTAAGTATTTTGTTGCATAGCACCAATGAAGGGGCTCATTACATCTCATACAGTAAGTGATAAAAAGAAAACCAAGTAAAAGAATATTTAATAAAAGATCAGTGCCATGTATTATATAATGCAATGACTGCACCATTCTAAAGCTTCAGAATCTCTATAACAGTAATGATTTAGGCCTTTGAAGTTGTCGAAGGATCTCCCCATTAGGGATGTAGCGAACGTCGGAAAAAAAGTTCGCGAACATATTCGCGAACTTGCGCAAAAATGCGAGCGGTTCGCGAACGGTTCGCGAACCCCATAGACTTCAATGGGAAGGCGAACTTTAACATCTAAAAAAGACATTTCTGGCCAGAAAAATGATTTTAAAGTTGTTTAAAGGGTGCAACGACCTGGACAGTGGCATGCCAGAGGGGGATCAAGGGCAAAAATGTATCTGAAAAATCTGCCTGTGTGTGCTTGGAAGAGATAGTGTAGGGGGAGAGCTGTTAGTGATTTCAGGGACAGATGATAGTAAGTTTGCTGGCTAGTAATCTGCTTGATACTGCTCTGTATTGGAACAAAAAAATAAATAAAAGCAGTCCTTACAAGGACTACTGTTATTGCAGCAGTCAGCAGATGAGATCAGAAGCAGGACAGCTGCCCACTGCAGCTACATACAGAGCACTGCAGTAGAAGGTAGATTACTAGCCAGCAAAGCTACCTAAGCTTAAATGTCCCTCAAACCCCTGCAGACTTCTGTCCCTCCAATAACAGAGCAGTATCAAAACGATTACTAGCCAGCAAACTTTCAACTGTCCCTGAAATCACTAACAGGCAGCAGCTCTCTCCCTACACTATCTCTTCAGCACACACAGGCAGAGTGAAAAAACGCTGCAGGGCTTCGGTTTTTATAGGGAAGGGGAGTGGTCCAGGGGAGAGCTTCCTGATTGGCTGCCATGTACCTGCTGGTCTGGGGTGAGAGGGCAAAAAAAAGCGGCAACAATGGCGAACCCAAAATGGCGAACGTCGCGCGACGTTCGCGAACTTCCGGCGAGCGCGAACACCCGATGTTCGCGCGAACAAGTTCGCCGGCGAACAGTTCGCGACATCTCTACTCCCCATCTTGGATTTTGTAAGGAGTATCTTTCTTTCTTTTTTTTATTATTTTTATTGAGATTACAATAACAAAATTGACACCAATTTGACAATCATACAGATATATCTTATGTAAATCTATGCAAATGTTGTTCAAAAATTTTCATAAGAACAATAAACAATAAATAAGAAATTGTGAAAACAATTAGACCTGTTCTTTTCTTTAAATTAAGCTTGACAAAATAGGTTTAAGAACTAAATCAAAATTAGTTAACTGGTATAAGACAGTAGTTACGTATGTGAATGATTTAGCCTCTATGTCATATAACCAACTTTTCAGTCAACTTTCCCCATTAGTTTATGGATGAAATTATTTTTGTTATCCTCCAGCGTTGCAATATAAACAGACCATCTATGTCTAAGGTATCTCTTTGAGACAAATCATCAATTAGGAGTGTCAGTGACACTGCACATGCTCAGTGTGCTCTGAGCAGATGATGAAAAGCTCAGCTTAGGGGTTGTCACAAATCATCAAACAGAAAATGAGGTTTGCTTGCCATAGAAGCTCATGCTACAGAGATTCTTACATTCTGATGTACATTGCACTGGTTTCTGAGCTGCCATGGAACGACAATCTAAATTATTAACCAATTCGATTTGTATTGTGACTTTTATATATATATACATATATATATATATATATATATATTCCCAAATCCAAGGTGCACACCATTGACTGTGTCATTGCCCGGGTGCCAGCATAAATGATATATAGAACATGAATCAGGATGCGGCACTCATAGGGACTTGACGCAAAAACTAAAAATCTTTATTGGACTCGAGTCCAATAAATATTTTTTGTTTTTTATATCAAGTCCCTGTGAGTGCCACATCCTGCTTTATGTTATATATTGTAAGATATGGGTGCCTAAAGGGCACGATATTGTGTGTATTTCACCAGCATTAAGATGGTGAAATCAAAACTCCAGGGAAAAGTGTGGTGCTGCAGCAAGTAAAGCTGTGGAAATTCTGAACCGGCTTGGTAAAAGCTGGATTAAGGGTCCCTGGAGTGGATGGAAGAGAGCAGGATGAGCTTCCATCCCTTGCTCCATGTAAGGCATACCTCCCAACATTTTGGAAGTAAAAAGAGGGACAAAAAAATTTTTCCCGCACGTAGCGCAGCAATTTTTTGACCACACCCCTTTCTGTGGCCACACCCCTAATTACCATGTTTGTTTTACAAAATTTAGCAGGTTAAGAAAGTTTGAAAATATTTCTCCTTATCTAAACTGTGTTTTTGTTTCTCAAAATTGTTACAAAGTATCTTATTTGCACCTGTTAGCTGTTCTGGGCTCTCTGCTAAAAGCCAATTAAGTGAGAAACTTTGTTTCTTTTTCTGGCTGTTCAGTGCAGAGAAAAGAGGGACTTTCCAGTACAAATGAGGGACTGCGGGTTGAGCTGTCAAAAGAGGGACTGTCCCTCCGAAAAAGGGACAGTTGGGAGGTATGCGTAAGGGTTTTGCAGCTGCCAAGCTAAAGGCAGTTAGTTAATTAAGGATAGTTAAAAGGAGGTGTGGAGCAACGCCTCAGGGCTGCTGCTGCTTCCTGATAGAGACCTCCTGGAGTGAAGGAGGGTGAGGGGCCACATGTGCTTGTGAGCACCAGGGAACAAGAGTCAGGCCCGTATTTGCGGCAAGGCCGCATAGGCCCGGGCCTAGGGCGGCAAAAAAATAGGGGCAGCATGCCGCCCAGCCGCATTATGGGATGTGTGCGTCCCCATTAAATTACAGCAGCTGCACTGGCGTTTTTTCGCCGGCGCGCTGGGAAGGGGAGGTGAGGTGGGCGCTAGGACCGCACGGCCGCCTGGTCAGACCCGCGGCCTAGGGGCCAGGGATTCCCCTGAGCTGGAGAGAGGACCAGAGATACCACTCCCAGGAGACAAGAGTGTCTCAAGTGTGCCCAGGCCCCAGAGAGTCGGACCCTAAGCTCAGTAAGTGACAGCAGCACAGACCAAGTGCAGTGAATCAGCAGAAAAGAAGATGGGGAGCTACTGGGGCATTTTCAGAGGAACAGTATTGAGGGAGCCTAAGGCTGGTAAAAAATCACAAAACATAATATACAACATTTCAACCCTATGCCTTTGGTAATCTTTAGATCTCTTTTTAAAAAATTACTAAAAAGTAGAAATAAGAAACAAATACATGTAAAATTGTTCACCCTTTTAAGCACTGAATTAAGCAATTTACACAAAGCTGTGTTTTTGCAAGTATTTAAAGTATTTGTAGTTTTTAAATGGCCAGTTTAAAGAATTTGAAGCAAGATCGCCACCTACTGGTCATCTCAACCAACTGGATTTAGCCAGCTGAAAATGAATTTCCTGAGGAAAGAAACCTCTTGTAATGCCGATGTTGATTTTACATTCATTTTTTTGAGGGTTTTCATTTCCTTTAAGAGCTCTAATAACCAAAACATAATATATATAACCATACATATGAACGCTTAAATACCAAAAACAGGACAATTTGAAAATAATACCGCTGATCTGCCTAGGTCTCTGTCCTGTAAGCCTAACCCCTTTTTGAAGTTGTAAATGGTATCTGTCCATTGGAAGATATTCATTAGATTGCTAACTTGTCCCTTTATAAAGGATAACTGAGCTAAAATCTATTCCCTGGACCCATTAGAGTTATCCTGTCACAAGGGTACCACACATGGTAAGTAGAATGTAGATTGAAACACTATTTATATTGTGGGGTGAATTGCTTGTGATAATGGAGAGCATATCTATCTAAGTGGGAAAAACTTCTAAAATGACTAGAGAATTCTTCTTTTTTTGGTTGAAATGCTCCTTTGTTCATCATACAAAATACTATTAAGCACCAGGGACACACTGTTCTGATTCACCATATACAGTAGTTTCTAATTAAGGTGGAATGGGCATAAAACCAACCTCAAAGATAAAACTAATCTCTATTCTGCAAGTCACAAATGTCACTGTTACGGAAATGTCCTCCTGAGCATTAGATGAGGCTTTTGTTCTGAAAGTTCACTTTATACATGATCATTACAGTGCTCACTTTTAATGTCACTAATATATGGCTATTAGATACAAATGGAAAAAAATTACAATATATATTGCTACAAGTTTTTTTTGTAAAGGAAAACTATACCCCCTGAACAATGTAGGTCTCTATAAAAAGATATTGCATAAAACAGCTCATATGTAAAACCCTGCTTTATGTAAATAAACCAGTTTCATAATAATATACTTTTTTAGTATCTTTATTTGGCATTGGGTAATCATAAACAGAAATTATTAATTATTATTTTAAAAAATAAGGGCCACCCCCTGGGATCCTAGGATTCACAGTGCACACAAACAAACCATACATGTTAGGTCACATGAGCCAATTAACAGAGTTCTGTCTTTTGCTTTCACACTTCTTCCTGTCTGTTACAGTTAGAGCTACAGGATTTCTGGTCAGGTGATCTCTGAGGCAGTACAGAGACCATCACAAAATGAAGGTTCAAGGCAAGAGATGTAAAAGGACAATATTTACTTAAATATTTAAGCCAATTTGGTAAGATTCTTTAATATGCCACTTAATATGATATAAACTGTTGCTTAAATAATCATTTTGGGGTTTAGGTTTTCCTTTAAGTAAGCCTCGATCATTGCTTTCTGCTGATTGGTTGCTGTGGGTTTCTAGGCAGTTTTGTTATGTTAACCTTGTGAGTATTTATCCCTAAGTGTGATGGGACATATCTGTTGCCTCATTCTGCCTTCTGCTGGTGGTTTCCTTGCATCATACATATTTTTATAACTATGACCCCGGAATTCTGCTTTCTTTCCTCGCTTTGTGGGTTTTATTGATTATTAGGAACATATTTATGGAAAATGCCACACAAAATGAAAAAAAAGTCAAATCCATCTGGCACCAAAATATCTTTATTTAAAATTAAAAGAAATGACAATATAGTTACATAGTTACATAGTTAAATTGCGTTGAAAAAAGACAAAGTCCATCAAGTTCAACCCCTCCAAATGATAACCCAGCATCCATACATACACCCCTCTCTACTTTAACATAAATTCTATATACCCATACCCATACTAACTATAGAGTTTAGTATCACAACAGCCATTGATATTATGTCTGTCCAAGAAATCATCCAAGCCATTCTTAAAGGCATTAACTGAATCAGCCATCACAACATCACCCGGCAGTGCATTCCACAACCTCACTGTCCTGACTGTGAAGAACCCCCTACGTTGCTTCAAATGAAAGTTCTTTTCTTCTAGTCTAAAGGGGTGGCTTCTGGTATGGTGATACACTTTATGGGTAAAAAGGTCCCCTGCTATTTGTCTATAATGTCCTCTAATGTACTTGTAAAGTGTAATCATGTCCCCTCGCAAGCACCTTTTTTCCAGAGAAAACAACCCCAACCTTGACAGTCTACCCTCATAATTTAAGTCTTCCAATCCCCTAACCAATTTAGTTGCACTTAGTCTCTGCACTCTCTCCAGCTCATTTATATCCCTCTTAAGGACTGGAGTCCAAAACTGCACTGCATACTCCAGATGAGGCCTCACCAGGGACCTATAAAGAGGCTTAATTATGTTTTCATCCCTTGAGTTAATGCCCTTTTTTATGCAAGACAGAACTTTATTTGCTTAAGTAGCCACAGAATGACACTGCCCAGAATTAGAAAATTTGTTATCTACAAAAAACCCTAGATCCTTCTCATTTAAGGAAACTCCCAACACACTGCCATTTAGTGTATAACTTGCATTTATATTATGTTTGCCAAAGTGCATAACCTGCATTTATCAACATTAACCTCATTTTCCAGTTTGCTGCCCAGTTTTCCAACTTAGACAAATCCCTCTGCAAAGTGGCAGCATCCTGCATGGAACCTATAGTTCTGCACAATTTAATATCATCTGCAAAAATAGAAACAGTACTTTCAATGCCCACCTCCAGGTCATTAATAAACAAGTTGAAAAACAAGGGACCTAGTACAGAGCCCTGTACTATGTTCCAGCCCAACATTCCTTAATTTAACCAGCATTATCCTTGTGGTAGTAGCCAAAGGTCCAAAAATTATTCAACAACACCAGAATTGCAGGTGTTTTGTTTTTTTCTTTCATTTTTCACACTCCTTTGGTTATGTAAATGACCCCCTACAGTCTCCAAAACTGTACTTAGAGAATCTCTGTTGAAACCTGTTTCAACACAGTGCCTTCTTTGTGTCTTTGTTTTTATGGCCCACTTGAACCCTAATTTGGGCCCGAGCAACCAGACTGCTGAAACTGCAAACTGGAGAGCTGCTGAATATAAAGTTAAATAACCCAAAAACCATGAATAATAAGAAATTAAAACCAATTGCAAGTTGTCACAGAATATCACCATCTGCATCATAAAATTTAACTCAAAGGTGAACAACCCCTTTGTGACTGTGTAATCAATGACTGATCACTGTAAGTTACTGATCACTGTAAGATAACTCTAAATCACTGTAAATGTGCCTGTTGTAAGACTGGCCTCTTTTAACTAGCAGCTCAAGGGTTAATGCTCTTTGTAGAGAAATTTGGTAAAAGGGAACATAAACAACATGTGCAGTTCTTTTTACAGCCAATCACTCTCACCCTGTCACTTCTACTTCACATTCCCATGGATTGAAGGATTTTCCCTGGATCACACTGTTTGTAGGTATCCGAGGATTCTTGATCTCAGCCTGCCTGTCAGTAGAGATTTGTGAAATGATTTTGTATGTTTAATAATGACGAATATTTTGTGCTGGTGTTTTATCAATCACTCAAATAAATAGAAACAAACTGATGCCCCTTACTCTATTGGCCATTTTCTATAATAAGATCATAGGGGTAATTTACTGCAAGTGCACGAAGGGTATAAAAGCACACTGCATATTTCTCATTTATTTCTTACAGAGCTCAGCTTGGGGCAAATGGTAAATACTGGGCTATGTGCCATCACGTGTCCACAATGCTCCCTAACTTGTGTGAATTAGGCAATGGGTAGGAGACAAAAGGTGGGATGCCTACATGCTTTCCATCCCTTATGTATACAAACTGTCAAATGCAGGCAGCCTTGTATTAAGGAGGCAAACATAGGTATCTGCCCGCAGTGCCGAGACCGAGGGCAATTCTACTACAGGTATAGAAGCAGTTATCTGGAAACCTGTTATCCAGAAAGTTCCGAATTATGGGAAGGCCATCTGCCATACACTCAATTTTATAAAGATAATACAAATTTTTTTTTAATGATTTCCTTTTTCTCTGTAATATTAGAACCTGATCCTGTTTTTAAAAATCTAAAAGAAGAAGATAAAGAAGCAAGTGGTACGCTAGTTCCTCCCAAGTGGTGCCATTAATTAGGCAAAGTAGCTGCAAAGTTAACCACAGTAGTTTAAAGTTTTATTTCTTTTCAAGGTCTTGCCTGCATACTGAGAATGTAGATACAGGTACGGGATCCGTTATCCAGAAACCATTTAGTGTATCTATAAGTCTCTCAATTACGAAAAGGACGTCTACCAAAGACTCTATTTAATCCAAAAAATCCAATTTTTTTTTTTTAAAAACTGTTTAGTTTTCCTCTGTAATAATAAAACATTACCTTGTACCAAACTAAGATCTAGTTAATCCTTATTGGAAGCAAAATCATCCTATCATATTTATTTAATGTCCAAATGATTTTCTAGTAGACTTAGGCTAAGGCCACACTAGGCGATAGCGCCGCGATTTGACTCGCGGCGACTTTTCGCCGCGACTTTTAATCCGCAATCGCTGGGGAAACTTTTGCGCTGGCGTCTATGGGGAATCGCGGCGTAAAAACACACGCGGCGATCTTTTTTCTATTGTCGCTCGAAATCGCCTAGCGAGGCAATTTCGAGTGACAGTAGAAAAAAGATCGCCGCGTGTGTTTTTACGCTGGCGATTTTTCGCGATTCCCCATAGACGCCAGCGCAAAAGTTTCCCCATCGATTGCGGATTAAAAGTCGCGGCGAAAAGTCGCCGCGAGTCAAATCGCGGCGCTATCGCCTAGTGTGGCCCTAGCCTTAAGGTATGAAGATCCAAATCTGGAAAACCCCAGATAAAAACCTTTTATCCTGAACATTCTGGATAAAAGGTTCCATACCTGTACCTGTAGGGCAGGGTTCAAAGTGTAAAGTGGTTTAAAATTTTGTTGTGAACACAACTTTCCCTTGTTTATCGTTATCGTTATACAGGAGCAGTGACCAGCTCCATGTTGTAGCTCCCACCCTTCCCAGCTATAGTCAGGTGATCCCACTGGTGGCCAATAAAAGGGCAACCATTTGGGGGTTTAAACTTAAAAGCAAGCAAGTTACATGTAAAATGTAGTCCCTATGTAAAATGTATAATGAAACAGTAGAATTCCTAATGAATCAGGTTTAAGTTAAAAGTAGGTCTGGCTATAACGGGGATGACTTTGACATAGTTGGCCAGCTTAAATATATTGCAATATATGGACAAACAATTAGGGATGTAGCGAACGTCGGAAAAAAAGTTCGCGAACATATTCGCGAACTTGCGCAAAAATGCGAGCGGTTCGCGAACGGTTCGCGAACCCCATAGACTTCAATGGGAAGGCGAACTTTAACATCTAAAAAAGACATTTCTGGCCAGAAAAATGATTTTAAAGTTGTTTAAAAGGTGCAACGACCTGGACAGTGGCATGCCAGAGGGGGATCAAGGGCAAAAATGTATCTGAAAAATCTGCCTGTGTGTGCTTGGAAGAGATAGTGTAGGGGGAGAGCTGTTAGTGATTTCAGGGACAGATGATAGTAAGTTTGCTGGCTAGTAATCTGCTTGATACTGCTCTGTATTGGAGGGACAGAAGTCTGCAGGGATTTGAGGGACATTTTAGCTTAGGCAGCTTTGCTGGCTAGTAATCTACTGTTCTCTTTAAACAACTGCCATACGTTGACCTTGTAGGCATTGTTTGCCCAGTTTTTTTGGACGCAGCCACTGAAGCACAGTTGCCAGAAAAAATATGCCATATAAATGCTGAAAATAGTAATTTTTCGCCATACGTTGACCTTGTAGACATTGTTTGCCCAGTTTTTTTGGACGCAGCCACTGAAGCACAGTTGCCAGAAAAAATATGCCATATAAATGCTGAAAATAGTCATTTTTCGCCATACATTGACCTTGTAGACATTGTTTGCCCAGTTTTTTTGGACGCAGCCACTGAAGCACAGTTGCCAGAAAACATATGCCATATAAATGCAGAAAATAGTCATTTTTTGCCATACGTTGACCTTGTAGGCATTGTTTGCCCAGTTTTTTTGGTCGCAGCCACTGAAGCACAGTTGCCAGAAAAAATATGCCATATAAATGCTGAAAATAGTCATTTTTTGCCATATACGTTGAGTCAACGTATGGCAAAAAATGACTATTTTCAGCATTTATATGGCATATTTTTTCTGGCCTCTGTGCTTCAGTGGCTGCGGCCAAAAAAACTGGGCAAACAATGCCTACAAGGTCAACGACGTTGACCTTGTAGGCATTGTTTGCCCAGTTTTTTTGGCCGCAGCCACTGAAGCACAGAGGCCAGAAAAAATATGCCATATAAATGCTGAAAATAGTCATTTTTTTGGTCGCAGCCACTGAAGCACAGTTGCCAGAAAAATTATGCCATATAAATGCTGAAAATATAAATTTTTTTGGTTGCAGCCACTGAAGCACAGAGGCCAGAAAAATTATGCCATATAAATGCAGAAAATATGCATTTTTTTGGTCGCAGCCACTGAAGCACAGTTGACAGAAAAATTATGCCATATAAATGCTGAAAATATAAATTTTTTTGGTTGCAGCCACTGAAGCACAGAGGCCAGAAAAATTATGCCATATAAATGCAGAAAATATGCATTTTTTTGGTCGCAGCCACTGAAGCACAGTTGACAGAAAAATTATGCCATATAAATGCTGAAAATATAAATTTTTTTGGTTGCAGCCACTGAAGCACAGAGGCCAGAAAAATTATGCCATATAAATGCAGAAAATATGCATTTTTCGCCATACGTTGACCTTGTAGACATTGTTTGCCCCGTTTTTTTGGTTGCAGCCACTGAAGCACAGAGGCCAGAAAAAATTAAACCAGTACGGTTTGCACCCTAGTTTGTAACGGTGGCGGAGGGAGGAGGACGCTAAAGGACAGCTGTGTGTAGAGTCATGAGGCTTGAAGAGAAGGACAGCTGCATAGAAGTCAGAACAAGTCTTCCGGCGTGCAGTAACCCTCCGAGATCCACCCCTCATTCATTTTAATAAAGGTCAGGTAATCGACACTTTTGTGACCTAGGCGAGTTCTCTTCTCAGTTACAATCCCTCCTGCTGCACTGAAGGTCCTTTCTGAGAGCACACTTGAGGCTGGGCAAGACAAGAGGTTCATGGCAAATTGTGACAGCTCTGGCCACAGATCAAGCCTGCGCACCCAGTAGTCCAGGGGTTCATCGCTCCTCAGAGTGTCGATATCTGCAGTTAATGCCAGGTAGTCCGCTACCTGCCGGTCGAGGCGTTCTTTGAGGGTGGATCCAGAAGGGTTGTGGCGCTGCCTTGGACAGAAAAACATTTGCATGTCTGATGTTACAGACCGGCCAAAGGGCTTTGTCCTTGCAGGTGTGCTCGTGGCAGGATTACTGGCACCTCTGCCCCTGGAATGTTGATGAGTTCCTGAAGTGACATCACCCTTAAAAGCATTGTACAACATGTTTTGCAGGCTGGTTTGTAAATGCCGCATCTTTTCGGACTTGTGGTATGTTGGTAACATTTCTGACACTTTATGCTTGTACCGAGGGTCTAGTAGCGTTGCGACCCAGTACAGGTCCTTCTCCTTAAGCCTCTTGATACGGGGGTCCTTCAACAGGCATGACAGCATGAAAGACCCCATTCTCACAAGGTTGGATGCAGAGCTATCCATCTCCGCTTCCTCATTATCAAGGACTGCATCATCCACGGTCTCCTCCCCCCAGCCACGTACAAGACCAGGGGTCCCCAAAAGGTCACCACTAGCCCCCTGGGAAGCCTGCTCCTGTTGGTCCTCCTCCTCCTCCTCCACAAAGCCACCTTCCTCCTCTGACTCCACTTCTGGCACCTCTCCCTGCGTTGCAGCAGGTGCCTGGGTTCGTTCTGGTGATTCCGACCATAAATCGTGCGCTTCCAGCTCCTCGTCACGCTGGTCTACAGCCTCATCTGTCACTCGTCGCACGGCACGCTCCAGGAAGAAAGCGAAGGGTATTAGGTCGCTGATGGTGCCTTCGGTGCGACTGACCATATTTGTCACCTCTTCAAAAGGTCGCATGAGCCTGCAGGCATCGCGCATAAGCACCCAGTAACGGGGGAAAAAAATCCCCAGCTCTGCAGATCCAGTCCTACCACCCAGTTCAAAAAGGTACTCGTTGACGGCCCTTTGTTGTTGCAGCAGACGTTCCAACATAAGGAGCGTTGAATTCCAGCGAGTCTGGCTGTCAGAAATCAAACGCCTGACTGGCATGTTGTAGCGCTGCTGAATGTCAGCAAGGCGTGCCATGGCTGTGTAGGAACGTCTGAAATGGGCCGACACCTTTCTGGACTGGGTGAGAACGTCCTGGAATCCTGGGTACTTGGAGACAAAACGTTGGACTATTAAATTTAACACATGTGCCATGCAGGGCACATGTGTTAAATTGACCAGTCTCAACGCTGCCAACAGATTGCTTCCATTGTCACACACCACTTTTCCGATCTGCAGTTGGTGTGGGGTCAGCCACCGATCGGCCTGTGACTGCAGAGATGACAGGAGTACAGATCCGGTATGGTTTTTGCTTTCCAGGCACGTCATCCCCAAGACAGCGTGACAACGGCGTACCTGGCACGTCGAATAGCCTAGGGGGAGCTGGGGGTGCACAGGTGTGGAGGAGGAGAAGGAGGACCCAGCAGCAGAGTAAGAAGAAGAAGAGGAAGAAGACGAGGTAGAGAGCGATGGAGGAGTAGAGGTGGTGGCAGAACCGCGTGCAATCCGTGGCGGTGACACCAACTCCACTGTTGTTGTTGTTGAGCTACCCATTCCCTGCTTCCCAGCCATTACCAAGTTCACCCAGTGGGCAGTGTAGGTGACATACCTGCCCTGACCATGCTTGGAGGACCATGCGTCAGTAGTCATATGGACCTTTGGCCCAACACTAAGTGACAGAGATGCGGTAACTTGGCTCTGCACATGTTGGTACAGGTGTGGTATTCCCTTTTTAGAAAAAAAATTGCGGCTGGGTACCTTCCACTGCGGTGTCCCAATTGCTACAAATTTGCGGAAGGCCTCAGAGTCCACCAGCTGGTATGGTAAAAGCTGGCGGGCTAAGAGTGCAGACAAGCCAGCTGTCAGACGCCGGGCAAGGGGGTGACAGTCAGACATTGGCTTCTTACGCTCAAACATGGCCTTCACAGAAACTTGGCTGGTGGCAGATGACTGGGAATGGGAACAGGTGGTCAAGGTGGAAGGCGGAGTGGAGGGTGGTTCAGACGGGTCAAGGAGAGCAGAGGTAGAGCAGTAAGATGCTGGACCAGAAGGAGTGTGGCTTTTAGTTTGCCTGTTGCCTTTGAGGTGTTGCTCCCAAAGTGCTTTGTGCTTGCCGCTCATGTGCCTTCGCATAGAAGTTGTACCTACAGATGGAGCCAGAAAGAATTGTACATCTGGCGCGCTGTAACGGATCAAGATAAATGCGCTAGTCGCGTCACATGCAGGGAAACAGGATGCCCCGACGTTCTCCAAAGAGAGGAGCATAAATTAAAATAGGCGCAATTACACAAACGGCCACCAGGTGGCGCCTGATCGGCACTACAGTGTACATCTTTAATACACGTCTCCCTCTCAGATCCATTTTTACTTTCTCCCCGATTTTTACTTAATCTCCTGTGTCCATCTCAGACCAATATTATATCTGTCCCATATCTCTATTTTTTTCATCTGCCTCAGGGTATCTTTCACACTACAAACAGAGCTATAGCCATATTGTAGTGAAGTGTGGTTAGGGTGCTGCTTTTGGTAATTTAAAGTCATAGTTTTGAATCCCCCCTCTGCCTAATTTTCACTTTATCTCCTTTGTCCCTCTCTCAGCCAATTTTTATTTTGCGCTCTGTCCCTCTGCCTCCCCAATTTTTGCATTATCCCATGTGTCCGTCTCAGCCCGAACTTACATTTGTTCCCCGGTCTCTCTATTTTCCTCCGTGTATCTTCTGCACCAACAGCTATAGCCCAATAGTAGTGTAGTGGTTAGAGGATTGGTTTTGATAATGGAAGGTCATAGGTTTGAATCCCCTCTCAACCTGATTTTTACTTTATTCCCTTTAAACCTCTCAGCCCAATTTTTTACTTTATACCCTTTGTCCCTCTGCCTCCCCAATATTTACTTTTTCCCTGTGTCCCTGTCTCAGCTCGATTTTTATTTTATCCCTGTGTCCCTGTCTCAGCTCGATTTTTACTTTATCCCTGTGTCCCTGTGTCAGCTCGATTTTTACTTTATCCCTGTGTCCTTGTCTCAGCCCGATTTTTATTTTAACCCTGTGTCACTGTCTCAGCTCAATTTTTATTTTCCGCTCTTTCCCTCTGCCTCCCCAATTTTTACATTATCCCATGTGTACATCTGTCCCCTGGTCTCTCTACTGTGATCATTTTTCTACGTGTATCTTCTGCCCAGAAAGCTGTAGCCCTATTGTAGAGTAGTGGTTAGGGAATTGGTTTTGATAATGGAAGGTCATAGGTTTGAATCCCCTCTCAACCCGATTTTTACTTTATTCCCTTTGTCCCTCTGCCTCCCCAATATTTACTTTTTCCCTGTGTCCCTGTCTCAGCTCGATTTTTATTTTATCCCTGTGTCCCTGTCTCAGCTCGATTTTTACTTTATCCCTGTGTCTCTGTGTCAGCTCGATTTTTACTTTATCCCTGTGTCCTTGTCTCAGCCCGATTTTTATTTTAACCCTGTGTCACTGTCTCAGCTCAATTTTTATTTTCCGCTCTTTCCCTCTGCCTCCCCAATTTTTACATTATCCCATGTGTACATCTGTCCCTTGGTCTCTCTACTGTGATCATTTGTCTACGTGTATCTTCTGCTCAGAAAGCTGTAGCCCTATTGTAGAGTAGTGGTTAGGGAATTGGTTTTGATAATGGAAGGTCATAGGTTTGAATCCCCACTCAACCCGATTTTTACTTTATTCCCTTTAAACCTCTCTCAGCCCAATTTTTACTTTATTCCCTTTAAACCTCTCTCAGCCCAATTTTAACTTTATCCCCTTTGTCCCTCTGCCACCCCAATATTTACTTTTTCCTTGTATCTCTCTCTCAGCCCGATTTTTTTTCTTTATCCCTGTGTCCCTGTCTCAGCCCGATTTTTATTTTCCGCTCTGTCCCTCTGCCTCACCAATTTTTAATTTATCCCATGTATCCGTCTCAGCCCAAAATTACATCTGTCCCCCGGTCTCTCTACTTTGATCATTTTCCTCTGTGTATCTTCTGCCCAGAAAGCTGTAGCCCTATAGTAGAGTAGTGGTTAGGGATTTGGTTTTGATAATGGAAGGTCATAGGTTTGAATCCCCTTTCAACCTGATTTTTACTTTATTCCCTTTAAACCTCAATCAGCCCAATTTTTACTTTATCCCCTGTGTCCGTCTCAGCCCAAAATTACATTTGTCCCCCGGTCTCTCTATTTTTCCATCTGCCTCCATGTATCTTTCTCACTACACATAAAGCTGTAGCTGTTGCATAGCAGTTAGAGAGTTAAGGCCCCCATAGACGCGTCGATTCTTCGTTGGCGAACGACCGATTTCAGCGCAGCCCGACCGATCCGTCAAATTATCGTGAGGTTAGTGGGATTCGAACGATGGAACATCTTACGATTTTTCGTCCGACATCTGTCAGGAAATTGATCGGCCAGGTTAAAAAATCTTTGTCGGTCCCAGTACAATCTATCTGTGTTTGCAGGGCCAAGCAGGCGGCTCCCCTTTGTTTTCCTGGCAAATTGGTCGTTTTAGTTGATGGACAATTCGAACGTTTGTACGATGGTTCTCAGAAGATCTTGGTCTCACGATGAGGATTGGATCTGTTAAAATCTGTACATCTATGGCCAACTTAAGTTTTACAAACTTAAAAAAGTACATTTTAATTACATGTCACTGATCTACATTAAAGTAAATGGATGTACATTTCAAACTTGGCTTAGCTACCCAGATAAAAAGCTACTAGCAGCAATTACTTGCCATGGATACAAAATACACAATAGTGATAGCTGGTAAAAGTGTCTTACTTAATGATCACTATTGTCTTTTTTATAGTTGTGAGAAGTCGTTGGTACTAGTAATTCTCTTCACCCTTCACTGTTTTCTTTGCAGAATCCACAAATAAGTGTGTCAGTCCAAACCCTTTGTTACATTTAAGTGGTGCCAATGATGTGTGAATGCTCAACTAATCCTTGTGCTTTAAAATGCTAATTAGCTGTGGTTCTATTCGGCTACCAAGATCATCTGAACAAGGGCAGACGGAGCTTGATCTCTGCTAAACAAAAGCTATTTAAAACAAGGCAAATGGTTTGCAAAATGGATGTATATACAGTAGTTCCAGTACATGAAAGTAATACTGCTGTACAAGCCCTTTGGGCCTCTAAGACTAAATAGATGAGCCAAAATGGAGGTTCTTTAGTTAAATGTTTATTCAAACTACACAGACAGTACAAGCCCAAGGCAGATCTATTTATTGCTAAACAGTGTATGTGAAGCCAAACAAAACAAACGCACCAATGCAGTAAATGAATATACTCTAAATTAGCCATATTTTTATTAAGCTGCACACACGATGTGAATCATTTTTACATCCCTGTAGCCTGTCCTCCTCTCTCTATAGCAACAGGCAGGACGTTTGCTAAATGATCGATGCATTTATTGCATAAGTCCACACTTAAAACATTTAGCCAGTAATCCCGTATTCCATTTATTAGTTCCTCTTTTGTTTTAGGCTTATACACTGTCCTTATATGATACTTTAAGTTTGCCCATATCATTTCTATAGCATTAAAATCAGGAGACTCTGGGGGTGTTCTCTCCCATCTTATGCCCCGCAGCTCCAAGTGGGAGGCAGCAGCAGAGTGCTTGGGGTCATTGTCCTGGAACAGTCTGTGGCCGGAAGGCCAATGTTGCTGGATGTATGGGACTAATGAACTGTCCACAATATTTTCAATAAAGAATGCTTTATCCATTATACCTTCAAATATAACAAGTGGTCCTGCACCTTTCCGAGAAATGCCCCCCCAGACATGAACTTTTACTGGATGCTTTGGTCGTGGCTTAATGGACAGATGGTCTTTTCTATTGAAGGCAAATCTGGCAAATCGCTCCAAAGCTACAGAAGTTTCATCTGTAAAAATGACATCATTAAATGTTTCACCAGAATTGAGCCACTGCTGAGCCTGAATCACCCTCTTCTCTTTGTTTACATCGCGTATCATTGGAGAGTATCTGCAGAAAAAGAAATAAGAATTAAAATGATTTGCCAATATTTGGATTTCTGAGAGACACTTACATTAGGCTAATGCCAGATATGGTCTCTTCACTGGAATCTTTCTACTTAAAGGAGAACTCAAGTAATTTGGCGCAAAACTCCCCCCATCCCCCCCTTAAGCCCCCTCCCTCCTCCCCCTGGCCTACCTCCCCCCTTGGGCAAATGCCCCTAAGTTGCTACTTACCTCTCTGCGCAGGTCCTGTCCACGGAGTTCACAGGCACCATCTTGTCGCGAGCGCTCTTCTTCCTGCTTTGTCTGCGCATGCGCAGTAGATGGCATTTGCCGGTTCAGCACTACTGCGCATGCGCAAGTTTCCGGGAAAAAAAAATCGGTAATCTTCGTGACTTTCGGCGCATGCGTAGTAGTGCTGAACCGGCAAATGCCTTCTACTGCGCATGAGCGAAAAACGCTGGACAAAGCAGTAAGGAGAGCGCTCGCGACAAGATGGTGCCTGGGAACTCCATGGACAGGACCTGCGCAGAGGGGTAAGTAGCAACTTAGGGGCATCTGCCCAAGGGGAGAGGTAGGCCAGGGGGGAGGAGGGAGGGGGGCCTATGGGTGGGATGGGGGGGAGTTTTGCGCCAAATGACTTGAGTTCTCCTTTAAGGGTAATTACACATGGGAATTTCTTCACACCCACTGAAAATGATTCCAGTATTGTACATACCTGACTTTTCCATATCTCCAACCAAGCTTGCGACGCATCCGCCGAATTGTAGAAAGTGAAAGGTGTTGTTGATATTTTGTAGCAAGGAAAACTTTGATTTGTCTGGCAGTGGTTTCATCATTTTCCTTTGTTATTTCCTCCACAAGAGACATCGTTTGTCTGTATACTGTACTGTACAGTGGAGTAGAATACGTGAAATAATGAAACACTGTGCTACATAAAATATCAATACAGCAGTAGGCAGGATGGTGGAACAGTGGCACATCATGTTACTGGGCCCAACTGTAAAATATTTCTAGCCCCTGCCAAATTTTGAAAATAAGACATTTTACTTAAGGCCATATTAACACTGCTTATATGTCAGTTTGTCAATTCCATCCCCTATGCGCCATGGGTTCCCAGAAGTCACATGGACTGCTTATTTATCTGTGTGTGAAGATCTTAAGCTGATCATAGACTTGCAAATACAGTTTAAAGGATACCAATAGTGAACTTACTTATTTGTCGTAGTTGGCCTGTTGCAGCCTGTTTTTGCCTTGCCACTGGCATGATAACGCACAGTTTGTCTTGATGCAGTGATCCCTAAAGTCTGTAATTTTTGGTGAATAGCAGGAACAGTCATTCCAGTATGTGCCATGTCTTCTATCATTTTGTGCACCTCTTTGCTTATCCGCCTAGGCTTGGATTTGTGCATATTGGCGCTGCTCATCATTTAGTACTGTTGCTTGATACAGAAGCTTGGTACTGTAGCTTTACTGCTGTACAAACTGACCACTTAACTTGACAAGTGCTAATAAAAGGTGGAACCTTTGTTTCAACCAACCACATTATCTGACACAATCATTAAGCCAATCAAGTAATGCTAGAATGAATACAATTACTAACACCTACGTACAATAAATGGCAGGTAGCCACTGCATAGCTAAACAAACATTCAGTGTGCTGCACAGTACAGCAGAGTTTGTATTATACCGTTTGTGTCCTTCTGCAATCAGAATGAAGTTTTATGGAGCACAAAAGAAAAGATCTGCAATTGAAGCAAAGCTGACCTCACAAGTCCCTGCTAGACCTGCTAATAATTTGCCTATGCAGGGTCTGAAACGTCCCCTGAGAGAAAACACGGAAAATGTTTCACCACTATGCAAAAAGAGGTCACATCAAAAGACTACAAAGAGGCCAGTGGCAAAAAATAAGGTCCTGTATACATGGAGTACTAATTTCCCATCTATTGCACCATCACTGGATAAAAATGATAAAACTCCTCCAAATGAAACTGTTCCACTTATACAAAACTGCACGAAAGAGCAGGAATCCCAGACAAGTCATGTGGACATACCAGACACAGGGAGTTGCTGCAAATGCGAATCAAAAATTGACGATTTAAAAAATGAAGTGCTGGCTCTCAAGCAAATGCATTCTGATTTTGCCACATTCTTCAAGGACACAATGGAGCAATATGTTGCCATGTTTAGGACGAGGCCCCCTCCAAGATCACCAAGGTCCCCTTGTGTTATCATTGATCAATGTGATATTGAGGACATCCCTTCTGAAACACTTCAGCAGCAGCAGTTGGTTCAATCTCCACAGCCACCAGTGAATTTATCTGCAGATCAATTCCATTCACAGCAACCTCTTGTTTGGAGCTCTGTAGATTTCCAACAATCAAGCACACCCAACTGCAGCACCTCCAGGCTCCAACAGGAGAACCCTTCTGGTTTAACAGACACTGACTCTTCAATCCGCAGATCATTAAGTTTCAATGAAACATGTCAGCAACTATGCTCTGTGGATTTTAGAGTGGGGCAACCCTCATTGTCTATGACAAGTGTTGTTGAGAATGCATCAGGGTCCATAGAACCAGCAATCCCCAGGAACAGTTCCAGTGAAAGGAATGACCAGGAGTGTACATCTGGTTTTGGAGAGGCACTGCCTAATATCCCCTTGGCACCTATTACTGTTGAGAGAATGGATTTTTTAAAAGTACAAGGTTGTCATAGGCCTCAGCGTTTTGCCCAGCTGATTTTTCAGCACCACGTGCCTTTTCCACTTTATAGTGAGTGGTCAAAAAAAGTGAACTGGGATGGGGCCCGTGGAAAACAAGCACTGCCACGGAATCTTGTAAATGAAATACTGTACCAGACAAAGATTCGTTTTCTAGTTGGTCCAGAGGAAATAAAAAAAATTAAAGACTCCGTTAACTCACTGCTCAGGATAAAAAGAACGGTTGCATGGACAACATATGTATAGGCTATCTAAATATGCAGTACACAGGCAATAATGTGTTTTGCTTACTTTGTTATTTTATTTAACAGTGAAAACATTTCTGTGATTTGGGGTCTTTCAGTAGTGAAGAGTTTACTCAGCACACAAAGGAAATTGCCCAGATGCACTGCCCTGAGCCCTCAGCATGTGGGGGTGGGCGGACAAGCTGACAAACAAAGATAGAGCAGGCACTAAGTGAAGGCAGACTTCCAACAGGCACTGGTTCAGAGTAAAAGTTTTATTGTGTCCACAGCCTGAAGCGTTTTTTGTTTTTTGTTACAAACACTCATAGGCTAATTATTTAACAGTGTCATTTTTAAAAAATCTTCTTTTATAGTGTTTTGGTGAATATCACTCTGTACTAGTGTGCAAAAAAATAAACAATTTTCATTTTGGGAATATATTTTGTTTCCAGTTTATTCACACGACTAGGGATTCCATAGTTCTTGCACATTGCCAGCCAGTGGCGGATTAACACTACATGAGGCCCCTTGGCTACATTTTCGGCAGGGTCCCCCCGACCCCTAGTTAGTTTTTTAATCAGTTCCTTGGACATAATTATACAGAGGAATATTAGATAAACATTTGTGAACAGATGTGCAAAGCCTGCCATGCCCCGCATATATAACAGAGCATAGATAGCTAGAAACTCAGCTGCCATAAAGCAGGACAGGACTGCTGCTTACAACGGGGATCAGATATGATCTGTGCAGCCACTGGGCCTGAATGCTCTGTCATACAGATAGCTAGAAACTCAGCTGCCATAAAGCAGGACATGACTGCTGCTTACAATGGGGATCAGATAGGATCAGACCAGATAGGCTATAGCCTATGTTAGCCTATTCATTAACCCGCCCCTGTAATGCCAGCATCTATTGAGTGGATTAACAGTATAACTGTAACATACTATTATCTTTTATGAATAGTGAAACATTGTGCTTTACACATTGCCAGTGTCTATTGAGAGGATAGAGACAAACATTGTGCAGGTCCATGTCTTTCCCCTTCCCCCTCGAGTGTCAGCAGACACTGGCAATGTGTAAGGCACAATGGTTTCACAATGGAATAGAACCAAAGCTAATTAGCATTTGAAAATACAAGGATAAGTCGAGCATTCACACATCATTGGCACCACTAAAATGTGCCATAAAGCAGGACAGGACTGCTGCTTACAATGGGGATCAGACAGGATCTGTGCAGCCACTGGGACAGAATGCTCTGTTATACAGATAGCTAGAATATCAGCTGCCATAAAGCAGGGCAGGACTGCTGCTTACAATGGGGACCAGACAGGATCTGTGCAGCCACTTGGACCGAATGCTCTGTTGTATAAATAGCTACAATCTCAGCTGCCATAAAGCAGGGCAGGACTGCTGCTTACAATGGGGATCAGACAGGATCTGTGCAGCCACTTGGACTGAATGCTCTGTTGTATAAATAGCTAGAATCTCAGCTGCCATAAAGCAGGACAGGACTGCTGCTTACAATGGGGATCAGATAGGATCTGTGCAGCCACTGGGACAGAATGTTCTGTTATACAGATAGATAGAATCTCAGCTGCCATAAAGCAGGGCAGGACTGCTGCTTACAATGGGGATCAGACAGGATCTGTGCAGCCACTGGGACAGAATGTTCTGTTATACAGATAGCTAGAATCTCAGCTGCCATAAAGCAGGGCAGGACTGCTGCTTACAACGGGGATCAGATATGATCTGTGCAGCCACTGGGCCTGAATGCTCTGTCATACAGATAGCTAGAAACTCAGCTGCCATAAAGCAGGACATGACTGCTGCTTACAATGGGAATCAGATAGGATCAGACCAGATAGGCTATAGCCTATGTTAGCCTATTCATTAACCCGCCCCTGTAATGCCAGCATCTATTGAGTGGATTAACAGTATAACTGTAACATACTATGATCTTTTATGAATAGTGAAACATTGTGCTTTACACATTGCCAGTGTCTATTGAGAGGATAGAGACAAACATTGTGCAGGTCCATGTCTTTCCCCTTCCCCCTCGAGTGTCAGCAGACACTGGCAATGTGTAAGGCACAATGGTTTAGCTCATTGCTGTAAATTAAAAAAAAAAAGAGTTTAAACAAAAAATGCACTATCAGGTCTCAAACCTATGATGTTACGTTTGTAAAACTAGATGTCTAACTGCTATGCAACAGCTACATGGAGGCAGATGGGAAACATAGAGAGACCAGGGGACAGATGTAATATCTAGCTTATTGGGACACATGGGATGAAGTAAATATTGGGGAGGCAGAGGGACAGGGCAGAAAAGTAAAAATCGAGAGAGGGACACAGGGTAATATAAAAATTGGTAAATATAGGGGAGACAGAGCAGATAATGGACTGAGAGTGACAGAGGGGATAAAGTAAAAATCAGGGAGACAGAGGGTGAAAGTAAAAATAGGTCTGAGAGGGGATTTGAACCTATAACCTTCCATTATCTAATCCGTTTCCCTAACCACTATGCTACAATAGGGATACAGCTCAGTCTGTAAACTGGAAGATACACGGAGGACAATGAAGAAATAGAAACCAGGTGAGAGATGTAAAATCGGACTGACAGGGACACATGGAATGAAGTAAAAATAGGGGAAACAAAGGGGCAGAGCTAAAGGGCAGATGAAAAAACGAGCTGAGAGATGGACACATGGAATAATGTGAGACACTGGGCAAAGAAAATTCAGGGAGAGGAAGAAAGACATGAAGGTGGCTGAGAGAAAAAGAAAAAAGTCAGTGAGTATGACATATAAATCGTTTCAGTTCTTAGTATAAATTAGAGGGGGAGTAAGTTACATATAATGGGGATTGAACACTAAACTCCTTGGTCCAAAATGAAGCGCTTAATCCGTTAGGCCACCACTTGAAAAGCTTAAACATTGTTTCTACATTGCCTTGTGTTTGGCGGCCTCTAGTGGCAGAAACTGGTAATACATGCCTGTAAATGCACTAAACGCGACTAGGCTTCGTGACACATCGCGCTTGCTGCAGCTTATCTAGCGTTATAGCGCGATAAATGTACAAAACAGAGTGACTCCATCTGTATGTGGCTGTTGGGCTTACCAAGGCTCAGTTTCTGACTGCACTCATTGCAAATTACAATGCTTTTGTCAGAGGCACACACATTAAAAAAATCCCACACTGCTGACTTTTTGGAAGTGTGCGATCTGGCGGTAACAGTAGACGTTGGCGGCATTGGCGGCAATGGCGGGTGCGTTGGCTGGCTGAACTCAGGTGCCGATACATGTTGTTGCCCTACTGATCCCTGCGGGCTGTCCTCCCTGCTTCTTCTAAGTCTTATTCTCCTACTGCCTCTCTGACTCTCCGTCTCTCCATCTGAACTACCCTCCTCTTGCTCTCTTCTACTAGGCACCCACAAAACATCAATCTCCTCATCATCATTCTCCTCAGATGCATCAATTTCTTCTGACACATCACAGAAGGAAGCAGCAGCGGGGACCTCCTCCTCATCACTCATCATTATGTCCATCTCTGTCGTGTTCTCTGCCAGAATTAAATCTGGTGTAACGTCCTCATCTCCTTCATCTTCTTCTGGCAATAATGGTTGCGCATTACTCAGTTCAAGAAACTCATGGGAAAATAACTCCTCTGACTCCAGTGAAGAAGGGGCACCGGTGGTGGAGGAAGTGTTACGTGGGGTGGCCATAGCAGTGGAGGATGAGGAGGATGTTGTGGTAAAGTTAGAAACGGTAGAGGATGGGGTGTGCTGTTTAAGCCAGTCAACTACCTCTTCAGCATTTTGGGAGTTCAGGGTCATTGGCTTTTTAAAACTGGGCAATTTGCTAGGGCCACAGGATTGCATAGCAGCACGGCCCCTAGCACGGCCTCTGCGTGGCGGCCTGCCTTTGCCTGGCATTATTTTTAAAAAAACAACAACAACAAAAACTCAGTTGGTTTTTCTGGAAACGATAATACACACAGCTAGATGGCGGTTTGAAGAAAACAGTGTGCAAATAATGCCTACAAGGTCAACGTATACACAGCGGTGGATACGGATTACGTAAAATATATGAATGCTGCTTGAAAAAAAATAACTCAAGTGGTTTTTCTAGAGACGATAATATTATCAATATTTAGACAAAATGTGAACAAGCTCACACAGCTAGATGGCGGTTTGAAGAAAACAGTGTGCAAATAATGCCCACAAGGTCAACGTATACACAGCGGTGGATACGGATTACGTAAAATATATGAATGCTGCTTGAAAAAAAATAACTCAAGTGGTTTTTCTAGAGACGATAATATTATCAATATTTAGACAAAATGTGAACAAGCTCACACAGCTAGATGGCGGTTTGAAGAAAACAGTGTGCAAATAATGCCCACAAGGTCAACGTATACACAGCGGTGGATACGGATTACGTAAAATATATGAATGCTGCTTGAAAAAAAGTAACTCAAGTGGTTTTTCTAGAGACGATAATATTATCAATATTTAGACAAAATGTGAACAAGCTCACACAGCTAGATGGCGGTTTGAAGAAAACAGTGTGCAAATAATGCCCACAAGGTCAACGTATACACAGCGGTGGATACGGATTACGTAAAATATATGAATGCTGCTTGAAAAAAAGTAACTCAAGTGGTTTTTCTAGAGACGATAATATTATCAATATTTAGACAAAATGTGAACAAGCTCACACAGCTAGATGGCGGTTTGAAGAAAACACTGTGCAAATACTGCCCACAAGATCAACGTATACACTACTACAGCGGTGGATACGGATCTCGTAAAATTTATTATGGCTGCTTGAAAAAAGTCACTCCGGTGTTTTTTCTGGAGACGGTAATATTATGGATATTTAGACAGAATGTGAACAAGGTCACACAGCTAGATGGCTGTTGGTTGAATAACACACTGGGCAAAAAATGCCTACAGGGCAAATAATGCCTAAAAGGTCAACTTATACACTACTACAGCGATGGATACGGATCTCGTAAAATTTATTATGGCTGCTTGAAAAAAGTCACTCCGGTGTTTTTTCTGGAGACGGTAATATTATGGATATTTAGACAGAATGTGAACAAGGTCACACAGCTAGATGGCTGTTGGTTGAATAACACACTGGGCAAAAAATGCCTACAGGGCAAATAATGCCTAAAAGGTCAACTTATACACTACTACAGCGATGGATACGGATTACGTAAAATTTATTATGGCTGCTTGAAAAAAGTCACTCCGGTGTTTTTTCTGGAGACGGTAATATTATGGATATTTAGACAGAATGTGAACAAGGTCACACAGCTAGATGGCAGTTGGTTGAATAACACACTGGGCAAAAAATGCCTACAGGGCAAATAATGCCTAAAAGGTCAACTTATACACTACTACAGCGATGGATACGGATTACGTAAAATTTATTATAGCTGCTTGAAAAAAGTCACTCCGGTGTTTTTTCTGGAGACGGTAATATTATGGATATTTAGACAGAATGTGAACAAGGTAACACAGCTAGATGGCAGTTGGTTGAATAACACACTGGGCAAAAAATGCCTACAGGGCAAATAATGCCTAAAAGGTCAACTTATACACTACTACAGCGGTAGTAAAATAAAAAAAAGTAAAATAAAAAAAAAATGAATATTAAAAAAAAAAAAATTAAAGTTGGTGCTGCTGAACTACTAGGAGCAGCAGATTAGCACACCAGTCCCACTCCCCAACACTGCTAGACTAATAGCACTGGGCTCTTATAGTAGTAGTAGTAGTAGTAGTAGTAGTAGTAAAACAACAAAAAAATAAATAAAAGCAGTCCTTACAAGGACTACTGTTATTGCAGCAGTCAGCAGATGAGATCAGAAGCAGGACAGCTGCCCACTGCAGCTACATACAGAGCACTGCAGTAGAAGGTAGATTACTAGCCAGCAAAGCTACCTAAGCTTAAATGTCCCTCAAACCCCTGCAGACTTCTGTCCCTCCAATAACAGAGCAGTATCAAAACGATTACTAGCCAGCAAACTTTCAACTGTCCCTGAAATCACTAACAGGCAGCAGCTCTCTCCCTACACTATCTCTTCAGCACACACAGGCAGAGTGAAAAAAACGCTGCAGGGCTTCGGTTTTTATAGGGAAGGGGAGTGGTCCAGGGGAGAGCTTCCTGATTGGCTGCCATGTACCTGCTGGTCTGGGGTGAGAGGGCAAAAAAAAGCGCCAACAATGGCGAACCCAAAATGGCGAACGTCGCGCGACGTTCGCGAACTTCCGGCGAGCGCGAACACCCGATGTTCGCGCGAACAAGTTCGCCGGCGAACAGTTCGCGCCATCCCTACAAACAATCTCTGTTTTAGTTAAAGAAGAGGGCGTTTAATAGTAGCTTTATGCATAAAATACATTTAATATATTGATGGTGGGTTGGGTGCAGAGGATTCATGTCTTTGTATGAATTTTGTGGTCACAGCCTAATTGAACCCTCTCTTAATGGTCTGAAAATGTAGTAATGAACTCAACTTTCCCTTTTTTGCTATAGGACTATGTTTGTTCTCATAACAGTCAAGCAAGTGTATAATTTTTTTTGGAGGGGGCTCTACACCGCTACATGCAGAAATTTGCCAGGGATGATATTATTTTTGGTATGGTTATGCTGCATATTGCTATGCTCAGTGTTGTGCTTATGTTGTATTGTATATAATGTTTGTTGCAGAGTAGTGATGGGCCGAATTTGGAGCATTTTGCTTTGCCGAAAAATTTGCGAAATGGCGAAAGATTTGCAAAACGGCGCTGGCGTTTCATTTTTGACGCCAGCGTCCATTTTTGACACCAGCGTCCATTTTTGACGCTGGCATCTGTTTTTTTGACTCCGGTGAATTTTCACTGCTGTTTTGCGAATTTATTCGCCGGCGGCAAATAACGGGAATAAATGCGCCCATCACTATTGCAGAGTTTTGTATTGTGGCTCAATTCTTCAATTGAGTAGGTTTAGAGAGAAGGCAAAAGAGTCATTGCACCATAGGGCACATACCACTAGTGTTCATGAGTCCACTAATGCTGAACATAAAGGGATGGTTCGCCTTTAAGTTAACTTTTAGTATGTTATAGAATGGCCAATACTGAGCAACTTTTCAATGTGTCTTCATTATTTCTTTACAGAAATAATGGGGGGGGGGGGCACTCTAAAAACCAATTCTCTATAAGGCTACAAATCTATTGTTATTGCTACTTTTTAGTACTCATCTTTTTTTTTTCAGGCCTTTTTCTATTCATTTTCCAGTCTCTTATTCAAATTATTTCTTATTATTTGTGGTTTTTGCGTTATTTAGCTTTTTATTCAGCAGCTCTCCAGTTTACATTTTAGCAATCTGGTTGCTATGGTCCAAATTACCCTAGCAGCCAGATTGCTAAAAATATTAACTGGAGAGCTGCTGGATAAAAGGCTAAATAACTCCAAAAAACACAAATAATAAAAAATGAGAACTTCTTGCAAACTGTCTCAGAATATCCCTCTCTACATCATACTAAAAAGTAATGAAAAGGTGAACAACCTCTTTAATGATAAAGTGAGTTTGATTAAAGAGAGGGCACCATTATAATGTAAATGGGTTTAGCTTGCCATGCAACACTCAATATGAATTATTGCCACAAGATGTCGCCATTTACTTTCTTCCTGACTAAAAGCTTGGCGCTGCGGCTAAACTCAAGCACACGAGCGGCATTCTCAGATATTGCTACATTTTCCCATAAAATCTCTTGCATGAATCCTTTATTCGTCTTGTTCTTTTTATGAAATGCATTCCCCGCACCACATTCAGCACTTCACAATTATATGTGTTAAAAGACATTACAGGATGAAAGTCATTTACGTAAGGATCTTGTTATTCAGACTCTGGGAAGAAGAAATGGTTGAATTGGCCCTTTGTCTGGCTTCTGTTTCCTTCCAATTCCAAAAATGTGTGAAAATGTTACAGTTTTGCTTTGGTTTCTATAAAACCCATTTTTCCCCATGAAATAGATTGAGATTAGGGACATTCTTTGTAGTGTATATGCTGTATCTGTAAATTAGATTTTGTTCAGGTCATCAAACTGGAATTTTGATTTTTTCTTTGCCTTGGTTTTGGTTTATTTTGAATTGTAGCATGCTGCTTTGCCATACACTTTATCCACACTTTACTGTATTATAAAAACAGATTTGGCACATATTCTTTTTATATAATACATATAAGAACCATGAATATCCTGTAAATTTTCTCCTTATAATAATTCGCCAGGCATGGATTTGCGGCAAATTTCCACGTTGCACCACCTGCGAATAAATTTGCAAAACTGCGGCAAAAATTCATCTGCAAAAAATCCACCACGACAATATAAAATTTGGAGCACGTCAAAATTGCAGTGAGCATAAAAACTGTCGCGTGGCAAAATTATTCCGACGCCCATGGACTTCAATGCGGTTCGCTAATTTTTTACAGTTTGCCGAAATTTTTCGCCATTGCGCAAATTTTCTCCGGCAAATTGAAACGGCACAGATTCGCCCCATCACTACTTATAATCAGTGCTCAGTAATGTCATAAAATATATTTAGTGCCTGCAGCCTTGTGCTTGTATATTGGCATGGAGCTCCTCTGTGACTTCTAATATACTCATAAGGTACAGCAGAAAGTACATGATTCTATATAGGCATTCTATAGAGGTCATTTAAGACTGCAAGTGCAGTGTATAACGTTCAATTTCACCATGGTTTTGCCACAATGCAGTGTTTTTCCCCATAATTATTATTATATTAATAATTCCAGTTCCTTTCTCTTTTACCGTATATACTCGAGTATAAGCCGAGTTTTTCAGCCCCCAAAATATGCTGAAAAACTTTACCTCGGCTTATACTCGGGTCAAGCGCAAAAACGGTCGCCGGTGCCTAAGAATATTCGCCGGCGCCTTAGAATAGTAGCCGGCACCTAAGAATATTCGCCGGCGCCTTAGAATAGTAGCCGGCGCCTAAGAATAGTAGCCGGCGTCTAAGAATAGTCATCAAAAAACGAGATTGAAACTTACCAGAAGCTGCTGCATTTCTCACCCTCGGCTTATACTCGAGTCAATAAGCTTTCCCAGTTTTTGGAGGTAAAATTAGGTACCTCAGCTTATACTTGGGACGGCTTATACTCGAGTATATACGGTAAGTTCATAGTATTCCATGGGCACTGAGATTGGCTGTTATAAGACTGAGGTTATGGATGGACTGGTACTAAGGGACCATTTACTAAGTCGAATTTCAATTTTGTTCCACGAATCTCTAGAAATTTGTGGTTTTCTCATTTTTTAAAAAAAAAGATTTATTAAGTGTAATAACCACAAAAAAACACTAATACCAAACTTTGCCAGGTCCTATAGAAGTCAATGGGAGCTGCACAGATTCTTTTGGACTGCTTTAACTCAATTCAGACTTTTACAGGTTTTCGGGAGTTTTCTTTCTAGGAGTTGTTTGAGGTATTCATATATTTTAACGCATCGTTCAGCACATAATAATTTTCTGTTCATACTTTTTTTATTCAGATGATATTCGTAGTTTTGTGAGTTTAGCCGTGGTTTCAAAATCCCTGTAAAACCACTAAAATCTGCCTTTTTGTTCTGTTATAAAGTAATGTTGCACTGCTGTTAAAGACGTTGTTTACCTTTACATTAAATTTTAATATGATGTGAAGAGTGATATTTAGAGAATTTGCAATAAGTTTTCATTTTTTGTTTTATTTGTGGTTTTTGAGTTATTTCGCTTTTTTTTTTTTTGTTACTTAAAATTTTTATTATTTTTCACACAAAAATACAAAGCATGACATAGCCACGAATCAGTCATTTACATAATCAGAACAATGCTCTATGAAGTATCCAGATACAGAAATGAAGAAGCATATCAAATGAGTCATGCAGTAAAATCAACAGTAGAAAAAATGAGAAAAAAGAAAAAAAAAAAAAATAGAGTAAAATAAAATAAAATAAAACAAAATAAAAAGACTGTGACATTGAAGCAATTACCATAGTAGGACTCCAAGATCTCGAGGGTTGTAGAAAAGTAACAACCTGCTATATGTGGTAAAGGAGAGAGAGATCCAACCATACTGCCAGAAAGTGAATAAAAGAAACAAACAGCGTTGGGGTCAATGGACTATCGAGGCCTAAGATAGCAGATCCCAAGCCGCCCAAGTTTCCGTAAACCGAGTCATTTGGTTATTTAATGCCGCTATGCCAGCCTCAAAAGCTTTATTGCTATTTACTCTATTTTTTATTTCTGTCAGGGAAGGTATATCCTGTGACTTCCACTTAGCGACTATGCTCATGCGAGTAGCCGTAAAAATTTGGTTAAGAAGAGACTGAGTTTGTCTATGAGCATCTGGGAGAGGCTTGCCCATCAGAAAGATTTGAATATCCGCTTGCACTGGTTTGCAAAGTAGCCTACTTATGCATACTGCTATTTCAGTCCACAGTGGTTGGATCATAGGGCAAGACCAAAAAATGTGAGGCACATCACCAATTCCCCCGCAGCCTCTCCAACACAGTGGCGAGTGGTCCGGAAAGAAAGAGTGCAACTTGGCTGGCGTATGGTACCAATGTAAGAGAATTTTGTAAATGTGTTCTCTTTGTCGAGAGCAAAGCACCATTTTCTTCGCATTGGACCAGATATTTAACCAATCTTCGTCTGCAATTGGTTGAGGTGAGATAGCTTCCCATTTCTCCATATATGAGCATCTTGGGAGAGTGTCTGATTGAGGGTCATTAAGTATTCTGTAAATCCTCGAGATAAGGCCCCTTTGTGGTAGCCCTGATCGAGCTAAGCGTTCAAAAGAGGTAGGCGGCATATTCTTGAGTCCAGAACAGAAAGGTGTAAGGAAATGCCGAAGCTGTAAATATTCAAAAAATCGGCATGTCCCCTGTGGCACCATCGCTGAGAGACCATTAAAGGACATCATATCTTTAGTGAGTGGGTCGATCAGATCGTATATCGTTTGGTATTGAGTGCAACCCCATCTGGCAACAAAATGCCGACAGGTTCCAGGTAAAAAGTTGGGATTATTCAGGAACGACAAATTTACAGACTGCACGGAAGATAGGCTGTCCCTATGCCTTTTCCAGAGAGATAACATGTTCCGCGTAGAGGATAACAGTATAGAGAAGTCTGCTGTATGTGTAGGTCGAGACCATATAAGATGGTTTACGTGACCCCCTGGCGAGAAAGCATTTTCTATGAAACTCCAGTTGTTACAAGAGGTCCACCTGGACCATGCCAAAAGTTGTTTAAGCTGAGCGGCCTCGTAATATTTCTGAAAGGCTGGAACTCCGAGACCTCCAAACTCAGTCGAGGTTGTCAACATTTTCCCCGCTATTCTGTGTCTGCCATTACTCCAAATGAACTTGTGGCAGCATGATTGGATATCCCTCAGTACATATAAAGGAACAGTAATAGGCAGTGTTTGAAATAAATACAAAAACTTAGGTAAAATACTCATTTTTACTGCTGAAATTTTGCCAAACCATGAGATCGGATAAGTAGCCCATTTTTGCAATAATTGTTTCATATGTAGGATCAAAGGGAGAAAGTTCTGCTTAAAAAGGTCGGAGTAGTGTGACGTAATTTGGGTTCCCAGATAAGAAATCGACGTCGTCTTCCATTTATAGTGGAAAACCGATTGTAGAGCCGTCAGACTATTCCGAGGGATATTAAGCGGGAGTGCCTCCGTTTTACCGACATTAGCTTTATAATTAGAAAGTTTGCTGTACATGTCTAGAACCCTATGCAGATTAGGTAAAGAAACCTGTGGGTTTGTCAACGTGAGCAGTACATCGTCTGCGAATAATGCGATTTTGAACTGTGTCCCGTTGACATTCACCCCCGTTATGTCAGCCGAGTTCCTAATAGTGGCAGCTAGGGGCTCTATACTTAGTGCATATAGGAGTGGAGATAAAGGGGAGTTATTTTGCTTTTTATTCAGCAGCTCTCCGATTGGCAGTTTCAGCCATCTGATTGCTTGGGTCCATGTTACCCTAGCAACCATGCACTGTTTTGAATAAGAGACTGGAATATGAATAGGAGAGGGCCTGAATAGAAAGATGAGTATTAAAAATTAGCAATAACAGAACATTTGCTATTAGAAGGGGTCAGCAACCTCAATTTGAAAGCACCTACACATACTTAGGGGTTATTTACTAAACCTTGAATCTTTTGGGGGCAAAATCTTATATACCCTGAAGCTGCTAAAAGTTATAATCTGAAAATTCACCATCTCAAACTTGCCAAGGTCATGTATAAGTCAATGGGAGATGTTCCTTTTACAATTTGAAATTATAGTGATCTGACTGGGTTTAGTCCGATAACCTTAAAAATGTAGGGTTTTTTGTGAATTAAATCTGAAAAAATCGTGCGATTCAGGTGTCAAATCCGAAAAATTTGTATAGTCTTTTCCTGACCCGACTTTATCAAGTTATTTTATTGATAAATAAGCTAAAATCATGGATGGGAGTTTAGTCGAGCTTGGTTTAATAAAAACGTGATATAAATGTGAGTTTCAGTAAATGACCCCCTTAGAGTTAACATAAAGGGGAACTACCCCTTTAAAGTGTTTACAATGCTTACAGTACAGTTTACAATGCTTACTTTTCCTTTGCAGGCAAGTACTGTGCCTGGGTGATCAGAGGAGGAACATCCATGAAAGGTTGTGAATTTTTGCAATAACTGTTAATCAGGAAAAGATAGTTTAGGGGTTGGAAAATGTAAGGATCACTATGCAGGGGCATATCTACAGAGGAAGCAGACCCTGCAGCTGCACCAGGGGGGGGGCCCAGGAGGTATAGGGGGCTTCATGAGGCCAAAATAAAGAGAAATTTCAACATATATTAGTAAAACAGAACAAACTTTGGATAGATTGGGGGTCCTAAAATGTATTTGCTGTGGGTCCCTGTAACATCTAGTTACACCATTTTCAGTAAGTTAAATGTTCCCTGTGACTTGGAAATCCCCTGCTTAATATGTCCCTCTATTTTCCTCTATTCCTAATTCCTGGTATCTGGGTGGGTTAGTATTCCCCACTGGGAGCATATGACTACTTCTTGTTATACTTTACTATAGCTAATGAAAACCGAGGTCTCTTCCTCTTTGGCCTCCATGTTCTGATCAAGGTGGATGCCTGCCTAGGACAAGAAGGCCACAGTGAAGAGTCCCCTGAAGGGACCAAATCCTTAGAGAAGAATGGGAATAAAGACCCCTTGAACAGGGTCAGCAATAGGAAAGCACCTGTCAAAGATGTTCTAGGAGCTTTGACAGTTTAGCAAAAGCCTTGTGCTCTAAGGATTGATAGCTGGGGGTAGTTCTCCCTCTGGCATTAACGTGATGGATCAACAGTAAGAACACTGACAACACTGAACATTTCTACTGGAGGGGATCCAGACTGCTAGCTGGTAACTTTATAGGTACATCGTACAGTATATCCTACCAGACCATCTGCACAGTGGTGCCACAAATATAGAACTGTGACTATGTGCCTGTGGCGTTGCTCAATAAGCATTTTTGTTTGGACCTCTGGAGTCTTCTACAATTTATTACCAACAGCTTAGAAGTTTAGCTACGCAACTCCCTTTTTACTTTATTCTCCACCAATGCGAGGGCCCAGCTTATAAAGGCAGTCCATTGCAACTGACGATCTACATCGAGCTACATATTGCATTCTGGGCCAAGAAAGGGTTACATCATTAAATAGGAATTGCCTATGCTCAGTCTCCTCACTTCAACCGAGTATTGAAGCCAGATCTGCCCAAATTGGCTATCCACATGTGTGTGTGTGTTCAAATATCAACCATATCATCCCTGGGACAGTGCCTTGGATCCCACTTTATCAAGCTGATTTATTAACAAAGGTGCTAAACGGCACCAGTGCCACTGCCAGTAGCAATCACATAGCAATGGGTTTGATTACTTTATTACAAAATACAATATGAAAGGATAGAACTTATTGGTTTCTATGCCATTAACACCTATTTTAATCAGCCTCCTTCTCCTATGTATGGCCTGCTATAGCATTGTACTGTAAGATATAAGGTTAGTATATCAATGAACGGTAATCATTGCACAAACAAATCAGTGCACAGATTGTAATGTACATAATGTCCCGAGTCTGCTTCCACTCTGGCTGTGTGATTAGTCCACCTGGAGGAAGCAGAGCTGCTAGTAATGTTTGTAGATGTCTGTGATGTGATCTTTTTTAACATGGGTACTTTTTTTTTACACAATTTTGTTTAATATTCTAAATAAGTCTATTCTTTCTAAGACTAAGAAGCTATATTTCTAAGGAACAGTATTCCCCCTGTCAGCTAAATAGCTGCTTTGATGGCTAAGTCTACGGGATGGTTCCTTTTTATTCACATATGATAAGAAAGAGCGCTGGAAGGCTCTGAGACACAACCCTGTTACAAATTAAAGTGTGGGTGGATACCACCAAAATTTTAAATTATCTCTGAGACACTCCTTGGGTCCAAACAATGGACCTGACCATTGTGGGGATGCTGAAGCCTTGGTATGACCTAAAGGTGGCCATACATGGGTCGATAAAAGCTGCCGACAGACCGAGTCAGCAGCTTATTGATCCGTGTATGGGGCCCCCGACGTGCTTCCCCGATCGAGATCTGGCCAAAAGTCGGCCTGATCTCAATCGGATGGGACTAAAAATCCCGTTGGATCCCGGCCACATCTGTTTGTTGATGCGGTCCCGTGATCCGACCACCCGTAAAGCCACCACTGATCATACGTTGGACCCATAAGAGGAAGTCCATGGACTACTGCCTTATAGGAATAATTCAGCCTTTCATAACCTTGCAGCTAGAAGGGCATTTCTATTGTATTTCTTTTATTGTGATTAAGTGCTGCAAGTTTAATTACATGGCACTATGTTTTTGTGTTCTGCCACTCTAGGCATGGCTACTATATGTAATCATAGGGCCACTATTACGTACTACCATTTACCTATTGGCCCCCTGGGCTCTTGGGTGGTAGAATAGTCTTTTTGTTGTGAATGAACCAGCGCTAAAATAAGCTCGGGGATTGACAGAAAGAAATATAAAAAGTTTATAGTGTAGTATTTCTTATATTTCAATACAACTTTCTGTGAGATTAAACTTTAGTAGGGGAAGTGTTAAGTTCCCTTCACCTCAGGGTTAGTTTGTCCTTTAACCAATCTTTTTAAAAGAAGTATCACCTCCTTTGGGGCAAGAGTGAATACTCACAAATGTGTATTTGATTCTCTAGCGTTAATACATAGTTGTTCCTCAGTTGCAGGACATCTATAGGCTCTAAAAAGATGTGCTCACATTGTGTAAAAACCTTTTAAATAAATATTCAATAAGTTAAAATTGCACTCAGTTACATAAACTTTGGATTAGCGTTTAAACAGTAAGTCCATAGTTTTCCCAGTTCCAGGTTCCGCTCTGCCAAATAGATGGTAATTGCCAGAACAATGTGCTGGGTTCACCTGGAGGTAACAGCCCTGTATCTCTGCCAGTGGGTGTGCTTTTCTAGCTTCATTTTCTGTTCTCTATGGTTCGATATAGTTTCTTCTTGAGATGTATGTACATCATTAGCCATGTTGGAGCTAGGGTTGCCACCTGACCGGTAAAAATGTTGCTTGATGCCAATGTTATTTATAGGGAAAAACCTTAAAAATATATTAAGGCTGGTATTAAAAAACTAGGGTTGCCATCTGGCCGGTATTTTACCAGCCTGGCCAGTAAAAATGATGGTTGATCCTAATGTTATTAATAGGAAAAAAAGATAAATATACAGGAAGGCCGGGATTTTTTCCAGAAAAGGTGGCAACCCTAGTTGGAGCTCAAATAAACCATTTGATTAAGCATAACTAGTGAGTCTTGTACAACTTCCACTGTGAACAAAACACTTTTTGTGGCGATGTGGATTACAATTTTGCTGTGTGGATAGAGCAGCAGCATAGAAAAAGTGCAGAGAAGGAACTCATATTTCCCAACTGTCTCGTTTTTTCACGGGACAGTCATGATTTTGATTGCTCAACCCACAGTGCTGGATTGTTACTGAAAATGTCCCGACTTTCTCTTTGATCTCCTGCTCTGAACAGCCAAAAAAAGAAGTTTCTAAAACTTATTTAAACAAGAGGCTTCCCAGAATATGTGACAGCTCCATTTAGATACATTTATAGTTATAATTATAGACTTGCTGCTTAAAGGGCAATTCATTTTCATTAGCAAAACTGTAATACCACATAGAACCTGTGGTTTTTAAATGTAAATTTTGGGCCGGTGCCCCTTTTTTGACTTCTAAACAAAAATTACTCCAAAATAGCTTAACTTTATCCATACCACCCTAAAACCCCCAGAAATGTGTTCAAACTTTCCATAACCTGTCAAATTTTGTAAAATGGATATGGTATTTACGGGGCGTGGCCATAAAATGGGCATGGTCAAAATTTTACTGTGCTATGCACAGCAAATCTTTTTGTCCCTCTTTCTCTATTCCAGATGTTGGGAGGTATGAAAACTTGCACAGAAGAAACATCAGATCCACTGCAGAGATGGCTGCCCTGGGACACATGGAACAATTTGTTGTAAGTGACACTGCTTCTTGGGATATGCAGAGACACTTTCTTACTTTCTAGAAGCAAACACTATAGATAACCCTGAGCAAATAAGGGTGGTGCTTCTGACTAGTGATGGGCGAATTTATTCGGCAGGAGCAAATTCGCGACGAATTCCCGTGATTCGGCGCTGGGGAATAATTTTGTGAAACCGCCGCAAAAATTCGCCGGTGAATGTGCGCCGGCATCCAAAAAAAACAATGAGACATCTGCGCCGTTTCGCAAATTTTTCGCCGTTTTGCAAATTTCGTGGGAAATTCGCTAATTTTTCGGCGAAACGCCCCAAATTCGCCCATCACTACTTCTGACCCTAAAATAACACTTAACACTTATAGCTGCACAGGAAAAGCCATGGCAGCAGAAACAGCACTTGCACACACTAAGGAAATTCATTCCACAGCAACCAGTGTTCACACCATAACCTCCAGTCAGGGAGATGACATTCATTTGCTAAACAGCAAACCAAAAGACTATTTTGCAAAAGTCAGCATAGATGCTCTGCATGCCCTTTCAGGAATGCTACCTGTCATTACATAACAGCAAGAAAGGCCACGTTATATGTGTTTGCAAAGCAAGGATTAATCAGGAAAAGCCAAGTGATTATTCTAAGTTCTCCAAAGAAGGCGATTGAGGAATTTCTACAAGTTTTTTCAGATGAACTGGGCACTTACAAGGGTTCACCTGTGTCACTTAGATAAGACCCTGCAATTTCATCTATATACATGAAAGCCAGATCTGTGCCATGTGCTTTACATACAAAAATTGAATCTGAACTTGAATGTCTCACCGCACAATGGGTCCTTGAGCCAGTGATACACACTCAATGGGTGACCCAGATTTTGCCAGTTTTTAAGCCAAATGGTAAGGTGAGAATCTTTGGAGACTATACATGCACAGTATATAAAGCTCTTAAACAACATCCATATCATGTTTCTGCTGTTAATCAACTATTATCCACACTAGCAGTTGGCAAGGTTTTTGCAAAACCTTACCTTGTCCAAGCATGCCAACAGTTATTGGAGGACGAGCTTCTGCAGATGCCCAGACTATTATTACCCATCTGGGTGCATTCAGGGTTAATCCCTCCACTGGAAGCTACTGAGATTGCTCATATGACTGCAAAGGATCCGATGCTTTCTCATGTTCTCAACTGGTTGTTGAGGGTATGGCCAAATGAAAAGTTGTCTGAAGAGTTCAGACCATATTCAAGCTGACCAGCATGAACTGTCTGCTCATAAAGGGTGAATATTATGGGGAAGCAGAGTAGTCATCACTCAAAGAGGACGCAAAACTGTCCTAAACATGCTACATGCATCCTATCCAGGAATTGTGTGCATGGAAGCTCTTGCAATGAGTTATGTCTGGTGGCCTAGAATTGACACAGACATAGATGAGGTAGTACATTTGTGTGTCACAGCCTCCCTGCAGGACCTGTGTTTCCTTGGGAGATTACTAGTCTTGGTCTAGACTTCATATTGATTTTGCTGGACCATTCCAAGGGAAGAATGTTCTTATAGTGGTAGACTCTTTTCTCCAAATGTTTAGAGGCCATCCCAGTGTCATCTCAGACATCAGAAGTAACAATTTCAACCCTTTATCTGCTGTTTGCAACACACAGAATATTGTATCAGACAATGGGACTACTTTTTCTTCTTGAGGAACTTAAGACCTTTACCAATAATTACTTAATTAGGGCAGTAACCATTGGCTCAGCATGTTACTCCATGTCCAACCAGAGGTGTCAGCCATGCTGAACTTTTTAAGGGGCGGCGCCTTAAAACTTGTCTTGACCATCTTAATCCAGACCCAACTGAGGATGTAGAGAGGAAACAAAAGAGCCTGGATTCTGCCCTGTCCTCTAAGACTGTATGTACATTTGCTCCTAATGATACAGTGCATGCTAGAAATTGCATTACACTGCTAGTCCAAAGTGGGTCCCTGCAGTAATACAGTGGACTTGTGTCATGCAAGGTACATTGCGAAGATGGGCATAAATGGCAAAATAATGTTGATTAGTTGGGGAGGTGTGTTCAGCCAAATAACAGTACCTTAACCACTATAGTTCCCAGTGGCTCACTTCCAGATGAAGTGGCCACTCATTGTAGCCAAGGAACTAATGAAACCAATATTTCACAAGAGAGTGACTCTACTTCTATGGAGAATTGTGATAACTCCTCCCAGAAAGCCCCTTGAGGGCAGACTTCTGGTTTTGAAAAGCCACAGCACAACAGGGTGCCTCCAAGGTAGATGGACAATTACCGATAGCTGTGGGGAGGAGTGTTGTATACCACTAGAGAGAGCAGTCCATGCATGTCAGTGCAACTTTAAATTTGTGTTACCAAAAATTACCTCCAGGCCAGGAATTATAAAATGAAACACTGGATTTATGTAATTGGGAGCGGTGAGACATGAGTTTCCAGAGTCACTGGTTGGTAAGATCTCATGAACATTAGGGGGGTTATTTACGAAAACTCAATTTTTCTGGTCTGGCTTTTTTGAGCAAAAACCTGAATTTTTCGTGAGAAAAAAATTATTTCATGATTTATTATTCCCCTGATGCTACAAAAAGTCTGAATCTGAAAATCTACCATCTCAGACCTGTTGAGGTCATGTATGAGTCAATGGGAAAAGTCCTTATTCCAATTTGAAGATATTGTGGTTTGTGCTGAGTTTAACCAAAGGAGAAAAACGGCATGCACTCTTTATTCAGGCCACAAAAATGGACAATTACATAGCCTTATGCGTTTTGTGCCAATAGGCACTGAATCATAGGCTGTTCATTGTGCTAAGTTTAGCCCGATAATCTGGAAAAATGCAGGGTTTTCTGGCAAAAACCATTCAAAAATTGAGAAAATTTCTCCCAAAGCTTCAATGATCATGGCTAATGTCCTACTGTCCAGATAACCTCACACCAGATAAATAAAATGCCAGCACTCCATAACTTGCATGTATGAATGAAACATAAGTTTAGGGGGGACACCTATGTGTCTTACCCCACCCTCCCACCATGAATGCAGTGCTGCTAAATGTGGGTAGAGACCTGCTGCAATTTTTTAAAGTGCAAAGTGCAGAAAACATGGCATAGTGCACCTATTTTTTTGCACTTTGCGTTACACTTTATAAATAACCCTGTATATCTACTGGGAAATATGTATCTGTTTTTTTTTTCAAAGCAAATCTAATTAACTAGACATTACTATTAAGTGTAAATAAATGAAAGTGTCCCTTTAAATATTTTATGAACTGTAATGCTGTACAGTCCCAAACCTTTCTCTGCTTCTTCGGGTAAAAAAATAGATCCAAGGCAACCTCATATGGAAATCTCCCTCCAAACTGCCACTTGGTTCTGTGCCACACATGTAACCACACCAAACTTCTCCAGACAGAAAATTATATGTCCTTTGTAAAACGAATATTATCTTTCTGATGTGCTCAAAACATATACCAGTAAAAATGCGAAATTGTACTGAAGCTGCATGAATGATGCCTGTCCAGAAGAAAGAGACAATTTGCTAAATGTAATTTTCTTTATCTAATCTCACAATTCTCATATAATGTACTCTGGGTGTAATGGGATTAGAAGGGGAACCATATTCTGATCACTAATGGATTTATTTGTCTGTTGCTGTTTGGAAGGGATAAAGTAGGCAGCAGATTGAGTTTCCCGCGCATAGCAACAATTAAGGCCTCTAAATGAAATTCATTTAAATCTGAATAAGTGACCTTCAGAAGTCATGTTATTTTCCATTAATATAACATGGGAAACTAGAGACAAACAAGAAGGCAGTCACTTAATGTGACCGTTAAATTGGGTTGGTATTTTGAAACTTAAGGAAGTCACTGTGAGCAGGGCTTACAAATCAGCACAAAAGCTGTAAAAATTAAATTTACCTATATTCAATCTGAGAAGCTGCATTTTCTTTTTAAACGTGTGATTGTAGTTTGATTAGAAAAAGGCACAAATATTTCTTGTTGATTTCAGGAAAAAGACGTAATTCCTAATGTTACATAGAGATGGCGCGAACTGTTCGCCGGCGAACTTGTTCGCGCGAACATCGGGTGTTCGCGCTCGTCGGAAGTTCGTGAACGTCGCGCGACGTTCGCCATTTTGGGTTCGCCATTGTTGGCGCTTTTTTTTGCCCTCTCACCCCAGACCAGCAGGTACATGGCAGCCAATCAGGAAGCTCTCCCCTGGACCACTCCCCTTCCCTATAAAAACCGAAGCCCTGCAGCGTTTTTTTCACTCTGCCTGTGTGTGCTGAAGAGATAGTGTAGGGAGAGAGCTGCTGCCTGTTAGTGATTTCAGGGACAGTTGAAAGTTTGCTGGCTAGTAATCGTTTTGATACTGCTCTGTTATTGGAGGGACAGAAGTCTGCAGTGGTTTGAGGGACATTTAAGCTTAGGTAGCTTTGCTGGCTAGTAATCTACCTTCTACTGCAGTGCTCTGTATGTAGCTGCAGTGGGCAGCTGTCCTGCTTCTGATCTCATCTGCTGACTGCTGCAATAACAGTAGTCCTTGTAAGGACTGCTTTTATTTATTTTTTTGTTGTTTTACTACTACTACTACTACTACTACTACTACTATAAGAGCCCAGTGCTATTAGTCTAGCAGTGTTGGGGAGTGGGACTGGTGTGCTAATCTGCTGCTCCTAGTAGTTCAGCAGCACCAACTGTAATTTTTTTTTTTTAATATTCATTTTTTTTTTATTTTACTTTTTTTTATTTTACTACCGCTGTAGTAGTGTATAAGTTGACCTTTTAGGCATTATTTGCCCTGTAGGCATTTTTTGCCCAGTGTGTTATTCAACCAACAGCCATCTAGCTGTGTGACCTTGTTCACATTCTGTCTAAATATCCATAATATTACCGTCTCCAGAAAAAACACCGGAGTGACTTTTTTCAAGCAGCCATAATAAATTTTACGTAATCCGTATCCATCGCTGTAGTAGTGTATAAGTTGACCTTTTAGGCATTATTTGCCCTGTAGGCATTTTTTGCCCAGTGTGTTATTCAACCAACAGCCATCTAGCTGTGTGACCTTGTTCACATTCTGTCTAAATATCCATAATATTACCGTCTCCAGAAAAAACACCGGAGTGACTTTTTTCAAGCAGCCATAATAAATTTTACGTAATCCGTATCCATCGCTGTAGTAGTGTATAAGTTGACCTTTTAGGCATTATTTGCCCTGTAGGCATTTTTTGCCCAGTGTGTTATTCAACCAACAGCCATCTAGCTGTGTGACCTTGTTCACATTCTGTCTAAATATCCATAATATTACCGTCTCCAGAAAAAACACCGGAGTGACTTTTTTCAAGCAGCCATAATAAATTTTACGAGATCCGTATCCATCGCTGTAGTAGTGTATAAGTTGACCTTTTAGGCATTATTTGCCCTGTAGGCATTTTTTGCCCAGTGTGTTATTCAACCAACAGCCATCTAGCTGTGTGACCTTGTTCACATTCTGTCTAAATATCCATAATATTACCGTCTCCAGAAAAAACACCGGAGTGACTTTTTTCAAGCAGCCATAATATATTTTACTTAATCCGTATCCACCGCTGTAGTAGTGTATACGTTGATCTTGTGGGCATTATTTGCACAGTGTTTTCTTCAAACCGCCATCTAGCTGTGTGAGCTTGTTCACATTTTGTCTAAATATTGATAATATTATCGTCTCTAGAAAAACCACTTGAGTTACTTTTTTTCAAGCAGCATTCTTATATTTTACGTAATCCGTATCCACCGCTGTGTATACGTTGACCTTGTAGGCATTATTTGCACAGTGTTTTCTTCAAACCGCCATCTAGCTGTGTGAGCTTGTTCACATTTTGTCTAAATATTGATAATATTATCGTCTCTAGAAAAACCACTTGAGTTACTTTTTTTCAAGCAGCATTCTGATATTTTACGTAATCCGTATCCACCGCTGTGTATACGTTGACCTTGTAGGCATTATTTGCACAGTGTTTTCTTCAAACCACCATCTAGCTGTGTGAGCTTGTTCACATTTTGTCTAAATATTGATAATATTATCGTCTCTAGAAAAACCACTTGAGTTACTTTTTTTCAAGCAGCATTCTTATATTTTACGTAATCCGTATCCACCGCTGTGTATACGTTGACCTTGTAGGCATTATTTGCACAGTGTTTTCTTCAAACCGCCATCTAGCTGTGTGAGCTTGTTCACATTTTGTCTGAATATTGATAATATTATCGTCTCTAGAAAAACCACTTGAGTTACTTTTTTTCAAGCAGCATTCTTATATTTTACGTAATCCGTATCCACCGCTGTGTATACGTTGACCTTGTAGGCATTATTTGCACAGTGTTTTCTTCAAACCGCCATCTAGCTGTGTGTATTATCGTTTCCAGAAAAACCAACTGAGTTTTTGTTGTTGTTGTTTTTTTAAAAATAATGCCAGGCAAAGGCAGGCCGCCACGCAGAGGCCGTGCTAGGGGCCGTGCTGCTATGCAATCCTGTGGCCCTAGCAAATTGCCCAGTTTTAAAAAGCCAATGACCCTGAACTCCCAAAATGCTGAAGAGGTAGTTGACTGGCTTACACAGCACACCCCATCCTCTACCGTTTCTAACTTTACCACAACATCCTCCTCATCCTCCACTGCTATGGCCACCCCACGTAACACTTCCTCCACCACCGGTGCCCCTTCTTCACTGGAGTCAGAGGAGTTATTTTCCCATGAGTTTCTTGAACTGAGTAATGCGCAACCATTATTGGCAGAAGAAGATGAAGGAGATGAGGACGTTACACCAGATTTAATTCTGGCAGAGAACACGACAGAGATGGACATAATGATGAGTGATGAGGAGGAGGTCCCCGCTGCTGCTTCCTTCTGTGATGTGTCAGAAGAAATTGATGCATCTGAGGAGAATGATGATGAGGAGATTGATGTTTTGTGGGTGCCTAGTAGAAGAGAGCAAGAGGAGGGTAGTTCAGATGGAGAGACGGAGAGTCAGAGAGGCAGTAGGAGAATAAGACTTAGAAGAAGCAGGGAGGACAGCCCGCAGGGATCAGTAGGGCAACAACATGTATCGGCACCTGTGTTCAGCCAGCCAACGCACCCGCCATTGCCGCCAATGCCGCCAACTTCTACTGTTACCGCCAGATCGCACACTTCCAAAAAGTCAGCAGTGTGGGATTTTTTTAATGTGTGTGCCTCTGACAAAAGCATTGTAATTTGCAATGAGTGCAGTCAGAAACTGAGCCTTGGTAAGCCCAACAGCCACATAGGTACAACTTCTATGCGAAGGCACATGAGCGGCAAGCACAAAGCACTTTGGGAGCAACACCTCAAAGGCAACAGGCAAACTAAAAGCCACACTCCTTCTGGTCCAGCATCTTACTGCTCTACCTCTGCTCTCCTTGACCCATCTGAACCACCCTCCACTCCGCCTTCCACCTTGACCACCTGTTCCCATTCCCAGTCATCTGCCACCAGCCAAGTTTCTGTGAAGGCCATGTTTGAGCGTAAGAAGCCAATGTCTGACTGTCACCCCCTTGCCCGGCGTCTGACAGCTGGCTTGTCTGCACTCTTAGCCCGCCAGCTTTTACCATACCAGCTGGTGGACTCTGAGGCCTTCCGCAAATTTGTAGCAATTGGGACACCGCAGTGGAAGGTACCCAGCCGCAATTTTTTTTCTAAAAAGGGAATACCACACCTGTACCAACATGTGCAGAGCCAAGTTACCGCATCTCTGTCACTTAGTGTTGGGCCAAAGGTCCATATGACTACTGACGCATGGTCCTCCAAGCATGGTCAGGGCAGGTATGTCACCTACACTGCCCACTGGGTGAACTTGGTAATGGCTGGGAATGGGAAGCAGGGAATGGGTAGCTCAACAACAACAACAACAGTGGAGTTGGTGTCACCGCCACGGATTGCACGCGGTTCTGCCACCGCCTCTACTCCTCCATCGCTCTCTACCTCGTCTTCTTCCTCTTCTTCTTCTTACTCTGCTGCTGGGTCCTCCTTCTCCTCCTCCACACCTGTGCACCCCCAGCTCCCCCTAGGCTATTCGACGTGCCAGGTACGCCGTTGTCACGCTGTCTTGGGGATGACGTGCCTGGAAAGCAAAAACCATACCGGATCTGTACTCCTGTCATCTCTGCAGTCACAGGCCGATCGGTGGCTGACCCCACACCAACTGCAGATCGGAAAAGTGGTGTGTGACAATGGAAGCAATCTGTTGGCAGCGTTGAGACTGGGAAATTTAACACATGTGCCCTGCATGGCACATGTGTTAAATTTAATAGTCCAACGTTTTGTCTCCAAGTACCCAGGATTCCAGGACGTTCTCACCCAGTCCAGAAAGGTGTCGGCCCATTTCAGACGTTCCTACACAGCCATGGCACGCCTTGCTGACATTCAGCAGCGCTACAACATGCCAGTCAGGCGTTTGATTTCTGACAGCCAGACTCGCTGGAATTCAACGCTCCTTATGTTGGAACGTCTGCTGCAACAACAAAGGGCCGTCAACGAGTACCTTTTTGAACTGGGTGGTAGGACTGGATCTGCAGAGCTGGGGATTTTTTTCCCCCGTTACTGGGTGCTTATGCGTGATGCCTGCAGGCTCATGCGACCTTTTGAAGAGGTGACAAATATGGTCAGTCGCACCGAAGGCACCATCAGCGACCTAATACCCTTCGCTTTCTTCCTGGAGCGTGCCGTGCGACGAGTGACAGATGAGGCTGTAGACCAGCGTGACGAGGAGCTGGAAGCGCACGATTTATGGTCGGAATCACCAGAACGAACCCAGGCACCTGCTGCAACGCAGGGAGAGGTGCCAGAAGTGGAGTCAGAGGAGGAAGGTGGCTTTGTGGAGGAGGAGGACCAACAGGAGCAGGCTTCCCAGGGGGCTAGTGGTGACCTTTTGGGGACCCCTGGTCTTGTACGTGGCTGGGGGGAGGAGACCGTGGATGATGCAGTCCTTGATAATGAGGAAGCGGAGATGGATAGCTCTGCATCCAACCTTGTGAGAATGGGGTCTTTCATGCTGTCATGCCTGTTGAAGGACCCCCGTATCAAGAGGCTTAAGGAGAAGGACCTGTACTGGGTCGCAACGCTACTAGACCCTCGGTACAAGCATAAAGTGTCAGAAATGTTACCAACATACCACAAGTCCGAAAAGATGCGGCATTTACAAACCAGCCTGCAAAACATGTTGTACAATGCTTTTAAGGGTGATGTCACTTCAGGAACTCATCAACATTCCAGGGGCAGAGGTGCCAGTAATCCTGCCACGAGCACACCTGCAAGGACAAAGCCCTTTGGCCGGTCTGTAACATCAGACATGCAAATGTTTTTCTGTCCAAGGCAGCGCCACAACCCTTCTGGATCCACCCTCAAAGAACGCCTCGACCGGCAGGTAGCGGACTACCTGGCATTAACTGCAGATATCGACACTCTGAGGAGCGATGAACCCCTGGACTACTGGGTGCGCAGGCTTGATCTGTGGCCAGAGCTGTCACAATTTGCCATGAACCTCTTGTCTTGCCCAGCCTCAAGTGTGCTCTCAGAAAGGACCTTCAGTGCAGCAGGAGGGATTGTAACTGAGAAGAGAACTCGCCTAGGTCACAAAAGTGTCGATTACCTGACCTTTATTAAAATGAATGAGGGGTGGATCTCGGAGGGTTACTGCACGCCGGAAGACTTGTTCTGACTTCTATGCAGCTGTCCTTCTCTTCAAGCCTCATGACTCCACACACAGCTGTCCTTTAGCGTCCTCCTCCCTCCGCCACCGTTACAAACTAGGGTGCAAACCCTACTGGTTTAATTTTTTCTGGCCTCTGTGCTTCAGTGGCTGCAACCAAAAAAACTGGGCAAACAATGTCTACAAGGTCAACGTATGGCGAAAAATGACTATTTTCAGCATTTATATGGCATATTTTTTCTGGCAACTGTGCTTCAGTGGCTGCGTCCAAAAACATGCATATTTTCTGCATTTATATGGCATAATTTTTCTGGCCTCTGTGCTTCAGTGGCTGCAACCAAAAAAATGCATATTTTCTGCATTTATATGGCATAATTTTTCTGGCCTCTGTGCTTCAGTGGCTGCAACCAAAAAAATGCATATTTTCTGCATTTATATGGCATAATTTTTCTGGCCTCTGTGCTTCAGTGGCTGCAACCAAAAAAATGCATATTTTGTCCATTTATATGGCATAATTTTTCTAGCCTCTGTGCTTCAGTGGCTGCAACCAAAAAAATGCATATTTTCTCCATTTATATGGCATAATTTTTCTGGCCTCTGTGCTTCAGTGGCTGCAACCAAAAAAATTTATATTTTCAGCATTTATATGGCATAATTTTTCTGTCAACTGTGCTTCAGTGGCTGCGACCAAAAAAATGCATATTTTCTGCATTTATATGGCATAATTTTTCTGGCCTCTGTGCTTCAGTGGCTGCAACCAAAAAAATTTATATTTTCAGCATTTATATGGCATAATTTTTCTGGCAACTGTGCTTCAGTGGCTGCGACCAAAAAAATGACTATTTTCAGCATTTATATGGCATATTTTTTCTGGCCTCTGTGCTTCAGTGGCTGCGGCCAAAAAAACTGGGCAAACAATGCCTACAAGGTCAACGACGTTGACCTTGTAGGCATTGTTTGCCCAGTTTTTTTGGCCGCAGCCACTGAAGCACAGAGGCCAGAAAAAATATGCCACATAAATGCTGAAAATAGTAATTTTTTGCCATACGTTGACTCAACGTATATGGCAAAAAATGACTATTTTCAGCATTTATATGGCATATTTTTTCTGGCAACTGTGCTTCAGTGGCTGCAACCAAAAAAACTGGGCAAACAATGTCTACAAGGTCAACGTATGGCGAAAAATTACTATTTTCAGCATTTATATGGCATATTTTTTCTGGCAACTGTGCTTCAGTGGCTGCGTCCAAAAAAACTGGGCAAACAATGTCTACAAAGTCAACGTATGGCGAAAAATGACTATTTTCAGCATTTATATGGCATATTTTTTCTGGCAACTGTGCTTCAGTGGCTGCGTCCAAAAAAACTGGGCAAACAATGCCTACAAGGTCAATGTATGGCAGTTGTTTAAAGAGAACAGTAGATTACTAGCCAGCAAAGCTACCTAAGCTAAAATGTCCCTCAAATCCCTGCAGACTTCTGTCCCTCCAATACAGAGCAGTATCAAGCAGATTACTAGCCAGCAAACTTACTATCATCTGTCCCTGAAATCACTAACAGCTCTCCCCCTACACTATCTCTTCCAAGCACACACAGGCAGATTTTTCAGATACATTTTTGCCCTTGATCCCCCTCTGGCATGCCACTGTCCAGGTCGTTGCACCCTTTAAACAACTTTAAAATCATTTTTCTGGCCAGAAATGTCTTTTTTAGATGTTAAAGTTCGCCTTCCCATTGAAGTCTATGGGGTTCGCGAACCGTTCGCGAACCGCTCGCATTTTTGCGCAAGTTCGCGAATATGTTCGCGAACTTTTTTTCCGACGTTCGCTACATCCCTAATGTTACACTCAATTGCATCTCTGACAGTGGAAGGGATTCGCTAACACAACGCAGGGTTTCATATAAGCGCCACAATTCCATTCTTTTAATTGCTTGTCAGAACTAATTAGGAAGCACGGCTGTCCATTTCATGCTTTTTGGACAGAGGCGGCACTTTGTTTTCTTATATAAGGGCTGATTTATCAAACTGGGGAATCCTTGAGGATAACCAGTTATTTGATATTTTCTCAATTTAACAAAGCAGAAACAGGAATGTTTTTAATGAATCACCTTGTTTTAGATACCTGTATCAGAATATGCCATTGTGATCTATTGGGTAAGGGCTCTTACACATGAGCGTTTTTACCTGCGCTCCCCTGCGTTCTGTTTTTCGGTGTTCAGCCGCAGGGGAGCGCAGGAATAGACGCATTTCATTATTTCAAATGGGGCTGTACTCACTCAGACGGGTGTAGGTGCCGAACGCAGGTTGAGACGCAACATGCTGCATTTTTCCTGCGTTCGGCGCCTACACGCGCCTGTGTGAGTACAGCCCCATTTGAAATAATGAAATGCGTCTATTCCTGCGGCTGAACGCCGAAAAACAGAACGCAGGGGAGCGCAGGTAAAAACGCTCATGTGTAAGAGCCCTTATAGAGGTCAGTGTTGCTCAGTAGCAGCATTCAGTTCTATCACCTGTAGGAATCCTTGACACCTGATGTGTTTTGTATGTGAATTGTTTCAATGCCGAAAAAAAAAATTATAACTAAGCTGGTGTCCTGGAGGAATTCATTTTATAAGAGAATCTAGCAAAAAGGGGAAAACACATTTTATTTTAGACAGTGGCATAACTAGAGGAGAGCAGACCCCATAGTTATTGGGGGCTAATGATACTGGGTTTATAGCATCGCTAATTCTAAGCAAGTTTTTAACTGGTCTTCATTTTTTTCATTTTTATAGTTTCTTCTGACCCTTTTCAGCTATCAAATGGGGGTCACTGACCCCATCTAAAAAACAAATGCTCTGTAAGGCTACATATTTATTGTTACTTTTTAATACTCCTCTTTCTTTTCAGGCCTCTCCTATTCATATTCCAGTCCCTTATTCAAATTAAAGTGGACCTGTCACCCAGACACAAAAATCTGTATAATAAAAGTCCTTTTCAAATTAAACATGAAATGCAATTTCTATTTTTTATTAAAGCATTCATAGCTGTTAGTAAGCTCATTTAAAAATCTCAGCTGTCAATCAAATATTGTCTGTCCCTCCTCTATTCCTTAGGCATAATAACAGGGCAGACAATTACTTTCACTTTCCATTCAGCACTTCCTAGATGTCACTGCTCTCCCCACATTCCCCCATTCTCTTCAGCATTTAATTGTGTAGCCAGGGCATGGGGATGGACATCAGGTCCCCCATTCTGGTGCACAAACAAGATTCTGAGATGATGCAAGGCTTGTCTTAATAACAGTGTGCACAAAATGGCTGCTGCCTGCTTGCTGTAATTTTGAAATCCCAGACTGAAGAAAACAAGATTCAAATAATTTCTATCATGTAATTATTGTTAATTTTGCTTGACTTATGTGATAAAATAGGATTTTGAATAGTTTTTTTTGGGTGACGGGTCCGTTTAATGCATGTTTGCTAGGATAATTTGGACCTTAACACCTAGACTGCTGAAATAGCAAACTGGAGAGCTGCTAAATAATAAAAAAAGCTAAATAACTCAAAAACCACAAATAAAAAAATGAAACCCAATTGCAAAATTTCTTGCAAAATCTCTCTCTCTCTCTCTCTCTCTCTCTACATCATACTAACATGTCATTTAAAGGTGAACAACCCCTTTAAAAGGGATACACACTGTATGTGATAGGAGCTGGTTCTGTGAGAAATTGACTAAATTATATTTAATATTTGTTTATGTGAGTAGACAGCTTTAAAGATCCAGCTATGTAGATGGAAAACATAAGAAAGCTCATCGGAGTCAAACGTTTAGTTAAACTGTGTAAAATTATTTCTGCCTGTAAAATGGTGTAAAAAGTTCTATAAAATAAATGGCTTATTTTTCTTGTACCCCTCCGATTGTCCTATTTTACATAATTTTTTGATATCCCTGACCTCACATAAGCCAAAGTCATAAGCCATGTCAAAAACATAAGCCATTTCAAATGAAAAATTTAGGCAGCAAATAAATTTCCAAGTAAAAAAAAAAATTGTGTAATAAAAGCAGCAAAAAAAGCAGAAAAAGGGCCCTTAGTGCCCGACATGTTGTATGGTCGCACAATAAAAGCTCAATTTGCAGTTATTCTGCTTCTGTGTGTGCTTCCCAAATCTACAATATAGTAATAAAAGAAGCATTGGAAGGGTTTACAGTGTTTTCAAGAGGCCACAGATGTTTACATTGGATTGCACAAGATTGCAAGCCAGTGGTGTAACTAGATGCTACTGGGCCCCACAGCAAATTAATTTTAGGGCCCTCAACATATCCAGAGATTGTCCTGTTTTACCAATATATGTTCAAATTGCTAATTAATTAGGGCCTCATGGGGCCCCATATACCTTATGGGCCCCCCTGCAGCTGCAGGGTCTGCTTCCTCTATAGTTACGCCCCTGTTGCAAGCAATATTTACGTTTATAACGAATCAGATATGGGGGGTACAGGCTCAAACAAGTTGCAGACCACTCTATATACAGATGATAGATTTTTAGTCTGTCTTCATTTGTTAAATCAAGATTTGTCTTGATCATTAAAGAGCCTGTGATTAAGGGGTGTTCCCGAAATGGGGAAGTGTGCCCTACAGTTTTCTTTTTTTCTTGTTCTGGACATCAGTAAAGACTCTACTTTGTGTGACCAACAGTCACATGGCAACAAGCTGGCCTGTAACACTAAGCACTTCTGCCAAAAACTACAAAGCACAATGATTCTGATCACATGAGCATATGTCTCTGTATGACATGATTTATTTAAACACATCCTCCAGCATAATCTACTCTTACATTTAGTTCTTCTTTCTACAGACAGCCAGTCCTGCTGTACAACTGCACTAGAGCTGGGCACTATACATAGGGGCAGATTTACTAAAGGACGAAGTGATTAACGCTGGCGAAGATTCACCAGCGTTACCGCTTTCAGGCACTTCACCAATTTACTAACGGGCGCAGGCATAACTTCGCTAGCGAAAGAGACCGACACTAGTGCTCATTCGCACTCTATCGCCAGGCGAATTTTGCTCTGGCGAATGAACGTTACTCCGCAAATTCACTAAGATGCGGATTTTACTGAACATTACCTGTTCTGCTAGACTTGTCTTCACCAGCTTAGACCAGGCAAAATGCATTGGAGTGCATCCGATCTTCCCAAAAAACGCTGGCATCTTTTCCTTTTTTCAGCCTGCAAAAGTCCTTAAAATTTTGTTTGGGTAATTGGGTTCCCCCATACATTTTCTAACATATGGAACATAAACTATACAGTGGGCTCATATGTAGGGCATGATGGCAACTTTTTTTTTTTATTCATTAAGGTTCCCTGGACTTGTGTAGTGTAATGTATTTGCTACAACATATACGTGCATTCAACTTTATCATTTCCCGCCGTATGCAAATTAGCCAACGCTTTGATTGCTTTGATTCTCTTTGATTGCCGAAGTAACGCTAGCAAAACTTGGCCAGCGTTCAGCACCCTGGACGCAACTTTGCATTGCAGTAAATTAGCATTGTCTGAGCGAATTTTCACCTAGCGAAGTGTTGCGATGACTGCGAAGCCGTCGCTGGCGAATTTTCGTCGCTTAGAAAATATATCCCATAATTTATTATATCTGAAAAGGACCTTAATGGGTACACTAAGTTTCATTTGGTATCCAATCTATTATTCGGAATTTTTGGGACCTGGCGTATATGAATAAGGATTTGCTTTGTAACTTGGATCACCATACCTTAACCCCCCCATATGTAATAAAAAAGGCAATATTTGCCCAGGTGTGGCAACCCATAGCAACCAATACAATGTTAGCTTTTAAACAGGTGTAAATTAGTATGAGCATTAGTCAATATTGTGAAATGATATGTAGCAAACTTTGCACCTTTTATTACATAACAACAAGTCTTATAAAATATCCATTTAATACAGGTGTAAGGGAACCCTTATTTGCAAACCCATCATCCAGAAAGCTCCAAATTGCAGGAAGGCCATCTCCCATAGAGTCCAAATAAGATAATTTATCAAAATGATTTCATAAAAAACAGTACTGTGTACTTGATGGTAACTAAGCTGCATTCATCCATATTGGTGGCAAAACAATCCTATAGGTTTTTATAATGTTTTTTAGTAGACTTGAGGGCCCACTCATTTCCCCTTAGTCAGCTGTGTGAAAAATCTTATTAAAAAAATGTGGCATCAACATGCGCTCCTTGCACCTAGTGGCGGAACTAGAGTGCGCCGGGCCCCCCTGCAAACAAAATCTTCCAAGGGGCCCGGCAAACTCCGATCCCCATCCTCCTGCATACTGCCCATCCCTGTTCCCTGGGCCCAACTGCAACTGCAGGGTTGCCTCCAATATGAATTCATGCAGTTTAGTTAGGATCAAGTGGAAGGTACAGTTTAATACAGAGAAACAGGGAACCATTACAAAAATATTAGAATTCGTTACTTATAATTGCCTTTTTGTAAGTCAGATAGGTGGATAGGTGATCACATGCTTGTATGTAGGTATAGTATAGTAACGTGACTATTATTGTGCCAAATCATATTCAACCACTCCAACATCAAAATATTCTTAAAAGACAATGAATGATTATTATAATAACATTTATTTTACCAGTAAGCTGTTAGCAATGGCAGTATGTAACTAGAAGCCTAGGATAATCACTGGATTACAGTCCTGCCTTGCTAATAATTGGCTTACAGAGCTGCTTAGCGAGACAGAGTGCACACAATACTATTAGGAAAGTAATCAGGTAAAGAGCTGGTGCTAATACTGTTAAGCACTTTTCATGTCTGCTGTGACATCATTATCTCTAGGCATGTTCCTTTATGGTTGTCTCCGTGCACTAGAGACCCACCCTGCCCAAAGCTGAGCATTCAACTCACTGCGACTACTCTGGATTTCAATGAAAATATTCCTCTATTTTGGAATGAATGCAAAATGGAAATAAAGGTAAGGCTGTGCACTGTTATTAGCATTCAGGTTATCTTTCACTTGCAAATGTTTTGCTTTAAAATGGCATTTGATTTTCAAGGTTTAAACTGCACATTAAATATAAGTAATGAGGTGCTAGAAATACTTGTAACTTAAAAATATTTTTCTGTTTTATGTTGGATTATATGGTTGCTATTATATTGATCATATTGGTAATTTATAGTTAACATTGTTAACAGTAACTGAAGACTGGAGGGGAATTCTTTTTTTCTATATAAGCACCTAAAAGTTGTCACCCTATGCACAAGTCCTTAGATGCCAAAATATAAATACATCCCTGCTATCTATCCATCTTTCTATGTGGCTGTCCATCTACCTACCTATTATTATTAACATGTATTTTCAAAATGGTAACAAATTCCACAGTGTTGTATAATGAATGGGTGTGTACATTAAACATACAAAAAATATACAAAACAGCCAATAACCAATATCTATCTCTCTTTCAATCTACTGTATCTATATAGCATCTTTCTCGTAAGTAACCTATCTCTCTATTTACTTTTTATCTATTTGCTATCTATCTATCTATCTATCTATCTATCTATCTATCTATCTATCTATATATCTATTGATCTGTCTATCTTTTATCCATCTGTTTATTATAAATCTATCTATCATTAACACATATTTATAAAATGCCAACATATTCCACAGGGTTGTACAATAGATGGGTGTATACGTTAAACATACAAGAAAACTTTTAAAATAACTAATATCTTTCTTTCTTTCTTTCTTTCTTTCTTTCTTTCTTTCTTTCTTTCTTTCTTTCTTTCTTTCTTTCTTTCTTTCTTTCTTTCTTTCTATAATTTGGCTATCTATCATCTGTCTGTCTGTTTGTATCTATCTATCTATCTATCTATCTATCTATCTATCTATCTATCTATCATCTATCTATCTATCTATCTATCTATCTATCTATCTACTTACTATATCACTGTGTTTCCATGAATGTGGATTATAGAGTAAAGCTGAGTAAATATTGAACAAACAGGCAGCCTCCTACACACGATTTACTTAATCAGCATCACTGAGAAGGCTGCAATGTGAATTTACTCTGTGTTTCTCTTTTGTTGGACTTGTTTGCATCTAAGAATAACCAGGTAAGCAAATAAAGGTTGAAACTTTTGGCAAGATTTCTGTTGACAGGAATATACATTCTGTGTGGAACAACATGAAGCTCAATAAAATGCACAACACAAATAAAAATAGGTCATGCACTGATTTATGGTCTAATGTCTGAAGCTAATTGAATAAATGTGCTGTGCTGTAACTGCTTGCTGTTATTCCCTTAATTAAATGTGTTGGCTCTGATTCCCCTTGTGGATTTGCCATCTTATTAGAGTCAGTATAATGCAACATATGGCTGCTTCCTTGTGGCAAAGTAATGAGTGTTTCAAATGGGCAGTGTCTGTTTCAGTAAGCAAAATAACACAATCCAAAGCTAAAGACAATACATGCTATATATTTCAGTACCCTACAATAGATCCATGCAGGACAATCCGCACAAACTGGGAAATTTTGTCATCAAGTGCAAGTGAGGTTAGGGGGCACATTTACTAAGCTCGAGTGAAAGATTCGAAGTAAAAAAAACTTCGAATTTCGAAGGTTTTTTTTGGGTACTTCGACCATCGAATAGGCTACTTCAACCTTCGACTACAACTTCGAATCGAACGATTCAAACTAAAAATCATTCGACTATTCGACCAATCAATAGTCAAAGTACTGTCTCTTTAAAAAAAACTTCGACTACCTACTTCGGCACTTTAAACCTACCGAGCTACAATGTTAGCCTATGGGGACCTTCCCCATAAGCTTTCTAAGCTTTTTTTTTTTTTTTTTTGATCAAAGGAAAATCGTTCTATCGATGGATTAAAATCCTTCAAATGGTTCTTCCTCCGATAGTTCGATCGAAGTATTTGCGGTAAATTATATTCGAAGTCGAAGGATTTTACTTCGATGGTCGAATATCTAGGGTTAATTAACCCTCGATATTCGACCCTTAGTAAATGTGCCCCTAAATGTAGAGAAATGTAAAATTATGCTTCAATATAAAATATGCACATCATTTCTAATCTTAAAGGGGCTAAATTACCTAAAACATTGATTAAGGAGGGTTAAGGAGCAATTCTAGTTAATATACTTAACTAGAGCAAACAATGTCACTCTCCATTAAGCGAATGACCTCTAGTGAAAGGGTTATTGGCTGGTGAAATTCCCTCTATAAAACTCTGCTAATGCATCCTCTTCATTATGTTATATTGTTTTGGTCTCCGGTACACACATATGACATTGATGAACTAGAGAGAGAGAACACAAAATAGGGCAGAATTTTAGTTATGAATTTAGTATTGGGGTGTGTAAGGGGTTTTATGATCGCTGTGAGTTAATATATAAGGAGACAAGGAGTAATAAACTGTCTTGATGATTGCTATTCAGTAGATTTTCCCAGAGGACACAGGGCATCCCTTATTAGGAGAAAGTAGGTTTAATCTTGAGGCTTGGAGAGGGTTTTTACAGAGAGAAGAATGTGCTATTTAGGTAAGCGAGACAATACTATAAGTCACCACCTTCACTTGATGTGGTAGTAACAAATATATATAGAATTTTTTTTAATGTAAACAAACCATTTGGAGTTGTATTAAGGTACAGGTATGGCAAATGTTATCCGGAAAACTGTTATCCAGAATCTCCGAATTATGGCCAACTCCCATAGACTCCATTTTACCCAAATAATCCAAATTTTTAAAACTGGTCTCCTTTCTCTCTGTAATAATAAAACAGTACGTTATCCCAACTAAGATATAATAAATCCTTATTGGAAGCAAAACTGGTATATTGGGTTTATTTAATGTTTACTTAATTTTCTAGTAGACTTCAGATATGAAGATTCAAATTACAGAAAGATCCATTATCTGGAAAACCCCAGGTCCCAAGCTTTCTAGATAATAGCTCCCATGCCTGTTTTGAGTTCTGTCATCTACTTTATTATCAGACCAAATCCTTCCTGTTAAATAATGTAGCTCTGATCCTCCTTGTTTTAGTATGTGGTCCTGTTTCCACCATAGTAGTATTAAATAAGTAATTGCATGTTTAACGTTATGAAGTATTACTTTATGCATAAAAGGAAACTTCTTTACTTGGGTATTTCTTAATCTAATTTCACTGGCACACAGGAGTTGAGATAGCAGGGCAAGCCCTTGCAATTTTATTATGCGATTGTGCAATGTTTCGGGGACACGCCCCTTGAAGTTTATTCAATTCAAAATTCAACCCTTGATAAATATGCCCCTTAATGTTTCACTCAATCCTCGTTCCCAGCTCTCTTGAGCACGAATACTTTCCATTTGTTTCACTTGGAAATTAAATTAACTAGATGTGTTGATGCAGTTTTAGGCAATTTTTATAACTGGGTATGGCTCTCAGAAGAAATGGCATGATTAAAGGCAAAGTTTGCATTAGAATAAATGTGTAAAGGCATATCTAGAAGGCTTCAGAATGCATAGTCTGCATGAGAAAAAACACATTTTGATATTCCTCTCTGGGTATTTTTAAACTTCGAATTTACAATTGTGTCTTGTTGTCGTTGTTGCTGTTTATTCCATAATACTTTAATTTTCTGCAAATTTCCAGTGTTTTCTGCCACAGGCAACCCGTGTGCATATTCATAAATATTTTGATCTAAAAGAAAACACAAACACATTCCTATTACAGTCAGTGAGCCCAGACAAATCCTCATTATTTACTATAAAACAATTATCCTTCAATAAATGGGCCCAAAAGTCGGTGAACCTTCAGGTTTTTTTTAAAAAGCTAATTATATTTCCAAATGGAATGCATTACATTAGAAAGAAGAAAAAATGGGGGGACTTAAAAAAATGGGGGACTTAATATGGAACACAAATAGGTGAAGAATAATGAAGATTTGGGGAAGATTCTCTAGCCCAAAAATGGACCACCTGTTATATATATTTAAAGCCCTCTATTTCCCTCAATTGATAAATAGATATTGTATTTATAAATATGCAAAGAATAATTGCGGTAATCCCAGAGCTCATCCAATCATCTGTGTCTTGTCCGTTGCAGCCCCAGCGGGTAGCCGGCAACTTCCTGCCAGTCTCGATCCTCGTACAACACATTCCCCCACAAATTAGGTGCTAGTCTGGAGAGCGATATTCGGACACAGTTGTAGTGCACTGCCTCAGAGTCGTCATTATTTATCAATATGTCTATATGCACTTGTACTTATGTTTTATTTTAAACTCTATGTACAGGGTCAGACTGGGATCGAGCTACACTGTGAAAAAACCCGATGGGCCTAGCCAACACAGACCAACTCCCCTTTAGAGGCACTGCACCCTGACCTTCCCCCCTGGACCTGATTGTGTCCCCAACTAAATAAATATAATGGAATGTGTGGTTGCAAGGCAGAGGTGGGTTGCAGCTGAGGCGGCGTTTCAGTGTCCCTGGGCTGGGGGCGGAGCAATCCTTCCATAGGCTGAATTCCTGTTCTCATCTGTAATTATCCTTTGGAAGGATCGCGCCGCCCTCAGCCCAGCATCACTGAAACGGTTTACAAGATCATTTAGCAGTGTCGGAGGATCGGGTGAACGCAGGTTTGCGGGGGCTGGGGGCGCCTATGTGGGAGCTTCGAGGGGAACGAATACGGGTGCAGCATTTAATTGATAATGACAAGTTCCTATGATTTTTATAGGAATATGTCAGCATTGCTTAAAGATAAATAGGAATTGAGAATTGAATTCTAAAGTATACAATAAAATTAAAAGATCTTAAGTACCCAGTAACATCAGTAATAGAAGCATTTTTTGGAAAATGCAACATTTTATTAGCTCTATGATTTTTTCCCTCTACCGCTCTGTGAAGTGTAATCGGACCCCTAATTACATAAATTCTTCCTCAGGAAAATAATATAAGTAAGTGAGCATTTGAATAGGAGAAAGAATAACTTATCTGAAAGCAGTTCCATCATAAAGTGCTGGCTCTTTCTGAAAGCACATGACCAGGAAAAAATGACCTGAGATGGCGCCTACACACCAATATTACAACGTATATAAATACACTCGTTGGTTCAGGAATAACATTTTATATGGTAGACTGAAGTGTAATTTAGAAATGAAAACACCATAAAAATCATAACAGAATCCTTTTGAATTACCTCTTTTCTGTCTCCATGTTACTATGGCATGTATGATGAGCATCCTCATAACTGTTGTACCACATGCACTGAATGAATTACTATTGATCCTCCTGAAGCACATGAGACAAATTGCACCAGAACCAAAATAATCATCAAAGCCAATGCAAACAAAAAATTAGCAATAATAAATAATATATACTCCTTTTTACAGACACACAATGTTGGTTGACATACTTTACTTAAACTATACTAAACTGAGTTTTGAGCAAATATTACCATAAATATAAAACATAAAAAAAATGTCTAACAAGAAAGTGGGGAAAAAAAGCTCTGTGCTTCTTGTCTTTGGAAAGAATGAGTTGTTTTCTACTTATGAGTAATTCTGCAAGTTTTACCTTCCATTGGGAAAAGCCCATATCTGATGTAATGTATGAGCCAGGGAGTTGAATTGTTGGAATATATTGTCAAAGTACTGTCCAAGATGTACTAAACATATATTTAACATTTTAATGCTTGCTGCTTTCCATCAGTAATTTGAAAAGATCACATCAGCATGTTAAGCTGACTTTTATTTTTCTGGATTCTTCATCTGGCAGTTAACTTGGTGGTTTTAAAATATGGAAATGATTATAAGCTCTTTTAAGGTGAAACAAAGACAGCAAAGCATTTATAAATAACTGTAATTGAAGAATTGTGTTACCAGTTTCATAGTTCCTTTTATTTACTTTTTTTCTGTTACAATTGTCTTCATCTAAGGAAAAATGGCTACAGACTGGACTCAAATAGTTCCAATAAATGTTGTAATAGACTTACTTGGTTTAACTCCTTAATCATGATTATATAATGTTCTAATTTCCCTTAATAGTTTTGTATTGCCATTCAAAATGCATATTAGCACACTTAAAGTAATACCTAGGCTATTATCCCCACTGTTACTATAGACACCATCTCTCCCTACTATACCTGCTATCCCGCAGTCACACTCCCTTCCCAGAGACTTTTATCCCACTGTTACTATAGGCACCATCTCTCCCTACTATACCTGCTATCCCACAGTCACACTCCCTTCCCAGAGACTATTATCCACTGTTACTATAGGCACCTTCTCTCCCTACTATACCTGCTATCCCACAGCCACACTCCCTTCCCAGAGACTATTATCCCACTGTTACTATAGGCACCATCTTTCCCTACTATACCTTCTATCCCACAGCCACACTCCCTTCCCAGAGACTATTATCCCACTGTTACTATAGGCACCATCTCTCCCTACTATACCTGCTATCCCACAGTCACACTCCCTTCCCAGAGACTATTATCCACTGTTACTATAGGCACCATCTCTCCCTATTATACCTGCTATCCCACAGTCACATTTTCTTCCAAAAAAAGCTATTATCCCTAATGCTATAGGCAAAACTTTGTCTCCGTGTACATACTATTCCATAGCCATAGTTCCATTTCATGAGATTAATATCTCTATTTCCACTTGCACCACAAACTAATATGCCCACTATCCCATAATAGTTTATTTGTTTGGGCATAACTCATAAAAATCTTAAATTAATGTACTCTATCTAAGAATACAGGGTTAAATTACCACAATATGTATTCAGCAATAGCAAACAAGGCTATGCAAGTTACTCCTGGCTTTGATCCACCTGTCCAATTTATAGCTACTTTATTGCATTTGAAAGCAAAAAAAATGATTTATCACTGCCTGCATACTGAGCAACATTTATAAAATTCGACTTAATTTCAGTACTGCCTCGTGTGCATATACCAACAAAATAATGAGCAAAGTATTGTGTTGAATGGAATGACTTGATTCCAAATCATTATATTTTTACATAAGAAGATTACTGGACATTTATTGTCCAAGCAGTCACTAGTGCATTCAGAAATTGGGCTGTGAAACAGACCTTGCTATTTTTCCCATTTAAAAGATTCATATACTGTAGTATATTTCAGACAATCACAGTAGTCACTCCAAGAATTTTGGGGAATGTGAGATGGGAAGCAAAACGCTTGACTAAGCAATGTAAGCAATGTAAAGAGTAAGTCTCTGTTCAGGAATACCAGAAGAGCACTATTTGCCAATAAAAATACTACATTTAAAAGGAAAAAACTAGTATTTCATAGGTATGAATAGAATATTTATAATTCTCGAAAACAAGTGAAAAGTTTAATTCCAATCTATGAAGCTGAAAGAACTTCTAATGTACATATTTATATTCATAGGTGCATTAATCTTATAGTTTATACACTAGGCCCTTATGTACCAGAAATGAGAGATCTATTAAACTGCTACGAAGACACTATGAATGAGCTCTGATGTTATTAAACTATTAATTGGTTGTTGTCTTATAGGAAATTCAACATTATAAGCAAAAGTGTGCCAGATTTAATTCGGTGAAAAATTTTTAAAAAATGGACCATGAACCAGATTCTATTTGAGATGCAATTCAATTCAGAAATACGTATCTCACTTTTTATCACATGAAAACTCTATAGAGGTTTATGAGAAAAAACTAGAACTGCATTAGGAGAAAAGTTTAATCCTCTCAAATTTAATTTGTCCATAAATTTTCACGTGATAATCTATGAATGCTCGGGCCCTGTAGTTTTCTTTCCCTAATTTTGATAGCCATACCTTAAGTCTACTAAAAAAAATAATTTAAACATTAAATAAACCCAAGAGGCTAGTTTTGTCTCCAATAAGGATTAATTACATCTTAGTTGAGATCAAGTACAAGTTGAGGGGGGAGACACATAATAATCTATGGAGTCCATGTGCTAGGTAACACCATTAAAGCCGAAGTGGCAGGAAATATAAAGAGTCCGGTTAACAGGCCAAGAATCTGGAAAGGTGGAAGGCAAGGCAGAGTCCAATAAACAGGCCAGAGGCCAGAACCAGGAAATCCACAGGAACCAAGACAGTAGAACAGGAACAATACTAAATTCAGGAACAAAACAGGAATGGGATCAAAATCAATAGCAGACTGGATAACCACTAAACAGCTTATTGGGTTATATATATTAAAAGTGGGGTTCATTTGTCAACACTGGGCAAATTTGCCCATGGGCAGTAACCCATAGTACAATCTAGTTTGAGTTTGTTTTCTGTTAGTGAATTGCTATGGATTTTCCTTACCGCTCCATTGCTTGCACGTTTCTTATGAGACACAAGCCACGAACATTCCAGGGGGCACCCTTGTGCTGTTTTCGTCCCACCCATCCTTGCACTGTTGAACAGAGAGAAGACCTCCTATATGCATTCCATTTTAGCCATAAGTGAGCCCTTGGCATTGGCAAAAATATTCTTTTGGGACAAGGAAGAAAGATGAAAAACCAGGGTGCTTTGCGTCAATTTTTGTTCTTTTTACCTTTGCCCAGTTTTGTATTATAGGTATTGCCTGTAAAGTTGTAATGTCCACCCTTATTTTCTCCAATATTCTATTGTTCATAGGCAGATGTTCACATTTTGCAATTTAGATGGTACCTCTCTGATAATAACTCTGATTATATCCCAAATTATTTGCTAATAAGTGCATATATGCTCCAGACCGCATATGTCATTCGACTGTACAGCATGTTACAAAGATTGGTGTGTCATTTCATACATATAAAAATATATATACGGTTAAAAAAACATAGCATAATTTAACGCTCTAGCAATGCAATTAGCGTGGCGTGGTAAGGCAGCTGTACTATCAGAAAACGTGCCAGGAAAAAACCAGTAATACTGAAAGCTAAATTTCAGATGACCTTATGAAGAATATTACCAGGGAAGCAAGGTCGGGCTGTAACAAAAGCAAACTTGTTAATCATCGTAACTAGAAGTGTTTCGCTTCGTGACTGCATTCTTATTAGCCAGCAAGCCCTTCAGCTGGACGTCGAATGGAAAAATAAATGGGAATCATCAAATATTCAACAAATGAAACTGGCATTGCCTCTTAGCTAAAGTTATTTGATTTTACTTTTCCCTTTTTATTTGAAAATATTAAAAGCTTTAACTACAGTTGTTTCATTTAGTTGTTTCCTCCTAGGTTCTATGAAGGTGTTACCGACTGAGCTTGCAGTTTTAGCCTGGTTTTAACTGCCTAAAGCTGGCCAGAGATAGAAAAGGCGTATGGCCAATCAGGGTAAAACTGGGCTGTCCGGGACTCACTGGTACTGCGACTGAAGGGCCCTTTTCCTGACACCCAGTTTCCAATCTAGCCCCACCCACACACATGCATGTGTGTGTCTCGTACCTCCCCAATTTGCCACTACTGGGTCTGGGTGAGGGAGGTGCTGTTTTCCAGGTAAGGGAGCAGGCTGGGTCTCACTGGTACTGCGACTGAAGGGCCCTTTTCCTGACACCCAGTTTCCAATCTAGCCCAATCTAGCCCATAAAGGCTGAAGCCCACCAGGTTTTTTCCTGGCAGCCCAGTCCATGCCTGTTGGTTCATGTCCAAACAGAAGATTTCATGTGTCCATGCGCCATGTTATAGGGTGCATGGAAGGAAGTAAAAAAAATTAAAATAAATTGGACGCATTACCACCAAATTTGGCCAAACTGCATGGAAAATTTGATAAATATGCAAAACTCACATATAAGTATAGGAAGGCAGTCATGATAATAATAGTCCTACTAACCAAGATACCACACCTGCACAGGTATTTAGTTAATACAAAAATGCATTCTAATTATGCATATAAGATGCAGTATAATACAGTAGCTTGTCTACTTTGAAGGGGGTGAGAAATGTATAGCGTGGGTTATTCCATACTTTATAGCAAAGCCCCAGTCAGGTTTTCCTTAGGGTCAGCTAGATATGGGTGAAAGGAAGTGGTTCTCCATTCAGATTGGGTCACCTTAGGGTTATGGCACACAAGGAATATTCTTGGTTGGTTGAGAAACACCAGCAACTGCCACTGCCCCAATCACTTGACTGAGTATAACAGCACCAGCATTTTCATACAATTTTCATTCAGCTGAAAGGGTGGTGACTGTGGTGTTTAAAAAAGGGAGGCTGAAGATTCTTGTAGACATGGGTAGAGCTAGTGTAGCTTCCCTTAAGTGTAAAAGAAGAAGGGTAGATCTCTTTGGAGAGGATGTCCTTGGTGCCAGAAGCCTCATAAGTAAAAGAGCAAACCTTAAATGCTAAATAATTAGAGAAGGGCAAAGTAGAGAAGGTTGAACAAAACTATCCAGATATTTATTGGCCTAGGGAAGGATCTGACTACTTGGGTATCAGCACTTGGCAGGGGAATACCAGTGGGAAAGATCTCAGGAGGTACAGTAAGTGCAGAAGGTAGGCAGTAAATCAGAGAGAAGTGAGACATTTTTGTTACTGAAGCTTTACGTGGAAGGCAAAGCAATACATCTGCACCCAACTATGTAAATCTCAGTCTGTCAGGAAGGATTGTTCTCTAAACATAAACTATGTACTCCAAATTCAATAAAAGAATGATAGGTAGCTGCTATTATAAAAACATCTTTGCTTTTTAGGTGATGGCTCGATATGGACCCTTATATCTGAATGTATATATGAATGAAACAGACATGCTCTGCAATAGGAAGTGTGGATTTGAGGTCCCTAATGCTTTCTGCATTCATCACAAATTCAGTGTGCAATCTAGTCTGTCTGCTACAAAAAAATGTAGGAAGGTTCAAACATGAACTTCACCTAATTGCTTGGAAACACCAGGAGATTCTCCTAAAATGCACACAAGTCCATTACATGCTAGTCAAGCTCCCATCTGGCTTAATTTATAAATATGTTACATCATTGGCTCTGTGATTAGGGCTGAAATGTGTATGACTTCATCCACTGAACAATTACAGTAATCAGGTGGTTCATTCAAATAAAAGTCCATTGATTATAATACATTAAACTGAAAGATAAGTGCCTACTGTACCTATTGTTTTTTGTCTGTTGCTTGTTTTTTTTGGGTTGTGGTAGTTAGCTAGGTATGGGCAATGGGGCCCCAAGCACTAGTTATAATCCAAGTTGACTGAAAACGTGTAAAGAACAAACATGATAGTTGTATGCGCTACAGTGTTCCTTTATTTTGTACAGTTTAGTAGTCCTACAAGTGCAAGCTCTGAAGATCACTTGCAGTGTTGACTGTTACTATGTGACGCTAGACTTGCTTGTCTGATATTGGGGTTCATGTCACACATGCAGCAGTTGTGCAATTGGTGAATAGACACCAGCTCATATATATCTAACATATACTGGCTATGACCCCACACTCACTGCCCATTATGTAGTCATTGATCATCAGCAACAGCCCATACTAGCAGAGGGACTGTGCTATGACCTTATCCCATACTTATATAGTGACATTTAACTCAAAACAAGCCACTTAAAGAAGTACTAAAGCCTAAAAATGTATATGGCCAGCAATGCTATATTTTATTTACTGAGATGAGAGGTTAAATGATCAAGGCCTTAATGCGGGGGTCTCCTACTTTTTTTTTTACCCGTTAGCGACATTCAGATGAAAAAAGAAGTTGGGAAGAAACTTGGTTATCATTGGAATCATTGCCTTAAACGTTGTCCATAACAGCTCCATATCTTAGATCTTCTTTAAGTGTCCGTGATACTGTTCATGCGCAGTGTTCTTTGGGCAGCTGTTGAGAATTAAGAGAGAGAGAGAAAAAATATATATATATATCAATAGAAAATGATTATTGACATTGCTTTGGGACCAATGGCAATGCACACTATAATATTATATTATCTATTCTTCTTATTATTCTTATTCTTATTTTTATTCTTCTTATTATTTTTATTCTTATTATTCTTCTTCTTATTATTATTAATAATAATAATAATTATTATTCTTAGTATTGTTATTCTTGTTATTATTATTATTAATGATAATAATCATAATAATAAACCAAGACACTATATCTTACCTTTCTATCATAGAGTTAAGAGCAGCAATTCTGGCTTCAAGCCCTCACAAAGACAGAATACTGGATTATATGTTAAAGATTCATTCTAAACCATAAAGTCCTTTTAAAATACTGTATGTGGATCTTTCCTAAGCAGGTTTCCATTGCCAAACAATTTAAATGCCTAAACTATGTCTCTCATCATATTAAAAATATCAGGGTAACCACGAAGTTGCCATTCATGATAAACCAGCTTTACTGAGCCTGACCATCATAACCATTGACATGAAACCCCCAAACAAAACAAACAAGACCAGTTCATTAATACAGTTACCTCAGCGGGTATATATTTTAATTCTGATCCACTCATGTGAACATTGCATTGGTTTGGGCTATTTCTTTTCCTTTAAATCTGAACTTTTTAAGAAGCAGCCAGTCTGGATTTAATCAAAACCAAATGGGAAACCAGCTTCCCAGCCTAGACTGAAGCAACTGGGAGGAAGTCACTGTACGGAGGCAGAACACATTAAAAAAAAAAAAAAGATAAAAGTTGACAGTTTCGCAGAATCTGCAGAAAAGGAAAATCTGTCCAGTAAATTGGGTCTATGCACTGGAAGAGCAGAATGATGCTACTTATGTGATCGACAGGAACCTTTGCACTTACTTGTATAATAATGTCCTGGAGTGATATGACTGCTGGGGATTTCAAATGAGAGGTAAAGTAGTTTATAAAGCCAGTGACTGCGCTCCATATAACAAGGAGTATTTATGTGTGTTTTTTGGTGCCAGTAACATTACTGTACATTACTGCCTGTCCTTTCATATACCAAATGCTTGTTCTCATAAGATCACAAAGTTGCTAGATGTGATATAGAATCAGCTATTGTTCTGTTCTGTACGTGTTTATCAGAACTGAGCACTGCATGGTTATTTTTAACTTATAACTATTGCTGGGAGGCTGATAATTTTCTTGTGTTGAAGCAGTTAGACATGTAGGCGTAAGACGCTGCAGTCTCCTAAATGAAAGACCAACGTTTGGAGGAAAGTTTTTTTTTTTTTTCCTCTTTTTTCATACAGTCTTGCCTTTGGTACATGCATATTTCTCCCAACAGGACATTCTTTTCAAGCAGACTGGGCCCGGTTACTGAGGGCCCCTTTAACAAAACATTTTTTCCTGACTTTGGTTAATAGAAGTTATTGGAAGGAGAAAAAAATGAACCAGGGGAGATTTTTTTTTTTTGCTGCATCCAGGCTTTTTCCAGATGGAAAGGGTGTTTGCTAAGAATCATGCAGAAGGAACGAAACTGCTTACAGCACTGTAGTGATCTCAACAACTTCAAGTGAGGTTGTCATAACAGGGACATTCAGTTCATGACACTGCTGATGACTGGGATGCTCCTGCTCTAGAAATAGGTAAGACTTCTCTGTAACGTGTTAAAGGGGTTGCTCATCTTTGAGTTTACTTTTAGCATGATGTAGAGAGTGATACCGCAAGAAAACTTTGCAGTTGGGTTTCATTTAGTATTATTTGTGGGTTTTGAGTTATTCAGCTTTTTATGCAGTAGTTTCAAACTTCAGCAATCTGGTTGCTAGGGTCCGAATCACCATAGCAACCATGCATTGATAGAGATTGGAATATGAATAGAAAGATGAGTAAAAAAAAACAAAATAAAAGTAGCAACACAATACATTTGTATTTGTTTTTTAGATGGGGTCAGTGATTTGAAAGCTGGAAAATAGTCAGACGAAGGCATATCATGTAAAAGACTATAAAAATAAATAACGAAGACCAATTGAAAATTTACTTAGAATTGGCCATTCTATAACATACTGAAAGTTAACTTAAAGGAGAACCAAACCCCTTATTCATAAAAACCCTACCCCCACCATACATAGTCCCTGCCCCCCCCCAGCCTAGGGTCCTAAGTCTTTACTCACCTCTCAGCGGAGCTCGCGGACGGCATCTTCAGTTGCTTTGGTAATCTTCGGGTCTTCTTCTTTCCCTCCGGCTATTTCTGTGACTTTCGGCACATGCGCAATTGCTCGGGACCGGAATATTGCTACAACTTACTTAGTGAACATTACCGAAGCGATGAAGATGGCCCCCGTGACTTCCGCTATGCTGACTCTGCAACGAGGGTTAATTACTTGTGTTCACACCTGTGTGGGAGGCAGGAAGGGGAAATATGGAGGGTAGGGGTTTTTATTAGCAAGGGGGTTTAGTTCTCCTTTAAATCTGAGCCACCCCATTAAGGGAATTTATACAGCTTTCGAGAGAAATCAAGTTGATTAGTTTGAGCATTTAGCATTCTAGAACAAGATCAACAATTATAGTGGCCCAGATCATTTGAGATGACTCAACTGAACAGTTTCATGTGTTCCTAATCTGAAACATGTGCTTAACTACCTTTGGTATGTTTACCAAAGTCAATAAAAAATGAAAAAAAGTTATCCAGGTTCTGTAGTTCACGCCCCTCTGCCGGTTGAAAAATCCATTCTCCTTCGGATATATAGTAGGGATTAAAGGTAGATAAACCAGCGCTAAAAGCTCGGGGAAAGAAGAGATAAAAATATATAGTGTAGTATTTCCTTGTTAGGTATATGGCACCCCTGTGACTATTAAAAGTAAGAAGTGTCTTTCCACCTGTGCGGTTTAATCACCCCGCAACCATTCACCAGCATATAAATAATTCACCGCCTGTGTTTGACATATGAATATACTCACAGACATTTAAATATTTGTTCGCATTAAGAACGTTCGTTGTTGCTGTTCCGTTCGTTTTGGCATCTAAGGACATATGCTTATACAGCGGAACAAATCGGGTGGAGCTGGGAGGACCTTGAAATGACTCTTTATATGTGCATACTTCAAGAGTGTTTGTGAGTGAAATTTTAAACTTTTAAATTCTTTTAATAAATTGTTTTACACAATGTTAAGCATATGTCCTTAGATGCCAAAACGAACGGAACAGCAACAACGAACGTTCTTAATGCGAACAAATATTTAAAACGTCTGTGAGTATATTCATATGTCAAACACAGGCGGTGAATTATTTATATGCTGGTGATTAAACCGCACAGGTGGAGAGACACTTCTTACTTTTAATAGTCACAGGGGTGCCATATACCTAACAAGGAAATACTACACTATATATTTTTATCTCTTCTTTCCCCGAGCTTTTAGCGCTGGTTTATCTACCTTTAATCCCTACTATGTTTACCAAAGTGCTGGTTTTGATAGATGATAGATAGATAGATAGATAGATAGATAGATAGATAGATAGATAGACAAACAGACAGACAGATAGATGATAGAGCAATTGATAGATTAGACATTTTGAGGTTTGCTGGGGAAATGTTTGGAGCTGTAGTTTACCAACTGCTGGGGCACTTAGAGACCCGTCCTCTCCATCTCATGCCCTGGAGTGTATTTAACATTAACAGCTGTCTTTTTTTATAGGTGCTCACACCTGCACACATGGTACAAAACAATCCTTGAGCTATTTCAATCTGTTGCTATTGTTTCTGAAGCTGATAGAATGTATTGCTTTTTGTACTTCTGCCCTTATTAAAATAGTCATCTATGACCCCTGCCCTTATAAAAGGACTGTATAAGAAACGTAGTGAGCTAAAAGAACTATATATCTAACTAGATAAATATGCATATGCTTCCATAAAAAATAAAATAGATCTTTTAGACAAATAGTTTAACTTTTATTCTGAGCCCCCATTTGTTTAATTACAGCTGTAAGTTTCAAATATGTGAATAATATAATTGAAATACAGCAGGGATCTTCAACATGTTTGCTCTCCAGCTGTTGCAGAACTGCATAAAAATACAATTTTCGGCAATCACAAAAGTGATTGTGAAACAGGACACAAAGAGCCAGGTCCCATTTGATGAGCAAATTATGAAAAATATGCTTTTTGGGGGGTATCTGGGAATGAATCTGGAGAAATCTCATTCAGTTCCGCTGGGGACGCTATCATATCTATGACAATAGAAAATTGAAACTCCTTGTTATTATGCCATGCTGTAAGGTATATAAACTTAATTCTGACAGAGTGAATTGCACAAGTAGAGACTTACCTAGGCACTAAAGCTGGGCCCACATGGGTTTGTTTCAGTTTCTCAGGAAAATCAGCTTTATTGGCCTAGGCCTGAGCTGTACACAAGCTGTATTTCAGTGTTCTATTATTATACCTATTATACATTTTCAAAGGGAAGAAGTGGGAGTTTTCTTCCCCATGTGATTTTTTTTTAAAATCCAAAATCTGGGTAGTTAAAGCTTTTCATGTGGTCACTGATAAAAAATATGTTATATAATTTTAGACTCCACAGTTGGACTTAATGTTATACATATGATTAGTTGTTTAAGAAAAGTGTTTTTGTCACAGAATATCACCTGTACATATATACATATGGAACAGTGCAGCAGGCTGCAGATTAACTCATGGCATTGGGTTGAGCTCAATGCTTCATTAAGTGCTGCTCAGTGTCGGACTGGCCCACCGGGAGACCAGGAAAACTGCCGGTGGGCCCAGGTGTCAGTGAGCCTGCTAAACATTTGGCCTATTTCATGGACATTCTCTATTCATGAGAACAAAAAGGCTAAATAGATGGAATAATAGATTATAGTATTCGTTTGTATTATTAGTATGTAAAGAAAAGAGACTAGGAGAATAGCGGTTGAGTGAGAGGAATAATAATAGAACTGAGAGTTTGGCCCCTGGTCTAAGGTTTTTGGGTGGGCCCCTGGTGTCCTAGTCTGACACTGGTCCTGCTCCATCTGTAGATATAAGACATGCATATACTGCAATCATGCATTTCAGGCCACACATCTGACACTATTGCAGCTAGCAGTAAAAAAAATCCAAAATTATTTTTTAAATATGTTAATAGTAAAAAAATGAAGCAGGAAGGGGTGGGACCCTTACTATCAGAGGGGGATCAGCTGGTTGATGAAAACAAAATAAAAGCGCAGATTCTGAACTGAATATTTGAATATTTTTTATCTGTCTACACAAATGAGGAACCAGTAAGTGAAGGTTTCCTTCTTAATAGTCCCAATTCTAGTAATACAACTAATGATTCATGGATCACACATGAAGACATTCAAAAGAGACTAGAACATGTTAAGATTAACAAAGGTCCAGGGCCAGATGGTATTCATCCCAGGGTAATTATCGAGCTTAGCTCTGTGATTGCCAAACCTCTTTACTTAATTTTTCAGGATTCATTGAGATCTGGCATAGTGCCGAGAGACTGGCGAATTGCTAATGTGGTGCCTCTATTCAAAAAAGGATCCCGTTCTCAGCCTCAAAACTATAGGCCAGTTAGTCTGACGTCAGTGGTAGGAAAGCTTTTCGAAGGGTTAATAAAGGATAAGATACTGGACTTCATAGCAAATCATAATACTATGAGTTTGTGCCAGCATGGTTTTATGCGTAATAGATCTTGCCAGACTAACTTAATTTCTTTTTATGAGAATGTAAGTAGAAACCTTGATTCTGGGATGGCAGTGGATGTGATTTACTTAGACTTTGCTAAAGCATTTCATACAGTGCCACACAAAAGGTTACTGGTTAAATTAAGGAATGTTGGCCTGGAACATAGTATTTGTACCTGGATAGAGAACTGGCTAAAAGATAGACTACAAAGAGTGGTGGTAAATGGAACATTTTCTAATTGGACCAGTGTTGTTAGTGGAGTACCGCAGGGCTCTGTACTAGGTCCCTTGCTTTTCAACTTGTTTATTAATGACCTGGAGGTGGGCATTGAAAGTACTGTTTCTATTTTTGCAGATGATACTAAATTGTGCAGAACTATAGGTTCCATGCAGGATGCTGCCACTTTGCAGAGTGATTTGTCTAAACTGGAAAACTGGACAGCAAACTGGAAAATGAGGTTCAATGTTGATAAATGCAAGGTTATGCACTTTGGCAAAAATAATATAAATGCAAGTTATACACTAAATGGCAGTGTGTTGGGAGTTTCCTTAAATGAGAAGGATCTAGGGGTCTTTGCAGATAACACATTGTCTAATTCTGGGCAGTGTCATTCTGTGGCTACTAATGCAATTAAAGTTCTGTCTTGCATAAAAAAGGGCATTAACTCAAGGGATGAAAACATAATTATGCCTCTTTATACAGGGGCGATCCTGGCCCCTCCGCCGCCTGACTGCTGCCCCCCCTCCTCCGGAAATTCACTCTTAAAGTACCAGGAGCAGCATTTTTGCTGCCCCTGGCACCTAGTGGGGCGCTGCCGCCTGAGGCGACAGCCTCAACTCGCCTCATTGGTGAAGCACCCCTGTCTTTATAGGTCCCTGGTAAGGCCTCATCTGGAGTATGCAGTTCAGTTTTGGACTCCAGTCCTTAAGAGGGATATAAATGAGCTGGAGAGAGTGCAGAGACGTGCAACTAAATTGGTTAGAGGGACGGAAGACTTAAATTATGAGGGTAGACTGTCAAGGTTGGGGTTGTTTTCTCTGGAAAAAAGGCGCTTGCGAGGGGACATGATTACACTTTACAAGTACATTAGAGGACATTGTAGACAAATGGCAGGGGACCTATTTACCCATAAAGTGGATCACCGTACCAGAGGCCACCCCTTTAGACTAGAAGAAAAGAAGTTTCATTTGAAGCAACGTAGGGGGTTCTTCACAGTCAGGACAGTGAGGTTGTGGAATGCACTGCCGGGTGATGTTGTGATGGCTGATTCAGTTAATGCCTTTAAGAATGGCTTGGATGATTTTTTGGACAGGCATAATATCAAAGGCTATTCTGATACTAAGCTCTATAGTTAGTATAGGTATGGGTATATAGAATTTAATTAAAAGTAGGGATGGTTGTATGTATGGATGCTGGGTTTTCATTTGGAGGGGTTGAACTTGATGGACTTTGCCTTTTTTCAACCCAATTTAACTATGTAACTATGTAACTATGACAGTATTGCACACCTCTGTTTCTAGAAACCAACAACCTAATTGACAAATAAGAAGCACAAGCACTCAGTGAACTAACTGAGTACATGATTGTGCTTATTAGATTGGACTATACCCAAAGCGGGTTATAGCTTTGTCAGGACATTTTGTGCATGGCCCAGAATGCAACACTTCAGAAGCAAGGTAGCTCCTTACTTACCACCAACACAAGCCAAGAGCTCCTATTACACCTTCATGCAGAGACACTATATAGTTGCACACTCTTACAGGTGCTCAGGACAGAGTCCCCCTATATGGAGCATAATACATCCCTTTCGTGATAATACTTCAGTTGAACTAAAGCTTTTAGAAGTAGATATACTGTTAAAGGGCTTGTTACTAATAGTAGAAGCAAGAGCTATTGATATTAATGGTTGCAAAATTGGGTCCCTTAATATGCTATATAGCTAGAAAGTGCAGCTACATTCACTAGACTAGACCACTGCACCCATGTGTTGCTCTCAAGACAAGGGATTTAAATTAGAACCATAGTTCTCACTTGTGAGGAATAGTGCTCCAAAGTAGAGGCATGCAATGAGCTTCCATGTGCAATCCATATGATGTAATGCAACTTGTACTCAAATAAGTGCTACTGACAATCTGGTAAACTCTTTTTTTCTTTTGAATCAGGCACAAATATTAGCAGCATATTGCACCCCTAGAAATTTTGAAAATACATTTTGGTTAATAAGCTTGGTGAATTGCACCAGTTTTTTTGCTAATTGCACATCATAGTTCAAGAACTATAACTATAGAGTGCACAGTCTGGGAACTTATCAAATTCTAAAGAACTATAGTGAACTCTGCTTACTCAGTAAACCACCATAGTATCACATCAAACAGTACCAAACTTACAGTTAAACATGTCTCATGGTAGCAAGTACTGTTTTGCATTATGATCGCAAAATTAAAAAATGCACAACCTGCAAAAACCCTTTCACTCAAGAGAATAAATCCCATGTAGCTCTAACAGCAATTGTCCTTGAGCTTCCATTATTAATGAAGGCGTGTCAACAAAAAGGTCTCCCTAGTGTAAATAGGCACTACACAATTTGACTTTATTTGTTTGTTTTGTACTGAAGAATGCAGGAGCTGGAATCCACTGATATTAGAAAATGTAAAGCATCCTATATATGAGAAATTAATTAGATCAGGATTTGTTGGACTGAGGAAAGACCCAAAGGGAGTGAAATTAATTTTCCAGTTAACATTAAATAGAAGTTCGTATTCTGCTTATGGTTTTCTTTTGGTGACATTGGCCCATATTCAACTTGGTGAGAATATGTTTTGGGTTTGTTTGTATGTATAATCTTAATTCTGAATGATATCTGATCTGACAATAGACAAAGGTAGACTTATGTACCCAATATAATGGAAAGAAGTTATAATGTGGGTTTCTGTTACTAACTTATATTTATGAAAGGCTGAGTATTCAGCATGCCAAGCTTCTGGGTGTTTATTTTCAAACTAACCAAAGAAGTGAAAATCATTTCTTCTCGGCCAAAGTTTACATAAACAAGGTCATTGCTATGCTACACGCCCACAAGATATGCTATGTTACAAATCTCTTACAGAAGAACAATTTATATTGAAATAGATTTAAATGCAAGTGACATGCTTTTTCCCTTCATGGCCTTTAGACGGTGTCAAAACTTTTAACATTTTCTTGTCAAGACCATCTGAATATCTATGCTAGACAGAGCATTTTGGAATTTAGTGAAGGTTAAGCACATACCCCAATGATGGTTAATTGTAAAATAATTTGTTTGGAAATGGTAAGTAGGATTATGGGAACAAGAAACAAAGCAATGACAAATAGGGTTAGTTCATTTCTCAAGATATTTAGGTAAAATTAGAAAAGGTTGCTTACAAACTCTTTAATGTACCTACTAAATAGCAGAAATGTTTGGTCAGGGGTTGTTCATAGTTGCATGGTTAATTTGGTTGAAAAAAGATCAAAGTCCATCAAGTTCATCTCCTCCAAATGAACTCCATCGAACATACATGCACTAGCACAGAACTATCTCTGCACTCACATATGATACACTATATATATATATATATATATATATATATATATATATATATATATATATATATATATACACTAAACTATCTGTAGATGTTAAGCTCACAATAGCCTTTGATATTATGCTTGTCCAAGAAATCATCCAAGTCACTCGTAAAAGCATTAACAGAATCAGCATCACAACATCACTGTCCTGACTGTGAAGAACCCCCTACGTTGCTTCAAATGAAAGTTATGTTCCTCTAAACAGGTGGCCTCTACTTTTTTTCTTTTCTATGTGAATAAAAGTTCCCCTGTTATCTATCTATGATTTCTTCTAATGTACTTACAAAGATGTTCTCCTGCAATTGCACAGCTCTGCACTCTCTCCAGCTCATTTATATCCATCTTAAGGACTAGAGTCCAAAACTGCACTGCATACTCCAGATGAGGCCTTACCAGGGACCTATAAAGAGGCAAAATTATGTTTTTATCCCTTGAGTTAATGCCCTTTTTTATGCTAGACTGAACTGTATTTGCTTTAGTAGCCTTACTCATCATGATAACACCATTTATGTTTTTCTTTTCTATTTTAAGGAGGTAATGTTAATTGTAGTATTCTATACTATTAAGGCTGTATATTCCAATATGTATTTTTGTTGGTGCATATCCATATTTGTTACCATAGTGGCATATTCAAAGCACAGAAGTATATAGCAAATAGCTGCTTGAAAAAGCAAGTAAGTATATTGCAGTTTACAGAGATTTCAGTATATAATAAGATTGGGTCTGGCCCTTAACTTAACAGTAAATGCGTTGCACATTTGGGGTCAGAAGTATCTATTGTGCTTTATTATTTATCCATATCTGTTATGTGTGCAGCAGGCAGGAAGAGGGACCCTAGAGAGAACTTCTGATATGCACATGAGTAGGCAGAGAGAGACAATGATGGATTCAGAGGAGAATCATCTTGCTTTGCAGCTTTTTATAATAATAACATGTTGTCATTTTGAAAAAAACATTCCAATTAGGGCCCTTGAGTAACTAACCATGCTCACTAGGGTAAAACCAGCAGTAAGTAAGCCTGGCTCAGTTGTGCACTATTTAATAGTAGACATATTTGCAGCACTGCTGAAACAACAACATACTGTACATTTTATAAATGAAATAGGTAACCAGAAAGAATTAGAGCAGGGATTCTTCACCTATGGTTCTGGGCTGAAAAATGCTTGACCATGAGGTTTAAAGCAAGTCTCTATGCTCTTCCTTAAATGTAAAACTGAACCAGGTTAGGGTGAGAAGGGCTGAAAGGAGCCGAAAAAGCCCTTCATAAGCAATTACATGTAAAGTGAAATCATAAGGTATTTACTTGTCTCATGTCATACACACAGCACCTAGATACCAAAAATGAGAGTTTTTTGTCTCCAATAAGGCATCATGGGCAGAGAAATACAAATCACTCCTTTATTTCCCTTTGGCCAACTCTACATCCAGAACCGCTGGTTTATAGCACAGATACAGCCTAATGATTCAGAGCTATATATCCAAACTTGCAGACAGCCTGCTTGGAGCTCATCAGTGCAAGATGTTGCAATAGGACTTGGGGTAGGACTTGGAGAGTAGCGTAATAGAAAACCGAACCTGGTTAGGGTGAGAGGGGCCAGAAGGAGCCAAAAAGCCCTTCACAAGCAATTACATGCAAAGTGAAGCCTTCTGAAATCAGAAGGTATTTACTTGTTTCATGCCATGTACACAGCAATGCCTAGAGACCAAAAATTTGAGTTTTAATTCTCCCACAAGGCATTATGAAATGCCAAATTTTCAATAAAATAAATTACAACGAGGCACATAACTGGTTGCAGGGCAGTGTCATCTATGTGCCCTGTTAAGTATATAAAGAAACACTGAACTAAAAGCATGTCTTTTATTAGGTGAACTACTACTTGGAACATTCTGCTTAGCCTTTGGTTGCTGGCAGTAATAATTCAAGAACAGCTGGAAGCAACAGTTTTGCCTCTGTATCTCTTTAAAGAAGTTAAATAATGTAGCAAATGCAAGAGACAAGTTTTCTTGTATATATTCATCTAATACTGTTCAGGATATTTCATGCCGCGCATATCAGCTACTTCTGTTCCCTCCGGCATGTGATTTATCAGGAGGATTTTTGGGTTTGGACGCGCAATCATTCTGTGGACTAAAATGACCTAGAACAAACTATGTAGTCCCAAACAGCAGACTCTGCATCCAGCAAGCAGATGTATGGTCCATGCCAAAAACAGAAAATATAACATAAAGATGGGAAATCAGATGTGATTCTCCATTTCTTTTGTTTGGTATTTATTATGTCAGTCTTTTGTGATTCTAACATTCTCATCCTTGGAACCAACTTGAAAGATATGTGTTGCTACTCCATCCAAAATACACATTCTGTCGAGTTGTAAGTTAGAAGCGCAATAAATAATTTATATGCAGTCTGAAGACTACAAAACATGAATCTCTACAGTTGCAGCAAGTAAAAGTGGGCTAGTTAGTGGCTCATGGAAGCATGCATTGCAAGAGAATGGAACTGACCTGTTTATAGAGGTTTATTTATGAACAACTTTGTTTTCCTGTATATAATACTATTTGTTATTGCTTTGTGTACTATAATAGATGGAAAAGGGATTTTGTAGAAAGAAGTGCTGCTACTGTTACATGTCCCAGAAAGAAGGTCCACTTAGGTTATTTTCTCACTTGGTGCTATATTACTAGCATAAGCCTTGCTTCCAAGCTATACCAGACTGAAACCATTATGTATATGGCGGAGATGAAGCAGCTTAAAGAACTATTAACTACTGGCTATTAGCCAGTGTCTGAACAGGCAAACCAGGGTATCAGGAAAACTCCCAGTGGGCCCAGGAGTCAATGGGTTCTACTGCTAACCCAACTGGTATGACTACACCATTATCATTTCCTTGTCTGCATGAGAACATATATTAGAAAAGGAGAGAAGTATAGTACATAAAGAAGTGCTAAATATTTACATAGTTAAATTGGGTTGAAAAAAGACAAAGTCCATCAAGTTCAACCCCTCCAAATGAAAACCCAGCATCCATACACACCCCTCCCTACTTTCACATAAATTATATATACCCATACCTATACTAACTATATACTCGCTGGAATAACCCCGGGCTGGTGTCGTTTTCTGCTGATAGGACCACCTGCCCAGGTTTCTTTCTCCTTTAAATCTTAGCAGGTTGCATGAATGTGGGCTGCTAAACAATTCCTTTGCCCAGAAGAATTGATACACAGATGACGCAGTTAAGTGACTTCTTACAGACAACCTAGTTAGCTATAGCCACTTAATTTGTACAGAAAGTCATGAGGCTTTATAGAATTGAAATGCATGAAACTGGTTATGTGAAAACTTAAAAGAAAATAAAGTTCATTATGCAAAAATTGGCAGGCTGGAGCATATACGTGGTCATCCTTTCGCCGAAACAACAATGGCTATGTTACTGCTTGCTGACTGTGTGTCAACATAATCAAGCATAGGCTGTACCTCTGAATCCTAATTGTAGACTACATTTGGTGTAATGATAAAATGTCTTTATTTTTTGCAGATGATGATTTCCCATGTCATTGGCTATGCTCTATATGGCTTCTAATTATTGAAATCACATGGTCTGCTGTATAAGAAACCTTTTCAACACTCCGCTGTTGAACAACTATGACGGCTGTTGTCATCAGGAATACATTCTGGGAAGACTATGTAAGGCAGTGGATGGGGTCAACTAATTCTTCTGGGAATTATACTATTTGTTGTCATGGGCTTCCAACAGATACTTTTGAATCAATAATGGAAAAACATGAAACTGGCATAGAGGAGCAAAAGGAAAATAATTTGATTATTTCACAGTGTATTGATCCTGGAGAAACAAATGGGGTTTTCAAATTACAAGAAGGCACTTCAAAAAAGATTGATGAAAATGATAACCTCAGCATGGATGCCGGGAACATTTCTTTGGACCCAAGTACTGAAACAGATGTGCATAGCAGTGTTGTAAATGATGAGCAGTGTTGCAAAGGTACTGAACTTCATTCACAACAGGTGGAAGTAGATTTAAACAATGACAGCTTATCACAAAATGAAATTCAAGAAGACTGTACAGACAGAGAACATTCTGGGGCTGAAAATGCCCAAGAGGAAGAAAAAAATGATGATGCTACCAAAGGTGGTTGCTGTAGTGAAAGCATCATGGACAATCTTAACATGATGGGCTTTATTTCCAAAAGCAATGCATCAGGAGAAACGTGTAATTCTACAAATATGGAGGAAATTGTTAGGCATGGCAAACAACTACTGTATTCTGCTTTAATCGCACAACAACGAAGAAAAACAGAGGGCTCAAAGGATGGACATGAAAGACCCTTGTGCGATTTGGTACTTGATTGTCCTCCTTGCAGCCCACGTGCAATGTCTGAAACAGGTACCATAGATTTACCTCTGCTTCAACATTGTCCAGATGGAGAGTTAAAACAGAACAATGTGGATGGTCTTTCACACCCTCTAAACAAGGGCTTAAAAAGCACTTATTTAACAGATGTCGTCCACGGCTTCAACAACATTAAAGGCCATGGAATTGTTCATGATAAAGTAAGACTTCGGAGAAAAAAGGTATAGGAAACAAATGCAAATTTCCTAATGCATATAATGGTCATTGTCACTTTTTTTTAATTCAATGCACCTGCTCAGAAGTCCCTCAGTTATCACTTCAAAGCCCAATATGGCTTCATTCACTTCTTTTCGAGTCACTTTGCCCTGCTGACCAGCAACCCATGAACTTAATCCACCACATTGTTACCCAAGTTCATAACTCTAGTCTAGTACAGGTATGGGGTCCATTATCTGGAAACCAGTTATCCAGAAAGCTCCAAATTAAGGAAAGGCTGTCTCTCATAGGTCAAATAATTGCCATTTTTAAAAAATCTTTTTCTTTTTTCTGTAATTATAAACCAGTACCTTGTGCTTAATCCAAAGATAATGAACCCTTATTCAATGCAAAACAATTATATTGGGTTTGAATGTTTTAATGACTTTTTAGTAGGCTTAAGGTATGAAGATCTAAATTACAGAAATACCCCTTTATTCAGAAAACCCCTGGTCCCTGAGAATTCTGTAAAACAGGTCCCATGCCTGTACATAGTAAACCAGTTAAAGAATAAGCTTCACATTAGACCACACTAGTCTAGGATACTGCTTTCTGCTAACTTTCCAGTTTGCACCCTACTTCCATTCCTAGAATGATATTCAGAGGGCATCATGCTCCAACCCTTCCTGTTTGCATATGAAGGTACTTAGTGCTCCTTTTGTGGAATGCCGTAAGGTTTCCCAGAGCTAACATGCTACAAAATCAATACAGGTATGGGATCCACTATACAGAAGTCTGTTATAAAGAAAGCTCCGAATTACAGAAATGCCATCTCCCATAGACTCCATATTATCCAAACAATCCAAATATTTAAAAATGATTTCCTTTCTATCTGTAATAATAAAACAGTACCTTGTACTTGATCACTACTAAGATATAATTAATCCTTATTGGAGGCAAAACCAGCCTATTGGGTTTATTTAGTGTTAACATGATTTTCTAGTAGCTTTATATCTGATATGATTTACCCCAGTACCCGAGCATTTTGGATAACAGGTCCCGTATATATATAATATATATATATATATATAGATATATATAGATATATATATATATAGATATATATATATATACACACACACACACATACATATAGAAATATATATATATATATATATATATATATGTATATATATATTTATATATTTATATATAAAATACAACTAATCCTCTTGTCACATTGTATTTTAAATTATATAAATTCCAGTTCAGGTGTGGGACCTGTTATCCACAACGCTTGGCACCTGGGGCTTTTTGTAATTTGGATCTTTCTACTAGAAAATCTTGTAAGCATTAAATAAACCCAGTAGGCTGGTTCTGCTTCCAATAAGGATTAATTATATCTTAGTTGGGATCAAGTACAAGCTACTGTTTTATTATTACAGAGAAAAGGGAAATCATTTTTAAAAATTTGGATTATTTGGATAAAATGGAGTCTAAGGGAGACAGCCTTTCCGTAATTCTGAGCTTTCTGGATAGCAGGTTTCCGGATAAAAGATCCCATACCTGTACTAATTAAATATTTGAAGAGAATTACTATTAACCCCTTATTAACCAAATTCAGAAACTTGTATCTGATTTATTGTTCATATTCATTTTCTATGATTCTCCCCAGTTGCTGTAAAACTAGTAAAAAGTGATTCTTACAGCCTGTAAGTTACAGGGATACATATAAATGTTTGTTGTAGGATCGTTAATTACCCATGACCATTTAGTAAAGCATATTTGTAAAAGTTTATTTTGCACTGGAAGTCTTTTGTATTGCCATGTATTTAATCATTCCAAGTGAATTATCATATTTGGTTACCCTAATGAGGAATGATAAAACATCATCTATAGATTTTAATGAAAATGTAGCCTCCACTGGCTAATCCCTTACAAAACATCTTAGCATTGGCAAAGTGAACATAGACAAAAAATACCGCATGTATAATGATCTTAAAAACAATAATAGATCAGAACCATGCACTAATTCAGCTGCACAATGTATGTTCAAAACATGTCTAAATGTTGCTTTAAAGAAAGGCTTAGCAAGCATATAGGAATTTTCAGTTTGTAACCCATGATTACTGTTTGGTCTAAGTCACATTTTTTTTAAGGATTGCAAGTAACCTAAAACTATTTCAAATTTAATAAGCCATGAAAAATGGTGTTCTGGGAATGAGTGCCAGGATATTGTAATACTGTATATTTTTAAAGCAAATTTACAATCTATATGTTTTTGGCATCATTGAGTTATAAATTTCAGAGGCTGCCAAGATTGTCTAGACTGCATCAGGTCCTTAAATGGAGATATGTATATCAGGAATAAGCAGTGAGCTTGTATCCTCGTTGTGGGTAAGACTGTATATAGAGCAAGCATATTACAATATGAGTCACTTAATATGCATTTATGCTACATATGCATTCATAGAGCAAGGACATGACGTTATGAGTCACTAAATATGCATTTAAAAATATAAATTTCCAAAGTTTTTACTGGCCATTATTCTGGGGTTTATTCCTCAGACACTGCATCCGCAATTGTCAAACTTGCACTTCTGTTTTTCTCCTGCTCTGTAAATTCCTTCAAGTTCAAATTCTTCATACTGTATAGAATCACTCAGTAGCTGCTCATCCTATGACATTTAGGACTAGAGATGGGCGAATAAATTCGCCAGGTGCAAATTCAAGGTCTGTTTCCAAGTTTTGCCACCGGCGAATAAATTTGCGAAACTGACGCAAAAATTAGCTGGCGAAAATTTGCCGGCATCAAAAGATTTTGGACGCACGTCTGAAAAGTCACTCGCATCACAACCGTTGCATGTCAACATTATTTGGAAGCCCATTGACTTTAATGCCAGCTAGGGATGTAGCGAACTGTTCGCCGGCGAACTAGTTCGCGCGAACTTCGACTGTTCGCGTCCGCCGAATGTTCGCGAACGTCGCGCGACGTTCGCCAATTGGTGTTCGCGTTCGATTCGAAGTAAAATTTCGTTCGACCATTCGACCATTCGACCGTTCGATCGCTAAAATCGAACGATTTCCATTCGTTCGAACGATTATAAGCATTCGATTGAATTAAAATCATTCGATCGAATAGCTTCGATCGTTCGATTCGAACGAAAATCGTTCGATCGTACGAATAAAATCCTTCGATCGTTCGATCGAACGATTTTATCGAGCGTTCGAAGTTCGCGAACTGTTCGCGAACTGTTCGCTTTTTTGCCGGTGTTCGCGAACGGCGTTCGCGAACATCAAATCGGCAGTTCGCTACATCACTAATGCCAGCATCACAATTGACGCGAACGTCAGAATTGACGCGGGCATCAAAATTCACGTTTTGTAAATTTTTCGATGTCTCGCAAATTTTTCCGGAAATTCACACATTTTTCGGCTAAGCAAAACGGGACAAATTCACCCATCACTATTTAGGACTCATATACAGTACTTAAGTGGCTAGGCCTTTGTGTTTAAAGCTATGGAAATGTCGATTTTATGCACCTTCTATATTAGGAATAAGATGAAATGAGCCATTACTTATATTTGTGATTCGTACTGTTGAAGAAGTGAGCCTGAGACTCAGCTATGTAGTCTGTGGAAAGATAAATTACACATCCGAAGACAGATTGATTCTCTTTCATCAAACTGGCCCTTGCATATGTTTAGAATAATTGATTGGGTCCCAATAAAAACTCCATCACCCAGCTACAGGTATGGGATCTGCTATCCAGAAACCCATTATCCAGAAAGTTCTGAATTATGGAAAGGCCTTCTCCCATAGACTCCATTTTAATCAAATAATCCAAATTTTAAAAAATGATTTCCTTTTTCTCTGTAATAATTAAACAGTAGATTGTACTTGATCCCAACTTGCATCCACTCCCAAGCTGCCTCCAAGTCAGCCAAATTCCTTATCTTGAATAACAGTATATGAAGCACACCATCCTCAGGCTTTGCCTTTAAAACATTTTATTTCAGTGGAATCTCACACACTAGCTTTCGGGGGAAAACCCTGTATGTAGTACAAATTAGAATGATAGGTTTCCCATTCTCCTGCTCTGCTCTGCCTTCCCTCCCTGTGTGTGCCATTCTCTGCATGCCCAGTGCTGCTTGTGTGTGCCATTCTCTGCTTGCCCAGTGCTGCTTGTGTGTGCCATTCTCTGCTTGCCCAGTGCTGCCTGTGTGTGCCATTCTCTGCTTGCCCAGTGCTGCTTGTGTGTGCCATTCTCTGCTTGTCCTACACTACCTGTGGGATGTAAGACTGTTAGGGGTTTGTTCTTGGGGTTTGTTAACATTTAAAAATTGTTGTTAAAGGCCCCTAAGGTGTTTAATCATGTGTTGGGAGGTGGTTGTATTATCCACAGGGGAGGATGATGCATATGAATTTAAGGGTATGTTTTTAACATGACTTCAATTTTTCACATATGAGTGATGAAGGATATCCCTGCAGTGATCCAACCATTTGGTTTTTTGGTGTGCTACCACCGTTAATGTGGATATGATCTTAAAAGTTCTTGTAGTAATATGAGTGTGGTTTACAGTGGGTGTGGTTTAAAAGGGGGGTAGCCAACACTGACTTCCATTATCGGCCCTCCACCACATAGGCCAGTAAAATTTTGGCCCTCTGTACCACAGAAGTTGGACAGCACTGATCTATAGTATAAAACTACTGAAGTGTATTCAGAATCATTCAGAAATGGATTCTATTATTCACCAAGGTAGCATTAAATTGATCAGAATTATTGTCAATACACTGGAAACGTGATAACATTCTTTTTATTCTCCATTTGATGCCATTCCATCTTTGCAATTGTAGCTGTTAGCTTCTGAGGGAATTTGGGGGAAAAATAAGACCACACCTTCTGTAGTTCTTCCTAGAGGCTCCACTGGTTTGTAGGGTATTTTTCTGTGACCTTACCATTATGTTCTTCCCACAAGAACTCAACAGGGTTAAGATGTGTCAGTTATGTCAACCTATCCATTAAACGAATTCCCATAGGGAGGAAGCACACCAAACATATGATTTTGCCTTTTAGGACATTTATTCAGCAGTGTTGGCACAAGCTTTCGGGGTCAACCCCTTCCTCAGGTGCAATAGGTGATTTTTATTGCACCTGAGGAAGGGGTTGACCCCGAAAGCTTGTGCCAACACTGCTGAATAAATGTCCTAAAAGGCAAAATCATATGTTTGGTGTGCTTCCTCCCTATGGGAATTCGTTGTATGAAAACCAGGCTTGGAAGTAGCTGGAGGAGTTGAATGCACCCTAAAGAAAAAGTAAGTGGTGTGCCGAAGAATATGTATGCTGGTATAACCTATCCATTAAAAACAGCACTCCAGCATCCTGTTCCTTCCCCAAATAAGTTTTGCATAGCTTAGAAGTCTGCTTTGGATTTTTGTCCTTTTGCGTGATGATGTTTGCACCAATCAAGCACTGATAACAGGGAATGGCAGGATGCATTCGAAACCAAATTATTTGGTGATCCCCATCGTTTGAATGCTTGGGTTTAAGACAAAAAACTGTCACCTTTAGCTTTGTACTCTTTATAAATGAAGGACTTAGCAATGGTTATATAAAATGTCCATTGCAGGGTACAAAATGTGAAAATGGGCATTCTGCAACCTACCTGTGCTCTCCCCTGAATGAATAGATGGCTGTTTTTGGTAGTATAAGAATGTAAGAAACCCCTCCCATTCCCAAACTTGCATGTTATTCATGTGCACAAGTTAGAAAGCACCAGTGGGTACAGTCTGCAACAGGGCCCTGTACTTACTGCTGATACTGTGCTCTGCACCTCATGCTGGATTGATCCTATGGCATGAGATGCAGAGTCTAGCCAAGTCCTCAGACAGAAGTGCTCTTTGAATGAATACTAAGGGGCACACTATTAGCTTCATTTCACTTCCATTGTGGGTGTAAGTAAATTACCCTTAGTGACTCCTATTATCTCTGTTTAACAGTAGGTGTACCTTTCAGCTCATATTGACATCAGAGGCTCAGAATTAATATATAAAGAGAATGGCGAAAAATGGCCACTGTATTCGGACTTCTGTATGTCTAATACACGGAAACATGTCTATGGCCACCTTTGCATTGGTCCATTCTTTCAGGCCTTTCTTTCTTTTTCTTTCTTTCTTTCTTTCTTTCTTTCTTTCTTTCTTTCTTTCTTTCTTTCTTTCTTTCTTTCTTTCTTTCTTTCTTTCTGTCTTTCTTTCTTTCTTTCTTTCTTTCTTTCTTTCGTCTGACCTAGTGAAATCTCTGTCACGATTGATAATCCTCAATCTACCAGAGCCACAAGGACTATAGGTCTAAATGGCACACTGATTGACTATATAAATTCACAGATGGTCAAGCAACATGGTCAAAACTGGCCAAATCTCTCAACCATATCTGGGCATATATGGCAAGCTTTACTATCTTTCATATACAGCTCTTAAGTCCTTATTTAAGGGTGGTTCACCTTTAAATAATTTCTAGTATGTTATAGAATGGCCAATTCTAAGCAACTTTCATTTAGTCTTCATTATTTATTTTTTATAGTTTTTTTTTATTATTTGCCTTCTGACCAGGGCCGGAACTAGGGGTAGGCAGAGTAGGCACTCACCTAGGGCACAAAGGTGGAGGGGCACCAGGCACATACTTACTCCTACCCCTAGTCCAGTCCCTTCTCTGCCGACCACCCACTTGCTCTCTTCAATTTGCGATAGCGAATCGATCCGAGCATGTGCACAATCTCCTATTCACGCATGAGCGCCTATTCTCCATGCGCGCGAGCTCGTGAGCATGCGTGAAGCAAGATGGCGCTGCAACTGGCCAGGTTGCCTAGGACGCCTGGCTGGATTGGCCCGGCACTGCTTCTGACTCTTTCCATCTTTTGAATGGCACAAAACAAAAACTGTGGTACTGTGTTAGCCAGTAGCATAAATAACAAATAAAAAAACAAACAAATACAAAATATATTGTAGAAGTGATACCTATATTGGCTAACAATAAAAAAAATACATTGCAAGCTTTCGGGGCACCAAGGCCCCTTTTGTCAGGCAAAATACAAATGAAAGCTAGAAAGGCACAGCATATATTCTGTTAGATCAGTGAAAGGTATTCATGGGCAATAAATTAGGATGTTGCAGATAGATAGAGATCAAATGTAGAGATAATACAATGAATTAGGGTGTGTTGTAAATAGTCCAGGAGTCTGGATTCAGTCAGGTCACATAGTGTGACATGAAACCTATGTCATTTGGTACTAGTGGGTGCCAAATGTTAGGCACCCCCAAGTGGTTATATTTACCTACTTGACACCCCAGGCCGGTGCTCCTATCAGCACAAAACTGCACCGGCCTAGGGTTATTTCAGCGAGCACCACGGAGAGATCCTCTTCCATCTTCTTCTTTCTTCTTGCAGCTGCACAAGTGCAGTAGAGTGAAGAGCCGCGGTTTAATGAAAAAGCTGACTATTTCAGAAAACAGGAAGATCACTCATTGGTGCTCGGGGTGTCAGGTAGGTTATACAATCACTTGGGGATGCCTTTTACTATTCTAGATAGCTGAAATAAAATATGTATAAATGCTGATTTGGTTTAGAATTTACCTATACTGCTAAAATAGAAAATAATATATGCCTTATAATTTATTACCAGACTTCCATTCTCAAGTGGGTTTTTTAACCTCAGCCTAGACTTTTCAGAGTGACCCACTGGGAAAGAATGCTAGTAAACTCCAAACTGCCCAGCATTTCCTTTTGATGTTGGTATATGTTGCCTTCTCAGTTATTTCAGCTCTGTAATTGAAACAATGCATTAGTTTCTATTACAGGTGATAATTATGGCTCATTATGTGTTTCTGGGGATATTTTTAAGAAAGGAACATATTTTTTTAAAGCTGAAGAAGGTTTGAAAGACTGAATATGAATGAACAATACAAGAGCAGAAGCCATATTTTTGGTTGCAAGGATTTGATGCTGCAGCTGTAGGTTTGCATAGCAAAGATTTTATTAGGAATTTAGCTCCTTTTAATAGTTGTAGTATAAATGTATAGTATGAAAGTACACATTGTAAAAAAACTCTTAAGGGCAGAGACACGTGGTCAGATTCGGGGAGATTATTCACCCGGGGACAAATCTCTTCTTCGGGGCAACTAATCTGCCTGAACTGCCTTCCCATCCCGGCTAGAATGTAAATCGTCGTCGGGATGGCACTCGGAGCGTTTTGTTTTATGAAGTTGCCCAGAAGTTTCCTCGTGAGGCAACTTCGGGCGACTTCGAAAAAGAAGAAATCCGAGTGCCATCTCGTCGGCGATTTAGATTCTAGCCGGAAGGGAAGGCAGGGGAAGGCAGTTCGGGGAGATTAGTCGCCCCAAAGAAGAGGACATTTGTCGCTGGGCGACTAATCTCCCCGAATCTGACCTCGTGTCTCTGCCCTAAAGGGTTAACTTAACCCTTTAATACATTAAAACAAGTGAGACAATCTAAAGCTAAAGTTTAAACTGCACAAGAACAGTAATTACTATAAAAAGTAAAGGTGGGATGCAAAGTAGATTGGAAAGTAGATGGTTTCACACAGATGTGGCTTCTACGTTAATTAAGCAATTAGCATTCCATTAGCAGTATGTATAATAACAATGTCTGTGTTATTTATTATGCCAAACTGTCAATTGCCAATTAATGTGACATGTTTCACATGTTAGACTATGACGTAACATTAAATGTGGCATAGCAAAAAGTCCACGTGCTGAGTTTCCTATTCAGTCATCTTAATAAGTACCAGCTGAATAAACTGGATTATTTATGGTAGAATCTACGTAACACAATACAGCAAAGTTTATGGGGGAGATGAAAACAGAGCCACTGAAACGACGCTAAAAGAACAGGGAAGTGAATCAACAAAACAAATGATTATGACCAGCAGCAAAACTCGACTCATTCCATAAGGCTTACAGCACATGGTGCATTCCCTGCTGGCAGAGAAGTGCCTAAGGCACCGATTCACTTTAATGGGCAACACATGGCAGCACTGGCACTGGTACTGTTATTGTCCTGAAAATGCACACTCAATCAAGATACATTTTACTTGTCTTTTAAAGTTATCTATTAATGTCACACATTGGGGGTTATTTATCAAAGTTCGAGTGTTTTATACCTCAAATGAACTCACAACTCCAATGACTTCTTATTTAAGAAAAAACTCAAATGGAAAAAGCTCGAATTGATCGAGTTTTCACCGAAAAAAAACTTGAACATCATGAAGGCTATTAACATCTTCAAATGGTTCAAGACACCTCTGCCATTGACTTTTACATGACCTCGACAGGTTTTAGATTATGTATTTTCGGATTCCACATTTTCAGGGTCAGGGTATAATAAATCTTGAAAAATATAAGTTTTATTTAACCTGAAAATCTGAGTTTTGACGTAAAAAAAACTCAAAACATCACATTTTCATGGGAAAAAAAACTAGAATCTTAATAAATCTGCCCTTCATTGTTGCTTGCTGGCTTTTTTGTCAAAGATTGACATGTTACTATAAATACAGGTATGTGACCTGTTGTTTTCCTGATAACAAATCTTTCCTTAATTTGGATGTCAGGACTTACTGGGATTCGAACGCTGGACTTTGTGCACGTACCTGTTGTGCCACTAGAAGACCTTAGTCTTGTATTGTTCTTTATTCTTAATGTTCCTGGTATACTCCTTGTGGTGTTTATACAAATGGCCTGCGGGTGTCACTGTACACAGGACTTGTACTGTGCACACACAGGACTTTCTGTACAGCTTGAAAGTGAAAGCTTACTGTTGTGTAATGCCTGCATGACTCTGCTAATAAAGCACTGGTATACTCTACTCATCCTCGGCTACCCAAAACATAACACTCCTGTCTTCTGCTTTATCTCTCCACCCATCTCCCCAACTGTTTCTCATGATACAATCCCAACCCTTTATAAGCCTGCCCTTGACCTTTGCCCAGTGCGTGATCATTAAGCTGTTCATGTGACCTTGCTGCTGTATGTTCTAAGTTCCAAGTTGCAGGTTCCTGTGACCCTCTCTGTTCCTTATTCCAAGTCCTGTTTCAGTTCCTGCCTTATTCCTGTACCCTGGTGGCCTTCCTTGCTCTGCTTTTGGATTCCTCTGTCCTGACTTCTGGCCTGTACCTCGACTTAATTTGTCTGCCGCCTGCTTTGACTTTTTGGCCTGATTCTGGACTGTGTCTCTGACTACATTCTGAGCACTGTGAGTTGTAATCACTTTTCTAAGTTTATTAAAATATTCTTTCACCATTATCATGGCTTCTGATCTCTGTAATGCTGTGTATGGTTACACCCCGGGTTACCCAGTCTTCAGGCTTCCAACTTACAGGTACTCCAAGATGTCTCCCTGGAGATAATGTACTTTCTATGTGGGAGTCTTGCAAGATTTATAAAAACAAAAGCTACTACTAGTGTCTTGGTGATGCTAGTGAAGCTCAACTTCTGTATTAGATAAGCAGGACCAGAAGTAGGAGTAGGCATATGATGCACATGCCTAGGGCACAATGATGGTGGGATGGTGTCAGGGTATCCAGCCAGCTTGGCTGGGGCCTTTAGATGACATTACAGATGCCGCACTTGCTAATGAATGCATTGCTGTATAAGCAGGAGTTTCACAATCATAAAGATATTTAAATCTGGCTCCAAATAAGGCTATCCTGCCCACTACCACAATATCCTTGGATTCCTCAAGGAGACCCGGAAGCCAAGGAGACCTTGCCTATATTTTGTCTTCTCCAGGCAAACAATCTCACCTGGCAAATACATCTGTGTATACAGCAAAACATAAGGGAATACAAAAAAAGTTTTGGACAGCCCCCCTGTGCTTAATTCTTTTCTCTGTTCCTCTTGTATTCTGAGAATGTATGTAATTACTAAAGCTAAAAGGGAGGAATTAAAAAAATAAGCCATGCAAATGCTGGCAGTGACCAAGCTTGTGAGCAGCTTTTTATTCCAGGAACTGAATCATGCTGCAGAAATGTGTTTGCCAATTGCCATCTGCTAAGACTCAAAAGTTTCCATTTTAACTAATATAACTGTAAAAACTACACATTTTTATGTACACATATTTTACAGTTTTGTTAAATGTACTTTGTCAAACTAAATTTGTAGCATATACAAAATGGGCCAGTACCAAGGCCATGTTCATTTAGTCATACATGACCCCTCTTAGAGTCATGGTCAGGACACAAATAAAACTTCCTCCACTGGGATCAAAATCATTATTTCATTATTATGAACAAGAGGAAGTGTTTTGCCATTGTTACACCGTGTGTATTTATTGTGAATAGTCTCTTAACCAGTTTAAAAAAACAGTTGACGCTTGACTTTCTTCACCCACAACACATTTGGGTGCCTTTAAGGAAAAATTACTCCAGTAACATTAAAATGAAAATAATCTTTTGATTTATTTCTACCATATGAATCTAAAATGTTTTTAAAGGAGAAGGTAAGTCATCCTGAACTTGTGGGTGCCACGTGTTAGGCACCCCCAAGTGATTGTATTTACTTACCTGAAACCCTCAGCAGAAAACTGCACTTGCCCAGGGGTTATTCCAGCGAGCACCACGGAACGATCTTCTTCTGACTTCTTCTTCCTTCAAATTTCCCATGGCAAATGCATGCGCAGTTGAATGAAATAGCCAACTTTTTAGTAAAAGTTCACCTTTTCATCTACTGAGCATGCACAGCCACGCAAAGGAAGAGGAGGACGGAAGAGGATCGTTCCGTGGTTCTGCTGGAACACTTTTCAAGCAAGTTTCAAGAAGTTTTAAGCAATTCACTTATTAAAGGGCATGTAAAGTCTAAACTAAAATAAGACTAGAAATGCTGTATTTTGTATACTAAATATAAACATGAACTTACTGCACCACAAGCCTAATCAAACAAATAATTTATGCTTTCAAAGTTGGCTACAGGGGGTCACCATCTTGTAACTTTGTTAAACATCTTTGCAAGACTAAGACTGTGCACATGCTCAGTGTGGTCTGGGCTGCTTAGGGATCGTCATAAACAAAGCTGCTCCCCCTGCTGTTCATAAGTATGATTATTTCCCTGCTCAGCAGTTAGGGACCATCTGACAATTCCTATCCACAGCAGTAAATGAAGGGAGAATTTCACTGCATACAGTCAGGTTTCCTTTAAAAACAGTAAACATTTTTTAATCGAAGTATATTGGAGATAGGTTTCTTTTTCATTAAAGAAAGTAAAAATGGGATTTTACTTTTTTTGCCTTTACATGCCCTTTAAGGTTTGGTGGTTGTCTGTATACCGAAGGGTTCTAGGAATATATATATATATATATATATATATATATATATATATATATATATATGTATATATATATATATATATATATATATATATATATATATATATAATATAACATTCCATCAAACCGCATCATGGGTTGAAGTTCTTTTATAATATTATGCAAGAAATCTTGGTGTGACTTATAAAAGACAAGAAGAGGTTTTTTTTTTTTATGTTGGGACATAGTGTCTGCTGAACTATAAGCAAATATTTCCTTGGATCTTCATACCTATTATAAAAACTAGCATACCCTCTTTAATTTGAAGTATATGAGAATACTAGAAGTCACTAAGTAACTCACTGACCATGAAACAGAACAAGGCCACTCCACAATTACCTTTATATAGGCCATGGGACTGCAATAATATTTTACAAATATCTTCTAAAAGCTTGTACCTATGGACAATATACCCACATATATACCCATATATACTGAGCACATTATCCCTAAAAGGTGTATGTGTATATAATGCTTCTGCTTAAAGTGTTAAAGGGTTCAAGAGAGATGAGGAACATATAGTAGTCTCATTTATATGTCTGAGAAAGCCTCCATTTCAGGGACAAGACTGACATCTCTGTAGTAGTGTAAAATGTTTATGTAGTTCCTCTTTACTCAGTGGTGTAACTATAGAGGAAGCAGACCCACATGGCCCTGGACAGTGTGGTGTACCTCTTCTATAGCAACTCTACATCCGTAAAAAAAGTTAGCGCAGTAGACTCGTGTCCAGGCAAGTGCGTGTGAATGTGAGTTGGCAGGATACAGGTGCAGGAGAGGTCTATCTGTACGCCGGGGCTCTGCATGGATTATTTTGCAGGGGCTCCAGTTATGCTTCTGTCTATACAGTAAAGTGGTGAACATAAAGATTGCTTGAATTTTATTAATTCAGTTTGCCCTTCTCTATCCCCATTGTCTGTGTGTGCATTCCAAAAGAGGCCTTCCAAAGCTTGGGACATTGCTGATATAACAGAACTGTGACATTATTGCATTATTATAGGATCATGCTGGCAGAAGAGAGGAGGTACAGGATGAAGGTTTAAGCATAATAAATAAATACTCCCATGGGACTGCTCATATTGCTTTAAAAAGAAAAACACACACAGATGTTACAATGGACAAATCAACAACTGCAGTGAATGGGATCACAGCTGCAGGGTTCAAGGTGAGGAAATGCTCAGTTCGTTATTCTGGAAGACACCTGGAAACAATAAAAAGAGATTTAAAAGAGAGAATAACTGCACTTTGTGCTGTATTTGGCACATCACTCAAGTAATAACACATGCATTATTAAACAAACGACATGTGTTTAATTAATTCATTTGATTTAGCAACAAGCTTTAATGACATGAATCAAGTGGGAAAAAATGGATATTTCTCTCTTCCTATATTTCTTTTTCAAACCTGAATGTTTATTAAAACTACTCTTTACCTTTCTGGAACCTTATACTGAATGGAACAGTATAAGACACAACGAATAAATGGGACAAATAAATTATTAAAGCTCTTTGTACACATAGTGTATTGATTTCAAGACATATTTGCTTGAATTGTAAGAAAAAAATCATTTCTCTTTCAGTCCAGTGATATGTTTTACATTTAACTTTCACATTCAGCAAAACGGGAGCACACTACTGTCACAACTACATTCAGAAGCAAGCCTAAAAAGCACCACATTTTTAGATAATGAATGTACAGGTATGAGACCTGTTATGCAGAATGCTCGGGACCTGGGGTTTTCCAGATAACAGATCTTATGCCTACAATTCTGTAAACATTAATTAAACCCAATAGGATTGCTTTGTCTCCAATAAGGATCAATTATATCTCAGTTTGGGCTAAGTGCAATGTACAGTCTTTTTATTCCAGGCAAAAAGGAAATATTTTTTTAAAAATGTTAATGATATGATTATAATGGATTCTATGAGAGATGGCCTCCCCAAAATTCAGATCTTTCTGGATTGTGGGTTTCCTAATGATGGATCCCATTCCTGTGATCAAGATTTTCAAAGCAACAGAGAACTCCCCAAAGGTATTAGATACCATCTGATTAATCAATCAATTAAAAAGGTTCTTGTAAGAGTAATGTATATATTTCTTTGATTAAATTTTTCCGGTCACATTGTCGTTGGCCTACTGCTTTAAATAAGTGGAGGCTGAGCCTTCATATTTCAACTAATTTCAGTTCTCTGGTGACCAATCTCTTTTGGATTTCTCTTGAAAAGAGACCAGCCATAAAATATTCTTCTTCTGTCTCTTTATTCACTGGATACATTTATAAAGCTCTGTAAATAAAACGCCTGCTTTCATATTCATTGCTGTAAAACAATCAAGGGTCTCCTCTGAGAACTAATTATCAAGCAATGAGAAGGAAATAAGGGAGTTTTTTTTTTTTAAGGAACAAAGATAATCTTTCTTCTGGATCAAATGGCTTGAAAGTTTATCAAAGACTCAAATGAAATCCCTTATTGACAAATGTTGTTAAACAAAGCTCAGGGTTAACAAAAACAGTTTTGTCTTCAGTAAATCCTTGAGACACAACCTTCCCACAGACTTGCTGTGTGTATACAGTATAGATAGATAGATAGATAGATAGATAGATGATAGATAGATAGATAGATAGATAGATAGATAGATAGATAGATAGATAGATAATAGATAGATAGATAGATAGATAGATAGATAGATAGATAGATAGATAGATAGATAGATAGATAGTCAGTATATCAACAGTAAATCTTTATATGAAGCTAAATATGTGTACAGGTACTATAAATGAATTAAGTATTAGAATGTGTGACATTTTATATGGAGTAAGTTCATGGGTTTGAAGATGCAGTTTTTATAAGTTTTTACTTATATAGACATACAATGTAATCTTCTTAAAGTTATGATGTATGTATGCATCTGGTATCCATCTTGGGTCTCAAGTGCACATACATATTGTACAGTTTTGATCTCTAGCTTTTAGAACACAAACTAATCAAGAACTAGTGATGGGTGAATTTGTGCCGTTTCACTTCGCCGGAAACGGCAAAAAATTTGCGAAATGGCGCCGGCGTCTCATTTTGACGCTGGCGAAATTATTTTTTTTTAATTTTTTGGGCCGAATTTTCGCAGGCGTTTCGCAAATTCATTCGCTGGTGGCAAATTGCGAAAATTCACTGCGAATTCGCGCCTGGTGAATAAATTCGCCCATCACTATCAAGAACTGAAGGATAGCTCATTTGGAAATGCTAGTGCAAGACACAAAATCACATGCCATTTAGGACTTTTTAAAGCTATTTACAAGATATTTGCTTGCTCCTTACAACATGCACATGTTCTGCCTGCTCTGGGTAAGAGAATGCAGAGGAAAGGACCTAAAGGGCTTGAGATGGTTGCCACCACTTTTCCAGGAACAGAAAATAGGGGCATTTAGAGAGTCCCAAGTGCTGCCATTCGGAAGAGGTGAAAGAGGCCAAGGTGTTAAAGGGTATATATCACTTTATAATTTCTGTACGTGCTGGCTTACATAGCCCAAACTTCAAATGGGGTTAACAGCTGTATTTATTGAAAACATGGCCCTGTATCAAGAGGGGGCTCTTAGTTGGGGCACAAGTATCCACATAAAGAATGAATGCCCCATTATTGTTCCCCCCCCCCCTCTGAAGTGTTCTGTCAACCTCCAGTGGGGGAACAATCTTTAAAGTGATAGATGTCCTTTATGCAGTCTCTCCTTTAACATGCTGTGGAGTTATTGCTTCCAGGGTTCTCTCATATGCAACTGACTTGCGCAAGGCACCACAACTTTACAAAAGGAGATGCTAATTTGCACTCTATTTGGTAAATCTCATGCAAGTTGTGGTGCAAGCTATTTTGCTGGAATTATGATGAAAATATAGCGTTTTGCTCCTATTTTTGTGATTATATGTTAAAAGGTGTCCTTGTATTTTTCAACTGTTATGCGTAGGGTTTTATCCACATACATACAGGGATATTAAGGGGCTCCTTATGAAATTTCCCTTGGTATTTGTGTGTCTGGGCAGTGAGATCATAATGCTTTAAATTAGCAAACTGGAGGTGTGTTAGTCTGACATGGCAATGTCACCCCATGTGTAATATAGTATCAAATATGAATGGGATCCACTTATTATGGGTCAGATATCAGCCATGAAATTCTTCTGGCCAAAATAAATCTCATGTGTACACTGACAGGTCGATACCATCCATGCCTGCTGAGTCACCAGGTTCAGTGTCAGACTTGACTACTGGTGAAATGAACTGGGAGAAATCTTGGTGAATCCTGTTGCCCTGGACTTGTTGGTGGGAGTCAGTAGTGGTGGTGGGCCCTTGAGCTCAAGTTCTCTGGTGGGACCCAGGTATCCCAGTCCAACACTGAGTCCAGTTTCAATAGAAAACATTATGGATGGTGTCAGAGATTGGTATGGCAGGTACCCACTTTCCCGAGATCTGAAGCAAGCTATGTTGGAAATGTAGGGGTGTCCATACAGTATAATTGTATAAATTGAGCAATAAAACTTGGTCAGCCCCATCTGCACATCCCCTTCAGGATCTTCAATGGCTGAATTTTACTTTGCTTAATTTTACTTTTTTAGAGTTGTATTATGACTATTATGTGCTTTAGTACAGATATATATATGGAGGAATTCAAACAAGTGTGTTAGTACAGGTATGGGATCCGTTACCCGGAAACCCATTATCCAGAAAGCTCCGAATAACGGAATGGCCATCTTCCATAGACTCCATTATAACAAAATAATCTAAATTTTTTAAAAAAGATTTCCTTTTTCTCTGTAATAATAAAACAATACCCTGTAATTGATCCAAACAACTAAGATATAATTAATCCTTATTGGAGGCAAATCCAGTCTATTGGATGTATTTAATGTTTACATCATTTTCTAGTAGATTTAAAGTATGAAGATCCAAATTATGGAAAGATCTGTTATTCAGAAAACCCCAGGTCTGAGCATTCTGAATAATAGGTCCCATACCTGTATTATGAAATAGGGCTCCTTATCTTCCAGGTTTTATTAAAAGTGACAAAACAATTCCCATAATCTCAATAATTGATATCCTATAGTCTTACCCCACTGACGTTAGATCAGAGACCATTATACCCCTGATTCCAAAATGTGTGGTATATATCATTTTAGGTAATCAAACTATTGGTTACAATAAAGTCTATAAACTTCTAAGCACTGATATGGTAAGGCAACACTCCTTAATTAATGATACACAGAGACAATACTAGTTATCATTTCATTTTTTAAAATATATTTTCCTCTTCTATTCTTTAGTGAATTTATGGAACCTCGTACTGTATTCTTTATATTGGGCTTTCTACTGTTCAGTGACATTATATATACTTATGGCGTTAACGCTGATTACAATATTTTCCCAAGTCACCCATGGCAGACAATTCACCAACATGGGTTAATCCCGCATTGGTGAATGCTGCCATGGAAGTGACTTGGAAATAGAAATTACGGTGAGGATGAAAACATTTCTATATTTATCTTCAGAGTTCTACAATGTGGAGGATTCCTTGTCATAACTCTACTCTGCAGAGGCAGATGGACATATATTAGTACAGCCGAGAGATGTTAGGATCAGAAACTGCAGCATATTTTAATAAAAGAGAAACACAGGGTTTATAGAAAAGCAAAGCAAGTTTTAGTTACAGAGTACAGACCTATCCCAGCAAAATCTCAATAGCACAGGGCTAAGTGCTGCAAAATCAACCTGTAAACAAGTCAACCTCACACTCATAACAATCACAGCATTGACAAGCTAGTCTTTTGTCTTTTTGATTCTTACTAAATACAATGTCGAGCCTTAACCTTATATACTGCAATCATTTTATTTTTATGACTGGTATTATAATGGGTTCTTGTACCTAATACTGTACAACACAAGATGCTTTGTATTAATACAGGGTCTAAGACATCATTAAGTTGTTTTTTTATTTAAAATGCCTCAAATTGTGCCCTGTGGTTACAGAAGCGTTTAATTTATGAAATAAAATAATTTAATATAAATACCAAGAGAAACAGCATTTACTTTGTACAAATATGCCATCTATTATGGTATTATATATATATATAAGTCCCTGTGGACTCATGAGCCTTTCCCTCTACTGTTCCAAATCTGGATACAACCAAGTATTAAATGAGCTAGTTTAAACAGAATAATTCTAATTAGGCATGTATTCTATTACAAATGTCTTTATTCAGTTCAGCTGTAGTCAGTATGGTACAGTGTGCAATGGTCCAACAGGTGGAATGAGTTTATAGGACTGTTTCACTATTCTACTCCAATCCAAAGCTGATAACATGCAAAACTTTATTACTCCTAAGGCTCGTATGGCGTTGTAAAACATCGGTTTTAATTCATAAATCTGATAAATATCATGACGTAAGGGCCCATATATTAGGTACGTTCACCAACCAGTCGGCCCCCGGGCTGAACACACTGGGGCCCATTTTCTTAGCTCGAGTGAAGGAATAGAGGAAAAATAGTTCGAATTTCGAATGGTTTTTTTGGCTACTTTGACCATTGAATGGGCTACTTCGACCTTCGACTATGACCTTTGACTTCGAATCGAATGGTTCAAAGTAAAAATCGTTTGACTATTCGACCATTCGATAGTCGAAGTACTGTCTCTTTAAAAAATTCTTCGACCCCCTAGTTCGCCACCTAAAACCTACCGAGGCCAATGTTAGCCTATGGGGAAGGTCCCCATAGGCTTCCTAACAATTTTCTGATCGAAGGAATATCCTTCGACCGATGGATTAAAATACTTCAGATCGTTTGATCGTAGGAATATTGCTAAATCCTTCGACTTAGATATTCGAAATCGAAGGATTTAACTTCGACGGTTGAATATCGAGGGTTAATTAACCCTCGATATTTGACCCTAGGTAAATGTGCCCCACTATGACTAACTTCCAATGTTCCAATTGTTTGGACAAACAGCCTTGTGACTCTTCTACATTTCCTCATGTGCCCGTGTACCAGACAGTAACTGACAAGGTGCATCGGCAGCTGAAATGACTGATATGCAAAGCACTTCGATATCTGTTGAGATCAGTGGCCTTCATACATGCACTATTGTATGAAACAATATGAATTATGGTGTATAGCCAGCTTTAGACTGTATTGGTAAGTGTATGATGTCATATATGTATATATTTATAACATTATTTTTCTCATCCACAGAAATTAAGAGAAGACATACATAGGTCAAGAGTCGACTCAATGGTGATGCTAATCATGAAACTGGATCAGCTAGATCAAGATATAGAAAATGCTCTCCAAACTCAGTCTCCATCCGACAAACCAGATATAAACCAGTCACTCCCTGCAAATGTGAGTTATCCTAATCTCCCGTGTGTTTTCTTCTGTATTGTGCCCCCTGTTGAGGACTGTCTCTGATCTCTCAACTTAGAATGCCTTAACACATGGGTCCCCTGCTCTTTTTAGTTCAAATGTAAAAAGAGTTGGGGAGCAACACAAGCATTAACAAAGTTACTGGGAGTGGCAGCCTACAGGAGGCTCTGATTGGCAGTACACCTGGTTTCTATGCAACCAAAACTTGCCTCCAAGCCTGGAATTGATCAATAAGCTATTATTTATCCTATTGGGGCCACCCGTAGGTTCATCCTTTGATCCCACTAGGTGGAAGCACTGCCACCGAGAAAAATTCCCAGTACCCTTTAATTTAGCAAAGGGGATTCAGGACCTGTCTATGGTAAGATGGTGGTCAAAATAGAGGTGCATATTATATAAATGTAATTGTTTGCATTGGGTTACTCTCTATGGATGTTAATATTCAGTTTGGTTGTTATTTATGTAAATTTGGTAAAAAGCATCTCATGTAGTCCAGCATGTGATCTTAATCAAAGGGGGGAAGAAGCTCGGTGTTGTTGGGAGTGACCCAACAAAGTGACACTATGCCTGTCAAGAATTACTTCCTATGGGAAGTGTGCTGTATTTATAAGATAACAACACAATAGATAGATCCTATACATACAGATAGAAAAAAAAAACAATGGTTATGTCATCATAAGAAATTCCTTCATGCATGAAATGGAGTTGCCTCTGTAATTATCTTAAACCCATGTACTGCTAACAGCATCCACAGGAGGGAGCTACCCCAAAGGGAATATTATCCTTGATTATAGCAATGCTATGGACTGACAATTTTTCCAAAATGATCTATATGATAATCATTCTCTGTATGCAAGAATCTATCAAAAGTTATGAATCCCTTTCATATATATATATATATATCTAGAAAGAGAAGCAGCAGAAGGGTTTCAGCCTATGCATAGGTCCGTTCTCAATAAGTGAGGGGAAATTTAGGCTGAAATAACTCACTCTACTACTCTCACTCCTTGCACACTCAACCAGCCATTAAAATGTATATTATTTAATCTGTAAATAGCCTACAATGTACAGAAAAGTTTCCTTTACAAATTTTGCAGCCACAAACAGAGACCCCTCTCATATTCCTGATCGAAATGGATTATATAAATGTTTTTAACTGTGTGATGTCTGCATACGGTATAACTGATATTTGTTTTGACTTATATCCAGATTGTTTAATTCTCTAAACAAAGAAATACTTTATGGGCAGCAGTGGCTCTAATACGGATAAAAAATATTTATTAACAAACATACAGCCCGAGGACTCTTATATAGAGCAAATGTGGTCAATTAACAAGAGAGCTGAGAGAAGCAAACGAAGAGGCAGAACTTGCTGCTAGTTGCTCTTTATTGCACACAACATGTTTCGGGCCCAGAGCCCTTTATCAAGTGTACAAATCATTATGTGAACAGACTTTTTAAGGTGTAAAACAGGAAGTGAGATCATAAAACATTGTATGTCAATCAACCGTGGAGCGGTGCCGATGTCATCTTAATACATGCTAATAAAAAACAACAGCCTTTTTGCATTATTTTATAGTTCAACCGTGATACAGTGCTGATGTTATCATAATGTGTGCTCATAAAATCAACAATAAAAAAATAGTACAAAAATCGTCCAAAGAATCTTTTTGCTTCATTCCAAGGTTGTGACAAATGTCGCAAAATTTGCATGGATATTGCACAAAGGTTATATATACAAAACGTTTCGCTAAAGTGCAAATATGCTTATGAACAAAAAAAGGAACTGCCATTTCTAGGCCTACCACTAAAGCAACATGATCACATGCCTATTTTACATAGAAGGATTGCCCAATATTCTTACCACTAGTTGTACATATAATATAACTATCTTGGGCTCAGTAATTCTGTTATCTGCAAAGAAACAAATCAAGTATAAGTTTCAAGGGAGAATACGTTACAGATGTATCAAAAAAAGTATCAAAAGGCTGTAAGAAAGTGTAAAAAAATTATAAAAAAGTTATCAACCATTGTTTACACATAGTAGAGATAAGGGATGCAACAATGTAGTTATAGGAAACATTTGACACTCCAGCTATCATTCATGCCTATTGGATAGAGTGTATCTAGTTTTTTAATCCAGTATGCCTCCCTCTGTGGCAATTTCTTCCTCAGATTGCCTCCTCTCTGTATTGGGCTAACTACTTCAAGTATAGCCCATCTTAACTGGGACTGGTTATGGTTGGCAGTATTAAAATGTCTAGATACTGTTGTGTCGGTGGCTGCTCCTTTTTTAAAATTCCTTATATTCCCTTTATGCTCCTTTATGCGGGTCTTTACTGCTCTTATGGTTTGACCAATATATGCAAGCCCGCAGGGACATTTTAACATATAAATCACATAGCTTGTATCACATGTAGCAAAGTGATTTAGCTTAACAGGAGTACCATTTGCTGGATGTCGCAAGGTTTCTCCTTTGATGATGGAATTACAGTTTAAGCAAGCAAATGTTCCCACTTTAGGTTGACCCAAAAATCTCTGGGTACCCTTTACTCAGGGCGGAATAACCTCCGATGGACATAATATATCTCGGAGACTCCTTCCTTTGTTGTAACTAAATATTGGAGGTTTTATCAGGGAACTCCTTAGTGTTTTTTCCTGTAATAACAATGGCCAGTACTTATGGATTATACGTTCTATATCTTTGCTCTTAGCGCTGTATTGACTTACAAACGGAAAGACATCTCTTCTGTCTTTGGCTTTATATGACAGAATGTATATATATATATATATGTATATATAACCTTTGTGCAATATCCATGCAAATTTTGTGACATTTGTCACAACCTTGGAATGAAGCAAAAAGATTCTTTGGACGATTTTTGTACTATTTTTTAATTGTTGATTTTATGAGCACACATTATGATAACATCAGCACTGTATCACGGTTGAACTATAAAATAATGCAAAAAGGCTATTGTTTTTTATTAGCATGTATTAAGATGACATCAGCACCGCTCCACGGTTGATTGACATACGATGTTTTATGATCTCACTTCCTGTTTTACACCTTAAAAAGTCTGTTCACATAATGATTTGTACACTTGATAAAGGGCTCTGGGCCCGAAACATGTTGTGTGCAATAAAGAGCACCTAGCAGCAAGTTCTGCCTCTTCGTTTGCTTCTCTCAGCTCTCTTGTTAATTGACTTCATTTCCTACACCTGGAGCGGGGGTGCCTTGCTGAGATTGAGAGCACAGCTGCCAGTCCCCCAGTCACTCTGATAAATTGTCCAGAATAGAGCAAATGTGACTTTTAGCCACTTCAGGGGAAATACCTGTACCACTATTACTGCTCAGATGGTCTTGCTGTTGGGGTACTATCGCTACTACAGAGCCTTGTTGGCTCCTCTGCAACCTAGTCCCTATTGCCTCTTATTCTTAGAATATACTCACCTCTGCTCCTGCACTAGCTCATGCTCTTTCAAAGAGCCCCTAGTCTTATTTAGGTGCTAGAGATTACCTGCCCCATTTTGTCATAACCACACCCACACACAAACCTCCTGAAACCCCACATGTGCTGCTTACATACAAACATCTGGGAGATATGACATTTTTCTTGCACGTGTCCATCTTCCGGCTCCTCGGTAAGCTGAATGAGAAATCGTAAATTTCCGTGTAATTCCGCGTAGTTGTCGCAAACCGGCAAATTGCTCCAACTGCGCATGCGCAGAAATACCTATCTCCCAGTCATCTTACAGAGGACGCAGAATATGGATTTGTGCAACTCCGCTGGAAGAAGCTGTGGCGATGGGATAAGTATGAAGTATGGGGCATTTCCCTGGGGGGGTAGTTAGCCTGGGGGGAGCAGGGAGGGGGTCTTCCTGGGGTGGGGGGGTACAGGTTTTTTTCCCCACAGGTTAAATTCTCCTTTAAGTGGATTGCCTGCGAAAGTCCTAACTATTAAACTTTTTTGGGTTAACATTTTTCCCTAGACATTTGAGGAGCATGTATCATTTTAGGGTGGGCTCATGTGTAGGGCATTATAGGATAGGACATTACAAATAATGTACCCCCATTGTAAAATGTAATAATATAATTGGACTCTGAGGAGTTCCATGACCATATAAAAGCACAGGGTTTCAGCCTCATGCTTTTTTTTACAGTTTGTGAAACTTGGAGGTGGCTTCTAATATCCTCATATTTTACTAAAGGGGGTTATTTTTTTATGATAATACTCATATCACTAAGCACCAATTATAATTGATGACATCACTAAGCACCGTTTATATAATACACAAAAGCCATGAATATCTTATAAATTATATCCTTATAAACGGTGAGTTCTGATGTCCTCCGTTATAAATCCGCTCTGATGTCATTTCTGTGAAATTTGTGTATTATAATAAATAAAGTACCCCAGTTGCAAAATATGAGGATATTAGAAGTCACCTCGGAGTTCCATGACCTCGTTCCTTCAGCCTTGTGTTTTTATATGGTCATGAAACTCCTCGGTAACTTATAATATCCTTATATTTTACAAGAGGGGGTACTTTTTGCACTAGATCATTTACACTATTTCAGGGCTTTTGTGTATTATCTATTTGTATATACAATTTTATAAAATAAATAGATAAGCTCCTTTTCACCTAATTTATTACATTGCCTTCATAGACTTTCCAATGAAAAGAGAAGTTCTACGTTTAACAAAAGAAATTTCTACCAAAGGAATATCTGTGCAAGAAGTAAATCTGCGACTGACCTACTTTGGGGGCTATTTGCATTTTAACAGCATTTTCTTTCAATGAAGTCCAATCAGTAGCAGCTTCCATGCATATAATATATTCATTTTAGTGGTATCCTTCTGTTAGTGAACCTTTCCCACAGCCATGCTAATCCTAGGATTTACAGCACTAATACACTACAGATGTTTCTAGAGCATGTAAACATTTATTAGGTTAACACAATAAAGAATAAAAAGTCAAAAAGGCAAACATTTAACACCATTAAAAGTGTATATAAAATATCTCTGTTTACCACATGTTATACTTTTATTTAAAATAAAAAAAAAGTTTATACTAACAACATGTGGGATATCTAACTTAAAAACCGAAATGATTTATTTATAATCAAGTGGAGATTTTGAGCGATAATGCATTATAAGGTGTGAGAATGCAGGTTTCTTGCCTTTATATAGTGCTACAAGCCTTTTCTACTTGTTCTATGTACAATGGAGCTGTGAGTGTAAACTGTGCTCCACTGAGATTTATTGACTTTTCAAGGGAGAAAGAGGATTCCATAGTCATTTCACTCTGACACAGGGAGGCCTGGATTGTGTTTCTGTGTCAGCTATTGTTTAAATGCTCTGCAACACTGGACAAATCATTTAATCTTCCTCCCTTAAATCGTTAAATAAATCGTTAGAGGGTAATTGATTTGCACCTCCTAAAATATTCTGCATGGTATGCTATAGGAGAATTATGGAGAAAAAATCTGTAAATAATCTTCATTTTTTTGCAGTTTTTGAATAAATATTAACAAGTATTTATAGCACGCCAACTTATTGCGCGGCTAAGTCACACAAATTACATATGTAGAACATATGGAGTTACATACATCACAACCAATACAGGTACAAAAGGTGAGGAAGGCCCTGTGCAAAAGGGCTTACAATCTAAAGGGAAGGGAATAAGGTGTGGGAGTGGGCAAGATCAGAATTAAGTGGGTGAGAGATATGGTACTGTAAGGGTTATTGCATTTGGTAGCTAAGCAGAGTGAGGGTAGGCTTCTCTAAATAAGTGCATTTTAAGAGATTTTTTGAAAGCAGAAAGGTTGGGAGAAAGTCAGAAAGACCGTGGGAGAGAGTTCCAGAAGAAGGGTGCAGCCCTTGCAAAGTCTTGAATGCGAGCGTGTGAGGAGCTAACTATACAATTGTTGAGGAGTAGGTCAGTAGAGGATTGTAGTATGCGATTGGGTGAGTATATAGAGATTAATTCAGAGATGTAGGGAGGAGCAGAGTTATGAAGTGCTTTGAAGGTTAGGGTCATGTATTGTAGTGGCATGGTAGAGGAGGAGTGGTTGCTGAGGTGTATAAGCCTGGCGGCAGTGTTTATTATGGACTGGAGAGATGACAGTTTCTGGCGGGGAAGGCCAATTAATAGAGCGTTACAGTAGACATGATATGATGAGAGAGTGAATAAGAATTTTGGCAACATCTTGGGTGATGAATGATTGTATTTTGTATATGTTCCTTAGGTGGAAGTGACATGATAAGAGGAGTGAAGTACAGGGCAGAATCTAGGATAACCCCAAGGCACCGGGCCTGTGGATATGGGTTGATAGTGGATTGTAAACTACAATAGATGCTTAGAATGTTAGTTGGAGGAAAGAGAACCATTTCTGTTTTAGAGAGGTTTAATTTAAGGTAGTGTTGCCAATCCAAGTAGAGATAGAGGACAGGCAGGAGAGGACCCGAGTTAGGAGTTCTGGGTTGAGATCAGGAGAGGAGAAATAGATCTGAGTATCGTCAGCATAGAGGTGCTAGTGGAAACCATACGAGTGAGTTAGTTTGCCAAGGGAGGAAGTATAGAGGGGGAATAATAAGGGGCCCAGGACAGAGCCTTGAGGGACCCCAACAGAAAGAGTTAGAGGAGAAGATGCTTCACCTTCTTCTTCTGACTCTTTTCAGCTTTCAAATAGGGGTCACTGATCCGGTAGCTTATTAAGTGTTGCTCTGTGAGGCTACAAGTTTACGTGTATTGTTATTTTTTTGTTACTTTTCTTTCTGTTAAGGTCCTCTTCCATTCATATACGACTTTCGCATTCAAACCACTACCTGGTTGCTAGGGTCCAAATTAGATAGCTGCTGAAATTCCATGTTGAACAGCAGCTAAACAAAGAAAAATTATTTCGCTGAACAAACAGCTAAATAATTCAGAAACCAGATATAATAAAAAATGAAGAGCCATTGCCAATTATCTCAGAATATAACTCTCTACATTATGCTAAAAGTTAAAAAGGAACAACCCCTTTGAATGTATACTGTACAGGCATGGGACCTGTTATCCAGAATGCTCAGGACCTCTGATTTTCTGGATAAGGCATATTTCTTTAATTTGTATCACCATACTTTAAAGAGGTGGTTTACCTTTATGTTACAGTCACTGCTAGTATGTTACAGAATAGCTAGTGCTAACTGACTTTTTATTTGGTCTTCATTATTCATTTTGTTTTGTTTTTGAATAATTTGCCTTTTTCTTCTTCTGACTCTTTCCAGCAATATACGAATTATGGGTATAGAGGTTATTTACAAAACATGCTAAAACAATTTAGAAGGTATGTGTCATTTCTACATTCTGCAACGTTCCTCATGGGGGTCCCAAATTGTACTCAGGACCCTGGCAGAGTTCTTTCCCGTCTTAAAAATCTGTCCCAGTTTGAACCCAGAAGTCACATTGTGTTTGGAGAATGCGTGCCAATGACTGACAGTTATTTTGAATATACTGACGTTTCTGTAGGGTGACATATACCTTTTGTCATTCCAAATGCTTCATTTTTTCACAAACAGTCTTGTAAAACTCCCAATATTTTGGTTTGCACTGCTTCAGAAATATTCAATGCATCAAACGAATTGAACGTGAATGCAAAATTGCCCTCATCAAAAGATAATGTTTCCATATGGAAACATTAAATTTCTCATGAAAGCAAGTGATATGGGTGACAAGCAGAATTTTAAAAAATTGCCTGTCCTTTCCCTGTTTTCAAAATGTTAATGGGCCAATGATCAAGTTACTGTGTGGCTTTTAGAACTGATCGGAAATAAAATGGGATTCATTATAACTTTTCCCAATGCTTTGTGCAGGATACCGTAAATGGCACAGGGAGAGAACATATGGATCCACTATGTCATCTTCCTAGGAATTTCTCCAAATTTGCCTTTTCTGAACGTGGATTCCTGGGGCAGACATCCAGCTGTGGAGCTAAATCGAAGATTGTAGTGAGTATAACAATCCTGAAGAATACCGAACCCAACCCTCAAAAAAATGTTTGCTTAATACTGATAGATCTACTGCGATGTAATACATGTTGCAGAGTTTGTACTGGGTCTAGAAACGCGTATCAGTTACCAAATGTCAAAGATGCTTATGTTTTTTGTTTAATAATTGCCACCTCTTGGTTGGTGGTGCAATGTAGTGATGGGTGAATTTTTTCGCCTGTCCTTGATTCGCGGAATTCCATTGCCATCTGTGGATTTTTTTTGCAAAACTGCGGTAAAATTTGTGCAGAAAAATTTGCCCATAAGGAAAAATGCCCATTGACTTTAATGCATTTGGAGTGCCACGCATGTAAAAAATTGACGGGCATAAAAAAAAATAAAGAATAAAAAAATTTTTGATGCCCATTGACTTCAATGCATTTTGCTAAGTTTTCGGGAAATGGGACAGATTCGCTCATCACTAGTGCAATGTAACTATCCAACGTGAGTTTCACTTGTCACCTCTCTGGATAGCTACATTGCACCATTGTTACATTGCACCATTGTGATTGGGAGAGTTTATATGACGAGGATTTCTTGTACCATACTGAAGAAACTGCTCGGATGAGTAGTGAAATGTCCTCAATGATTAATCAGCAAGTCCAGTTGCTCTAGATTTACTTCTACTAGATATACCATGAGCTGGATGAATGAAAACCTTCGCTGACATAGTGCAAAGTTAACTAAATTATTTTGAGATAACTTTAAAAAGTACATTTTATTTTCATTGAAATAACAAATATTAATTCAGATATACATACATGGGACATGTATGATGCAGCTAAATAGCAGGTATCAGCCGAGACACTAGTTAATGGTGAAGGTGTCAACCTCTGGAGTGAGTGACTGTATATCAAACACACAAGCAATGGCCAATGTCTATGTTGTCTACAACTCATTATAATACGCAACACTACAATAAAGTTATAAAGATAAGGACTGTGACATTTATTTGGATATTGGGATATTCCAGTTGTACTGTATCCTAAAACATGTGACCTGGGGTTTCCCGGATAAGCGATCTTTCCGTCATTTGCATCTTCATACCTGAAGTCTACTAGAAAATCATGTTAACATTAAATAAACACGATAGTCTGGTTTTGCTTCCAATAAGTATCAATTATCTTAGTTTGGAACAAGTACAAGACACTGTTTTATTATTCCAGAATAAAAAGGAAATCATTTTTAAAAAATTTAGATTATTTAGATAAAACTGAGTCTATGGGAGACGGCCCTCCCATATTTCGGAGCTTTCTGGATAATGAATTTTCAGATAACAAAACCTGAAAGTGTTACATGAATAAAAAAAACAATAAAACAGACTCAGGCCCTTGAGCCTCCTGTTGGACAGCCCTGCTATAAATATATTTAAGATATCTGTATGTCACCCCTTTATTTCTTTATAAAAAAGAACAAAGTGAAATCCAACTAAACTCACAAAACTCAGGCTGCCTGTCATTTAATTTTTTGTCTTTTTCTTTTGAACCACAAATGCCTGATATTAAAGGTAAAACTGTTGTCTTCCATGTCGTGAGAAGCAGGTATATTATCATGAGGTATAATGTACACATTTTAAAAGAACCACCTTAAGCCATATCAGATATCCGTGCCTGAATGCAGATGACAACGGTGTTTTATTGCTTTTTAGCTCTTGACATCAAAGCCCAATCCATTTAAAAGGGCAAAATATTTGAACTGTAAAATATAGAAGTTTCATATAGAAACCTTCTATATTCTTAAATTACACCCAATATGAGAATAAGTCTCCAGTCCACCACATCCCTGCTTTGTTCTTGCTTTTACAAAGACACTACATTATACCATATTACGCACGACAGACATCAGCATGGAAATTTGAACCCACTTATTTTGGTTTATTCACATTTCCTGTTCATTTCAGGTCCTACAGTAAACTAGAAACCAGCTCTCATTGTGCAATTTAATATAATTAACCATGTTTTATAATAAATTGTAAATGGGAGCAAACACAAGGGGGTCCGATGTCTGTTGTAATCAATAAAAAGTGCAGCACTCAATGTGATTTTTTTTTAGACTAAATAAATCAATGTACATTTCAGGGTTGTCTATTCCTTCTTCAAGCATGCATATACAATTTGGCCCATGGATCTTTGGACAGAGACAACTTTTTTCTAATTTTGGTTCTGTACATTACCACAACACATTTTTGGTAGATACTCCAAAAAGTGTGTTAGAGGTCACACACTATTACTGAAACAAGTGTTTTGGATAAAATCATGTGGCGTTAAGCTTTTCTTTACACATCAAGATTGGACTAGAGTTCTGTCAGACAGTCTACAGTTAGGTGACGTCCATAACTATTTGGACAGAGACAACTTTTTCTAATTTTAGTTTTCTAATTTTAAATGAAACAACTCAGTTGAACTGCAGACTTTCAGCTTTAATTAGGTGGGTTTAACAAAAAGATTGCCTAAAAATGTGAGGAACTAAAGCCCTTTTTAACACAATCACTTCATTTCAGGGGCTCAAAAGTAATTGACTCACAATTGACTCAAAGGCTATTTTATGGGCAGTTGTGGGCAATTCCTTTGTTATGTTATGTCTATCAATGAAGTAGATAAAAGCCCTGAAGTTGATTTGAGGGGGGGTGCTTGTGTATGTGGAAGATTTTGCTGTGAACAGACAACATGCGGTCAAACGAGCTCTCCATGCAGGTGAAACAAGCCATCCTTAAACTGCAAAAACAGAAAAAAAACATCCGAGAAATTGCTACAATATTAGCAGTGGCAAAATCTACAGTTTGGTACAACACAAAATGACCTGGACGTCCACGGAAGACAACAGTGGGGGATGATCGCAGAATCATTTCCATGGTGAAGAGAAACCCCTTCACAACAGCCAAACAAGTGAACAACACTCTCCAGGAGGTAGGTGTATCAATATCCAAGTCTACCATAAAGAGAAGACTGCATGAAAGTAAATACAGAGTGTGCACTGCAAGGTACAAGCCACTCATAAGCATCAAGAATAGAAAGGCTACATTGGACTTTGCTTAAAAAAAAAAAAAAAAACATCTAAAAGAGCCAGCACAGTTCTGGAAAAACATTCTTTGGACAGATGAAACCAAGATCAACCTCTACCAGAATGATGGCAAGAAAAAAGTATGGAGAAGGCGTGGAACAGCTCATGATCCAAAGCATACCACATCTCTATAAAACATGGCGGAGGCAGTGTGATGGCTTGAGCGTGCATGGCTGCCAGTGGCACTGGGACACTAGTGTTTATCCATGATGTGACACAGGACAGAAGCAGCCGCATGAATTGTGAGGTGTTCAGAGACACTGTCTGCTCAAATCCAGCTAAATGCAGTCAAATTGATTGGGAGGTGTTTCATAATGACCCAAAACATACAGCCAAAGCAACCCAGGAGTTTATTAAAGCAAAGAAGAGGAATATTCTCGATTGGCCAAGTCAGTTACCTGATCTGAACCCAATTGAGCTGCATTTCACTTGTTAAAGACTAAACTTCGGACAGAAAGGCCCACAAACAAACAGCAACTGAAAGCCACTGCAGTAAAGGCCTGGCAGAGCATTAAAAAGGAGGAAACCCAGAATCTGGTGATGTCCATGAGTTCAAGACCTCAGACTGTCGTTGCCAGAAAAGGGGTTTCAAGCAAGTATTAGACATGAACATTTTATTTTCAGTTTTTTAATTTGTCCAATTGCTTTTGAGCCCCTGAAATGAAGTGATTGTGTTAAAGGGATACTGTCATGGGAAAATATGTTTTTTCCAAAATGCATCAGTTAATAGTGCTGCTCCAGCAGAATTCTGCACTGAAATCTATTTTTCAAAAGAGCAAACAGATTTTGTTATATTTAATTTTGAAATCTGACATAGGGCTAGACATATTTGTAAATTTCCCAGCTGCCTCCAGTCATGTGACTGTGTTCTAATATAGTTAGTTAGCCAAAAATGTAATGTATAAAGGATGGAGTGACTGGATGTCTAACATAACAGAACACTACTTCCTGTTTTTCAGCTCTCTAACTCTGAGTTAGTCAGAGACTTGAAGGGGGGCCACATGGGACATAACTTTTAGTGACTTTGCAATTGACCCTCAGCATTCAGATCAGATACAAAAGCAACAGTTATGAGCTATGTGCCCACCCCCCTTAAAGTCTCTGATTGGTTACTGCCTGGTAACATAGTAACATAGCATGTTAGGTTGAAAAAAGACACACGTCCGTCAAGTCCATCGTTTTTTTTAACCTGCCTAACTGCCAGTTGATCCAGAGGAAGGCAAAAAACCCCATCTGAAGCCTCTCCAATTTGCCTCGGGGGGGGGGATTCACTCCTGACTCCAAAATGGCAATCAGATTAGTCCCTGGATCAACTTGTACTATGAGCTATCTTCAATAACCCTGTATTCCTTCACTTGCTTAAAAGACATCCAACCCCTTCTTAAAGCTATCTAATGTATCAGCCTGTACAACTGATTCAGGGAGAGAATTCCACATCTTCACAGCTCTCACTGTAAAAAAAACCCTTCCGAATATTTAGGTGGAAACTCTTTTCTTCTAATCAGAATGGGTGACCTTGTGTCAGCTGGAAAGACCTATTGGTAAATAAAGCATTAGAGAGATTATTATATGATCTCCTTATATATTTATACATAGTCATCATATCTCCCCTTAAGCGCCTCTTACTAAACTGCTCATATGTAAAACCCTACTTCATGTAAATAAGCCATTTTCATAATAATACTATATACTTTTTTATCAGTATGTGCCATTGGGTAATCCTAAACAGAAAATTGTCATTTTAAAAAATGGGATCCTAGGATTCACGGTGCACCCAAACAAACCATACAAGTTAGGTCACATGAGCCAATTAACAGACAGTTCTGTCTTTTGCTTCTGTATTTCTTCCTGTTACAGTTATACAGTAGTATTTCTGGTCAGGTGATCTCTGAGGCAGCACACAGACCATCATAAAATGGTGGTTCAAGGCAAGAGATGTAAAAGGGCAATTTTTACATAAATATATATACCATTTTGGTAAAGAAATGTTAATACACCATTTAAACTATCTGTTGTATTCATTTTGGGGGTATAATTTTCCTTTAAGATGCAAATATGTCCTATAGATAGAAAGCAACACAGACAAGAGAAAGTATATTTAAAGCAAAGGTCGAGGAAGGCACAGTGGGGAGAATATGAGCTCGCAAGGGTACGTAATAAGAGACCATGGTGTGTGGGAAGCCTACTTTTTTATATTTCAACCCAGGACTGTGGTTAGATGAGTAATATCCTACTTCTTGCCCAAAATAGATTTTCATGAAATTGTCAGAAATGTGTTAATCAGATATCTGTCTAGACAGTAATTAAAATTGGTGTCAGATAGTTATGCTGTTGTTGTTTAGAAAGAGACAAACCTGAAAACCTTAAATGGGATATCTTTTTAGATTTTACTGCACCAATGAAGGCAGGTCTGTGGATACGACACTCATCTGACAAAACTAATCAGACTATTTTCTAAGGAAGATCAGTCTGTATTAAGGCTACTACAGCAATTCCTTAGTTATTTGCAGCTTGAACATTGGAACCTGGAAACATGGAAGCTGGTGTGTCTGATATACAGTAGATATTATCCCATAGTTATCTGTGGTCTCAATTAAAGTAGAAGTATTTTAATAACTGGCTTATGTGTGTTCTCCTAGAAGGCATAGGCTGCATATATACATTGTTGGTGTGTTGAAACGGTCATGTCACTCCATTATGATGCAAACTGATCAAAATATTGCATTATGTCAATTTGGTCCAGTATGTTGATGACCACATTGGTTCACTTGTTTGGCAACCTTCCAACATTTTTTGCAGCATTTGCAGGGACCCTTTGAAATATACATTTTGCCTTTTTTTTACGTTCCATCTCCTGTAAGACATTCACAGGCTTCTTGAAGGGAGTCCTCACTGACAGATTCCAGATAAGAAGACTAAATAGCCTGTTAGGCAGTTTGGTTATGCTCTCTGACACAAGGAGTTGTCGACTTTTCATCAAGCTAAAGTCGTCAGCTATTTATCCCTTTTCATATGGACTCTAGGTTTTGTTTCCATAGCAATAACATCTTCTAAAATGTGTCTGTGGCTGCCAAATATGAGGTCAGGCTTCTTCGGCCTACAACTCACTCTGTGTAATGACGTACTTATAGATGAATATGTTCTAGACACATACTATTGTAATGACTCCATGTATTGGTCTTGGTATGTTGTTAACTGTAAAAAAAAAAAGTTCATGAGAATTTCCAGAAGAGCAGCGAAAATGCTATTAAAGAATACACAATGTCCTGTTTATACATTTCTATACCTCACTATCTATAAACAAATTGCAGTACAGGTATAGATCCTGTTATTCAGAAGGCTCCACACCTGAGGTTTTCCGGATGTGGGGCCTTTCCATAACTTGAATCTCCATACCTTAAGTCTTAGTAAGGATGAAGAATAAGGTCAGTGGTGTAACAAGATGTTACTGGGCCCCACAGCAAATTAATTTTAGGGCCCCCAACATATCCAGAGTTTGCGCTGTTTTTCCAATATATGTTAAAATTGCTTTTTATTTGGTCCTCATGGGGCCCACTAATCTCAGGGTCTGCTTCCTCTGTAGTTACGCCCCTGTAAAAGGTACTGTTTTGTTATCACAGAGAAATAGCAAATATTATGTAGAAATTTGAATTTTTTATTTAAAATGAAGTCTATGGGGCAGAGTTACTAAAGGGCGAAGTGACTAACGCTAGCGAAAATTCGCCAGCGTGACATCATTTTGTTACTTCACTGATTTCCTAATGGTCACTGGCGTAACTTCGCTAGCGAAAGAGATAGCGGTACTTCGCTCCCTTACGCCTGGCGAAGTTGCGCTCTGGCGAATGGATCTAACTACGCAAATTCACTGAAATGCTGATTTTACTAAACCTTACCTCTTGCGCCAGACTTGCCTTCGCCACCTCAGATCAGGCGAAGTGCAATAGAGTAGATAGGAGTTCCTCAAAAAAAAATTTAGCTGGCTGGCGCCTTTTTCAGGGTGATAGGCTGAAAAATAGCGTTACATTTCTTTGGGGTAACCGGCTTCCCCCCTACATTTCCTAACATATGGCACATAAACTATACACTGGGCTTATGTGTACGGCAATAGAACAACTTTATTTTATTTTATTAAGGTTCCCTGGGCTTGTGTAGTGTAATGTATTGGATGCAACATATACGTCCATTGAAATTTAACTTCCCACTTTATGCAAATTAGGCTTCACTTCGCTTGCCACAGTATCGCTAGTGCTACTTCGCCAGCCATCGGCGCCCTGGACGCAACTTTGCATTTTAGGGAATTAGCGTTGTCCTGGCGAATCTACACCTGGCGAAGTGTTGTGATGTGAGCGAAGCCGGCGCTGGTGAATTTTCAGAGGCTAGCAAATTTGCCCCTATGAGAGATAGTCATCGCATAATTTGGGGTTTTCTGGATGACAGGCTTCCAGATAATGGGCTTCCAGATAACGGATGCCATACCAGTATATGACTTACAAAAAATATCACCTCTACAGATCATTAAGGCAGAGGTTACTCCTGTTTGATGCAACTTGCTGTTCTGATTAGTAAAGAAGTCTTAACAACAGGTTATTTTATTATTAAGTCCTATTACTAATTTACTAATTTGGGTTGAAACATTTGTTCTGTAACCTCCCATTCTGCTCAAAGCCTGTGACACAGTCTAGTTCTGTTACTCTAACCAGAGCCAGACTTGAGACCTAATCAGTTCATTTATGTGTATATATTTTTTTGTCCCAAATATCTCTACTTTTACATTGTACAATTATCACCTTAGATATTTTCAAAGCCATAATGAAGTCTGCTAATGTCTACAAACCAACTGTATTGGTAATACCCGGGTGCTATAATTGCACACCACCCCAGTAATCATTTGATAGATTTGCACAGGAGTGGACTGCAATTCAGTTTTAATAACATACCTAATAAGCTACCCAACACTTGGGGGCCGATTCACTAACTTCGAGTGAAGGATTCGAAGGTAAAAAACTTCGAATTTCGAAGTTTTTTTTGGGCTACTTCGACCTTCGACTACGACTTCGAATCGAAGGATTCGAAGTAAAAATCGTTCGACTATTCGACCATTCGATAGTCGAAGTACTGTCTCTTTAAAAAAGACTTCGACCCCCTAGTTCGCCATCTAAAAGCTACCGAAGTCAATGTTTGCCTATGGGGAAGGTCCCCATAGGCTTGGCTAACTTTTTTTGATCGAAGGATATATTGTTCGATTCGAAGGATTTTATCGTTCGATCGAAGGAATTATACTTTGATCGTTCAATCGAACTATCTGAGCTAAATCCTTCGACTTCGATATTCGAAGTCGAAGGATTTTCATCCCTAGTCAAATATCGAGGGTTAATTAACCCTCGATATTCGACCCTTAGTGAATCGGCCCCTAAATGACCTCCAGCACTATATTTTCTGACTCAGATGTAAATACTTCTTAGGCCAGATTCATAAGATAAAAACACATTAATATTCTAAGGAATACTGTTATCCTGTTAAGTTTCTGGTAGTCTGGATGCTCTTTGATGTGCACCATGAAATAAGATTTACAGCTTTATACTGCTGAAAATGATGTATCCCTTTCTTGGCACACTCTTGCAGAACCTAGAGGGCTTACCTGCTGGCAAGCAATGAAACCTGGGCACTCAATGGGGGTGGCAATGTGTTAGGCACCCCTTACTAAATATAATCATTTATTTTACACTCTGGGCTGATGCTCCTGTTTGTTGAAAAGTGCATTGCTCCACAGTAATATCCTCTGAGAGCTGTGCTGCCATCTCTGTAAATGCCCTGGATGTTCTGGACAGCCCGCGGGCACAGTAGAGTAAAATTCTGATCTTTAAAGCTAAGGTTCAGATTTTTACTCTCCTTCTTCCAAGCCAAGCCATTTGTACATGTTATGCCACATTAGTCACAAATGCGTGAGAATGGAGCAATTGAGCCACAGACGGAACCCTGGAATTACCTCGAAGGTGGCAGTAGCTCTTGCACGCGATTCAGAAGGACTGATCTTAAATGTTAAAAGCACAACTGTATCGTACTCCTTTTCGATTATACGTTGCTACATTCTTTTCAAGCAATTGATATTTTTTATAGAGCTTTTTTATGGCAAGTTATATGTATGGTACATTCCTCAATATATTCTCCCAGTGAACATAGATTACTGTTGTATATGGGGCTGCAAAATATTAGTGTATGTGATCAGAGAGCTGCCACAGTAGGCAGTAAAATAGCCGTTTAATGCATATCAGATGATATCTTGTCACAACAACAGAAAGCTATTTAAACTTTTCTCATGGGAATGGTTTTGATTTAGGAGCTGTAAAACATTCCTCACATGTATAACATAAACACATGCATTCTATATCATAGCAAATAGCCAAGACAACAGTATTTTTGCAACTAAGGAGGGGTTACCTAAACTGTTTTTAAATCTTAATTTCCACTGACATTTTACGGATAGTGTTACACATTGGCCATTTGTGACATAAACTTAAATCTTGGCTCTCATGAGCAGGCGTGACTTTCCCTTGTTCACCCTGTGTCTGTTCCAGTACAGGGAATAAGCTGGTGGTGGAGCCCAATGGCCCCACTGGTAGAGTCCTTGCCAGGGTCATCTGCAACCATTCCAGATGCACTTTTCCCACTAAAGAACAATGAGAGAAAATGGCTTCTCCTGTAATTCTTCATAAGTATTCACAAGTTCACAACCTTGAATATGTAGACAAAATATATATATATTTGAAATCAAGAAAGTGGACTCCCCATTGCCATCAAAACTGTCTCCTTTTGCAGTACTGTTATCTACATTTTGATCTGGGATCAAATACTGTACCTCCAGTCCTCCATCTCTTTTAGTGAGGAAGGAGGTCACAGAACTCTGCAATCTAAATTCTAGAAATTCCTATTTACTGAATATTTCTAGTTATCCTAAACTAAGGGGGTTATTTATTAAAGTCTGAATGCCAAAAACTCGAAAAAATTTAGTTTTTTTTACTATAAAATCCAAATTTTTAGTGGGATAAAAGCTCTAATTTGTCAGGATTTATTAAAGACAAATGCTGCAAAAAAGTCAAATCTGAAAATCTGGGCTCTGAGACCTGCCGAGGTTTCTATATAAGTCATTGGGAGCGGTCCCCATCCTATTTGGAAGTTTCTGTAGTCTGCACTGGAATTAGCCCGAAAATCTAACTATTTGGGGCTTTTTCTTGCAAAAATCCAAAAAATTCATACTTTTTGGGGAAAAGCCTGAAAAAAACAGCAATTTGGGGGAAAAAATTGTATGATGTGGATTTTTGTTTGATTTTATTGCGTTTTTTCCCGATTCAATTGTGCTTTTTTAATAATAAATAAGGTCAAATCATGGATTTGGTTGGACTTTTTTAAATAAAATACTCGAAAAAATTCAGATTTTGATAAATTAAGCCCTTACAGTTATGTCTTACCTATATTTAGGTGAAAACCATAAATATTGTTTTCTAAATTATTTATTTATTTTTAGGGATCTTTCCATAATTTGAATCTCCACACCTTAAGTCTACAAAAAAAATAATTTAAAACTTAAATGAACCCACTAGGATTGTTTGCCTTCACTAAGGATTAAGGATACATTTTTAAAATTTAAATTATTTGACTAAATGGAGTCTATGGGAGTTGGCCTTCCAGTAATTCAGAGCTTTCTAGATAACAGGTTTACGGATAACAAATCCCATTCCTGTATCTATTCCTTGCTTCTACCCTTTAATCCCTATGTATGGTCTGTACAACCATCTCATTGTAGAACCCAAACATCGTGTGCCACCATCAACAATAAGAAGGGAAGAGGTGTTTATGTGAGACTGTGAGCTGATTTCCTGTATGTGAATTGAAGCATTTCAAGATGTTCCCAGCATTCCAGTTGTTTTCTATTTTCCTTTTAGTTTATAGTTGGCAAACAAGTAATTACTTTATTTATAATACTGGAAATGCAAAAGCATTAAAGAAAAATTTCAGGCACATTTATAGTGTCCTATAAATAAGTGTTCCACATTTCCAGGAGAGGATGCTCTCAGATTTCTGTATGATCTGTAAGTTGTATTGATCTTAAAGATTTATATGCTATCATATCTGCTAGTACTGCCCTTCACTGGCTCATATTCCTTCTTAAACTGCCAAGAGGCAAAGGGCAGTTGTGTTCACATCCATGGCCTCTCAGGTAATAAATCCCCTTTTGTAGCTGGAGGATTTTATTCACTTTCCTACAAATCAAAGAGAGGTGAATACATTTTAAGTGTCTCTCAGACCTTTTATTATTAAAAAAAACACTCAATATTTTTAGATAAAACTGCAAAATTAGTCATTAAAATAAGCTCTGTGTTCCCATTGCTTTTTATGATGTAGGACGTTGTTGCATAAACAACTACTTTCTAAACTAAGGTCTGTTGGTCTTGATAATGTTGTTTGTGCAAGGATAGAAAACTAACTAAAGATCATGTACAGAGGATGGTTGCCAATAGTACAATAGTAGGGTAGGGTTCTTAGTGGGGTCCCGTATGGGTGCTTTTGGGTGCTTTCAGAAAGAGCCAGCACTTTAGGATGGAACTGCTTTCTGGCAGGCTGTTGTTTCTCCAACTCAATGTAACTGAATGTGTCTCAGTTGGACCTGGATTTTTACTATTGAGTGCTGTTCTTAGATCTACCAGACAGCTGTTATCTTGTGTTAGGGAGCTGCTATCTGGTTACCTTCCCGTTGTTCTGTTGTTAGGCTGCTGGGGGGAAGGAACGGGGGTTGATATTATTCAAACTTTAAGTACAGCAGTAAAGAGTGACTGAAGTTTATCAGAGCACAAATCACATAAATGGGGGCAGATGGGAAACTGACAATATGTCTAGCCCCATGTCAGATTTCAAAAATATAAAAAAAATCTGTTTGCTCTTTTGAGAAGCGGATTTCAGTGCAGAATTCTGCTGGATCAGCACTGAACTGATTTGAAAAAAAAAACGTGTTTTCCCATGACAGTATCCCTTTAAGGGTGCAGTGGGCAGGATAATGATGGGTCGACACACAGTTAATACTATAGTATGCTAGGAGTCACCATAATGAGTCTGGTTTAAGCCAAGTGATGTAACATAATGCTAGTAGTGACCCATTTTATCCAAAATATACTAGAAAACATAATAAATATGAATAGAAATTAAGAAAGAGACTTCTAATACAAATGATTTTACTAGGACTTAGTTGCAGGAAGCCATCCATTTAATTTGAAATAGAAATGTCCGTTCCAACCCCTGCACGGTTGCTGAGGGATAATTTTGCTGATAAAATCTGAATTCTGAAAATAATTGTTACAGCTGTTACTTAAAGATAAACCTAACATTATTTTAGATATGTTTAGAGACGACAGAAAGTGTTAACTGGCCGTCAAATGAAACTCTTATTGAACTCCTCCAAAAAATATTCAGCCATATGTGTGGCATAAATATATTCTCCTTCGTATGTTTCCAGAGATCCCGTGTTTACCTTCATATCTTTCTATTTTCCACTAATAGTGTGGGAGGCAGAACATCCAGATGTTAAATCCTCCAGGGCCACATATAGAAAACTATTTTGATGTGGGCGGGAGTTAACGACAGCCTTAGAAAAGCAAGATTTTTTTTTAAACTAACCAGAAAGTTCACAAATTTTTAACCCGAATTGAGGCTGTTTTTTTTTTTTTTGGCTCATAAGAAACTGTCATAACAATCACTAAAAATACAGTATGGGGCCCATTTACTTTGCTCGAGTGAAGGAATAGAGGAAAAAAACGTCAAATTCCGAATGTTTTTTTTGGATATTTCGACAATCGAATGGGCTACTTCGACCTTCGATTTCGACCTTCGATTTTGAATCGAACGATTCAAACTAAAAATCGTTCTACTATTTGACCATTCGATAGTCGAAGTACTGTCTCTTTAAGAAAAAACTTCGACCCCCTAGTTCGCCACCTAAAAGCTACCAAAGTCAATGTTAGCATATGGGGAAGGTCCCCATAGGCTTTGGCAGCTTTTTTTGGTCGAACAAAAATCGTTCGATCGATGGATTAAAAACCTTCTAATCCAAAATTGGACTGTTACTAATCCAACCAATAGAGGAGCATGCAGATGTACAGAATAATCAGTCCCAACTCTGATAGACCAGTATTCTCAAAGTATATTGCAAGCTGCGTATGTTCTGCACATTGCCATTTAGCACCATAATACAGGTATGGGATCCATTATCCGGAAACCGGTTATCCAAAAAGCTCTGAATTAACGGAAGGCTGTCCACCATAGACTCCATTTTAGCAAAATAATTGTAAATTAGATATCAGGAGTGTTTAAATTCCCATCTCAAGCGGTTAATACAACCTGGGGGTATGGGGCAATTGACAAGGACATGATATTGGATTTTGATATTCAGCGTTATTAAAAGTGAATGTATGACTATAAATCTTTGATGCTGTCCGTTTTGGTTGCCAATAATGCAGGTAATGGGCAGTTACTCCCAGACAGTATGTTTTTTTTTGATATGGTGACTATCCAACTGATCAAGCTCCACCTGAACCTAACAATGTAGAAAAATATTAATGTATTAATCTACAAGTCTTCAGTATTCTGATGCTTCATATCTCCCCAATTTACCTTGCAGGCAATGCCAGCAATTTCTGAAAAGGAGAGGGCCGGTGAGTACCCTTCTTACTATATATCTTTATCTTAACTTTACCATATATCTTTATTTTGGATCCACTAGGATGTTTTGAGTTTTTAAAACCAAATTATTTGTATTCAGTTAGTGATTCATATTCAGTCAGATACTGTATGTGATAAAAGATGCGGCACAGGACATAGGAAGTTACACAGGATAAAGCTCCACGTAAAATGGGATAAGAGGATATATAACCAGGATACAGGATGCAGAACTTAAAGTAATGATTTAAGCCGGGGGCATCACCAACAGCAACCATAACTCTCTGCCCCACACAGGTGAAGGTTATAATAGATCTTGTAGACCCACATCCACTTTATTGTTAAATACCTTCACTCTTCCTGGCACAGAGTGAGCTGAAAGGCTCAAACAAATAGTAACATAGCTAGGAGGGTCCAGAGGATTATTTACTTTTGTTATCCTTTTTTTTTTCAAAACCCCCATGCAGCTAGGCAGTCTTCTTTTGCATATAAAACCAGCCAGATCAATGCTTTTTCAGTACCATGGAGCAGCAGGAATAGCGGTGATGCGAAATGTCATTAATACCACTTTAATAGATGTTTGGATGAGATATTTCTGGGTTTCCGAGGGCTCTTTGTAGCCTAAAGGGCCAATGTAAAAAAAATGTGCCATGTCACCCAGAACTGAATAAGGTTGAAAGGCAAAACTTGGTGTGTCTGATGTGAAAATCACGTATTTACCTGAATTTGGCTAAATTTCTCCAGTAAAAATTTCTTAACAGATTAGAGGAATTTAATCTGATTCCATCAGGCTGTGTGTGCAGTGATCACCCAGCCAATAGGCTTGAACCGTCCAGAAGTCAAATTTCTTTTTATTGTCGAAATGCTTAAAGGGGTTGTTCACCTTTAAATGAACCTTTAGTATGATGTAGATAGTCCGGTACAATTTGCAATTGGTTTTCATTTTTTATTATTTGTGGTTTTTGAGTTATTTAACTTTTTATTCAGCAGCTCTCCAGTTTGCAATTTCAGCAGTTGCTAGGGTCCACTTTACCCTAGCATCCATGCATTGATTTGAATAATATGGAATATGAAATGGAGAGGGCCTGAATAGAAAGATGAACAATAAAAAGTAGCAATAATGATAATAATAATAATAATAATAATTCTGTAGCTTTACAGAACATTTGTTTTTTAGATGGGGTCAGTTATCCCCATTTGAAAACAGGAAAGAGTCAGAAGACTAAGGCAAATAATTCAAAAATTATATAAAAAAAACAAAAAATTAAGGCCAATTTAGAAGTTGCTTGGAATTAGCCATTCTATAATGTACTGAAACTTAACTTAAAGGTGAACTACCTTTAATGAGCACATCTCTGTATTTTTCCATTAATTTAACCATTACATGAGCCATAGATCTGGCGATTCAATAGTTTTTAATAAAAAAAAATATATCTGACAATGTGTGGCCAACTGAAAGATTCCACTCTGATAAAACCAGTAACAAATTTGATTGACCATTCACTGTTTTATCAGCCTAAATGCAATAATAATTACATTATATTGTCTCACATCCCAAAAATAGCTTGTAGTTTATATGGTGCTATATTTGTATGTTGCAGATTGAGATTTGTATTGTTCTGTGAAATCCATGTACAATCGAGTTTCTGTTTTGTTGTGTACAACCCAGGTTGTATTTGTTGAGATATGAACAACCACATGCTTTTTGCCTTAAATTTTCCAAGAGAATAATTATCCCCAGTGATTATTAATGATGGGTGAATGGGAGACAGAGAGAATAAAAAGATTGGTTCATAAGAACTTCCAGCCTTTAGGAAGAGGAGGCCTTGGCCGGCAGCTGGTATTGGTTACCAGCTCAAGAGATGTAAATCAGTAGCAGTGGTAGTTCTAAAAACATCATGCCATTCTTAAGCATCTGGTACTGGTTTGCAAATATTTAGAAGAACACAAGATATAAGTGGTGCGCAGAAGTTGTGAAGAAAAAGCTTGACTATTAGAAACATCTGCAGTGGTGAGGATTTGGGGGTGTCTTCAAGTGCAACATATGGTGTTTAATCCATTCGTAAGCTTAACAATGGCTTTTGGGTAGAAGTAAAAGTATAGGGTCAAAAGAACTTTTCAGATGTTTAAATTTACTGTAACCAAGTCAGACTTCTTTGCCTCAAGACCATTTTATTCATCCAAGTCTGTTTATCCCCCTTTACTTCCTTAGGGCAGAGACACGCTGCTATTTCGGGAGATGAGTCGCCCAGCGACAAATCACTTCTTCTTTGGGTGACTAATCTCCCTGAACTGCCTTCCCACTGGCTAGAATGTAAATCGGTGGTGGGATGGTCCTCAGTAGTGATGGGCGAATTTATACGGCAGGCGCAAATTCGCGGCAAATTAGTGCGATTCGCCACCAGTGAATAAATTCGCGAAACGCCGGCGTCAAAAACGGCCGCCGGTTCGCGATTTTTTTGCCATTTTGGCGAAGCGAAACTGCGCCAATTCGCCCATCGCTAGCCCTTAGGCTTTCCGTAGTCACCCGTAGTTTCCTCATGAGGCAACTTCGTACGACTTCGGAAAATGAAGCGTTCCGAGTGCCATCACACCGACGATTTACATTCTTGCCAGAGGGAAGGCAGATCAGGGAGATTAGTCGCCCGAAGAAGAAGAAGCAATTTGTTGCTGGGTGACTAATCTCCCGAAATAGCATTGTGTGTCTCTGCCCTACTTTTTAAAGTGGTAAGTAATTGGTAAGTCATGATCCCATTCCCCATGAAATGCCTGATTTCTGGGGGTATGGCCATCTGAACCAATTCGATAAAAAGTGTTTAAACTTGAATTCTTATTTAGTCAGGTCATAAATTTTGGTTAGATTGGCTACCAAAAATCTATTGGTAGTGATGGTAGTGACAAAAGTTGGTTTCAATATATAGTCAGTAGTCAGTGTCGGACTGGGGAAAAAACCTGGTGGGCTCAAACCCTCATGGACCCCCGCCAGGCCAGACCCCCTCTCCTGATGCTCGGTTTTTTGTTTGTTTTTTTTTTTAAAAAAAAGGATTTTTGCGAAGGGGGTGGTGCACAGTGCCACACGGCGCACAGTAGGGGGGCGGGGGGCCTATAGGGGGGCCCTGGACTGTAGTCCCAGTGGGCCCTGGGCCCCCCAGTCAGACCCTGTCAATAGTTCATTTAGGCACTCATATACTGTATGTTTAATTACAACAGGCCTGGGTAACCAGTTAAATAATAGTCCACATTAGCTGAACTTTTGGTTCCAGCAGTGCGTGTTTATATAAAAAGTAAATGCAGGTATGGGACCTTTTATCTGAAATTCTGGGGACCTGAGGTTTTCTGGATAAGGGATCTTTCTGTAATTTAGATCTCCGTGCCTTAAATCTACTAAAAAAATTATTGAACATTATATAAACCCAATAGGATTGTTTTGCCACCAATAAAGATTAATTATATCTTAGTTGGGATCAAGTACAAGGTACTGCTTTATTATTGAGAAAACGCAAATCATTTTTAAAATGATTTGATGAAAATGGAGTCTATGGGAGATTGTTTTCCATAATTCTGAGCTTTCTGGATGACTTGTTTCCGAATAATGAATACCGTACCTGTACTGGAACCTTAGCAAAGGCTGGGGACCCTAGAAAAACATTAGCCTGGCAATAAAAAATCACATTGAGTCCTGTGAGTGCAGGCTGTTTTCATATGATTGTAGATCTATACAGGATATATATGCTATATATTTACAGTTTAAAAACTTTTTCTGTGCTTTGAAAAAATTTATCGATATGGTTTTATACTGTAATACCCATATCTTCTTTCATCTCAAGCACATTGGAAAGTCCCTCCAATGTACTTGAGATGACAAATGATTTCATGTGAATGTTGTCCCTTTCTTGCATATGTTTCTCCTTCAGAGCATACAACTGTCACATTCCCATTTGATGTTATATGAATTACTTGTTTATTGGTTTTGCATCGACACATGTATTCCTTTTGAGGTTTTGAAGCGTATGCTTTTATTATTACTGTTACGTCTATAATCAATAGCGCTAAATAAGGATATTACTACATTTCTATTATCCCATAGGGGGTGAACAACCTTCATTTTCCAATCTTTCTCACACCACGCACAGGACACACCATCTCAGTGGGAGAGGCATGTTTTGTTGAGCCTGCCAGTAATAAAAGTTTGCTTGAACCATACATTCTGGATAAGGAATCTCTTGGAAAACTCTACTAGATTCTGTAAATGGAGTCACATTTATATTTGCATGATTTTATGTTTATATGAAATAAAATTCGGGTGTTTATACAAATGGCCTGTAGGTGTCACTGTGCACATGAGTTGTGCTGCGCATGCACAGTACAGCTTGGAGTGTTAGCGTGAAGCTACTGTTGATGTGTAATGGCTGCATGAACCTGCTAATAAAACACTGTTATACTCTACTCGTCCTCGGCTACCAACACAAAAAACAAATTGGCGATGAGATGTCTCTTCTACTTCTGCAGCAGTCTGCACCTTTTCTTCCAAACCCTGGTGAGCCTACCATACCTTTTACTGCTTGGATCCGTATGTTTGAAGATTACATTATTGCTGCTGACCAAGGGGAGATTTCTGCTGCTAGAAAGCGTGCTTTACTTATTCATTGCCTGTGAGCAAAGGGACATCATATATTCTATACATTACCATTAGCTGATGAGACTTATGAAACTGTTTTAAATAATTCAGACTGAGTGAAAAATAAGATTGGTAAGAAGTCTGCAGAAAAGATGGGGTTTAGTTCAGGGCACAGTTTTCTAAAAGCTGGAGGAGGCCATAGCAAAACCAGCTGCTTGGTGTCAGGATATCAGTAAACCTTTGTAATTGGTGAAGCTGACTGCTCCTCTGTGGTATACACATTGCATGGAGGAAATGATTTGTTATCCCTTTGCAGCATCGTTTACAAGCATTTATATGAATACTTTTTATAACCATCAGAGGCATGCAGAGCAAAATATCTTACACCAAATATGGAGCAAACAATCAGGGGAGTGCAGAGACATTTCCATGTGTTTTAACACTTGGATATAAATATTTGTAAATGAGAAATCTAAACTAAAAGTCTTTACATAACTGAGTATCCCATGGTGCAGGCAACACTAGACACATATAGAAACAGGTCTTTGTGATGAATCTGGATGACTGTGTGTTCAAGTTTGGGGCTTCCAAAAGATCCTCAAGTGCATTAACACCAGAACGGATGGCCCATAATATACATTGGAATAATTTTTTGTTGTCATATACTGTGTGTTGCTACTACTACAGATATGAGACCTGTTATCCAGAATACTCAGGACCTGGGGTTTTCCAGATAAGGGATCTGTAATTTTGAACTTCATACCTTAAGTCTACTAGAAAATCATGTAAACATTAAATAAACCCAATAGGCTGGCTTTGCTTCCAATACGGACTGATTATATCTTAGTTTGGATTAAGTACAAGTTTTTGTTTTATTATTACAGAGAAAAATTTAAAAATTTGGATAAAATGGTGGTAGACGGCCTTTCCGGATATTGGGTTTTCGGATAACTGGCCCCATACCTGTGCTATAATTTATTTAGATTGATCTTCAGTCATTAATGGCAACAGCTACACATATAGTTTTGCCACTTACTCTGTTTTACTATTTATACATATACAGTTACATTTTCATTTGGATTATTAAAAGTTAATAATCGTCATTTTGAAATGCAGAGACATTTGCACTACTGCCCTGCACTAGTAATATTTAAGTTTTATATTAGTGCAACCTCGGATACACAGATGAAACTTAAAGGGATACTGTCATGGGAAAAGAAATGTTTCCAAAATGAATCAGTTAATAGTGCTGCTCCATCAGAATTGTGCACTGAAATCCATTTCTCAAAAGAGGATTTTTTTATATTCAATTTTGAAATCTGACATGGGGCTAGACATATTGTCTATTTCCCAGCTGCCCCAAGTCATGTGACTTGTGCTCTGATAAACTTAAATCACTCTTTACTGCTGTACTGCAAGTTGGAGTGATATCACCCCCCCCCAGCAGCCTAACAACAGAACAATTGGAAGGTAACCATATAACAGCTCCCTAACACAAGATAACAGCTGCCTGGTAGATCTTAGAACAACACTCAATAGTAAAAACCCATGTCTCACTGAGACACATTCAGTTACATTGAGAAGGAAAAACAGCAGCCTGCCAGAAAGCATTTCTCTCCTAAAGTGCAGGCACAAGTCACATGACCAGGGGCAGCTGGGAAATTGGCAAAATGTCTAGCCGCATGTCAGATTTCAAAATTGAATATAAAAAAGTCTGTTTGCTCTTTTGAGAAATGGATTTCAGTGCAAAATTCTGCTGGAGTAGCACTATTAGCTGGTGCATTTTGAAAAAAAAAATGTTTGCTGATGACAGGATCCCTTTAAGTTGTTTTTACGTTAGGCTATATTGTTATTAAGTACTGTTCTGGTTTAAGAAAACAACATTTAAACAATGAAGTTGGAAAAGAATGCACAAAAACTGATATTGATATATTTTGCATTTTATCAATCAAAAAAGAAAAAAGGTACCGTATATACCTGAGTATAAGCCGAGTTTTTCAGCATCCAAAATGTGCTGAAAAACTCTACCTCAGCTTATACTTGGGTCAGCAGTACCGGAGTAGCTGAGATTTCAGTCACTTTTAATCATTCCTATACCAACAGTACACTTGGGGAGAGACTGCAATATCCCACAATGCCCTCTGTTGGTTATATGAAAGAATAACAGTGACTGCAATATCACACAGCGCCATCTGTTGGTTGTATGAAAGAATAACAGTGCACCCTCTGTTGGTTATATTAAAGAATAACAGTGACTGCAATATCACACAGCACCCTCTGTTGGTTATATGAAAGAATAACAGTGCGCCCTCTGTTGGTTATATGAAAGAATAACAGTGACTGCAATATCACACAGCACCCTCTGTTGGTTATATGAAAGAATAACTCTGACTGCAATATCACACAGCGCCATCTGTTGGTTATATGGAAGAATAACAGTGACTGCAATATCACACAGTGCCCTCTGTTGGTTATATGAAAGATTAACAGTGGCTGCAATATCACACAGTGCCCTCTGTTGGTTATATGAAAGAATAACAGTGACTGCAATATCACACAGCGCCCTCTGTTGGTTATACGAAATATTAACAGTGATGGCAATATCAAAAAGCACCCTCTGCACATGGTAGTGGGACAGTGGGACAATGCACACAGTAATCCATTTGGCAATTCTCTGTCACCATCAACTTTGCAAAGAAGTCTGGTTGATTGCTGGGGGGTCGCTTTGGCAGAATGTGCGCTGCTGGGAGACAGGGCTGTAGTTGTGTCTAGGCTTATACTAGAGTCAATAAGTTTTCCCAGTTTTCGTAGGTAAAATTAGGTACCTCGGCTTATACTCAGGTCGGCTTATACTCGAGTATATACGGTATATATTTTTGTACTTTTTTTAAAAAAAACACAGCAGGTAGGAGAGTCAGTCGAGGATTTTAGTGAGCTGAATGGATTGCAACTTGGTAGGTCCCCTTTTATGCAATTTTGATAATGGAATAGCAGCAGAGGGTCGGTGGGGGTAGGGAAGAAAATAGATTGCCATAGGTTATTAGAAACAATAGAAAAGCAAGCTAAAATTAAATTTTTTGGCTTTCTCTTTCTCCCATACAAACGAGCCAGACTCTATAAAAAGGTTTCCTCTTTACAGACAGTAAATCAGCCAGAAATGGCAGAGCTAGAACAAAAGGCTAATTACTGGCAACTTTTATAGGAGAGAAGTAAAGTGCACTGAGTCAGAAAGAAGACTGTCTCAGCCGCTATCATATCAACATTTCTCCATAAGGCCATATAAATCCGACTGAACGAGACAAAGGTTAGCTGCTACAAGTAAACTCACACTTGGCATCTAAAAAAGAACTGCTTAAAAGAATTTAGCCCAGACTTCACATAGACTTCACGATTGTAAAAGATATTTAAATACTCTATGGAACGTCTACACTGTTTGTAATGTCATCATAGCTTCTCCTTGCAGTTTGTGACTCCATGTCTGAAACACATCATTAAATGACAAAGTACCAGGTAAAATAAAGTCTGCGGAATAATGCTGTCTCTTAATAAACGTCCATTAATATCACTCACCTTGTCCACACAATATGTTAAGGTGCTACTCTGTTGATCTCTTTACTTTCATCCTGCATTCCAAGCCCACCCACAGTAAATACAGTGTAATAGAACTATTATATTGCAAGTTAACACCATATCACTTGACAGGAGCAAAGAGAGTCCATGAAAAGTGAAAACAGTCATTTAGGCTTGTATTGGCAAATGATTTTATGTGAGTTAAAAATGGAGGTGGGTTATTCATCAGTCAGACTCCTGAGGATTACAGAGAGCACTGATAGGATCCTATTACCGATAAAAACGAGTTATATATAATTATATAACTGTTTTATTGTTTTCAGAAATAAAATAAAATACATACATGTAGCAGAGGTGACATTTCAAGAACCGTGCATTATCTATTTGTTGTTACATTATGAACGCCTTAGCATTGTAAGTGTTTATACTCGGTTTGCGGTGTTAGTCACTTGTCATATCACCAGTTTTTGAGTCAGAGTTGCACGGTATCATACATTTGACATGAGAGTAGCAATGTACAAACAAAGAAAGATGAGAGTGGAGGGGGGAGAAAGAGAGAAGGAGAGGGTATTTTCCTTTTCCATGTCTATCGCAGTCTTCTCAGGGTGGAGCACCTTGCGTGGGGTTTGAGCATTAGAGGAGGAGGCGAGTTTTTACTTATTATTTTTTTTATTTTTTTTTTTACTTTTTGCATTCATGAACTGTCATGTAGTTCTGCCCACCATTTAGTGTATTGGAAGGGTGCTAGTAGCGTATGGTGTTTTTGTCCTTTCAGAGTGTCTAGATATTTGTGCCAAATGTCAAAGAAGTGGGAACCTTTGGACTCTTTGTCCTGTAGCACTAGTACCCATTGGAGTTGCATTGTGTATAGTAGTTTGCGCTCCCACAGCTGTGTTGGGGGGGTTGAGTGTTGGTCCAGAACTCTAAGATGGTTCTTGACTGCAGTTAATACCATTATGTCAGCTAGTCTGTTATTACCTTTGATAGTATTGTTGGTGGGTGCCGAGTATAGTCCCAATAGGATTTGTGGGTTTATCCGTGTTGCCTTAATATCACACAGGTTTGCGATATGTGACAGTACTAGGTTCCAAAGAGTGTCTAGTTTTGTGCATGACCACAGAGCATGCCCTAGTGTGGCCTCTGGATGGTTACACTTTGTGCAGTTAGCTGCCTGCGTTAGGCCTATCTTATGTGCTATTTTGGGTGACACAGATGCCCTGTGGAGGAGTCTAAGAGCCACTTCCTGGAAGTATATTGCTGATAGGGTTTTTGTATGTTTTGCGTACGCTGTTGTAATTTGTGTTGTTGTGATATTTGGAATGATACTTAACCATCTCGAAATTCCTTCTGCGCGTAGGTTATAGTCTATTTTTGGTTTAATAATGGTGTATACTGTGGATGCTGTGAGTAATCTTCCCTTGTTTGCCTTTATTAAAATATCTAGTGGGTTATTTGTTAGTTGTGGCGTTTTTTCCCCCGAATTACCTGCTCCACATAGCTTTTTATCTGTAAATATGCAAAGATGTGGTTGTGAGGAAGGTCGTGTGTGGATTGTAGTTCTGGGAATTTGTATATTGTGCCGGTATTAGGATTGAGAAGTGACCCAATCATTGTTAGACCTTTAGAGTGCCATGTTTTAAAGCGGGGGTCTGCTTTGGCGTCTTGGAATCGGTTGTTATTTAACAGAGGGAGGAAAAGTGATAATTTATAGGTGCCAAATAATTTGGTTCTGATTGTTTGCCAGGCTTGGATTACTGTATAGATCAGCAGGTTTGTTTGGCAGTGGGAGGGGATTTCTGAGGGTAAGGCATGGAGTAGATAGGATAAAGAGAGGTTTGGTATGAAGTTCTGGTCTCTTTGAACATGAGTATATGTATTTGTTTGGTTGATCCAATCTGTGGCAATGCGCACCAAGCTGGCCAAGTTGTAGTATTTTAGAAGTGGTACGTTAAGTCCTCCATTGCTTTTGGGTTGTGCTAGTTTGGATAGTGCTATCCTAGTTTTTTTTTGTTTCCATATAAAGGCTTGTAGTTTTTTGTTCATTTTGTTTATGTCCGTGGTTTTTATTATGAGCGGTAACACTTGCATTTTATAATATATTCTTGGGAAGGTGACCATTTTGAAGAGGTTAAGTCTATCAATGTAGATAATCGGCAGGTTTTCCCAACTTTGAAAGTCTTGCAAGGCTTTGTGTATGGCTTCTGTTATATTTAGTGTGTATAACTGTGTTATGTCAGCTGGAATTTTTACACCCAGGTATTTTAAGTGTGAGGTGGTTTGTTGAAACATGGCGGCTGCTGCTCTTTTTCTCTCATTTGGGGGGGCTCCCAACCATAGCAGTTCTGACTTGTCTAAATTGATTCGAAACCCTGAGAAGGCCCCAAAGTCTTGTATTTCATTTATTATGTGTGGGATTGCCGTGGCTGGGTTAGCTACGAAGAGTATGATATCATCTGCGTATGCAGATAGTTTCATTTCAGTTGTGCCTATTTTTACACCATTGAAATATTGTAATTGGTATAGATTGCGTAATGCCAGGTTAAACAGTAGTGGCGACAATGGGCAGCCTTGTTTCGTTCCTTTGTGTATAGTAAATGGTTTGGAGTTTATCCCTTGTGTTGAGATGATAGCCTGTGAGACCTTATATGTTGTTCTAATGAATTGAAGGAAGCCAGGGCCGAAATTTTGGATTGCTAGTATCCTAAGTAGGTGTGGCCAAGTGACTCGATCAAAAGCCTTTTCTGCGTCTAGGCTGATTGCTGCCGCAGTGTGACATGGAAAATCCCTGTATTTTAGTACTGCTGCTATAAAGTTTCTGATGTTTTGAGTCGAGTATCTGCCCTGAATGAAGCAGGTCTGCTCTGGGGAAATGATGTTGGGTAGTTTTCGTTTGAGTCTATCTGCAAACAATTTACTTAAAACTTTGTAATCCGTGTTTAGCAACGAGATGGGCCTATATGACGCTACGTTGGTGGGGTCTTTTCCGGGCTTCGGCAATAGTATTATGCGGGCCATTGTGAACTCTTGAGGCATATCTGTGGTGCTAAGCATAGTTTTCAGTGCCTGCGTTAAATGGGGGGTTATTTCAGCCCTGAGGATTTTGTAGAATTCGGATAGTAGACCATCTGGTCCCGGGGTCTTGCCGTTTGTCTGTTGTTTAATAACCTGGTCTATTTCCTCTGGGGTAATCTCTGCATCAAGGTTTTGTTGTTCTGTTTTGCTGAGTTTGGGGAGGTTTGCCCTTTGAAGGAACGCTAGTCCCTGATCTGGGTGAATGTCCTGTGAGTATAGATTTTGGTAGTATTGTGTAAATGTTGTGTTTATTATTGTCTGATCTGTGGTAAAGCTATTGGGACCTCGTATCACCATCCCTCCTATATGAGGGTTTCGTTTGGCTTTGGTAAGGGTTGCTAATAGTCGGCCTTGCTTATTACCTTCCATGTAGTATTTTGCTGATGCTATGTTAATTCTATATTGCATTGCTTCCTGGAGTGTTAGATCATAGCTTTCTTTTGCTGCCTGTAGTTCAGTTTTGTTGGAAGGGTTGGGCGTTTTGTGGTATCGTCTATAGGCTTTAGTTGCTTCTTGCTGTAGCAGTGTTAAGTGTTGTGTGAGTTCTCGTTTACGTTTGGCTATGTAGGAAATGATATGAACACGTAATGTTGCTTTGGCCGCCTGCCAGAATAGTACTGGGGTTTCACTATGCACTTTATTGTCTTCTTTGTACTGTGCCCAGGCATCTAGGAGGCTATCTTTGAATTTTTGAGAGTTAATAAGGAAGTTCGGCATCCGCCATCCATATGGTATGCGTATTGGGTTAGTTGCTGCAAGTGTTAAGGTGCAGGGGTCATGATCTGAAATAATTATGTCATGTATTTTTATGTGGCTTGCATGTGGGAGTGTGTTTTGGTTTAGGAATATATAATCTATTCTAGTGTATAGATCATGGACATGTGAGTAATGGCTGTACTCCCTGTCTAGGGGGTGAGTGATCCGCCATGCATCTAGTAGTTGTATTTTTTTTGTGAATGAGTAGAGGGGGTTGGCTCTTTGTGCAGGAGGACTTTGTGCAGGTTTGTTCCTATCCAGGTGATGGTCCATAACTGTATTGAAATCTCCTGCCACTAGTAGTTGTTTGGTAGGGATATCTGTTATTTGCTGTAGGATATGATTAAAAAAGCTGTGTGTGGGGGAACATATACATTACATATAACATACGTTTCCATATTGACCTGTCCTTTAATAATTAGGAACCTGCCCTCTGGGTCTTCAATTTTGTTAAGTAATTTCCAGTTGAGGTTTTTGTGTATTAGTACAGCTACACCTCGGCTATGTGATGTGAATGGGGCTGCGTAGCAAGTTCCTACCCAATCTTAGCAAAGCTTTTGGTGTTCCTCTGCTGTGAGGTGTGTTTCTTGTAAAAGTGCTATATGTGTGTGTAGAAGCTTGAGATGGTGAAGTATCTTATATCTCTTGATTGGATTATTAATACCCCCTACTTTCCAGGACGTGACTCCTATGTGTATTAATTTGGCGCTGGATTCCCCTCCTTGTTGGCCCTAATAATGCTTGGAGGGCTCTGGTAGGGTTAATGATTCGTGGGGCCCCTAAAAGGTACCTCAGGGGCTAGGGAACACTCACCCCGTGCTAGGTGTTTTCCCCCACAGTCTGCACTTTGTGCTGCGGCTGGGCACGCACGGGCTGCAGTTCTGATCAGGCCGCGGGCCGGGGGACTGCTCTCACTCGAGTCCCCGGCTTCAGGGTTTTAGTAGGCCGCACCACCCGCACCGGCTCTTCTGGTTCTAGAGAGCTGTTTTTTATCTTAAAATCTGGTGCTGCACTCTTGTAGGTTTTTCTTGAGAAGTTCCTATGTGGACTGAACTACAATGGCCCTATGAAATATTTTATAGGGGTGGTTTACCTTTAAGTATTTTACAGAATGACCAGTTCTAAGCAACTTTTCAATTGGTCTTCATTAGCTATTTTTTTTTATAGTTTTTGAATTGTTTTCCTTTTTCTTCTGACTCTTTCTGCTTGCAAATGGGGGTCAGCGACCCCATCTAGAAAACAAATGCTCTGCAAGGCTACAAATTTGTTGTTGTTGCTACTTTTTATTATTCTTCTTTCTATTTAGGCCTCTCCTATTCATATTCCAGTCTCCTAATAAATGTCATGCAAGATTACTAGAGTAATTTGGACCCTAGCAACCAAATGGCTGAAACTGCACACCGCAGAACTGCTAAATAAAAAGCTAAATAACACAGATAATGCAAAAATTCAAACCTACTGCATATTGTTTCAGAATATCAGTCTCTATATCATACTAAAAGTTAGTGTTAAGTTAAAGTTAAAATGAAAAACCAGTTTAATATCGCAAAAAGGTAGTCATGAATAGCCATTAGCACTATCTGGCTTTTTGCTGCTTCATGCTTTAATAAATCTCAAAAAAAAATAATAACCCCCTAAATGGTTACAAAGTGTTTAACCTTTGTTGACAAATGTCTGTCAATGTAATGTGCAATTCACTAAGAACCTTTTCCAAATGCACTAGTGTGACACATTGAGCACTAACTACATCTATGTTTAAAAACTATGATTAATAATTAGTCCAGAACATAATTGGTCAGATGATAGATCTTTCCATAATCTGGCTCTTCATACCTTAAGGGGCACATTTATCAAGGGTCGAATATCGAGGGTTAATAAACCCTCAAATTCGACCCTCAAATTTAAATCCTTCAAATTCGAATATCGATTTCCAAGGATTTAGCGCAAATCGTTCGATCGATCGATCAAAGTAAAAATTGTTCAATCAAACGATACAAAAAGGTTAGAAAAGTGCTTGGGAAGGTCCCCGTAGGCTAACATTGTACCTCGGCAGGTTTAAACTGCCAAAGTATGTAATCAAAGTATTTTTTAAAGAGACAGTACTTCGACTATCGAGTGGTCGAACAATTTTTAGTTCGAATCATTCGAGTAGAAGTCGAAGGTCGTAGTAGCCTATTCAATGGTCGAAGTACCCAAAAAATTACTTTGAAATTTGACGTTTTTTTCATTTGAATCCTTCACTCGAGTTTAGTAAATGTGCCCCTTATAAGTCTACTACAAAATCATGTAAATATTAAACATGGTTTTGCTTCCAACAAGAATTAATTATATCTTAGGTAGAGTACTGTTTTATTATTACAGAAAAAAAAGAAAACCATTTTTAAAAATTTGCATTATTTCGATAAAAGAGTCTATGGAAAACAACCTTTCTGTTTCCGTTCTGTTTCTGGATAACATGATTCCAGATAACAGATCCCATGCCTGTATTTTAAATAATATCAATGAATTGATTTTATATGCAGGATATATTTCCTTCAATCCTCAAAAAAAAAATATTCATTCATTCTACAGCTAAATATCGGGAGTCTCCTGGAATTTATTGTTTCCGTAAACAGTGAAAAGCGTGAGATGGGGTGTCTTTTGGTTTTATATTCCGCTGTTATCAAGAAGAACTTTAATGTGGGAATGATGAAAGGCCAGTCGGCTGCTGGATACCTTCCCGTGATTCCTGTGTCTGAGGAAGGGTTTGTGCTGCTCACAGGATGACTTGTTTTTCAGGACATAAATTGCCTTTCTGTTGACAATAACACAGTCAGAAGGCATCACAGCATGAAGGCTTTTAAAAGTCAGTGACATCCGCTCACTTCATAAGTCTCTTCATTCTGCCAACGGGACTTATGAAAGGACCACCACAGAAATTAATTGAAATGAATTCTCATTAATTCTTTTAAATTGGAATTCAAATTTAATCCTGCAGAGCAATACTACCTTGGTGTCTTTATGAATTCCTTATTCTCAGTAAGACATATTAGATACAAAGCAAGTTCAACTTTTAAAAAGTGCTCTCAAACCAGAATAAGAAGCTAAAGAAATGAATTGCTTATGGAATCGATTTCCCCAATTTTTGTTTTTTTAGAAATATGTTTATTAGGGATGCACCGAATCCACTATTTTGGGATTCGGCCGAACCCCCGAATCCTTCCTGAAAGATTTGGCCGGATACCGAACCGAATCCAAACCCTAATTTGCATATGCAAATATTTTTTACTTCCTTGTTTTGTGACAAAAAGTCACGCGATTTCCCTCCCCGCCCCTAATTTGCATATGCAAATTAGGATTCGGATTCGGTTCGGCCGGGCAGAAGGATTCAGCCTAATCCGAATCCTGCTGAAAAAGGCAGAATCCTGGCCGAATCCTGGATTCGGTGCATCCCTAATGTTTATAAGTTATTGTTGAGACCTACTGTATTTGTGATTTCTACAAAACAAATACTGGATGAATACAACAAGCATTTTTATATGAAAGGTGGAATAATGTATGAAGGAATACTTTTAAAACAAGAATGTCAATAAATGTTGATAAATTTGAGCAAAAAATGTCTTTAATTATCGGATGGCTACGCTTACAGCCACTAGGAGGCAATAACAACTGCTGCTTATTTCGTGCTTGGCTACTCTAAATTCAACTTTGGAAAAGTCTCTAAGTAAAGAGCTATTAATAAATTATGTATTTTATTCAGCTAAATATTCTATACTACATGTATAGAAGATCCCTTATCCAGAAAACCCGAAGTCCCAAGCATTCTAGATAATATTAGTAAAGATATTGGGCTGGAAGGTGTAATATGTCAATATAGCATATGTAATTATAATTATTATCTTTCCTGACTGATATAGGACAGTTATATTACACTAAAATTAACAGAAAGTAGAAATAGATAAATAAGGTTCCCTTTACTGAATAACCTATGACAACATTTCTTCTAAATGTCTTAGTAATACGTAGTGATAATTTATTAGTCCATATTTATAATACGGTATTTAGTTTGGGACGCCATATACATATACAGGAGGACATAAACAATTATGAATTCCTTTTTATTTCCATAAACAATTGTGAATTCCTTTCATTTACAGGAACAGAAAGTAAAAATATACTCCACTCTTAAATAATGAGGCCGTATTTTTTCTTAAAGTAATTATTACACAAGTTGGGAGGTCTCCTAGAGGTACATGTAATTTAACTTCACGGCATACAGACCATTAAATGTACTGTGCAATAGCGATGAAGAAATCTTGGGTAAAATGCTTATTTTGTTCAGAAAGTATTCCCAGATATGTTTCTGGCAACTGCATTAAAATCCACAAACCCATTGGGGTCTTTAAAAGTACTTTAGATAGTCCACTTGCAAGTGGATTTAAGCATGAAAAGCCATGGTTAGGATTGTTCTTGAAACCATTGCTTAGGATTTACATTGGATACATGAGTCCTTACTCAACAGATGCAGTACAGGCCCAGGGATAGGAGATTCCTGGATCTTGGAACCACTCAATAGGGAACTAATCCATTTTGTTTAATGTGTCAAGAAATATCAAACAGCTTTGTACCTTTGTCAGGTGACTACCTGAGAAAGGGACATACCCCTGAAACAACTTTTGGTGTTTTTAAAACATTTTTTGCTTTTTCTTGTATTGCTTGGAGTAGTGTCATCTCCCCAAAGGACCGTACACCAGGCTAAGATTGCCCTAGAGGCCTGAGTGCGGTCTTATACACTGTTGTTTTGAAAGTATTTCCCTGGAAGTGCAAGGACTGACCAGAGGGTGCCAGGGTTTCCTAGTTATAAAAGGAGATGCCAACATGTGCTCAGTCTCTTTCAGTGCCCACTTTCTGGAGGAGAAGGTGATGCTAAAGGACCTGGGACAGAGTTAGGCCACAGTAGGAGTAGTAAGTGTTAGGAAACGGTATTAGTTCACCCTTGGAGTTAGAGGGAGGATCAGAGTAATTAGCAGAGCAGTCAGAGGCTCCAACAAGGAAGGGTTAGTACTATGTCTGTGAAGGTTCTCATTCATCCAGGTCATTGTTTATGTATAGTAACTAGTCAAATCAACTGGACTTGGTGTATTTTTTTTGTCTTGAAAAATGTATCTAGTCATCTGACCGACTTTCTCAATTAAGAATGACCTGAACAAAGATACAGAAAGTCCGGTTGATTTGACTGAATACTATAGGAATAAGTGATACTACTACTGCAGTGACAAGGCTGTCAGTGTAAGTTCAGGGATAAGAGCTTCCTGGAGCTTGGGACAACTATAAGCTTCAGTGCTGGGCACTGTTTGACCAAGGCAGCGACTATTAACCCTGGGGGGAAGTGAACACTACAGCTGAAAGTAAGAATGACATCTGAGGGTTTAATATATTTAAAGTATCTATAAAATGAACGATGCATTTACCATCATCTCAGCACCTACCAAAGAGATTGTGAGATTCCATCAATATAATTTGTTTTAAAGAAACATTGGCCGGGGCACGATGTGGTTTTGTTACTTTTGGTTTTGTTTTTCTATGTATATACATGGGCTCCCTCAGGGTTTTCAAGCACAGATGTAGCTTGCTACTTAAATAAACTATGGACAGTTAGTGATACAGTGGGCCAGTGTGACAACCATGCATGTCTCCTGGCTATCTATAGGAAAGCAATTAATCCGTGTCCTGCTGTATGCCTCTCAGAAGAGAATTTTATGCTCATTTATATATATGCAGAATTAATTACTATTTTTTTCCCAGTGGACAACCAGAGCTTCATGAGTTTAGAGAATACATTTTCAGAAGCCCATACAAGGCTTTCTATTTGTGTTACTTAAGCTCTTCTGTTGGTGTTTGATAGATCTTGTATATTTCCTACTCATTTATATTATGTGTGCAAGTAGGTCTGGGGATGTCAGTGTGATACCAACTTCCTTTATCCCTTGGGGGTCACATGATCTCTGGTAAACACAGGATATTGTTTCATGATGAACCCAATCCATCATGCTTATTTAGAGACAGCAGTTCAAAATTCACCCAGAATCCGACCTTCACATTTTGTAGACCTGGGCAATGTGAGAACTGCTTCCTGTCACTTGACAGCACCTCCAAAAGCTTCATGTTGAGTGAAAAAGCACTGTTGCAAAATAAGGATTTACAAAGATTTTGATTTACTAAATCAGAAGTAACATAATTCTTCACTGTTGTACCCAAAATTTCCTCTCAGCATTAGTGAATTCAGTTTCAGCATTCCACTGCTTTGCTATGCTATGAGTATTCTGATGGCAAAGCCTAGAAACTGTATAAATAGGAAGCACAAAAGGCTAATGTAATTACAAATACTGGTATGGGACCTGTTATCTAAATTGCTCTGGACCTGGGGTTTTCTGGATAAGGGGTTTGGATCACCATACTTTAAGGGGGTTATTTATCAAAGGTCGAATGTCAGAGTTTTTTTATACCTTGAATGAACTCGAATGGTCTCTTATTTAAGAAAAAACTGGAATGGAAAAAAACTTGATTCTGCGAGTTCGAGTTGCAAAACCCATAAACTCTCATTAATTGAGTTTTCCGCAGGAAAAAAACTCGAATTATCGGAGTCTTCGGGGAAAACCCTCCAAAAAAAATCGTACTTGATGCAAACTATTAACATCTTCAAATGGTTCAAAGGACCTCTGCCATTGACTCCTACATGACCTCAACAGGTTTTAGATGGTGGATTTTTGGATTCGAGCTTTCCAGGGTCAGGGTATAATAAATCTCAAAAAAATCAAGTTGTTTTTTTAAACCCGAAAATATGACCAAAAAAATCTACTTGAATACTCGAATTTTCACGGAAAACACAACTCAAATCTTAATAAATAATAGATTATTTATAAAAATGTAAATTATTTGATTAACATGGACTCTATGGTAGAGTGTCTTCCCGTTATTGAAAGCTTTCTGGATAATGGCTTTCCAGATAACAGATCCCATTTGTGTACAAAGTTTGCTCCTGGCTAGTAAATATTAACCAGTCACTGTAGGATTCTAGACCTAATATATATTTTGCAACTGCAGTTGCATTAACCCTAAATGTTTAAGGGACACACAGCACTATTGTTTCGTACTATACTTTGGAGAACCAAGCTGAACTATAACTCAGAAAATATTCACTATCACAAAGGAATGTACTTCCTTTGTACATCAAATATGTTCGGCACCATAACTCATAATGCACAGAGTGGGTATTGCTCACACCACATGAGTCTGCTTCCAGTGTACCAGAATGCTCAAAGCGTGTGCTAAGGGATTACACTACGACTGTGATCCTCAACCAGTGGCTCATGAGCAACATGTTGCTCACCAACCCCTTGGATGTTTCCTCCAGTGGCCTCAAAGCAGGTGCTTGTGTTTTTTTAATTCCTGGTTTGGAGACAGGTTTTGGTTGCATAAACACCAGGGGGCACATTTACTAAGTTCGAGTGAATAGAATAAAAAAAACTTCGAATTTCTAAGGTTTTTTTTGGCTACTTCGACCATTGAATTGGCTACTTCGACCTTCGACTACGACTTCGAATCGAACGATTCAAACTAAAAATCATTTGACTATTCGACCATTCGATAGTCGAAGTACTGTCTCTTTAAAAAAAACTTCGACCCCCTACTTCGCCACCTAAAACCTACTGAGGTGCAATGTTAGCCTATGGGGAAAGTCCCCACAGGCTTTCCTAGGTTTTTCCTAGGTTTTTTTCATCAAATGAAAATCGTTCGTTCAAACGAATAGCGGTAAATCCTTCGACTTCGATGTCGACGGATTTAACTTCGATAGTCGAATATCGAGGGTTAATTAACCCTCAGTATTTGACCAATAGTAAATATGCCCCCAGGTGTACTGCCAAACAGAGCCTCCTGTAGGCTGAACACTTTCAGCACTTATTTTGCACCATTTAGCAATATTTTAATGCTTTTTAGTCTTTTTACATTTGAATGAGGCTCACAGGTAGAAAAAAGTTGGGGGCCTCTGCACTAAACTTTTCCTGCGCCCCACTTACTTTAGTCCTTAGACATTGATGAATGTCCCCTAAGCCTCCTCAGTGAAGCAAAAAGCTGCTCTTACTAACCCACCCTCCAAGATCATATTATAACAGGAGCTACCTGCCCATAGCTTTACTTCATTCACGGGTTTGTTTATCCCCAACTTAACAAAGACCTTAGTTACCTAAGACCTTAATGTTGTCACTGATGCCCAGGGTCGGACTGGGGGGCCCAGGGCCCACCGGGACTGGTGTCCAGGGCCCCCCTCTGGCCCCCGCTACCTACTTGATCGACTCGCTGCTCGGCGCCCAGGCGGCGCATCGCGCATGCGCAAACGGAAACGGCGCTCGACGCGCATGCGCAAATGTAAACGGCGCTCGGCGCGCATGCGCAAACGGCGCTGCGATGCGCCGAAATTTTTTTTATTATTTTTTTAAAAACTGTTTAGGAGAGGGGGACTGGCCCGGCGGGGGCCCACTAGGGGCCCACTAGGGTCGGGGCCCACCGGGTATTTTCCCGGTATCCCGCCGGGCCAGTCCGACACTGCTGATGCCTCCTATTCAGGTTCTCCAGCAGCATCTGCTCTATAGAGTCCTAATAGACAGAATCATGTGCTCCCCTTATATATACTGGGGACCAGAAACTACAGTCACTACCACATGGCCTATAGGAACACATATCTCTCCCCGCGGGAATAAGTAAACTCACTTTACAATAGTGTTAGTTAGCTCCTTACATAGCCTACATTTAGAAGATATTTAAGTTTACTATGTTCAACATATTTTAGACAACAAGTATCTTAGTAGCTTACAAATGATCTTTGTTTATTTTTGCTGCCTTCTAAAAATCATCTTTATTGTCCAGGGTTTATTTAAACCACAGCATGGCTGCAAGGATGAGCAGTTAAAGCGACAAACTGGATAGAGGCAGAATAGAAAGTTATTCAGTTTCAGTTTTCAGCTTCAGTTTTGGGAATACCCCAATTTATACCATAATACAAAGGTTACTTTGTTTAGTTGAATAAAAAGTACATTTTTGTTACTTTCTACTTTAACCATTAAAAGAGGCATATATGTTTCCTCCATCTGCTTTACAGAAATAACTTGTAAATTATAGTCAAAATATTATTTTCAACCTCATACAATATATAAACCATCTAAAGTCTTACATAATAGTGCCAGACCAAATGGCCAGGTTCTGCTAACTCGCTTCATGGCATAGCAAGAGGTTGTTTTTATCTTTAACTTTATTTATTTACAAATAGAAATACCTTCTTTGTGCCTATTTCTGAATTTATACACTGACACAGGGAATTTTCTGAATTAACAAAAAACCAGTTTAAACAAGTCTTTCTTACTATTGCATTTTGTAGATTCCCAATTTATACAGAAGTAAGCAGCATTTTTGTGTTACTCTTATAGAGAATCAAGTAATTCTCACCTATCTCAAGTTTCACATTTTCTCTTTGTGGAACGTGGCTGGATGTTACACTTTCTAGTGGTGTCTTGTTCCCTGGAAAATCTCCTGCTCCTGAGCTCACCTACACCTGCCCCTAGGCTGATGGGCTTATCACCACAAGGGTAAAAACCCCACTCACCTCCTCATTGGAGCATATGGCTGCTTGCTAAATATCCTGGACCTGCCTTTTGCTCCTAGAGCGACTATAACAGCTCTAACTATGATTAAACTTTACCTAACCAGGCCTGGCATCTGCACAGACCCAATCCTGTACCCACCTTTCCACTAGGTGGGATCCCTTAGCACTTGTGTGCTCTCCCTTTATATTCATAAACACTGCCACCTATCAGGCTAACACTGAATTGCAATTATATCACTTTGACCCTGGAAAGGGAAACAATCACCCAGGGCTTGCTGAGGACTGAGGTCCAAACTATATGGGAAATTGCCTGATAAAATTAAGTTTACTCTCATGGTCTCTACATGTATATTAAAGCCAATCAAAGAGTATATCTTTGCCTGATCACTACAGCTGTGAGCCAGATATTTATCACTTGGCCAAAAATAAGATCAGATCGGGGGCCCATGGAGATCCATAGAACATGAACCATTTGGAGACTCCAGACAATGTTTCCAGCTGACATCTAAACAAGCCCTGATTAAGAAATAATAATAAACTAGTTATTTCAAAGGTGACCAAGTCAACAGTCTACCGATGCATAAGCACTGAAGAATGACAGTAAATAAAATGAATTGCACAGATTGCAAATTCCAAAAATTCACATTGTTCTGTCTTCTATGTCAAGCATAGAAGATAGGATGTAGATAGTGAGATGCAAAAGTGGCTGCCATATTTTATAATGGTTGTTTGCCAGCTTAAAACTCACATTTTGGTAAACTGCCAAAAACTGGCAAATTATCAATTTTGATAAATGTTAGACAAATTCGAACTTTCCACCTTAGTAACTATAACAGAGCTTATAACAGAAACATTTCAATGAAAGTGTCTGGAGTTCTGTTCTAAATATTAAATATTTTTACATATTCAGGAAGGATAAGGTTTCTGGTGCAATGGAAATTGCATTACAATAGTCCTATTTTTAGCTGAACTGGAGTTCACTTGGAAAGGGAAAAAAATGCCTTACCCTTTAACGAAAACAGGACAAAGGTAAAACAGAGTCATGGGAACTCTAAGGATTCAGCATGAAATTCTAACAAACAAGTAATAAAGACGTTCCAGATGTTGAATCTGTGGATCTGTCAAAATGTTGACTTGTAGGCTGTAAATAAAAGGTAGACAGATATCGTCTTCTGGGTTTTGTTGCTTATCTAAACCACTTTTTCTGCTGTTTGGTTGAGAAATAATCAGACTCCAAACATTACTGAGCATGCTTTGCGGAGTTCCCTTTAAAGGAAAATAATTATGAGAAACACAATAGACTTCACATAAAGGTAGTGACTTGGGTACTCCCTAAAGTATAAAATGTAAAAAAAATATATATATAAAATGTGTGACATACATGGCCTTATTTCTCAAGCTGCCTGTAAGAAGAAATAGGTAGAAAAACTTTGCACAAAAAGCATTTGTGCCATGGCTGGGTGCTCCGGGGAGGGTGTAAAATGCATTTGCTTTATAAATGTCTCAATACAAGGATCCTTAGCAAGTAATTAATATTCTCATTATATGGCAGCATAAACCTAAGTCTATTACATCACAACTGAATAAAGGGCTGGATCACCGTTTTAGTTACCTTTTTGTATGTTATCAAATGCCCTATTCCTAGCAAATTAGCAACTGGTCTTCATTAAATATATATTATAGATTTTGAATTATTTTCTTTCTTCTTCTACATCTTTTGAGCTTTTAATTAAAATTGCATTCTTATTGTTATTTTATATCTCTTGTAACATAGTAACATACATAGTAAGTAAGGTTGAAAAAAGACACATGTCCATTGAGTTCAACCTTTTTTTTTTTTTATTAACTACCTATCTGCCAGTTGATCCAGAGGAAGGCGAAAAACCCATCTGAAGCCTCTCCAATTTGCCTTAGAGGGGGAAAAATTCCTTCCTGACTCCAAAATGGCCGGACTAGTCCCTGGATCAACTTGGACTATGAGCTATTTCCCATAACCCTGTATTCCCTCACTTGCTAAAAAGCTATCCAACCCCTTCTTAAAGCTATATAATGTATCAGCCTGTACAACTGGTTCAGGGAGAGAATTCCACATCTTCACAGCTCTCACTGTAAAAAACCCCTTCCGAATATTTAGGTGGAACCTCTTTTCTTCTAATCGGAATGGGTGACCTCGTGTCAGATGGAAAGACCTACTGGTAAATAAAGCATTAGAGAGATTATTATATGATCCCCTTATATATTTATACATAGTCATCATATCACCCCTTAAGCGCCTCTTCTCCAGCGTGAACATCCCCAATTTGGCCAGTCTTTCCTCATAGCTAAGATTTTCAATACCTTTTACCAGCTTAGTTGCCCTTCTCTGTACCCTCTCTAATACAATAATGTCCTGTTTGAGTGACGGCATATTCTAGATGGGGCCTTACAAGTGCTCTATACAGTGGAAGAATGACCCCCTCCTCCCTTGACTCTATGCCCCTTTTAATACAGCTCAAGACCTTATTTGCCCTTGATGCTGCCGACTGGCATTGCTTGCTACAGCCAAGTTTATCATCTACAAGGACCCAAGGTCCTTTTCCATAATGGATTTGCCTAGTGCAGTCCCATTAAGGGTATAAGTGGCTTGGATATTTTTACATCCCAGGTGCATGACTTTACATTTATCAACATTGAATCTCATTTGCCACTTAGCTGCCCAGATTGCCAGTTTGTCAAGATCATGTTGCAAGGATGCCACATCCTGGATGGAATTAATTGGGCTGGATAATTTTGTGTCATCTGCAAACACTGATACATTACTTACAACACCCTCCCCTAAGTCATTAATGAACAAGTTAAATAAAAGTGGACCCAATACTGAGCCCTGGGGGACCCCACTAAGAACCTTACTCCAAGTAAATAATGTCCCATTAACAACTACCCTCTGTACCCGATCCTGTAGTCAGTTTCCTATCCATGTGCAAACGCCTTCATTAAGCCCAACAGACCTTAGTTTAGAAAGCAGTCGTTTGTGGGGCACAGTATCAAACGCTTTGGCAAAATCCAAATAGATCACATCTACTGCCCCCCCACTGTCCAGAATCTTACTTACCACATCATAAAATGCAATCAAATTCGTCTGACATGACCTATGCTTCATAAAGCCATGCTGATTGTTGCTCATAATGCCATTCATTAGGACAAAATTTTGAATGTGATCCCTTAACAAGCCTTCAAATAATTAGCCCACCACAGATGTCAAGCTTACTGGCCTATAATTGCCAGGCTGAGATCGTAATCCCTTTTTAAATATTGGAATAACATCAGCTTTTCTCCAATCCATAGGCACCATACCAGATGAAAATCAGAAATAAGGGCTGGTCTAAAACTAAACTAAGCTCTCTTAGAACCCGGGGGTGTATGCCATCAGGCCCTGGAGCCTTGTTTACATTAATTTGTATTAAAGCTTTTTGAATCATATCCTGAGTCAGCCACTGACTAGATTGAGCTGAACCATTCGTGCAGTTATTAAGTGAGCCTGTGAACCCAGACTCCTCTATTGTATATACTGAAGAAAAGAACTGATTTAACACATTTGCCTTTTCTGTATCTGTTATCCATACTGGTACCATTATTTAATGCAGCAACACTCTCAACCTGCATCTTTTTACTATTAATATATTTAAAAAAACTTTTTAGGGTTAGTTTTCACCTCCACCGCAATTAACTCTTCATTTCTGCATCCAACAGTCGTGTCGTGTCGGATCAACACTGTGACACCATGCGATAATTCTATCTCTTACCTTATTTTTGTCGCATGCGTCGGATCGCAACAAAATTGCTCGTGGAGTCCTACCCTAAGAGTAAAGACTATTGGGAGGTGCAACAGCACATTTCCATTTATTAAACATTTGATTTAAGTTTCACGATAAACTGTATGTGGACCAGTCATTTTTAGAGAGGTCCCAGTCCGTAGCCCTAATTGGAAGATTGGGCAACGTCTGTCCTAGAAAACACAATTCCAATGGGTTCCAAACTCAACTTCATAATTTTATGTTCAGGATTTTCATGATATTATATGTTAATAGAATGCACTGACTAATGAATGTCTATGAGAATTAAAAGGCCAGAATATTAGCTATTTAATTTGCCATGCTTTTATCTGCATGCCATGTCCCTTTTAGGGCAGAGACACACGCTCAGATTCGGGAGATTAGTCGCCCGGCGATACATCGCCTCTTCTTTGGGGGCGACTAATCTCCCCAAACTGCCTCCCAGCGGGATGGCAATCCGTGCATTTCATTTTCCGAAGTCCCCCCAAGTTGCCGCACGAGGAAACTTCAGGCGACTTCGGAAAACGAAGAGCTCCGATTGCCAGCCACTGGCAATTTCGATTCTAGCCGGCGGGAGTCAGTTAGGGGAGATTAGTTGTCCCGAAGAAGAGGCGATTTATCGCCGGGCGACTAAATCTCCCCCAATCTAAGCGTGAGTCTCTGCCCTTATAGTGAAGTTCTCTTAAGCACATCTATGGATTAGTTCCATGACCATTCCAAGATAATACATGTTGTGAATAGCTAGAGTGGCATGTGCTTACCTGCCATAGCCACTTACTGAAAATGAACCTTGCAGCTGGCTAAATGGAATGGTTCATTTTAACATACACTGAATCTGTAAGTGTAGGGGATTGTTTCAAAGTGACCAGGTGAGGAACATCGAAGGCACAAGTAGACAGACATATGCCATCTTAGCTGTCCAAATACAGACATTTATTGTTTCTAAAATTATTTGGTTATGGTCAAATGCAGTTAAAACCCCAAGGAATGAGAACTTGATACTTGACAAAATGATAAAGCGTTTCCCCCCCCTCTTGAAAGAATCAACTAATTCCGGGGCATTGATTTTCGAAGGGATGGGGGTGTAAGTGAAAGGCAATTCTAGACATGTGATGTTCTCTGAATGCACTCTGTGCAACTCACAGGAAGATTAAATTAACTCTCAAGGAACTCTTGTAAATGGGGACAAAGCACTCATCCCAGGAAACATGCCTCACAACAGAAATATGTTGAGCAGAAAGCCTCCCAATTAGTGATCATAAAAGGAACAAGGGAAAGGGGGCTACTTATTTAAGCTGTTGCCATGTCTAGGGTTGTTGTTTCAGCAAAGTAACTCTGTAAATGCTGATATAAGTGCTCTACAAATAAATCTCCTGCATCTCAAACTCTGCCCTCATAATCAAGATGAAGATACTTGGCCTCAAATAACACCAGACTACATTAAAAAAGATTCAATCAAGTAGTTCTAGCTGCTGCTGTCTGGGGGCATATTCATCAAATAGTGAAATTGAGTTCAAACTAGTTCACTATAGGGGAACTTCACATTTCTGTAAGATATATGGGGACCTTTTATCAAACGGAAAATCTAAATCTACCCCTACAAATTCTGTAAACGTTAATAGATAGCTGTAAGATTTGCCTCTGATGACCTATGACAAACTATGATTTCACTTTTTGGTAAATGTGTTTATAGACTAGCAGTATATAGATGCTTTGCTGTATGGTGGTTTGTTCAATATAAAGTCTCTGTTCTTATGGATAAAGACCTAAAAGGGTGAATTTCATTGGAACACTCAACATGGCAAGAGCATTAAAACACTCACTGGTGTGAACCCAAAAGCAATGCAAGACTACAAGGACTTTACTTAATAATAAATGCAGATTCTGAGATTTAACATGTTTTCATGTTAAATGAAAATATATCGAGCAATGCTACATTTATAGTTTAGTCAATCGAATATTTGTTATATACATCGTATAGAGCTTTTAACACAGTCTCAATGTGGTTGAAACTAATATGCTGTTGTAATAGCCAAGTTTATGGCACAAGTTTATTATTGAAATTATATGCTAACTCATGGCAAGGTTATTGTATGAACCTAATCTATTTGCTATTTTTTAACATCCTTACTGCTCAACTTATAAAAATGCATATTTAAATGGGTGGTTCGCCTTTAAGTTAACTTTTAGGGGCAGATTTAACAAGAGCCGAATTTTGAATGAAATTAGAATAAAAAAAGACCATCTATAAAAAAAATAAGTTGTTTTTTTTTTGGGTGAAATAGCCCGTTTTAGTTCAAATTCGAATCAATTCAACGTTTTTTCTAAAAAAAAAAAAAAAAAAAAAAAACTTTGATTTTTCAAAGTCCACCAACTGACTCCAAATAGGTTCTAGGAGGTCCCCCATTGGCTAAAACAGCAATTCGGCAGGTTTTAATGGCTAATGGTCAATGCTAAATTTTTAAAGAAAATGAAATTTTTTTTAATGAAAAATTTAGATATTCGAATCATTCGATTTTTTTTCAAATTCGAATCAAATTTGGACTATTCCCTAGTCGAAGTACACAAAAAATAGCTGGAAATTCGAATTATTTTAATTCAAATTTTCACTTCAACCCTTGATGAATCTGCCCCTTAGTATGTTGTAGAATGACCAATTCTAGGCAATTTTTCCATTGACCTTCATTTTTTTCTTTTTTATAGATCATGAATTATTTGCCTTCTTCCTCTGACTCTTTCCAGATTTCAAATGGGGGTCACTGACCCCATCTGAAAAACAAATACCCTGCAATGCTACACATGTATTGTTATTGCTACTCTTTATTACGCATCTTTCTATTCAGGTCCTCTCCTATTCATATTCCAGTCTATTCTTCATATCAATACATGGTTGCTAGGCTGAATAAAAAGCTAAGTAACTGAAAAAAACACAATAAAAAATAAAAAATGTCTCAGAATATCACTCACATCATACTAAGGGGCAGATTTACCTAGGGTCGAATATCGAAGGGTTAATTAACCCTCGATATTCGATTGCCGAATTGAAATCCTTCGACTTTGAATAAAGTCGAAGGATTCAGCTCTATTCCTACGATTGAACGATCGAAGGAATAATCATTTGATCGAACGATTTGAAGGATTTTAATAGATCGATCGAAGGATATTCCTTCGATCAGAAAATTGTTAGGAAGCCTATGGGGACCTTCCCCATAGGCTAACATTGGCCTCAGTAGGTTTTAGGTGGCGAACTAGGGGGGTCGAAGAATTTTTTAAAGAGACAGTACTTCGACTATCGAATGGACGAATTGTTGAACGATTTTTAGTTCGAATCTTTCGATTCAAAGTCGTAGTAGTAGTCAAAGGTCGAAGTAGCCAATTCGATGGTTGAAGTAGCCACATTCGACCATTCGAAATTCAAAGTATTTTTACTTTTATTCCTTCACTCAAGCTAAGTAAATGGGCCCCTTAAAGTCAATTTAAAGGTGAGCAACCCCTTTAAATCTGAGCAATTACAACTTGTTTTTTATAGTCACATTATAATAGAATAATGGTCTGATCACACTGGCACATAAGAGGAGAGACAGCAAACCTAGAAAGGTACAGTAAAGATGACTAAACATAGGCTGATATTGCCTGTTTATTATTATTAATCAGCAGTTTATTGACTGGAAAATCAAATCATGCAAAAACTACAATAGGTGGTAAATGTGGAATTTTCCTAACAAGTCTGCATGGGCCTCTTTTTCATCTGATCAGTAGCAACAGGGTAAAGATCCAAAACTTACTAACTTATTATATTATACAGCTAACTCTGTGGCCAGTTTTTAGCTTTATTTGATACATTTTAAATCATCTATTGTTTAGGAATACATAGTGCTGTTGAAAAGCACAAAGCAAAGCTATCGCTAGCTCTGAAATCCAAACTAGGTGGTTGGAATAGAAGCAGAAACACGTGAGCACTGACACGTTGTAGAGGTTGGTGAAGGTTAACACCGTGTTAATGTTCTTCTGCCAAAACCTTTATCAAGACAGATGTATTTTGTTTACTCTGCAAGTCCTTCAAAACAGCACATACACATTGCAAACAGTGACAGGCAAGACTACCAAGAATGTTATCCTACTGGTAAAGGAGTTTTTCTTTGATATAATAAATGTTTTACTGGGATGGAGAGGAAAGCACACATTAACTCTTCAAAACATAGTTGTGGTGCTTTGATTACTAAAGAAAGTAGACAGGGAACGCAATTCTTTTCAAAACAACAAAAAAAAGAAATCAATAACTGAGCACTGAGTTGTGCTCCAAAATAAATTATTGCCCAGAAAATGTAATTTTTTGGAGGACACGTCACTGTATTATGAGTTGTAACTTCAATATTGGAATAGGCTGAAAACAATACAGGTTTTTTTCTTAGAGTCAAAAATACAAAAATATGAAAAATAAAGTTTCTCTGCTTTACCTTCAGTAGAATGGGGAAAAGTCTGCAAATGCCATATCATAGAGCTTATGGGTAAACATGATCCTGTGATTCTCACCTTCCTGGGACAACAGAATTCCACTGTTTTCTCATTGAACTGAATAGGAAAAGGCTGAAATGGTTGCAAGTACAGGTATGGGATTCATTTTCTGGAAACCAGTTATCCAGAAAGCTCCGAATTATTAAAAAAGGTCATCTCCCAATTATCCGAATAATCTAAACTATTTCCTTTTTTCTCTATAATAATAAAACAGTAGCTTGATCCAAACGTGGAGATAATTAATACATATAAGTAAAACCAGCCTATTGTGTTTATTTAATGTTTACATGACTTTCTAGTAGACTTAAGGTATGAATTACGGAAAGATTCCTAATCCGTAAAACCCCAGGTCCCGAGCATTCTGGATAACAGGTCCCATACCTGTAGTAGGTTTTCATAGGTACAGCAGAAATAGCAACTGTAGGATATATTCACTAATATTTTACTCGTATTAAGAGTAATTGTTCATTGAGTGCTATGCTTTACTGCAAATTTGCCCAGCAATAGTAAATAAACTCCATCATGAGCCACTGACCTATTAAACAGTTCACACTAACATCTCTGTAGTGGAAAATAAAAGAAGAGTGTAATTTGAGGGTCAATTTTGCAAAAAAAAAGGGGGGGGTTGTGGACGTAGTAGTGGCAGTGGCATAACTGTAGAGGAAGCAGACCCTGCGGTCACAGGGGGACCTGCTTCTTCTACCGTTGCCTTTGGCCGGGGAAGGGGATTCAGGCTGCTCCGACGCAGGGTGGGAGGGGGCAGGGAGTGGGCAGCATGAGGCGGGAGTGGGTGGTGCAGAGGGGTGGGTGGGTCTGGCACACTGTAGTTACACCGTTGGTTGTGGAAGCATTTCAAGGCTAAGCAAAAACATATTTAAATATAATGGAAGTACTACAGATTGATGGTCAATTTTGAACAACAATAATGTAACTACCAGACTTTTAGCCTGATATTAGTCAAACATTTACTAGTGTAACAACTTCCATAGCTTTCAGTTTAAACTGTCCCTTCTTCAGGGCGACTAATCTCCCCGAACTGCCTCCCGCCAGCTAGAATGTAAATCGTTGGCAGGATGGCTCTCGAAGCTCTTCGTTTATCGAAGTCGCCCGAAGTTGCCTCACTAGGAGATTAGTCGCCCCGAAGAAAAGGGAGCTTTGTGAGAATGTGCCCTGACCCTCAGTGATTGTATGAGAGAGTAAATAGCCAGTAGGAACAAACACCAAGTAGTAGGGCGTTAGTCAGTGAAGCTTTTGGAAACATATCATACCTAATACTCAATATTGGTTCTACAGTCTTCTATAACTCTCTGGGACACAATGCTTACAAACAGTCTATCAGGACCAATCTTTCAGTCCTTGTAATACCAGGTTAAAAGTTTACCTTTAATTCTGCTCACATATGGAAACCTTCTTATGCATTGTAGTTACATATGGAAGCCTTTACATACTTCTGTAGGGATGAATGATGCAATCTGCTCCGTATGTAGAAGCAATATATATTTGATGTCCCTTTCAAATAACCCAGCAATCTGTCTTTCTGGACAATTCCATCTTAAAGAAACATTCCTATCCACCTCTGCAATCCACCGCTGCGCTGTATTAGTCCTCTGCAGGAGCAAAGCCGTTCCCTTAAATATACATTTGCGCTAATGTAAGATATAAACATTTTACAGTCTACATGCTGAGCATTCTATGCTTGTATTAAGCTGAATGCGTTGTGAAAAGAAAGGATTTGGCTATTTTATGGCTCTAGCTGGTATCTTTGCAGTATGAGAGCATAGAGAATTGCACAGCATAACTGGACTAGTGTGTTCCAGATGTACTTCTACTACTGAATCTGGCAGCTGTTCAACTTCTTGCCTGCAGTATGAGCTATCCTATCTGCAGTGAGGACTGCAATGCCTGCCTGCTGAAGGGTAAAGTCATGGCTCTGAATGAAGGCAGCAGGAATTGGAGAAATTACAGGCTTGATTTGGTTTAATATATGCCCAAAGAAACAGCATCCAGCCCAGAGGGGTGTGAAGTGGTGTAGTTTGGCAGAACTGGATGGCACCCCTAAAATGGAAAAGCCACCAAGAGCCCCACTAAGGAGATCATTCAGTGATCACATCAGAAATTCCACTGCCCGAGCTTTGGATGTTATCTGGAAAAATGCAAGGGAAAAACGCCTGGCAGGTGAGAAGTTATACATAGAAACAACAGTATTGCTGAATATAAATAGTACTCTTTTGGCATTTTCTTATGGGCTTATTATGGATGTAGAAAGTAATCAATGGCCTGCCGGCTGTAGTAGAAATATTGCTGGGATTTGTAGTTCTACAGCAGCTGCAGCACCAATGGTAACCTGCCCCTGGTTTAAGTGCCATTTTTTTTTTTTTTTTGCCACTGACACAGCATATTTTTTTATTAGGGACTGTGTGCCAAACTATCTTATTCCAAGTATTCCTGCAGGCTGTCAAACTGGACACAACTCTGCTGTGATTAATGACTTGAAAGAACCCTCAGCCCACCCTCTTTATTAGAAAGAACCGTGTCTCTAAGCTATGTAGAGTGAGAATGCTGGTATTTCCTCTTTCCGCTGATCATTCATCTTAAATTTCTAGGTCATGTATTTCCAGACTGCGGGGGGGGGGGGGGGAGAAAGTATGGGGATGCTGGGATATGTAGTTTATCAACAGCATAAAAGATTTCTGTTTCAGCTGAATTCAGACCGATTGTTCGTATTGGAAAATTCCCTTAGTAGACTCTGTAAGTAATTTACAGACATATATATATATATATATATATATATATATATATATATATATATATATATATATATCAGAACAAATGGACCCGCACTCCAAAAGATTGTTCTGATGTATTAATCTTTTGACCTACGCACCCACTCTCATCTAATCCGGTAACAGTGCGTACACCTATATGGACATTTTACATATTACACCCGTGTCAGTCTCTTGTGGCCTAGGTTTAAAATCCCTAGCCATAAATATATTTTAATCTCTTTGCCTTAAATTGACAAGAAAGTCTGAGAACATAGCTGCATGCCTTTGAGGGCCCAGAGCAGAGGATAGGGGAACCCAGGCCAGTGTGATCATAACACTAACATAGGGGTAAGCGTGAACCCAAGAGGTCTGGAAACACTGGCAGGGTGTGTGCATCAGTATTATATGCAGTAACTATTTAAATATTCCTGGTTTTCATATTTTCATTAACACAAGTTAATAGGAATCCTGAATACCTCCCAACATTTTGGAAATAAAAAGAGGGACAAAAAAAGTACCATGCCCATTTTATGGCCACACCCCCTAATTACCATGTTAATTTTACAAAATTTGGCAGGTTATGAAAGTTTGAACATATTTCTGTGTTTCTTTTAGTTATTACAGTTTTGTTCTTTAAGCTGTGAGTCTAACTTTTCCCAAGGGACCTTATATTGTTGCAATTACTCATTTGCTTATCTCAAAATTGTTACAAAAGTATCTTATCTTCTGCTGTGGCTGTTCTGGGCTCTCTGCCAAAAGCCAGTTAAGTTAGAAACATTGTTTTTTTTCTGCCTGTTCAGTGCAGAGAAAAACAGGACTTTCCAGTACAAATGAGGGACTGTCCCTCTAAAAACAGGACAGTTGGAAGGTATGCTCCTGTATGTCTTAAAGAAGAACTAAAGCTTAGCAAAAGAAGTAGGGCAGAAATGCTGTACATTATGATTTGGATTTACGATAGGAGTAGCTCCCCATCTTCTTTTCTGCTAATTCACTGCACATGCTCTGTGCTGCTGTCACTTACTGAGCTTAGGGACTGACTCACAATTAATTGAATATATAATATAAATGTGACAATATAAGGCTGATAATAAGGTAAATAATTCAGATTATTGGTACATGGCAGCTCAGAAACCATCAACAATAACCAGCCCTGTAGCAGCAGCTTACAGTATATGACAGAGAAACCTCATTATCTGCTGATGTTTTGCCAAGAACCCTAAGCTTAGCTTCTTAACAGCTGCTCAAAACCTACTTAGCATGTGAGTGTGTCAGACACTCATAAAAAAATTTAAAATGAGAAACTTCTGTGACACCTTTGAAGGTCTGGATCATTACTATTATAGAGATGCTCAACCTTTAGGCTGTTTCAATAAGTTCAGTAAATAAAATATGGCATTTCTAGCCATATTCATTTTTAGGGCTTAGTCCTCCTTTAACTCACTGGAAGCATTATTTACTGAAATTATAGCAACTACATATTTATTGTTTAGGAGAAAAAAAATGAACGAGGTATTTCTTCATTATCTATATCCAGTATATTGCTATCTGGCTAGAAAAAGGAAAATAATAATGAATATTGTGCTTTTTCCGTAACGTGGTACTGACTTCACTAAATTGTATGCGCAGCTACAAGTTGGAAAATAATCCTATGCAGTTTAGAACCTGTCTCAGTCAATCATCCCAATTGTGTTAAGTTTAGGTAAAAGGGTGACAATGACCATTGAAGCATGTTTTTGAACATTGCAGAAAGAAGGCAGAATTTAATTTTTTTAAGAAGCATCAGGAAAGACTTCTCTAGAAAGGTGGGCTTCAGGGGAGCTTGAAAACAAGGAAAGAGGAGCAGAGTCTCAAAGAGCGAGTAAGGGAGTTCCAGAAATAAGGACCATTGTTCTAGAGGAGTTCTTACGATGAGCATGGGAGGATGGAAGAAAAAGAATGAACATAGGAAATATTGGGAGGAAAAAAAGGAAGGCTTAGGAGAACTCTCATAGCAAATATGTATAGAGAAGCTAGGTTTGGGAATGCATTGAAGGTATGAATTAGTATTTTAAATTCAATTCAACTGGCAGAAGAGAGTAAATGTGGATGTGTGTGCCAGGAGCATTCTTTATCTGGACTAGCAGCAGTCCAGATAAACGAGAAACTGCAACAGTCATGACACAGTATGATAAGAGCATGAACAAGAGTCTCAATGGCATCTGTTGTAATGTAGGGTGAGATCTTTGCAATATTACAATGGTTAAAGTGACAGGAATTGGAAAAAGAGAATGTGGCCTGGTAGGTAACATTTTACTATGGAAAACCCTGTTGCATAAATAGTATTATTGGAGATCCTTAGAGCTTTTCCACACTGGCCCAAACATTTCCCTCCTTCCTCAGACTTACAGTACATGCTCCCTGCTCCTTAAAGAGATACTGACACCAGAAAATAATCTTTTCTATAATAATATTTCCTTTGAATGCTATTTATAATTGTGCATTAAAAGTATTTGCCTGATGCTTTTATTTTACCCATCTGATCCCCCATGTTCCTTTATGAGGGGGCTGCCATATTTGTGCAGCAGTAGTCCTTTTGCATTAGAAACTCTCACTGACAAGCTCTGGGACAGGCAGGTTGGCAAAACAATGAGGTTTAGGAACTTCAAGTAACAATTACTTACAAAAGCAGAACGATCAGTGAAAAACGATCAACATGCCCTATAGGTAACTTTTAATGTAGATTAATATTTTGTCAGTATCACTTTAAGCAGGATGCAATTTACTGAACATGGGCCATACTGTTCCTTTTATACTCACAGATGTTCAACTTGAGGATCACTAGGGTCTACCCTGAGTTCTCCTATACAACATCTGCTTTGACAGTGCACTTACACTACATTACCTATATTGAAATGTAGGCTTCTTCCTCTGCTTTTTGAGAAAGAGATGATGAATGTATTTTTTCCTCATCACTATACATGCAAACTTGACTTTCTACATTCATGAGTTTGATGTCATATATTGCTAGTTTCATTTAAAGGTTATTGTTGTTTTAAGCATCTGCATAAATCATTTTATAAAATCCCTCTTGCTTTTGGCAATGTCAGGATATAATTACTGCTAGGCTTAATTATGTTTGGTTGGAAATTCCAAGGTAGCCATAATAGAACCACAGTGATTAAACGTGACTCTCACCCTAATGATGAGTAGTTGGTGCTACGCCTTTAAATAAGGCCATTCTCTTTAATGACAGTGTACTGTCTCCATAGTCAAAAGGCTGGAATATTTGGTTAAATGCTTCAGGTAAATAAGATATAATTTCTCTTTTCATGCCCATTGTTTTCTTCATGTACAGATTAAGCATAATGAAATAGTACAGGCACAGTGTTATATGATACTGCAGTTCTCACGCAGGTGAGCTTGTGGCATTACTTATTGGATTACCTCATATGGTTTTATGACCCAGACTGCTACAGCAAGGTTACAGTTTGACTTTCAAACTCATTTTGATTCATGGAGCCTGAAATATATTTTCAAACATTATTCATACATACTTGCAATGCTCAGCTGTTTCCAGTGTGAGGTTTTCTGTAATTTACACCAATTATCCCTGGCTGTTTTCCAAGACAGCCATAAGGAATCTCATTAGTGTGTTTTTACTCCTCGTTCTTGTATTAGGTTACAGAATAGTGATTCCTCTCAAACCTAAATAGCAAGTCCTGTAGATTTCTGGAGAGCATTCAGGTGACCCAGGTGACAACAGGTGACCCACGCGTTGCCATGAACATTAACTCCAGATGTATTGAATCATATAATCATAACATCATATGAGGGACTAGTTTTAGAAGGTGGGCACACAATAAGGTGGAGCATCAGATATTTTTGAGATGGCATGATGCACACTCAATGGGCCATAAGGGAAAATAACACTTTTTTACCCACTACATAAGAGTTGTTGTTCACTTGCGTGCCCCTCACATGCATTCTATTCACTGGATGCAAGAGCAGGTACTTATAGATGCAATGTGAATCAGGAGCATTGTACAGGGCATCCTTGCACCTAAACATGCTATGCCCTGCTCCTGGTGTGCTAAGATAAGATAAACCAGTACAAGTGTACATCATACTCTTTTAGGGTAGAGCAGGTAGGTGCAAGACATATACTGTATGTTAGGGATGCACCGAAACAAGGATTCGGTTCCGGATGCGGACATGATTCGCGTGACTTTTTGTCACAAAACAAGGAAGTACATTTTTTCCCCTTCCAACCCTTAATTTGCATATGCAAATTAGGATTCCGATTTGGTTCGGTATTCGGCCGAATCTTTCGTGAAGGATTCGGGGGTTCGGCCGAATCCAAAATAGTGGATTCGGTGCATCACTACTATATGTACAGTGTTTTAATGGATACAGTTTTGTATCCATTATTGCCTCTAGCACTTGTCCCTACCTACCTACACTCCACAATAGCTCAACCTCCCCAGGCCTTGCTTGGGTTATCCTTGTGTCAGGAGCTAACTGGGATCGAACCCTGAATTATACTCTCACAAGCTCCTGCATTATTTCGTTGAGCCACTGGAGACCTTTTGAACCTGCATCTATTGGTATGATTAAAGACGTTCTACCTTTTACGTTTGCTCACCTCCTCCTCCTCCTTCTTGTTCTGCCAGGTGTTGGTAATATGTTAATTAAGGGCCTTTATAAGCCTGTTACCAATGTTACTCCGGTGCTTGATCATTGAAGCTCCCAAGCTAGATCCTGTGTTCTCCTTGTTCCTGTGACTTCTGATTCCTGCTTTTGTTCCTGAGATTCCTGCTTGTTCCTGAGATTCCTGCCTTGTTCCCTGTGCCTTTGTTCTCTGCTTCAGTTCCCCTTACCTGCTCTCTGTTTGATCTCCTGGTTATTGACATCGGCTTGTTTTCTGGACTACCCTCTGCCATCAGCCTGCCTCCGACCTCGGCCTGCCATACGGACTTGTTTGCTATCAGCCTGCCCCCGACCTTAGCCTGTTTCTCGGACTTGCTTTATTGTTGCCTGCCCTTGACCACCAACCTGGCGTAAGAACTTATATTATTTATCTTTTGTTATAAGTTATATTGCCATACTTTTCATTATTAAAAGACTATTCTGCATAACATGTTTCCGGCCTATCAAAACCTCAAATACCCGATGTACTCGTGTTATTCAGCACCAAGGCTCCTAACCACCAGCCACTCACCTGTGGCCAAGCCTGACACCTTGATTCTGCATTGTGCTTCTCTTCTCATATCTGATCATTAACTAAATCAAAAAAAAAATCGCATCTTTTATCACCCAAGATGTCACTTAAATTTGGATTCACTCTCCCATCATGTCACATAATTTGTAATAGTGCAACTTCCCTTCTAGAGACTATCACCTATCCAATCTGTAATAAATACTGCCACCAGGCTCATATACTGTATCACAGTAACTGCTCCTCCTCTGCCATGTTAGACTGCCTTTCTTTACATTTAAGAATAAAATTCAAACTAATGACCCACGCCTTTGCTCCAGCCTACATCTTTGAAGTACTTCCAGTACTCACCAAACCATTTGTTATGCTTGTCTTCTGATCTGTTCTTCAACTCTTTGCCCATTACCTCTATACATACTTGAATACAAGACTTTGCTAGGGCTGCACCCTTTTACTTGAATTTCCCCCATGCTCCATCAGACTTTGTCCCAATTTATCTGATGTTCATCAAACTCTTTGGAGAAGCTTACCCTCATCTAACCTTGCATTCCTTCAGTGTATTTCATTTGCTACAACCACCTTCTAAATGCAATACTGAATGTCACAGTCGCTGACTCCTGAGTTTACCTATGTCCACACCTTGTGTCTCCTATCGCTTTTCCTTTTAGATTGTAAGGTCTATTGAGCAGGGTCCTCTTTATCTTTTGAATTGGTTATCTGCATGTAATATATACAGTATGTTCAATATATACACCCATAAACTGTGCATTGCATATGCTAATACTCTATAAATACGTAGTAGTAGTAGTATTATTATTATTATTAGTATTAATAATAATAATAATAATAAACAAGCCTTATATTTTTAATATGTTAATTTAAATTGGCATATTACCATGACTCCTTTATCCTCAATAAGAAATGCAATGTGAAGTCCAGGCTGGGCCAGACTGATCTGTTCCTGAAATCAACACTATAAGAAAAATGTCCATGGAAAAAAATTGCCTTCATATTTTTCATCAATCTCAGATCTTCAGAGTTGTTTGGAGGATACATATGGCAAATATTCCATATGTACATTTCCTATTAAAAGTGAAATAAAGTTTGGGACTCAGTTACACAACATCTTTTTACTGCAAAACTTACATTCACTTTGGCCAAAGTGAGACATATGTGTTATCTAAGGGGCACATTTACTAAGGGTCGAAGTGAATTTTCGAATTTCAAATACGTTGAATTTCGAAGTATTTTTTTGGATACTTCGACCATCGAATAGGCCAAATGCGACTTCGACTTGGATTCGAAGTGAAAAGCTTTGACTTCGAAAATCGAAGTACTGTCTCTTTAAAAAAGTTCAACTTCGACACTTCCCCATCTTAAACCTGCCGAATTGCTGTTTAGCTTATGGGGGACCTCCTATAGCCTATCTTGAGTGTTTGGGCAAGTTTTGAGAAATCAAAGGATTTTTGGTAAAATCGTACCATCGTACGATTAAATCGTTCGATTAGACATTCGACCCTTGATAAATCTGCCCCCAAGTGTCCAACAACAGACTTAGTATTTATTAGTGTACTTTGTATTTATTATGTTAAAGCTCTGTCTTTAATGTTTGTTCCTATGAAAAAGTAAAGCTCTGTGTTGTATTTCAACAATAGCTGTACAGTCATGGGTTGGACATCCTTGATTTTACATAATGTTCCCTTCCTTAGATAGGGAACCCCAATAATTGCTTCACCTAGGGCCCCTTTTCCTGGATTTATATTAAAAGACTATTTTAAACAAAAATGGATTTAAATGAGAGCTAATGTGGTTGCATACATAGATAAAGGCAATTCCTACTCAAGCAATTATAAACATTAATGTATGCTTCCAGTCAGAGCAGCATGTAATTGACTTAAAGTCCTGTATCTGTCTTTGCCTGGAATCTTCCACAACTGACAGATTTCTATTCTGTTTTCTGTTTTTCTCACTACTTGTCCTGCGTGTGTGTTTGGTCAGTAGGAAATCTAATTAGGTAGTATTTATCTTTCTGAAATTGCTCTATTATCCTTCCCATGTGTTGTTCACAACTGTGTTACCATTTACTTCTGCCTCCTTTCCACACATTCATTGTCTTGCTAAAGACTGCATTCAGAGCTGACTTTTTTAGGAATTTTTTTCCCCTGCATGGGGAGCCGCCTGACACATTACTGTAACCATCTGGGCACATTGTTCTAGCAGCAATCTAAGAGCAAACAGTTTGAATCCTCAAATGAATTTGTCAGAATTAGGTTTGGTGTTGACTGATTTGTTGTTGATTGACTACCCACTTGCACTTCGGCCCAATGTATTATGATTCATGCATTATCTACTCAGAATGTAGTTAGGTTTCTCTCTTCTCTCTAAGCATTATACCTCACAGTATCCTTAAAGTACTACTCCAGGTAAGGTTTTCACTTTTTTTGCACTTCCCCCATTTTCTTTAGAAATATCTTTAACTACCAGTGCACAATGCACAACTTACTATAGACTAGAGTGGGGGCCCCCAAACTTTTTTACCCATAAGCAACATTCAGATGTAAAAAGTTGGGGAGCAACACAAGCTTGATGTTCCTGGGTGGTGCAAAATAAGTGATGTGATTGGCCATTTGGTAGCCCCTATGCAGACTGGCACCCAAAAGGAGGTTCTTTTTGGCAGTACAAGCCAGGAATTCAAAAATAAGCACCTACTTTGAGGCCACTGGGAGCAACATCAAAGAGGTTGGTGAGCAACATGTTGCTCACAAGCCACTGGTTGGGGATCACTGGACTAGACTATGCCTAGGATAGAATATGATAGTACTTAGGTCTGGATTTGTGAAAAGGTTAAAAAAGACCTAGGTGGTAAGCCAAACTCATACTCTGTTCCAGTGGTCACCAACCAGTGGCTCGTGAGAAACATATACTGCTTCCCAACCCCATTGATGTTGCTCCCAGTGGCCTCAAAACAGGTGTTTATTACTGCATTTTTGGTTTGGCGGCAAGTTTTGGTTTCACAGAGCCTCCTATAGGCTACCAATCCATATAGGATCCAAATAGCCAATCATAGCCCTTATTTGGCACCCCAAGGAACTTTTCTCATACTTGTGTTCCTCCCCAACTCTTTGGGCTCACAGTTAAAAGGGTTTGGGGACCCCTGATCTCCACAAACAGGATTTATTCACAAGGGCAGAATGCTGTCCTGTATCTGCAAGCTCGCTGCCAATCACAGTGGTACAGCAGGTGTTCTATTTGCTTTCCCCATTTGCTGGCTGTAGAGCAGGGCAATGGTCAATGCAAAAGACAAGAGGAGTCATTTACATTGCCAACACAGTGTGCAAACTGCAAGAAAAGTCCACAATTGGGTTTGTGCTTTGCCCACTGTGTGGAGAAATGTGCAAATGAGCCAAAGACTTGCAAAATCACCTTGAATTGAGCATTGTCTATATAAGGCAGTGCTCAAATCAAGAGAGGTAGGCGCGGTGAGGTAAGTAGGTGTCCCCCTTTCTGCCTACCCGTACCTCATGTGTCATTCAGAGGTGCAATGTATGGAGTGCAGGAGATGCAGTGCACATATTGGGTCTTGCGCCCATAAGTTCTCTTGCATGTGCGACCCCTATGGTCGTGAATTACCCCTAAATAGTTAAGGGGAAACAGATAAATAGAATGCATTGACTGAACGATCAGGGGATCATATAGTTGAACATATTTTGAATGAAAAAAGTTTTTACTTCTGGGGATTTGTGGTGGGCCAGAACAGCAGTTGGGCCTAGGGCAGGGCGGTCCAATTGGGGCCCCCCATAGGTTTCAGTTTGCTCCAAGGCTCCAAAGATTTCCCTGTATGACACATGCAGGTAATTTTCTCCTGTCTCATGGCTAACCTGGCCTGATGTTGAAGATCTATTTAAATATCTGTACTTCTGGGGGCTTGGGGGGCAGTACAGAAGTTGGGCCTAGGGTAGGTCAATCCAATTGGGGCCCCCATAGGATTTTTATTGGCACCAGTCTGCTTGAAGGCTCCACAGACTTCACTGTTTGAAGCATGCAGGTAAATTTCTCCTGGCTCATGCCCAACATGGGCCGACTTTGGAGATCTGTTTAAATACTTGTACTCCACCCACCCCCTCCTGTGAGTGGTGGTGTCCCCAGTGGTGGAATAGGCACTATTTTAAAGCTGTAAAGACCTGTAGAAGGGTAATGTAATAACAAGAGCAAAGTCTATGATGTCTGGTATTCCATAGCTAGTAATGAGCAGGTCACTGGTTTGAAAGCACACAGCTGATTGGTTGTTAAGTTATACCAGGCCTGGAAAATGTATTGATTACATTATCCCAGAAATACCACAGGCAGTCTTTAGATCACAAGAGCACTACAGGTCACATGCTTGCTTTTCCCAGTGATGGAGAAAAATATATACATATTAATCCCTGCTATAGCCACATCGAGCAGTTCCCTTGGGGAGGGGGAGGGCCTCTGGACAGATTCAGAACACTGTTGGGCATAGCAGTTTTATTTTAAGTGGTTTTACATGAGTTATTTTTGTAATCAAGTGATTAACACATTTACAGTTTATTTTGAATCAAATAGATCTAGAGGCATTTTCTTGTATCATATATCTTGTATGTCTCATTGTCAAGTTAAAACCGTGGCATTTTTAATGCAGAGATAATGAATCAAGACAAGTATATTATTATAGTATGTTTTACTTAACCTTGCTGGAAAACACCTGTGTCAGAATCTCCATAAATCTTCCTTCTTCATTAATTGTTATCAGGGATGCTCAAGTGTGCTGGAAAATATCTCAGAAAAACTATCCATTGAAATGCTCTCTGCTTAAAGCTGGCTTCTATTAAATCTTCATGGAATGTTTGCTGGGTTTTAGAACTTCTTTTGCCACCCTGGACGGAAAAATGTGGAGGAGATCAAGGATGGACTTCTGGCTTTGGCATATTGTTCTTTAGCTGTTTATCTTTACTCGTGGAATGTTTAGCTTTCAGCACACTAGCAGTAAAAAAAAGATAAAGAATGATCAATGTGGTTTCTGAGGCTTATTTACTAAGGGGCAAACTTGAAAATCACAAAGAATTAAGGGTGTAGCAATAAAATGAGCAAAGGCAGACAACATTATGGGGTCATAGCCCAATGGAGCACATTGTTTTTTGCTCTCTGTGTTTCAGACCTCAACAGACCTTTCTGTAGGCCTTAAGGTGGCCATAGGTGATGTCGCCAAACGATCCGATCTCTCCCTGATATCAATATCACAATGGATCCGATTTCGATCGTAATGCATCCGAAACGGGCGGTCGGATCGTGGGACCGCATACACGCACAGATGCAGCCTAGATCCAATGGGATTTTTTAACCTGCGCAATCGAGATCTGCCGGACTTTTGGCCAGACATCAATCGTGGAAGCCCGTTGGATGGCCCAACACACGGGCCAATAAACTGCCGAATCAGTCTGTTGGCAGCTTTTATCGGGCCGTGTATGGTGGCCTTAACCCTGCAACATATTTTTCAGTTGCTTTTTTTATTGTGTGAATTCTAGAACTGCATTGAGGAGGCTGGGCCATTTTTTTGGAATACGAGTTCTTCAGAAAAAATACTGTTGCTTAATGAATCTGTAGCCAAACATGGATATATTAGAATATGCACTTCTGCCCTTCTGTATTTATAACAGGGTCAGACTCGGCTGGCGGGACACTGGGAGAAGACCCGGTGGGCCCTTGTCAACCCAGGCCTGCTCCCCCCACCAGAACTTGGGAAAACAAAGCGATAAGTATGCCGTCCCGCCTGTGATTTGCATTCTTGCCGGCTGGAAGCATTTGGGGAGAGTTGGCCGCAGTAGAGAAGATTACCAGACTAATCTCCCCGTATGCCACCACCCTAAATGGTATGGGGGGGAGGTGGAGGGTCATTCTAGGAGCTGAATCTTGCAACTGTGGATAGGGTCTCCGGGCAGCAGCCCCAGAGGTCCCTGGACACCCTAGTCTGACAATGATTTGTGCTTATTTCCTCAAGTAATTGTCTGCAATGCATTACCCACCCCACCCCCCCAACTTGCAGTGCATTCATATTTCAGCTTTGAATGGCAGGTAAGTTGCAAAATGCAATGGAATGAGGGCTCACTGAGATAGACATGAGATATAAATACATAGAGTGGGAGAGAGAGACAGAGTGAGAATATTGTAATATATAAGGATATTATAAATTGCCAGGGAGTTTCATGACCATATAAAAGTAAATAATCTTACACAGGCCATGGAACTCTGGGGTGACTTCTAATATCCTCATATTTTATAAAAGAAGTTTCAGTGAGACATGTGACACGTTACATCACTAAATGCCAGTTATAACTGATGACATCACTAAGCACCATTTTTACAGGAAGTTCACGGTTCTTGCGTATTTTATATATATATATATATATATATATATATATATATATATATATATATATATATATATATGTATATATATATATATATATATATATATATATATATATGTATGTATGTGTGTACACACACACACGGTGTATTGAAGTCATTATTCTGAAATACCCACGTAACCAAGAACAGCTGGGGGAGATTAGACATCCTGAACCTTCAGCAGTCGAGCTTTGTGGTCTGGCTAAAAGTCAGTAAAAACAGCCCCTTGCAGAAAATATTGCCTGTGTCTGACCAACTACGGAATATTTTTGGCCCTTCCCTAAATGAAGGTTATCTCACTAGTGATGTATATGTATAAAAGGGAGAGGTTTCCTGTTAAGTCTCCTCCTGCCTTTCTGAATCTGATCATTTTGAACGTTTTTTCAGCCTCAGATTAGAATGCTAATAATTCTTCTAACATCTGGAAGGTTTCATTGCATTGGGGTCGTCATGATGAATTCCAGATGTGGGGGCCTATTAAGATTTTCATTAGATTCAGACTTTTTTTTGTGTCTGTTGCATTTGAAACGTTCATCTGTTTAACTGTTGAAAGTTGTGTTGCCGTTGTGTCTTTACTTGACTATGGATGTACGATTGTGGGTAATCAGAAAATGTATTTCAAAATTGCAATCTTTATTGGCAGTGGCTTTTTATAAGGGATGATTTAGTTATAGCTGTTATACCCTGCTGACTCCGGGGCGTGACCACTTGTAATAGAACTACCCAAACTCCTACTCTATGGTTCCTTCTGGCTTTTTGTAAATGATTTATAACACAATAGGAGGCAAATGGTAATAAACAGCAAGTGGCTGTCCATTGGGAAATCTCAGCTGGCTGCAGCCATAGTGGGGTTATGTAAGGCACATTTGAGTCTTTTTAGGGGGTATATTTATTATGCTGTGTAAAATGAAATTCGTTAAAAAAAAAACTGTGTAAAAAACTGAGCAAAAGTGTTTGTAATTTTATGCCATGCGAATGCCAGATTTGCCGCCATTATTTCCCATTGCCTCCAAAGGAAGTCATTCCAAGAAAAAACGAGGACCATTTTTTTGCCATTTTTTGCCCGGCAAAGTCTGGCGATGTGTGGTATATTATCCTGCTGTTTTTTTACACGGCATAATAAACATGTCCCTGAAAGTCATGAGAAAGTTTCCCCGTAAAACCAATGAAAACCTGAAAATGTTAAGTCCTTAGACAATACGAACATACACAAGAATACTTGGAAATGATTTCACTAGCCAGATTTCTAAGAACATATGTTGTTGTGGGAACTGTGCCATTTTTGTATTTGGTAACTGTGTGAAAACATATGGCAATGAGTTCTCTGTGTGTGTATATCACACTACATGATGCGGCAGATGTTCCAACCTGTTTTGGCCACTGAAGTGTGTGTGTGTATAGATATAGATATAGATAGAGAGATAGATAGATAGAGATAGATAGATAGAGATAGATAGAGATAGATAGATATATAGAGATAGAGATAGATAGATATATATATATATATATATATATATATATATATATATATATATATATATATATATATATATATATATATATATATATATATATATATATATATATATATATATATATATATATAAATTTCTCCATTTTATCCAAATAATCCAAAATTTTCAAAATGATTTCTTTTTTCTCTGCAATAATAAAACAGTACCTTGTATTTGATCCTAACTAAGTTATCATTAATCCTTATTGGAAGCAAAACAAGCCTATTTATTGAATATTTGCATGATTTTCTAGTAGACTTAAGGTATGAAGGTCCAAATTATGGAAAGATCTGTTATCCAGAAAATCCCAGTTCCCGAGTATTCTGGAAAACAGGTCCCATACCTGTATTGGTTTTACACTTTGCATGCTGTCATATCCTCAAAATCTTTCAAACCTAAGAATTACACAAGGTCTTCAATTTAAAAAAAAAACAGGAAGAATATTGGGGGTCATTTATAAACACTGGGCAAATTTGCACCTGGGCAGTAACCCATAGGAACCAATCAGGGATTAGCTTTCAGAGTTTAACCTGCAGCTGGCTGAGAAAAGATAATCTCTGATTGGTTGCTATGGGTTACTGCCCATGTGCAAATTTGCCCAGTGTTTATAAATGAGTCCCACTGTGTCTTCAGTCAGTCACTGACTGAATGCACAGTCAACATTTGTTGACCTTGGTCAGAGTTTGTGGAACTTACAGGAAGTAGTAGGGGCTGCAGCTCAGCATCACTTTGGGATATTATGATCAGTTCTTTATAGTAGTAATACAGCTACTCAATTGTTAGGTAAAACTTAACACCATCTAATCAATTGCTACTTAGGACAAATTTTCAGAAACATTTTGCCTATAGAGAGGACTCAATGAGAGAATACTCCCCTTATGGCCCAAGAAGTTCCAGTTCTTCACCTATGCCTTTTGGAGGTGGAGGTAGGCGTCGGTAAGCCTAAGGCAGTGATCCCTAACCAGTGGCTGGCAACCAACATTGGATGTTGCTCTCGGTGGCCCCAAAGCAGGTGCTTATTTTTGAATTCCTGTCTTAGGAGCAAGTTTTTGTTGCATAAAACCCAGGTGTACTGCAAAATAGAGCCTCCTGTCTGCTACCTGACCACATAGGGGCTACAAATAGCCAATCATAGCCCATAATTGGCTCTACCACTTGTGTGTAACCCCCTGTAAATTAACCATTATTCTTTCCCTTACATTCTTATGCAAATTAGAAATTGCATGTTATTTGGTGTACGCGACAAGGCTTTGTACCAAATATAATGTATCTGAGCCATTTATTCTATATTCCCTATTGCATATGGAGAAGACATCTTTTGACCACATCACCACCCCCCAGCAGATGTGTATTCTAGAACTGCAATGTGCTTTAGTCATTATCTAACACAGATTAACATTTCCTCAGGATACGGTTTGCAGGTGTAGTGACCACTTAACCAGAGGAAACCCATTATCAGTGCTCCTTTACATAACCTATATGAATATGTGGCCAAAAATGTTGTTGGTTCAAATCAGAGAGTTGAAAACGTCTTTTTGTTGATCCACCGTTTTCAGCAACACCTTAAAGTGTGGTAAATTGGGGTATGTACAGAATGTATCAGCTTTGCACATTTTCAGGAGTGATTTGGGCCCATTCTTCCAGATTTGCTTCAAATCATTCAGGTTTGTCAGAAGATCCTTGTGTGCCTCAGTTTTCATATGGTGCCAGAGATTATTAATACAATTAAAATCAGAGCTTTAAGCTGCCCATTTTAGGACATATTGGGGGCCTTAACACAGGTTTGTGACATAAAAGAAGCCATTACTCAAAAGACAACACGACGGCCACTCAAAGCAATGTGTTCAGATGGCATCAGATTAGAGATTTCTGGTTGATGTTAGGTGTGCACCCAGGAACTACCCGCTTGATGCTGGTACTCTGGCCTCTAAAAATGTTTCTTTGGCCACTGGAGTAAACTTACTTTACACTTGTTATTACATTCATGCCATTGTTAAGAAGAAATGTTTGAGCACTCAGAAGTATTTAAATACTATTATGACAGGTGTTCCAGTAACCTATAGAGAACATTAACAGCTATCATTTACTGGTCTGCAGCTTGCAGCAAACATCTGATTAGCCATTATGGGTTATTTGACCTGCAGTGAACTTTGTCTGCATTACCCCCTAAAAATGTTTATTGGCACAGGCAGACTTAAGGTCATGTGAATGCCACCAGTCACTTGACTTCTGTTCTCTGTTAAGGAGGAGATGAACATATTAATCCCAGTGATGTGAGGCACATGACCATTACCAAATCATACTTTGCATATCAATAGGGCTGTTGCTAGAACCCAAGTATAGTTTTAAAACAAGTAAAAACAAGCATGTGATTCCGTTTCCTATGATTTGCCATGGGAATTATTCTGTACATGTTGCACCTGTTTAACAGTAATAAACTCAGAAATCAAGTCATTGTTGTGAATTAATTTTAATCTTTAACAGAACCTTTACTTTTGTATACATATGGATGTTGGGGCAAATTCACTAAGATGCGAAGTTGCGCCAGGCGCAACTTCACCACACTTCGCCAGGCGTATTTTCGCCAGCGCTCCGCAAATTCACTAAAATCCGAAGTTGCACACAGGGGTAGCGTAAGTTTTCGAAGTTGCGCTAGCGTTAATTCGCCAAGCGAAGTTTCGCTAGCGATGGTTCATTTACATACGGCGCGAAATTCAAATTTCAATGGAGGAACACGAATCTGCACTACAAATGCCTAGAAAACCTTCAAATCAGCAAATAAAAATTTTATTTTGCCCTACGCATGTGCCCACTGTCTAGGTAAGTTGCCATGAGTCAGGAAATGTAGGGGGGAAGGAGAGGAGCCCCAAACAATTTTTCGATCTTTTTCAGCCTATCACCCATCATGTAGAAAACACGCCAGCGTTTTTTGAGACTTAGATAAAAATTTGACTTTTTTGGAAACAATCCCTATCTACTCTATTGCGCTTCGCCAGGTCTGAGGTGGCGAAGGAAGTCTAGTGTAAAAGGTAGCGTTCAGTACACTGCGCAAGTTAGTGAATTTGCGTAGTTACATCGCTAGTGAAAATTCGCCTGGCGTAAGTGTGCGAAGTAACACTAGCGAATTTATGCCAGCATTCGTTAGTGAATTTGCGAAGTACCGAAAATGCCAAACGCTAGCGTTCGGCGCTTACTGAATTTGCGCCTATGAGTGATGGCCTTCCTATAATTCAGATATTTATGGATAACCGGTTTCTGGATAATGCATCCCATACCTGTACCAGCTTTTATCTATATCCATGTGAAAAGAAATAAGAAAAAGTACACGTATTCCAAAGGTTCTAGTTTTAAAATGTAATTTTAGTGAAACATACAAGAGAAAGTAACAAAGTGAAACCAGGCAGGTGGAATCGAGGACTTAAATCTAGGGATTTTTATTTGGCAGCTGTACTTACAACAACCCAGTCCCTGTAGTAACTGGATGTCATGTCAAGTGTAGCCTTTGGCCATAACACTCTTATCATGATCTGCTTGACAAACGTTCAGCTTATGCTCAGTCTGCAAGTCTACGTTTAACATTTCTGATCGAAGGTTATTTTACCATTGTGAAAAACTTGAACACGCTGTTCCTTTTGTGATTTATAAACATTAGAGAAGAGTTTTTTTTTTTTTTGCAGTATAAATAAATCAGTGAAAGGAAGATAAGCTCTTATTTCATTTCCCTCCAGACGGAACAATGTAATCTTCCTTTACTCGGAATGAAGAGAAGAACTGTCCTTGAGAGCCGAGTACCAGCCACTGGTGTTTGTACAGAATCATATCACTGGGATTATTTGATTTATTCTGTTCATTATAATTCTGTTGCATTCTCTTCATGGTTATAATTTGCTTTTACAGAATACATCTGGCTACTGACACATAGTAAAACCATATGGGCATATTATTTTTCAGGTCAATTAGTTGCCGTAGTCTGTTCCATAAGGATATGACAGATTCTGTTGTAGGCTAACATTTCATGCTAGCTTGAGTGAAATTCCCCAACAAGGCAGATGTTCTATATCACTGTGCTTTTAATTAGTGAAATAGTGTTGGCCTTTAACCTCCTGAGTTTGGCCTATTGGCCTTTGCAGTTCCACACAGTGTGACAATGAAAGGTTTGCTTGGCTTGGTAGTGCCATATTATACATTAATACTGTGTTTACATATTCCTCCCTATTGGCAACAGGAGGAGAGGGACCTTGTGAGGCAACTTTGGGCGACTTCAGAAAACGAACCACTCTGAGTGCAATCCAGCCGGCGATCAACATTTTAGCTGGCGGGAAGGCAGTTACGGGAGATTAATCGCCCCGAAGAAGAGGAGATTTGGTTCCGGGCGACTAACGTCCCCGAATCTGCCTGTGTGCCCTGACCTAAAGGTTAAAACTGTAAATGCACTTTTGCATCTAGAAACACAAGGACTGCAACTAAACAAGTAAACGTTTGGCGTAATGTAACTTCAATGCCTGAACCACCAAGTCAAGTCAAACACATCACTAAACTGAAGCCACAACCCATTGGCAGTGACACTAGAGACAGGAGATGAGTACCTGTGCAAGAATGTATCACTAAAGCTAGAACTCCACGATGTGTCTGGAGCCGACACGTCGATATGCGACAACGCATGCGACATGTCAGATGTTCTAAAGAAACAGGAAGTGAAGGAGAAATCGCAGGCAAGAACTAAATTTATCCGACTGTCGAATGAAAAAAGCAGCGCATTGATTTCTCCTTCACTTCCTGTTTCTTTAGAACATCCGACACGTCGCATGCGTTTTGTCGCATAGTGACGTGTCGACTCCAGACGTGACATGGAGTTCTAGCCTAACACTTTCAAGTTTTTTCTGGAAAGTGATTTACAGAGCAAATGGGATGCCCAACATCCTATAGCAAAAATGTTCACCAAGAAGTTCATATCGTGAGCGAGTGCCTATCATGATCCTCATTGCGCCCAAATATCAAGCAATAAATCGAGCAATAAATTAACAAATATGTGTTTAGAGGGCCCTGATCACTTAAAATCATACCTGGAGCCTAAGGTCTGGTAGTTTGGCCTTATTGCCAACTATGGGGCAGATTGTGTCCAGAGACCACTTCACACCCATCACGCAACTTCACTCGGCGAAAATACATTACAAATATGCTAATCCACTAAAATGCGCCCGGGCTTCAAACGCGGGCGACCTTTTTTAGCTAGCATTACTTCAGCTGTGCGAGCATTTCATAGCGAAGATGCGCTAGCATTCATTTGTGCCTAACGAAACTTCACTAGTGATCTTGCACTTAGGTCAATTTGCATAGGGTGGGAAATTTTGAGTTGTATGGACGTCTTTATTATAAATGTCCTGCAAATGCTTTAAGTTACCGGTTTATATTACACATGTCCAGGGAACATTAATAAAGGTATAATAATAATATAATGCCCTATACATGAGCCCACTGTTAAATGAATGTTCCATATGTCTGGAGAGAACCGCTTACCCAAAAAAGTTAGTTAGGACTTTTGCAGCCAATCCCCCTTAAAAAAAGGAAAAGTCGCCAGCACTTTTTGAACTTTAATGCATTTTCGGGACACAGGATATGATGTAAGTGACAGAAGATTAAGGAAGATCTAGCTGCTTTATAGCACTTCACCTGGTCTGAGGTGGCGAAAGCAACTCTGGTGAAAGAGCTAACGTTCAGTCAAATCCGCATTTTAGTGATTTTGCGGAGTAACGTCCGTTCACCAGAGCGAAAAGTCACCTGGTGATAGAATGCGAATGACGTGAAGAATGCTATTAGGTTGGTTGTGTGTCTCACATCCATTTGTGGCTCTTATGTTATACATAATTATGAACAATTTTCTTTCGCCACACATGGATTTGCTGGGAAATTCGCGATCAACTGATAACAACTGCAAAACGGCAACAAAAATTCACTGCAAGAAAAAAAATGCAAGAAAAAAATGCCCATTCACTTCTATGCTTTAGGGGTTAGAAAAAAACTTGACACAAAAAACGCCCATTGACTTTTTGAAGTGCAATTGAAGTGGGAAAAAAAGTCACCCATATATTTTGCTACAAAAAAGTTGCTCATAGACTGTGTTTCGGGAATTATTTTATTTTTCAGCACTTTTAAAATATTTTTAGTGAATCGAAATGGGGCAGATTCGCTCATCAATGGATATCCAGGGCAACCGGCAGATTTCAAGCTAAAACAATGGCTCTATGCTGACATTTCATGCATCACAGTTTGACAGGTAAGAACTGCAGAACAACGTTGAGGTTCCAAAGATCAAGGTGTTACACAGGTCACTCACTCTAGAGTAGGTTCATCTGATTATCCAAAAACACTTTAACCTTGGCAAATTATTAAATGTAAATACACAATAGGTGAAATTAAAGGTTACTGAAATGTCAACTCGGTTATATCAAACAGAAAGATATGCACAGGAAATGGAAAGGTTCAATGGAATGTTTTGACAAAGACAGTCTTTTTTTCCAGAATTTCAGTGTTGATAATGAGTTGTTATACTGGTGCTGCTCACATAATAAATTAATAATCTGGAGTATTTTACAGGACAGGAGCCCTCCAGTAGGTATGAGATTACAGGTATGGGACCAGTTATCCAGAATACTAGGGACTTGAGGTTTTCCACATAAGGGGTCTTTCTGTTATTTAGATCTTCATACCTTAAGTCTACTTTGGATTTCCATACCTTAGAGCTGACCAAAGATTTGATCGTATGAATCTCGGTTTCATACGATTTTCGGGCCGTGTGTGGAGTGTCCCGACATTTTTCGCGAGATGGTGATCGGTCGGTCAGTTGATCGGAGAGGTTAGCACATTTCTGTCGGCTATTGATAATATCTCTGCATGTATTGCCAATGTGACAATATCAGTGGGAGACTGTCACCAGCTTTTTGTTCTTTTCACTTGAAAATTAAAACTTCTGTCTTGCCTACAGTGGAACTGAACCCAGGGTTCAGTAAATGTTACTTTTATGCATTATTCACCGTTACTTATTTGTGACAAGTTCTAAACAGCAGCAAAACACTCCTGTATAGGCTTTGGTTACATAATACATTTATTTACACCCATAGTCTTCATTGGGATGCATTTCGGGAAATTTTATGGCGAAACGGGTTAAATTGGCCCATCCCTAGTCAGCTCTTAATGCAGATTTTGTTTTCAGCAGCTTATTCTATTCTGGGCTAAACCCAATTTGCTGCTCTAAATCCAGATTTATAGAATGAAAGAAAGGATTTTATGCTTTATTGGCTTTCCAGTCAATTTCTTACGGTTTGGTTATCTAGGCATTGCATTTAGTTTAATGAGGTAAGAATATAAAAATCCTGATCAAACTGTTCTCCATTTTCATATTTCATCTTTCAGAAGTAGATAAAACCTGACAGCTCTGAGTGTCGTGCGAAAATGACTTTGATCTGAAAACATAGCAGAATCCTTACAGCCCCTCCCGTATGTCCTCTTGTTGGCTTCATGTGTGTGCCAGAACATTACATTGCCTTCTTGCATTACTCTTCTTCTTATCCCCCCATATACTGTTCTTTTGCATGTTTTCTCCACTCCATTTTCTCCCTTCCATTCATTATGGAATGCCCTGGGTTCAAGTGCAAGAGCATTAAGGGATGCAAAATAGTAAGAGAGCACTTGTGTCTGGTATCACCTACCTGTGCTCTGCAGCTTTCCCCAGATTAAAGATCTGGCATGCAAGTAAGTTTAGGGCTACCACCTTTCTCCATCCCCCTTTCCGTACTAGTGCAGGAGGTGAGGCGGGACAATGACATTGTGGAGGGGGGGGATAATGTTGCAGGACTTGACTATGAATCTGCAATTGCCATATTGTCGCGTCAGTATAGGACAATCTTGGCCAGTTTTTGGAAACCAGGCTGACCAGGTGAAAACTGGACAGGTGGCAATCCTAATCATGTGCATGTCTGCTTTCCCTAACTTGTGCAAGTTAGGGGTCAAGTTGGGATGAAAGAGAGAGGATGCCTAGGTGCCACCCCTTATAATACAGTGTTGCTGTGTGTATCTATTTTAGAAGAGTAGTTTATTGTACCCCAACAGGGTCGGACTGGTCGGCCCAGACCCGCTCCCTGGACTTGTTCTCTTCACTTCCCAGGGGGCCCTGAGCCTGCAGGCCTGCTGGGCCCCCAGTCCGATGCTGCTGGAGCACAAGGACCTGCATCCACAGGCATTGACTCCAGGCCAGAGTGCAAAAGGCCAAAAACATGTTGAATTACAATTTATTTTGCACTTTGCATCCTGCCCCATCATCAGTTAATGCACTAGAAAAACATAAAGAGACAGCTGCTAAGAAGGAAGAAAAAAGGATCTCTTTTCCCTCATTCTTCTTTAACCAGTTGTCTCTATGTTTTTCTTTCATTTCCTATGCCCTTTTGTCTTTTTCACTTATCTAATCTAGAAACCTTTTTCTATTCGCTTTTCTACTCTATTCACTTATATCTTTTGCTTCACTCTTATTAGCTTGTGTCTTAAAGGGGTGTGTCACCTGAGAACTTTTACTATGATGTAGAGAACGACATTCAGAGACAATTTGCAATTGGTTTTCATGTTTTATAATTTAAAGGGATACTGTCATGGGAAAAAAATTTTTTTTTCAAAATGAATCAGTTAATAGTGCTGCTCCAGCAGAATTCTGCACTGAAATTCAATTCTCAAAAGAGCAAACAGATTTTTTTATTTTCAGTTTTGAAATCTGACATGGAGCTAGACATTTTGTCAATTTCCCAGCTGCCCCAAGTCATGTGACTTGTGCTCTGATAAACTTCAATCACTCTTTACTGCTGTACTGCAAGTTGGAGTGATATCACCCCTCCCTTTCCCCCCCAGCAGCCAAACAAAAGAACAATGGGAAGGTAACCAGATAACAGCTCCCTAACACAAGATAACAGCTGCCTGGTAGATCTAAGAACAACACTCAATAGTAAAAACCCATGTCTCACTGAGACACATTCAGTTACATTGAGAAGGAAAAACAGCAGCCTGCCAGAAAGCAGTTCTCTCCTAAAGTGCAGGCACAAGTAACATGACCAGGGGCAGCTGGGAAATTGGCAAAATGTCTAGCCCCATGTCAGATTTCAAAATTGAATATAAAAAAATCTCTTTGCTCTTTTGAGAAATGGATTTCAGTGCAGAATTCTGCTGGAGTAGCACTATTAACTGATGCGTTTTGAAAAAAACATGTTTTCCGATGACAGGATCCCTTTAAGGTCTTTGAGTTATTTAGCTTTTTATGCAGCAGCTGTTGAATTTGCAATCTGGTAGCTAGGGTCCAAAGTTCCCTAGCATCCATACATTGATACATTGATTTGAAAAAGAGAATGGAATATGAATAATAATAAGTAATAAGTAATAAGAAATAAAAATTAGCAATAACAATCATTTATAGCCTTACAGAGCAATTGCTTTTCAGAAGGGGTCAGCGATGCCCATTTGAAAGCTGCAAAAAGTCAGAAGAAAAACGAAAATAACTATAAAACTATAAAAAAAATAATGGAAACAAACTGAAAAGTTGCTTAGAATTGGCCAGTATATAACATACTAAAAGTTACCTTAAAGGTGAACCACCCCTTTAAGATGGCCATACAAAGAAAGACCCACACCAAGTGGTGGATCAGTCCAACAATCGGATCATGACATGATCAGTCTATCAATCAATTTATCCATATAATTATCCATCTATTAAATAGGATCTAAACACAAAGAGTGAATTGATGTAAACATTCCCTCCTCTAACCACTTTTGCTATTAACATTACTTTTCTGTTTTAGCAATTATTGTTACTTACTTATTTAGACAGACATTTTGAAATCATGGCAAAACTTTTTAGTGATGACATTTCTTGTTTTGCATTTTTCTTTTGAATTCTTTTTCCAGCAATTGCCTTTTGTTTTTACTACATCTCAGTGGTTTTCATGTTTTTTTCAATTTTTTAACTCAATAATGTAAAAAATTGCTGGAAAAAAGCACAATTGCAAAAAAACCGATTGTGACAAAAACTCTATTTACTTCAATTGTGGCAAAATGCAAACTAAAGAATGAATGAATTAATTAATTAATCTGCGCCTTGGGGTTTCTGACACTCTGACCTTTAAAGACAACTATTGAGCTGAAAGTCTGGTACAGGTATGGGATCCCTTATGCAGAAATCCAATATCCAGATAGCTCTTTTTTCCCATTTCTCTACAATACTAAAAGATTGTGATTAAGCTGCATGAATCCATATTGGTCCCAAAACAATCCTGTTGGGTATATTTCATGTTTAAATGTGTTTTAGTAGAGACACACGCTCAGAATTGGGGAGTTTAGTCGTCCTGTGACAAATCTCCTCTTCTTCAGGGAGACTAATCTCCCCAAACTGTCTTCCCCTGCCTTTCCACCGGCTAAAATGTAAATTGCCGTCAGGATGGCACTCGGAGCGCTTCGTTTTCCGAAGTTTCATTGTCCTGCCGGCGATTAACACTCTAGCAGATGGGAAGGCAGGGGAAAGCAGTTCAGGGAGATTAGTCGCGCCGAAGAAGAGGAGATTTGTAGCGACTAATCTCTCCGAAAAGCCTTCCCGCAGGCTAGAATCGAAATCATTGGCGGGATGGCACTTGGAGTGCTTCTTTTTCGACCAGCAGTTGCCTTACGAGGAAACTTCGAGTGACTTTGGAAAACGAATCGCTCTGAGTGCCATCCTTCTGGCTATTAACATTCTAGCTGGTGGGAAGGCAGGGGAAAGCAGTTTGGGGAGATTAGTCGCCCCTTAGAAGAGGAGATTTGTATCCGAGTGACAAATCGAGACAAATCTGAGCGTGTGTATCTGCCCTTAAGGTCCAAATTATTGAAAAAAAAACGTACCCAGAAAACGTCAGATCCAAAGCATTCCAGATGCTAGATACTATACTTGCTGTCTAAAACTGTCTATAGCTGCTAATATCATTGAAACCACTAAAATCTGAAAATCTATACGTGTTGCGAAAGTGCTCAGATAAACACTTTAAGTATTTTTTCGTTTTTTGGGGGGATTTGTTCCCCATTAATCACCAACTGAATCTGTCTGTGTACCTGTATATCTCTTTCTTTGTCTATCGCTGTAAAAATGTAACTGATATTCACTAGTCACTTAAAATATGAACTTTTATGAAAAAATACCCTTTTTGGTTGATGTAAACATTTTACCTAAAGAACAAAATTCCTTCCCAACACATATTTGTTTATGAACTTGGTGTCTGGTGGGAGAAATAAGAAAATCTGTGCAAGTGCGTGTGGGGGAGAGTGAGAGGGACACAGAGATGCAGACATCCAGAGATACAGTTACAGCTAAAATGCTTCTAAATATCTTGTTTTTTCATTTCCCACTAATGGACTTTGTCCAGCTGGCAGGAAAATTGATGCTGTAATGTGAGTTTGGAAAGCAGATGGCTTAAAATTGCTAATTGCCTTCCCTAAACATGGCTCTGTTGTTCTTAAATTTCATTATCCTTCATTTCTGAGCTCTAATAATCCATGTGGTTAGGCTGTTTTTTATTTTGTATTTCTAAATGATTTATCACACATGATCAAACTTATCAAAAAGTGCAAATATCCCCAAAAGTACTCTTGTCTGTTTGATATAGTTAGAAGTGAGTATTGAATTACACAGCTAATTCTCCATTAATGTTTTGAATCTCCTAAAGAACCACAGTTCCTGCATGTAAATAGCCCATGTCACTTTAAATAAAATCTAAACTCTTGTGGCCAGAACCATGTGTAGGTTAAAGGGGTTGTTTGCCTTTAAATGAACTTTTAGTATGATGTAGAGAGTGATATTCTGCAACAATTTGCAATTGTTTTTTATTTTTTAATATTTGTTGTTTTTGAGTTATTTAGCTTTTTATTCAGCCTTTTTTTTATATTTTTTATAGTTTCTGCATTATTGGCCTACCTCTCCTGCCTCATTCCAGCTTTCAAACTGGGGTTACTGACCCCAGCAACCATAACGCTATTGCTCTGTGCGGCTACAATGTTATTGTTATTGTTACTTTGTATCACTTTTCTTTACATTCATTCCCCCTGCTACTTATAATCATATCTCTTAGTCAAGCCACTGTCTGGTTGCTAGGGTAAATTGGATCCTAGCAACCAGATAGCTGCTAAAACTCGAATTCAAAAACAACAAGAAATAAAGACAAGTCGTAAATTGTTTCCGAATATCAGGCTACAGGAAGACCAGGCCTGAGGTAAACCTAGGCCGAGAAACTGCCAACATCTAGGGATGGGCAATTTTTTTCGCCTTGTTTCTCTGTGGAAATGACGCCCATAGACTTGAATGGGCATCTGCAAATTTTCAGCGAAGCGAAACGGGTCAAATTTGCCCATCTCAGCGAACCTCTGTTTCATGTAGCTTCCGGTCCATGTCTGGACGCAGGGCAACACAGATATAGAAACAACATAGAGCAGAGGTAAGCGGTCAATCTGATCCTAAAGGTGGCCATAAATTTATCGTTCTGCGATGAACGATCATATCGTTAAACGTTCGTCTGACGATTATTTTACCATACGATATGCCATCCATGGAGAACGATCATATGAACAGATATAACCGTTGTTCAACAAACGAGGAGTAGTGCTAGCATGGTGTCACTGTCTGTAGTTTATAGTCAGTTTCTCCTTCCCTGCTCCATGCAGACATATGGATTTATACTATGGCATAATAAACTTCTTTCACATATGAGGTGATGGGGTGATATTCCTACAGTCAGCACCAATTTATTTCTTTACATAGTTCATATGGTTACAAATGAAATTTTGAGCAAAGAACGTTCGGGTCCTTCCCTATATGTTCATTGTTCCATATATATTCGTTGGCTTGTGCTACAATCCTGACATGCGCAAAGACGGATTTTATCCCTGAACGACTAAAATTTTTAAACTTATCCGATCAATTTTGCGAACAATTATGTTGAGACGATCGTTCATCCGACGATCGTTCGCACACCATCAACTATGATAACTTACCAATATTATCGGAACATTCTGAAATCGGTCGTTTGGAAGTAAAAAATCTGCTCTTGCATGGCCACCTTAAGTCAAAGGGGTGGTTAAACTTAAAGGAAAACTATACTTTCAAAATGAATACTTAAGCAACAGATAGTTTATGTCAAATTGAATGACATATTAAAGAATCTTACCAAACTGGAATATATATTTACATAAATATTGCCCTTTTACATCTCTTGCCTTGAACCACCATTTCGTGACTCTATCTGTGCTGCCTCAGAGATCACCTGACCAGAAATACTACAACACTAACTGTAACAGGAAGAAGTGAGGAAGCAAAAGACACAACTCTGTCTGTTAATTGGCTCATGTGACCTTACATGTGGTTTGTATGTGTGCACAGTGAATCTTACGATCTCAGCGGGCGGCCCTTATTTTTTAAAATGGCAATTTTCTATTTATGATTACCCAATGGCACATACTACTTAAAAAGTATATCATTATGATAATGGTTCATTTACATGAAGCAGGGTTTTACACATGAGCTGTTTTACTCAGTATCTTTTAATAGAGACCTACATTGTTTGGGGGGTATAGTTTTCCTTTAAGTTAACTGCTCAGGACCGGGTGCAGGCAGAGCAGCGAACCCCTATGGACGCACATATTTGCATATCGACGCAAGCGTCCAGGATGGTCCTAAGGGGACACTAGCCCGGTGCAATTGGCCCTGTTTTGTCATTTTTTAATTATTGGTTTTTTGATTCTGACTCTTTCCAACTTTTCAAAAAGGAGCCACTGGCTCCATATAAAGACAAATGCTCTCTAAGGCTGCAAATGTATTGCTACTTTTTATTACTCATCTTTCTATCCAGGCCCTTTCAATGACCTGGTATGTTTGAGGGTGTTATTAAATGCTTACGCTGCTAAACCACAGCATGAATATTTGTGCAGCCGTGCATGGCAGAAAATGTGTGACTAAGTGTAGAAGCATCAGCAGCTATGTTTCTATCACAGAAAAAGGAGTAGTCATTTATTAAAGCATTTACAAATATCATTCAACTGCAAGAGCCCTAGGCTTACTGCCTTACTGCCTGGTCCAGTATAGAGCTCTGCGCCATTTGTGGTCTTTGCATCGTCCTTACAACCTGGTCAATGCTCAGTCTGTGATGAGCCACAAAATGTGATTGGGAAGCCAAATCTGATCGTGAATTAATGCTAAACAGTTAATCTATGACATTTTGTACATGCCTGTGGTTTACATCATAACTACATAGAAATGGACAACTACATTTCTGCATGATTTAATAACTGCTTGACATTTTTGTTTTGTACTATTCTCATGCCCAACGTTAGACTGTGCACTTTAAGGTTATTTATCAAAGGTAAAATTTTACAGATTTTAGACTTCAAATACTTGAATGGAAAAAACTCAAATCAGCAAGTTTGGGGTTAACAATCCAAAAACTCAAATGAATCATGTTTTTGGCACAAAAAAAAACTCGAGCAAAACGCTCTGAAAAAAACTTGAACATCATGAAGGCAATTAACATCTTCAAATGGTTCAAGGGACATCTGCCATTGACTCCTACATGACCTCAACAGGTTTTAGATGGCGTATTTTCAGATTTTAGCTATTTCCAGGGTCAGGGCATAATAAATCTAGAAAAAGGTGGTTTGGTTTTTTTTTCGAAAAATTTATTTTTGGCTCCAAAATAACCTCAAAAACTCAAATGGAAAGCACAACTGGAACATTAATAAATCTACCCCTAAATGTTCTAGTGGTTATCTTATTGCTATTACTGTGAATATCTCATTAGAAAGCAGGTATGGGATCCGTTATCCGGAAACCCAATCAAGAAAGCTCTGAATTACGGGGAGGCCATCTCCCATAGACTCCATTTTATCCAAATAATCCAATATTTTAAAAAAATATCCTTTTTCTCTGTAGTTATAAAACAGTAGCTTGTACTTGATCCAAACTAAGATATAATTCATTCTTATAGGAGGCAAAACAAGCCTATCAAGTTTATTTAATGTTTACATGATTTTCTAGTAAAATTAAAGTACTGGAAAGATTTTTTATCCGGAAAACCCCAGGCACTCTGAATAACAGGTCCATACTTGTATTATGTCTGTGCTGCTATATGGCTACGTTTCTGACTTTCTGATTTTAGCTGATTCCTACCTGTGATTGTATCATTCTGACAAATGGCTCATGCTGTCTGAATTACAGTAAATTCCTAGAATAAAACCCACCCAAAAGGGCATGCAGTAATGGTGACAGCAAGCTTTTAAGGATTAGCTGCTTTAATCCTGCTTTCCACTTAAACATAGAAATATGTGATTCCAAAGACCTACAGGGAAGGAGCAGAATACTTGAGCTTCACACATTTCTCTTTACTTCCAATTAAACACTTAATTAAATGTGTCATTAGCTGATATAGGGAGTTGGTACTTCTGCAAGTTGCAGTTCTGCCATATCTAAGAGTCATAGGCTGGACGATCTAGCTATAGTGCGTTATCAGAGGGCACATGGTTGCTCAGATCTGCAGTATCATTCATTGTTATAAAATAAGGTACAATTAGTGCTGCTGCCCTGTAACTTACAGCAACCAATCAGTATGACTGTACTTTAAACTAGGGATGCACCGAATCCAGGAATTGGGTCGGAATTATGCCTTTTTCAGCAGGATTCACATTCGGTCAAATCCAAGTGCCTGGCCGAACCAAATCCAAATCCTTCCTTTTGTCACACAAACAAAAAGTGAAAACGCAGTTCTCTTTAATGCTTCCTGGAACTAATTTACATTCGGATTTAGGATTCTCAAAATTTGCAAACTCTTTCTTGGAAATAGTAATGCAAAATAGTGAATTCAGTGCTACGACTACTTTAAACGCAAGTGCTACTACTACTTTAAACTTAAATATCGGCTCTGCTGTTTGCTATGAATTCCATGTCCGCGGTCAACTTTGCCCATGATTTGAGCACAATGCATCCGTTGCACCATGACTGCTCATTGGAACTTCACTAAAGCAACACTGGTCCTGTAATAAGACGCATTACCTTACACAAAATATTAGTATTTGGGTAATCACAATTATTTGAACATTAGTAAAGCCCAGGCTCTAAAATGGGCAAATATATGTATTGATAAGGCAGTAATGGGGGTGTAAGAGTACCTCGTGTTCTAGTGGGGTGGCGGGGACGCCCACAACCTTGTTCTTCTCTGCGCCGCTCTAGAAGCTCAAATCGGAAATTACTTCTGAGTTTGCGTGGCACTTTTGTAGTTTCCCCTATATTTGGAAGCATTGTGTGATGTCATTATGGTTGGCACAAAATTCAAATATTTAAAGGAGCAAATAGCCCATTTTCATTGCCCAACGTAAAAGGCCTTTTCTCAGTTCCTGAGTGCTATTCTTGATTGTATATTCTGGTTTAGATCTTTGCCTGGCCCTGACCTGTCTGTCTGCTACCTGATACTGACCCTTGTCTGGCTTTGATCATTCCTTGGATTCTGACTGTGTACCTCACCACCATTTTGGTTTTGACCCTGGCCTGTGACCCCGCTTACGTTTGGTTCCCATGCTTTCCCAGAACTCTCTCCCTGGTTCTCCCACAAGAAGACCTGGTGGCATCTGAGTAGCAGAGGGCTCCCCAAAGGCAGCTGACTGGATCCTTGGAGTTAGACATGGGTTTGGGACACCTTACGTTACAGGAGGATTGTAATGTGTTTTGTGCTAAAAACCTTTGCAAAGATCATTGTGAACGACCATGGTTTTCATTGTTTGCTTCCTTTTTTTTGACCAATTTTAAACCCCAACAACTCCCTCTCAAAGTTTGCGACATAACTGTTTTTGTGAACATACACAGCATATATAATATCATTTTGCAATCACAAAGTGTTTTTTGCACCCAAATATTTAATGAAAGTCCAGAGCAGGTGTAAATGATTTGCTTAACGATAATGAGCGATGTAATATTCGTCATGAATTATTTTACATTGTGAGCAGTGCTAAACATTAGCAAAAATGGGACTTTAAACATTGACACTAAAAAATTTCTTTTCAAAATATTTACCTACATTAAAAGTTACCTATAGGTCATGTTGATCGTTTGTCTCTGATAGTTCTGCTTTTGTAAGTAATTATTACTTGAAGTTCCTAAACCTGACTGTTTTGCCAACCTGACTGTCCCTTCTTAACCTGTCAGTTAGGGGCAGATTTATCAAGGGTCGAAATGAATTCGAGAGAATTTTCGAAGTAAAAAAAATCGAAGTAATTTTTTTTGATACTTTGACCACCGATTAGGATACTACGACTTCGAATTTACTTTGAATTCAATTCGAAGTAAAAATAGTTTGAATATTCGACCATTCGCTAATCGAAGTACTGTCTCTTTAAAAAAAACTTTGACTTCAATCGTTCGATCGTAAGCTAAAATCGTTCGAATCGTTCATCGTTAATCTTACTTTGATCGTTCGATGGCCAAATTCGGTGAAAAAACCTTCGACTTCAATATTTGAAGTCACAGTATTTTAATTCAATGGTCGAATTTCGAAGTATTTTTTAATTCGAAATTCGACCCTTGATAAATCTGCCCCTTAGAGTTTCTAATGCTAACGGACTCCTGCTGTACAAATATGGCAGCTCCTCATAGAGGAACATAGGGGTAAGAAAGGTAATGTAAAACATCAGGCAAATACCTTTATTACAATGAAAGTGTTGTAAAGTAATAAAAATATAATGCAGTTTTGCCCTGCACTGGTAAAACTGCTGTGTTTGCTTCAGAAACATTACTATTGTTTATATAACTATATATAACTATATATATAGTTTATATTACTCCCTTCCCCTTAGAGTGTATGCCTATGCATAGGGCCTTCCTCACCTTTTTGAACAGGTATTGATTGTGATGTATGTAACTCCATATGTAATGTTCTATGTATATAATTCATATGGTAGTCTTTATATGTACCGGTAGCCGACAGGAGGCTCTGCTTGGAAGTACAGCTGGATTTTATGCAACCACAACTTACCTCCAAGCCGTGAATTCAAAAATAATCACCTGCTTTGAGGCCACTGGGAGCAACATTTAGGGGTTGGCAAGCAACATGTTGCTCGCAAGCTACTGGTTGGGGACCACTGCACCAGAGTCTTTTATCAGCTAATCTAACTATGTAGTTTGATTATCCATTGTGTCTTCACAAACCAAACCTTAAAAAAGGTATTTTCTTTCTGCCTGTGAATTAGGACATTGTCTTCTTTTATTGAATCTATATCTTTAAACATTGCTAAATATCCCTAAGAAACATAATTGTTGTTTCTGGATTAACTTTCACAGCTGGCAATGCGCCTAATCAATTATAAGACCTGCTCATCCTGCCAGTAAAATTAACTCCCTCGCTTAGAATATGGAACAGATCCAGCGAGCTGTTTCTAAGCTGTGTTTAAAGTATGTGCCATAATTTGTCCGTTAAGTGATATAATCTAATAACATCAACACATGTTCCAGCAGATGCTCTCCAAGCAGCTACACATTGTTGTTCCCAAGCACTAACCCACATATTTTTGATTCGCAATTTCTGTCTTATTTTGAGTTTTTCATCTGCTTCATTGGACCCTAAAATACACAAATGAAAATGTTTAAATAACTACTAGAAAATTGTGATAATGGCCCAATAATCTTATTTATTTTGAAGGTTCACACCGCTATATAACTCTAGCAGTTACATATGATTAGAGTGCCATAGACAGGTTCGGAATGGTCTGGCAGGACTCTGGGAAAAACCTGGTGGGCCCGGGCTAGGGTTGCCACCTTTTCCTAAAATTTTACCGGCTGGTGGGGGGGCCGGAACAAAAGGAGACGAGCTGTGATGTAAAAGGGGGCGGGGCTGCATCACGGAGATCGCCAGAAGGAGGACAAAAGTTACGTTTCCAGGGATTGGGGGCAGGCCAAGGGGTCTTGTTAAGGGTATTACAGATTTACCTGCAGCTACATTGCAAAAATTTGTAATACTGGCCCCGCCTTGGCAGGTGTTTTACTGGCTAGGCCGGTAAAATACCAGCTAGCAGCCCAGAACCAATGCTCATGGCTGCTTGAGTGGCTCCCTGACCTCCCCGGGTTATGCAAGTGGATGTGGCATTGTCATTGGTGCCTATGCTTTAGGGCATAAGAGCCCAAAATGCATGAGGCCTTGATCCTCTTGCCTGTTTTTATGTATAGCCAATAGTGGGGTATATTTATCAAAAGGTGAAGTTAGAGATCACCACAGTCCTCTAGAGTGAAATTTCTCTCCATTCATTTATATGGGATTTTGAAAGAATTTTAACTTTCACCCATTGATAAATCCCATAGAAATGAATGGAGAGTGGCAGCGTTTCACTCTAGAGGACTGTGGCGATCTCTAACTTTACTTTTTGATAACTATACCCCAAAGACTATCATTTTATTTTAACTGGAGAATGTGCTGCTGTTCAAATTTTGTGGAGCACAATTAGGGTTACCACCTGACCGGGATTTTACCAGCCTGGCTGGTAAAAATGATGGTTGATCCCAATGTTATTAATAAGGAAAAAAGATAAATATATAGGAAGGCTGATATTTTTTCCCAGAAAGGGTGGCAACCCTAAGCACAATTGAAGTCTTAGGAACTTGAAGAACTGTGCACAAATGCTGATGGTTAGCTGGGAGCGGCTCATTTTTACATTGCCTATTCCTTTATATTTGTCAGCCTTCCTTAATGTAAAAATGTATGTATTATGCTTAGTAAAATACACAATATGTGTGGGAAACCAGTTTATATCATATAATCTGTATATACTTAAATCTACCAAAGATGCAGTTGAACCAGGTCTGGACTGGGAATCAAAAGGTCCAAACAGCTCACACAGAGGCCCAAAAAGCCCCCCCCAACCCACTAAATAATGACTCTTTATTGTAAATGACTCACCAATGACTCAACCATAATAAGCTCATGACTAAGTGCCCCAAGTGGGTGCGAAACATGTAGGTGCGGATGTAGATGCAAATATATATTTTTTAACTTTGCACAAATAAAATATATATTTTTTAACTAATTTTCTTTGGTCCTGTGGAGCTGTTTGTGTGCCAGTTGGCCCCGCTTCTTTTTCATATCTTAGAGCAGCCCCTCTGCCATGAAAGTGGTAGGTTCTTGATAAATAAAAGATACAAAAAAGAACAATAACGGTTTTTAGCCTTTACCTGTCATAGAAACAAAACAGCATATAGGAAGCAGTGTAGCTGTCTGCTTTACCAGAGGCAGAAAATACATCAATAAGCATTAGTGATCAAAGAGAGACCTAAGTAAGCAGTATTTTAACTCATTTAGTTCTGTATGTGAATCAGGGGGCAGAAGGCCTTTAACAGCTTCATTAGCAAAGGCAACAATGTTAGCAGTGGCCAACAAGTAGCTGATAACAAGGGAGGGATCAAAGCCTTTCCCCAAGGACTGTGGTGCCTGTACATCTGTTTGTTTTAACCATCATGCTATTTCCCCAACACCATCAAAGCCTCATGCCTCTCCCTTTGACCACTTTCTGTTATGTCTATGGTGCACTATTTACCAGCAGCTTCTGTAAAAGAATAACGGGGGCATGGCACTTTGGTCTGTGGTTTAAATAATTTGCTAAAGAGCCTTGGGTAGAGGATGCACATCAAGACACTTTCACCTTCCTGCTGGAGAGTGCCTCACTAGTTGCACCCTTTGTTCATAGAAGCTAACATGTTAGCAATGTCTAAAGAGCTTTAGAGCTGTACCAATATTTGCTGTGCCCTAGAAAATAAACTCAGCATATAGAAATACCTTTAATTATTTGCAGCGGATAAGAAAATAATACGGTCACTCTACTTTTATAGACCATGCTGCACAGAGACCCTTTTAGGACGGGTAATCTCCGTAGAACTTACAATCCAAATCACATTCCGGAAAATGAAGTGACTGATCAATGGCAGGGAAGTTGACACTAAAATAATGTCCATCTCTCTGAATTACTTTAGCAGGCCAGTTTTCACATTAACCAAGCAATTGGTCCCACTGGCCCAAAGGCCAATTGATTGCTTTGAAAGTTTAGGCCTGAGACAATTGACCACTAAGCTAACTAATTATTGCATAATACACTAAACTCTGTGAACACCATATGGTCTCATAATAAAACTGTGCTGTGTGTGGTAGGAATTGAGTGTGTACTAATTAAAATGGGTGTGTTCTGTTCATTATGTCTGAAAATCACGTGGATTTCAGTCTTTCATTGATTGTACCTTGGTTATTCATTTTCCCCTGCAAGAGAAAACAGGCAAAAAAGAGGGAAAGAGGAAAATAAGACAGAATGGAGAAATAAAGAAATGAAAAAAAAAAACTCAGAGAAACCATGGTAGGAAGAAACAATAACAGGGTAGAGAAGAAGAAGAAGGTTCTTTTACTAACATGTGTGTTAAATTGCACAAGAGCAGTTATCGGTAGCTTTAGGTGTGGTCAGTCTGGAAAATTAAAGGAAAGATCTGATTGGCTGCTATGAGTAACTTCACAGGTAAATGTTAACATTCTTCTTAGTATAATAGCCTCCAAAAAAGAAAGGAAAAATTAAACCAGAGAGATGAATGAGTTGAATGTCATCATAATGCAAGGGCAAATTAATCTGCTAAAATCCAAAACCCTCATGTTGGCTCTGGTGCAAACACATTCGGTAGATTTTGGTGCGAAATGCAAATTCTTGCATTTCTTCACTGAACTTTCATTTGAAGCAACGTAGGTGGTTCTTCACAGTCAGGACAGTGAGGTTGTGGAATGCACTGCCGGGTGATGTTGTGATGGCTGACTCAGTTAATGCCTTTAAAGGAGAAGGAAACCCCCAGGGCGCTAAACCCCTCCCCCCCTCCCCTGTGCTGCCCCCCTCCCTCCTCCCCCCTGGCCTACCTGTCCCCCTGGGCAAATGCCCCTAACTTTTTACTCACCCCTCTGCGCAGGTCCTGTCCACGGAGTTCGCAGTCGCCATCTTCTCCCACGCGCGTCTTCTTCCTGCTCTGACTGGCGTCTTCTGGCGCATGCGCAGTAGGAACAGGTACCGGTACGGCTCTACTGCGCATGCGCCGAATGTCACAAAGTTTTCCGATTTCACTTCGTGACATTCGGCGCATGCGCAGTAGAGCCGTACCGGTACCTGTTCCTACTGCGCATGCGCCAGAAGACGCCGGTCAGAGCAGGAAGAAGACGCGCGTGGGAGAAGATGGCGACTGTGAACTCCGTGGACAGGACCTGCGCAGAGGGGTGAGTAAAAAGTTAGAGGCATTTGCCCAGGGGGACAGGTAGGCCAGGGGGGAGGAGGGAGGGGGGCAGCACAGGGGAGGGGGGGAGGGGTTTAGCGCCCTGGGGATTTTCATTTGGAGGGGTTGAACTTGATGGACTTTGTCTTTTTTCAACCCAATTTAACTATGTAACTATGAAATCCGCCAAGTGTGTTCACACTGGAGCTGACACAAGGGTTCTGGACGTGAATGAAGAAGTAGGATACTGCTTGGTAGGGGCTGAAATCGGCCTGAGAATTTCAGCCCTGCCTGGCCCTAGCCTAATTAAGGTAGTGTCTGTAGCCAGTAAGCATGCATTTTGGGAATTCTTGTTATTTTAATGAGGTCACTAACTTGATTAAAGGGTCGGACAGGGTCGGACTGGCTTACCGGGGCACCGGGTAAAAACCTGGTGGGCCCTAGGCCCTCTCACTATTCCCTCTCACTACTAGTCCATTCTCAGCATCCAGCATCAGGTACTGTTTAAACTGACTGAATCTGTCTTTTTAAAAAGATAGAACGGAATGAACCTGGACTGTCTGAGTCTCCATTCCAAACACTTTTTCACTTTCACACTTCAATTACTTCTAAAGAGAAATTTATTAACTTATTTAATATTGCTATGCCATTCCAGTTTTTTTTCCAAATAAAATATAAATTTTGATGTTCATTCGTGGGTACTATTTTGTACCAAATTGAGATCTGGTTTTGCTGGTGGGCCCCAGGCACCCCAGTCTGACACTGCCAGTATACACCCTTTTTCATGACTTCAATGAATAGTGATTGTGCTGAACATACTTTTTACCTATTTTTTTATTTAGGAAATGTGTATTGCTTTTATTATTTCTTGCTCCAGAAATGGAGACCAACTGCACTTCTGTGATCTTGACCAGATACATAATACACAATGGGACAGATTCAATTAAATCAGAAAAAGGTTTATCATGTGAAAACTCATGGACGCGATTCAATTCAGAAAAACGTATCTCAAGGCTTATCACATAAAAACTCCATTGAAGCCTAAGGGAAAAAGACGAAACTGAATTAGGGGAAATATTTATCTCATGATTTATCACTCTATTGAAGTCCATGGGGAAAAAACTGGAAGTGAATTAAGAGAAAAGTTTTTTTCTCCTCGAATTGGATATTGTCCATGAGTTTTCATGTGATAAACCATGTGATAACTCACTGAATTTCTCATTGAATTGAATTTGGCCCAATATATCTTAATGCATAAGCATAAGGCTTGAATTTAAAAATATATTTTTACTAAAAATCTATGAGAAACCTCATAGATCTGCACATATGTCTCAGGTACAGATTAAATAATTAGCTGGACACTTATAGCTAGATGTTGCTTTAAGTGAAAGTCAGAGGGTGTCTGGATAAATATGGAAGCATAAGACACTGGGGCAGCATTGAGCCACCAGACCCTGTAACCTGAGGGTAGAATGACCTGTAACACACCAGCATCTGGACACCCTTCTCTGACCACCTGGTCTCCATTGTCAGAGGCAATTAAGCTCTCTGTCTGTCCCATATCCACTGCAGGAAACATCATTCAATAGTCTTCAAGTGTTCTGAGAAAGGAATGAATAAAACAAATCCGTGTTTTTTTTTCTGCACCCATCCAAACACATGATATAAATGATGGCAAATTTTAGTCATAGCTCATGTGAAACAGAAGAAATCTGCTTTACTCTAAATTGCCTTTTAATCTAATCCCCAATATGTAAAAGAAATACAATAAAGGCAATTGTCTGTGCAAAGTTGGGACAACTGTTTGGCTTTCTAATTCTCCCAGAGAGATTTTTAACTCTTCTCTATAATATGGGGCGGATTCACTAAAGGGCGAATTGTCACCAGCGATCACTTCGCACACACCGTACCACTTCGCCAGGCGCAAATTCGCTACCACTATTCTAATTCTGTAATATGCGAAGTTGCGCCCTGGGCACCAACGCTGGCAACTTTTTAAAAGTGTTACTTGGGCAGTGTGAGCATTTCATAGTGAAGATGCGCTAGCGTTCGTTTGTGCCTAGTGAAAATTCGCTAGTGATCTTGTGCTTAGGTCAATTTGCATACGGGGGTAATTTAAAGTTGCATGGATGTCTTTATTATAAATGTCGGTGCAAATGCTTGAAGATACCACTTTTTATTAAAAATGTCCAGGGAACCTTACTAAAAACAAGAGAATTTATATGATTCCCTACACATGAGCCCACTGTAAAATTAATGTTCCATATGTTAGGAAATGTCTGGAGAAAACCGGTTCCACAAAAAAAGTTTGTTAGGACTTTTGCAGGCAATCCTGCTTCAAAAAAGGAAAAGTCGCCAGCGTTTTTGGAACTTTAATGCATTTTCGGCTCACAGGATATGATGTAAGCGACAGAAGATTTAGGAAGATCTAGTTTCATTTTAGCACTTTGCCTGGTCTGAGGTGATGAACTCTGGCGAAAGAGGTAATGTTCAGTAAAATTTACTGAATTTGTGGAGTAATGACCTTTCGCCCCAGCGAAAAGTCGCCTGGCGATAGAGTGCGAACGAATGCTAGTAACGGTCTCTTTCGCTAGCGAATTGGCGCCTGCGCCTGTAAGTGAATTGGCGATGTCCCTGTGGGTGGCAACGCTGGAGAATTGACGCTATCGTTAGCCACTTCGTCCTTTAGTGAATCTGCTCCAATGTGTTTCGGCTGAGCTGCAGCAAGAGATTCTGAAAAATGCCCAGTCCATTTCCATAAAAGGCTGCACATGTAAAGAGGAGTTTAACAGTAACAAGAAAAGGATTATTACTGGATTTCAGATTTTTACAAGCACACATGTTATAGTAATCTGTTTTTGATCATGTTTGGAATAGCCCTAGAAACTGAAACCTGCACACGTCCCTGTATAGTGATACAGATCTTTTATAAAAGGTGCCTTTTTTTTTTTTTGGTTTCTGACTACTGTGAGCTAAACCTCATACTTTAATATGTCTGGTATGTGTCTCTCAATACATTCACCCCTTAAGTGCCATAGCTTGAAGAGAGAAGGTAACATTTGGGAACTCTACTGGCTGCCCAATAAGATACTGAGAAGGCAATTTTGAGAATAAAGAGCAGCACTAATACACCAAACTGTCACAGGGCTTGACCAAGAGCCAAGTGTAGACATCTAGGTGAGGAACAACCAAGTGACTGCAAGAGTGGATGAAAGGGTTGGAAGCCATCTGATGCCTTCCCTTTACTATGTAGAGTTTTATCACAATAAAAGACACTTATGGCATATTATCTTACTTTAAAACCAGTCAGGCTGTATGGCTAGATTGGGGCTCTTCTCCATTAACCTCCTCCTCCAACCTGTGAAGAATATGCCAGGTGAGCATGAGTTAGAAAGTCAAGCTATTCTACTCACTGCAAAAACATATTATCAGCTGAAAACAAGACATTAAAACCCACCAAAGGGAAATGAGACAGGAAATCAATGACTGCAGTATCTTGGCAGGACAACTGAAAATCCCATATGGAGTCAATGCAAAAAAGAAGATATAATGCAGATGGTGAATGTAGGGATAATATAGACTGACCTGGAAACTGAATTTTGGCAGTTGTCTTTTGGACAAGGGAGACAGCATCTGTGATTACTCTGAACCCCCCCCCCCCCAACATCTCATAGCTTTTTCCCCCCTGGCAAGTAAAATTTTTTGTTATCAAACCCGTTTTTAAAGAAAAAACCTGGATCCAACATCCATTTCTGTCTTAATTTGGTCTTATTTAGTTTGCAAGCCTCTTGAGCTGCATGTGCATATAAAAATGTGCAGAGAGCACATTTTTATAGTCTACAGGATACGGCCTTTCTGTAATTCGGTACTTTCTGGATAACGGGTTTTCGGATAACAAATCCCGTACCTGTACATGTAAATCCTGCTTTTAATACTTAATTAAATCCTAAAAGTGCTGCAAATATACATATATACAGTCCAGTCTGGGTATTCGAATGCACTTGTTTTTTTAGAAATGCAGTGTTTTTTTTAATTTACATTCAATCTGATTATTTTATGGCTATTTTTTTTTTTCAGGGTACCCCCATAAACATTAATAACGAGGTTGTTTGAGATCACTAACTCTGATATTACACTTTATTCTGGCTCCAGCTTCTATTATTGAGACAGGAAATGTTCATGTGGCAAATGCAGAAATGTCCCTTTGATGTGCTGGCAGTTCCATTGCAACATCCAATTTGTGGGTAATTAAAGCTCTCATGATTAGGACCTGACCCAGTTGTGCAGCCTGTTCTATCTGTAATGGGATCTGTGCTTCCTCCGCTGTACTCATTTCAGGCAGTCTGTAACATTTCCCTGCATTTAACCTGCCAGTTGTATGTAGTTACCTTCTACCCAGAAAACTTCAGCAATTTCCACTGCTGACATGACTTCTTCATTTATACAAAGCTTCAAATCAAGGTTGTGTTTCAATTAACGTTCAGCGAATTACAGAGGAATGTCATCTAAGCAACTTTTTTGGTTTTTATTTGGACTTTTTTTTTGTTTTCTGTATTGTCTTCCTTTAAAATGAATCATAAAATGTATCTGGTTGCTATAGTCAGAGAGCGCATTGAAGCTGGCCATACCCAGGCTGGTTTTGTTGTTGAGTTTAGTTGTCAGACAGATGTCTAACCAGTGGTCATTCAGCTGTGTTGAACTACAACAAAATATGACTGTCGAGCAAGCAAATCTTTCCATGAACAGGTATGGGAAATGTTAACTAGAATGTTCGGGACCTGAAGCTTTCTGGATAAGGGGTCTTTCAGTCATTTGGATCTGCATATCAAGTCTACTAATAAAACCGAATAGGCTTTTTCTGCCTCCAATAAGGATTGCTTATATCTTAGCTGGGATACAGTACAAGGTACTGTTTTATTATTACAGAGAAATAGGAAATCATTTTCAAAAAAATTGAATTAATTGATTAAAATGGAATCTATAGGAGACGCCTTCCCATGCCTGTGCCTGGCCCTGCTGCCATTCTATTGACTCTCTCATTGATTTAATAAGTGTAGGCTGCACAACTATTTTAGGAGCCAACAGGCCAGATTCAATTCAGTGAAAAAAAGTTATCCTACAGTTTATCACGTGAAAACTCATGGATGAGATTCAATTTGAGGAGCAAAAACTTTTCTCCTAATTCAGTTCCAGTTTTTCATAGACTTCAATAGAGTTTTCTAGCCCGCAAGATACGTTTTTCTGAATTGAATTGCATCTCAAACTGAATTGAATCTGGCCCAATGCATGCTAGTTTTTAAGCAGTTTGGGTACTTTTTGGTGATTAGTTGCTAGTGGTAAGCAAGTATGTAGACTGTGTGGTATCCTAAGATAATGTACCCGACCCATTTATTTTAGTGGTATTAGAGCTTTTTGAAACCACTGTTAAACTCTGTTTCTCTAAAACAACAAATGCCATTAAAAGATACGAATATAAAAAGTAGGAACAGAAAAAAGTGATGAATGATCAAAAAACAATATGAATATCTATAAAACCTCAGACAATTACAAGCAAAAAAAATCTGAAAATCTCTTAAAGTGTGAATGGCTTAAAAAAAAGGTCTAATAAGAGCAAAGCAGCTCCGATTGCCTTCTATGGGACCTTGACTGTTTTGTATTGGGCTACGCACACACATGCAGAAACACAGCACGGCTTTTGGCAATGGCATGCTACGCTAGCGTTTATAAGCTGCGGTCAGCTAGCGCTGTGAACCCCGCCAGGTATGCGCATGTGTGTCCGTAGCCTAATAGGCAGATTCACTAAAGAGCAATGTGGCTAACACTAGTGACTTTTCGCCAGCGTTGTCACCCGCAGAGACTTCGCCAATTCACTAACAGGCGCAGGAGCCATTTTGATAGCAAATATGTAGGGCATTAACTCTCTTGCTTTTTTTAAGGTTCCCTGGACATGTGTAATATAAACTGGTAACTTAAACCATTTGCAGCAACATTTATAATAAAGACGTCCATACAACATTAAATTTCAAATTGACCTAAGCGCAAGATCACTAACGAAGTTTCATTAGGCACAAATGAATGCTAGCGCATCTTCACTATGAAATACTCTCACAGCCGAAGTAACGCTAGCAAAAAGTTGTCAGCGTTTGCCGCCCGGGACGAAGCTTCGCATTTTATTGAATTTGCATATTTGTAATTCATACTACTGCTTTTGTTTTGTGATTGGTGCATATAAATATGGCTCAGGGGCTCTATTAATGTACTGATGGAGCCACCTGCTTCATTGCTGTTTCACCTTGTATAACCTTGGCAAAAATCCCAATCTACTTGTGCCTCAGGCAACAAAGCTTATATTGATGGTTCAAAGAGTCAAGGCTCCTTGTACTAGAAAACAAAATGTTTACAACAACCCCGCGCAGTTATCACATTCTTAGAGTTATCACATTGTTTTTTTTTCTAAAAGCTTCAAATCAGATCAGTTTCAAAAAGATAATTTCTAATCTTTTACAAAGATCCCCATCTGAGATTTCAGTTTGGAAATGTATACTTGCTTAAGTAAATGAAACACATTGGGCCAAAAAAAGTTATCTCATGGCTTATCACGTTAAAACTCATGGACGAGATTCAATTTTGCTTCACGAAAAATCGATTAACTTGAAAATTGACGCCGGCGTTAAAGTCGAGCGTTGAAATAGTGTTGATACGCGGCAGTTTTGACGTGAGCTCCTTTTGGGGTCCAAAATTTTTTTGATGCTGCCAAATTTTCACAGGAGTTTCGCAATTTTCGGCGGCAGTGAAATGTGGAAATTCACCACAAATTAGCCTATCATTTGTTAATATCTCCTAATCCATTTTTAGGATATGATAATGGAAATTGATGGATTATTTTTAGCAGCCTGATAGTTTCTAGAATTGATGGCAAACTATATATGTTCTGAAATAAAAATGAACTGATACATCATTTACTGTATATGTCCATACGTGAACTTTTAAAGAATACACAGGTTCCAAAGCCGGCCCTATACAAGCTGATAATAGCTGCTGACTTGGTTCTTCCACATTGTTGGAAGCTTATCGCTATTGTATGGGGAGCTTGTGGCAGCCTGGCCAACCAATATCTAGCCAGATATCTATTGTGTAGGTTTGAAAATCTTGGATGAGGACCACATCCAGCGAATATGGTCTTTAAAGACTTAAGAATCCCAGAAGAAACACAACGGGCATTCAATTCAATGCTAAACAGGTTTATCATGTGAAAAGACATGGACAGGATTCAATTTGAGATGCAATTCAATTCAGAAAAACTTATCTCACTCTTTATCACATAAAAACTCGATTGAAGTCTATAGGAAAAAAGTTGAACTGAATTAGAAGAAAATTTTTTTCTCCTTGAATTGAATCTCATCCAAGAGTTTTCACGTGATAAACCACGAGATAATTTTTTCTCATTGATTTGAATCTGGCTCAACCATGGAGAACATACAAAGTCCAGAGAATCCCTCTGTTTAACAGCAGTGTTAGCAATCCAGGTTGTGCCTTATACATGCATACAATCAGGGCCGGCCTTAGGCCTATTGGACCAATTGGGCCCAATAGGGCCTCGCACCTCTGGGGGCCCCGCGCCACAGGGCAGCACAGATAATATTTCCCTCAGCACATGATGCTGCCTGGTCTGCCCCCAACTTTTAGAGTCCAGCCCATCCCCAAATCCATAGGTCCAGCCCACCCCCAACTCTGATAAGCCAGCCTATCCCCCAACTCCATAGGTCTAGCCTGCCCCAACTCTCATAGGCCCAGCTTTCCTCCAACCTTGATAGGCTCTGCCTGCCCCCAATCCAACCAAGCCTGCTCCCAAGCTGAATCGGCCCAGCCTGCCCCAAACTAATTGGCCCAGTCCACTCTCCTATTTCATCCCTCTCACTCTCTTACCTTGTCTGCCCATTTTCTTCTATTTTGTGCCTGTATGCCCTTATTTTCCTAAATACTTGGTGTGTCAGTAGCCAGCAACACTTTGTCTAGGGGCCCCGCCAACATGGTCCCAATTGGGCCCCACATTTGATAGGATCAGCCCTGCATACAATTTCACAAGGAGCTTCATTTTGGGGATATAGGGGTTCAGAAAAGGTAAATGAAACAAAATACTGCCACACCCACCACACAAGCTGGATGATTTCACTATTCACATGATATCCAGTCTGTGGTTTTAGATATGACACCCCTGCCTAAAGTGTTACTTAAAAGATTTTGACTTCTTTATCTTTGTTTTATAGGTTGTTCTTTCGGAGTAATACGTGCAATAAAATAGCTCTGTACTCGTCAACATTTTATAGAATGTTTCAGACACATAACTAAGCAATTACACATCATGCATGAGTCAATCTACAGCACAACAGTTTCCTTAAAAGAATCCCACGGCGAACACACATATTTTCCCTTCTGCAATTTCAAAATGCTGCTTGGAATGTGTTTCTACTGCTGCCTTGGGAAGGAATTACAAGGCTCTTTTGACAACACAACAAACAGAGATTTCTTCCAGAGAGTATTGGTCATTTTACTGTCCCTAAGCTGATGCTATTAAAATGTACTTTGCTTGTTTGGGACGGACATTTTCCTCCGCAAAGTTAGCATGTACTTATCTTTAAGGCTATGAAAAGGAGCATTGTATAGTGAATGTCAAGCACAGAAATATCTACCCAGTTTAATTATCTTCTTTCCCACAGCCTGAGCTATATCCCAAAACAAAACTGTTTTCATGCTTTCTGTGGTCGTAAAATGACTACCCCAATGGCCCCATAAAGGCCAATGGAAAGCATTAATAAGTTTAGGAACAGGATGAGCATGTCAGAGGATAGGTCATGGAAAAGGCAGAAAACATTTTCCTGAACTCGTGAATAATTTCACTGAAATATGGACATGTCATTTGCACACATGTTATGAAACACAGAATAATGATGATTCTATAATATCCAGTGTGGGGCTGTCCAACTGGAGACTCAGGGGACGGATGTGGTTCTGCAAGAGATGTTTATGGTCTTCGGCCTGCGCCAGACCTGCATAAATTGACCTGTATGACGTCAGTAATCGATACTAATAAGTTGGTTCCTTGCTTAATCAGCTACTTGCACAGTACCAATCCCAATTTCTTGATATTGTAATAGATGGCCATGTAATGTTTGTGTTTGGTAATATTTGTATCAGAAATAGAGGAGATTCAATTTGAGATGCAATTCAATTCAGAAAAACTGGAACTGAATTAGGGGAAAAGATTTTTCTCCTTGAATTGATTCTTGTCCATGAGTTTTCACATGATAAACCATGAGATAACTTTTTCTCTCTGAATTGAATCTCGCCCAATTAATGGTTCTTTCAAAACTATGGTAATGGGAAAGGCTAAGAATTTAAAGGCCAGGTTTGGTATCTTGAGATTGATTATATCTCTAGCTTTTGGCCATGGTGTAGAGCTTATTGATCCAAGAACATTTGCTTCCTTTTCTCATAGCTTAGACCAGGGATCCCCAACCTTTTTACCTGTGAGCCACATTCAACTGTAACAAAATGTTGGAGACCAATAAAAGCATGGAAAAAGTTCCTGGGGTTGCCAGTCATGGGTTGTGTATACTGGTAGCCCCTATGTGGACTGGCAGCCTAAAGGAGGCTCTCTTTGGCAGTACACCTGGTTTTTATGCAACCAAACCATAGAGATGGGAGGTACTTACATGTTCTTAAAGGGGAACTATCGCGAAAATAAAAATTTAATATAAGCGTCATCATACTGGAATAAGAAACTTTCTAAATACATTCAATTAAAAATGTTATAAACTTGATTATTTCAGAAACAGTACAGAATTTTTAATTGATTAAATTTAGATCGCTTTTTATTTCAGTATGCTGAAGCTGATATTAAATTTTCCTTTTCGTGTTCCCCTTTGAATTTAAATTTTTTTTCCAATACATTACTAAAGGCTGGAGAGCCAAATCCAAAAGGAATGATTATGCATTTTACAGCAAATGTAGTTGAAGTGTGCTTGAAAAGCGGATTAGGCTCCTTGCAGCCCCGGGTGCAAGCCGTACCCCCTGCCAGGGCAAAATATGCATATATCAAATAAAGCAGCAGCACTAGGGTATTGTTGAAAATAGTGAAAAACTTTACTCAAATGCCATAGGGAAAGTTTCGGGCTACACGGATCTCATGGCTTGACAAAGGGCCTGCGTAGCCTGAAACGTTGCCTATTGCATTTGAGTAAAGTTTTTCACTATTTTCAACAATACCCTAGTGCTGCTGCTTTATTTGATTATTCATTTTACAGCACTCCACCATATAGATTTCTATTGTGCCTCAGAAAGTCCTGACATACTGTATTTTTCAAACTACACAAGAAAAAATGTGTGCACTACAATCCAAATTAACAGAGAAATGAGACTCAGACAACCAGCACCTCGTCCCGTCAAAATATTACTTCCTGGAAAGAACAGTTTTTCTTTGAAGATGACGAGATTAATAGCAAAACCAAATGCAAACCTAATGATTCATAAACAATACTTGAGCTACTCGCACTGATAGTAGCATTGTTCAGGCACAGGCAGGAGAGCAAAACACCATAAAAGCTCATTATCGTTATAATCCCCAACTCAGCGATTGCTGGATTATCAGGTGTCTGCAACACATTAACATTATATGTCTGGTTCATATACAGCCTGTATCCCTCTGCCCTGACTAAAACCAGGTTTGAACAAGCTGTGCTGAAAGCTATGTAATAATCTGGTGTTTCTCATATAATAACAGTTTAATTCCACTTTACGAGGCAGAAAATTCTTATGTCATTTTTATTACTGTAATCTGCTAGAGTCAAGGGAACTGTTTTTAGAGAAAAATACTAGTAATATTCACAGTGTCACCACATTGTTATAGACATTCTACTGGTACATCACTGCTAATCTCCCGGCATATAGAGTAAAACAGTAATCCCCAACCAGTAGCTCGTGAGCAACATGTTGCCCTCCAACCCCTTGGATGTTGCTCCCTGTGGCCTCAAAGCAGGTGCTTATTTTTGAATTTGATGTTTGGAGGCAAGTTTTGGTTGTATAAAAACCAGATGCACTGCCAAACAGAGTCTCAATGTAGTTTGACAAGCCACATAGGGGCTACTAAATGGCCAATCACAGCACTTATTTGGCAGCCCAAGAACATTTTTCATGCTTGTGTTGCTCCCCAACTCCTTTTACTTGCTCACGGTTGAAAAAGGTTGGGGATCCCTGGAGGAAGGAAATCCTATAACTATGTTAGTGAAAAGTTTTTGTCTTATATTTCTTCCCCTTCTAACATGAAATGCAAATTGACATCTGGTTGGCAGAGCTATTATATATATTATAATAATGATGATTAATTTCCCAGTCTGTCACTCACACAACCAGCACCAGATTTGCTGGGCAGGCACCCCTAGGCCGAGCGGTCTGCGTGGTCCCCGCCCGCACTACCTCACCCAAGTGCAAGAGCAATGGAGTGCAAGCACCGGAGCACTGGGGAGCAGTGCATCCTCAGCGATCCCCTATGTGGCCTCACCACAAATCCGGGCCTGCACACTAGCAGGATTAGACTGGAGTCTTGGGGGCCCACCGGGGCTTCAAAGGCCTGGCTTCCTGGCCTGGCGCGTGCCTGCGTTATGTGTGCATGAGCGGACCCTGTGCGCTGTGCGCGCATGCACGGTCGGGCACGCAGGATTATTTCGTTATAGGGTAGCAGGGGAACAGGTCTGGGCTGGCAATGGCCCATGAGGTCCGAGCCTGATGGGTTTTCCCTCCAGCCCAGTCCTACACTGCACACAACTGCCTTCTTGCTGCCATAATTAGGATCCTAGCAACCCAATAACAGTTGAATTTCCACAGTGGAGAGCTGCTGACCATACAGTAGAAAAGGGCATATTATAAAACATTAACCACTACCACCTGGAAATTTAAAGTCATACCAAAGTTGGGGGGTGGGGTAAAAATTACATGCAGAGGAAAATCTGGAGGAAAAAAAAACGAAAGAGAGAAAAATAGTCCTACTCTCTAAACTTGAGTCTCACACTGGTGACCTCATTGCCGGCCCAGGCTAACGCCCTTCTCCAGATGTGAGCCGGGGCGGCAGAGATTCTGAAACACAACAAAACTGTTCTCAGTGTCTCCTGTGGTAACTTGTAGGCCTATAAAACCAAGGCATCTGACAATATTAGATTACACTGTTTTGCAAACAGCTTCTTTCCCGATGTGTCAGTAAGAAAAATATGTGGAATCCTCAACTTGCATGCAGGCAATTATCCCTGCACTTACCATGGATGCACTTACCAGTGACTACACCTTAGCCATTTTACTGTGGATTACAACTCATTACCAGAACTTTAAATCAACAGATCACTTGTCATCCAGCTGTCACTTTGCCTGACTCTCGCTGCATAATATCTGTCGTGGGCAGTGTACATGGGTTTTTAGGGGCAAAGTGACACTGGGTGTACAGCAAAGAAATAAAAGGGCAACTACACTGAGATTTCCAGATCATTAGAATTGTCAGGAACGCTTACTAAAAATGAAAGTTGCATTTGAGATAATTGCAATTGGTTCAGCCCTTTTATATACAATAGATTGATAGATGACAGATGACAGATGATAGATAGATAGATAGATATATAGATAGATGATAGATAGATAGATAGATACTGTCGATGGATAGATACTGTAGATAGATAGATAGATAGATAGATAATAGATAGATGATAGATAGATGATGTAGCAATAGGAATATAAAATGTTCTTTTAACTTGCCTCCTACCTGCCAGAAAAACAATGGCAGCTTAAACAGGTATAAAACATGTGTATGGGATAGTGCTATTGCATTGATCAATTCATTCTACCTGGACTGAACCACTTTATTCAAAGGGTGCTGAGGAGCAGGCCTGGACTGACAATCTGTGGATTCTGACAAATGTCAGAGGGGCTGCTGTAAAATGCATTAGAGCAGGGGTCCCCAACCTTTTTTTCCAGTGAGCCACATTTAAATATAAAAAGGGTTGGAGAGAAACATAAAAATGCAAAAAGTTCCTGGGTGTGCCAAATATGGGTTGTGATTGGTTATTGGAAGCCTCTATGTGGACTGACAGCCTACAGAAGGCACTGTTTGGCAGTATACATGTTTTTATGCAAATAAATATGCCTTCAAGGCAGGAATTTAAGAATAATATTTGAGGCCACTAAAGAACAACATCCCATGGATTGGTGAGAAAAATGTTGCTCATGAGCCACTGGTTGGGGATCACTGCCTTAGATGGTAACTATTTAGTATGCTTGTGGGGGTTGTTTGGGCCTCTGTGTATATGAAATGCCAGGGCCTATTTTGAATTCCAGCCCAGACCTGCTGGAGAAGAATTGTGCAGGGGCCACTTGCAGATCACAAAACTGCTTTCTTAATAAGACTAGCTTCTGTTATTCTACTACCCTATGTGGGGGTGTAAAATTGCATTCAGGATCTAGCTAGTGTCTGACTTTGGTGAATTTGGATGTGAAGTTCCTTCATTTGAGGACAAATTCAATTAAACATTTAAAAAATACACTGAAAAAATAAAGAAACATGTATAATGCACAGGATGGGGGAAAGGGTAGCTGGAGAAATGGACCCAAAACAAAAATGTGAAGCTGAAATAGCAAGAACCACGTAGATGAGACAGGGGCAGCCTTGCATAACCAACCCCTTCACATGCTCTGTGATGTCATTGTTTAGGGAAAGAAAATTGGCTGATAGATGTGGGTGTATTTCAGTAAGTGCAGGGGTGGTCCTGACAAGCAACAACGTTAATATCTTGCCTCAAGCTGCAATAATGCAATTATTGAGACAAACTCATTTTAAACTGTTGTTCCCTTCCCATGGCCAAAAGGTATGTACCTTTAAAAGGGAAACCACTACAAACGAATTATGTAGCATCAATTAAAATAGACTGTATATTATATTTGTGCACAAAGCAGCCTTTTATTTTGTATGTATAAATGTCTCCCTGTTTATGGACTACATATGAAAACCAAGGAATGATTTCATATGCAATTTTAATAAATAAGGCACTATTCCTGCTCTTTGTAAAAACTTTAAGGCAAACTTGTGGTAGATGCAGCTGTCATAGATGGACAGTGCAGCATTGTTGAGCCCAGTGCTCTAACACCTTCAACATCACCCATGCCACCTAGTCAGTACAATGACGGACAGATCATTGACAGGAACAAGGTTACATAAAAAAAAACTGCTTCCTTTAAAGGCCTTCCATCTCTAGCCAGGGGCCCTGACTCTCTTCCTAAATGTATGCTTAAACAAGGGGAAACAGCAAACACTCACTATATCTTGACTGATGGGCCTTTTGGGTCTATTAAGGACATGAATATTTTTTCCTGGCATAGAACAAGTCTTTCCGAGACTGCTACATTTCGTATGAAATCATCTATAGCAAACATAACACATTGCATAGGATGTATAAATAGTGGGGTGAATAGGCGTATTCCCCACAACTTATATTTTGCATGTTTATTGTAAACATTAATCTACAGCGGGTATGGTGCCTAAAGGAGACAGAAATCTTAATTATAAATGGGCATATATTTCCCTTAAATCTTTAAATACATATTTAGTTGTTATTTAACCCTGAATAATCACTTCTAATACAACAGAGAGGGATCAGTCATAGCAAATCTACAGTCCAGCTCAGATTCCTTCAATTTGCTCATAAATGTTATGAAAATACTGTCAGGATCACATAAAAAGAAACATTTGATGGTTCCAGGGAAACACAGTGCAGAACCACAGCTCAATGCAAATGTTTAAATCTGATTTTAAATAAACGTGCAATAAATTTTACTTGTTTTTTAAATACCGAAAGAGGTGGAGGCTGATTACAAGAAAAAAATCTTTATTATGCTTTCAGTAGGTGGATAGTCAAATAAAATAAGCATAGGCTCCAGCTATATGTGGAAACTATTTGGTAACTCTGGTGAATGTTAAATGTGCTTTTCTTTAGGCCATTCATGAGGAGAACAGCTTCTCTCTTACACTGCATCTGTACCGCTGCCAATCATCACACTGAAAGCATTTGCTTCTCAATTCAGAGCCCTGCATCACCTTTCAAATATTTCTGACGTAGGTTCAGTTAATCTGAGTCTCGGAATATGACTTCCCTGAGCATACCTACAGTATTAGCTAAATATGCACACTTTAGGGCTTCTTGAAATATATGCATTTCTGATCCATGCACTGGGGATTTTGCAGCTTCTTCAGCATCGAAACGATGAGCCCCTTTGTTTCTATGTTGTTGGACTACAGGTACCAGTCCCTACACCACTGAGAATGAGACAGATACCATACAATAGGATTGCACAAGTGGTGTTAGTTTCCCTGATAGTAATTGAGCCTAGACTCCATATCCTTGTCTAATCACTAGTCACTTCAAGGGATCACCACAGGGATAGCACTCGGATCGCTATATTTTCTGAAGTCCCCGAAGATTCCACTTCGGGTGACTTCGGAAAGCGATTCGTTCCAAGTGCCATCCTGCCATCGAATTTACATTCTAGCCGACAGGAGGCGAGATTAGTCGCCCCAAAGAAGAGGAGATTTGTCGCTGGGCAACTAATCTCCCCGAATCTGAGTGTGTGCCAAGACCCTAAAGGTGGCCATAGACGTAACAATTACGATCTTTCTTGGAAAAGATGTTTCCAAGAAAGATCGTTTGTTTCAATACACACGTGTAGAGCTAAATCGTCAGATATACAGGTAGATTAGATATACATGTAGAAACAATAGAATTCTACCTGTATCTGACAATTCAGCACGAACAATGGACAATGCTTGTGTGCCTTCAAAGGCGCCCGATCGACAAGCCAACCGACATCCAAGTCTTCTGCTGACATCGGTCGGCTCTTTTCCCTACAATACACGCACCGAATATTGTACGAAAAAAGTTTCATATAATATTATCTGTGCGTCTATGGCCACCTTAAGTCTATGGGCAATCTTCAAACATAGATCTTGCATTTTCCAGGTATGTTTTCTCTAGATGAAGCTTTTACAAGTGAGTTTTGTGACACATGACATAACAGGTGGAATAATGTCATTCTGAGCTGGAAAGTCACCATCTCTGCCACCTAATATAACACTTGGAAGTCTGGATTTGAGGTTCTTCTTTTTCCATCAATTGATGACATTGTGTGGGTTATTTACTAAACCTTGCATTTTTCTGGTCGGGCATTTTGGGGCAAAAACTTTTTCAGAGATTTATTATACCCCGATGCTGCAAAAACCCTGAATCTGAAAATCCGCCATCTCAGATTAGTCTAAGGGGCCAATTCACTAAGGGTCGAAAATCGAGGGTTAATTAACCCTCGATATTCAACTAGGAATTAAAATCCTGCGACTTCGAATATCGAAGTCGAAGGATTTAGCGCAGATAGTTCGATCGAACGTTCGAAGGATAATTCCTTAGATCGAACGATTAAATCCTTAGATCGAACGATTAAATCCTTCGAATCGAACGATTCGAAGGATTTTAATCCAACGATCGAAGGAATATCCTTCGATCAAAAAAAAGTTATCCAAGCCTATGGGGACCTTCCCCATAGGCTAACATTGACTTCGGTAGCTTGTAGATGGCGAACTAGGGGGTCGAAGTTTTTTTTAAAGAGACAGTACTTCGACTATCGAATGGTCGAATAGTCGAACGATTTTTACTATGAATCATTCGATTCGTAGTCGTAGTCGAAGTTTTTTACCTTCGAATCCTTCACTCGAAGTTAGTGAATCGGCCCCTAAGTCATGTAGGAGTCAATGGCGGATGTCCCTATCCCAATTTGAAGATATCATGGTTTGCGCTGGGTTTAGCCCGATAGTCCAAAAAATTCTGGGATTATGACCAAAAACCCGAACGATTTGCGTTTTCACTCGATTTTATCAATTTTTTTACCAATCTATTCAAGTTATTTTATTAATAAATGAAGCAAAATTGGGGCTGGGAGTTTGGTTGAGTTTTTTATTGGAACAATGAGCTAAAATTGTGTCTGTGAACACACAAACACACAACAAATAATAAGATGCTTTTTCTTAGAGGCAAGCAACACATGGCAAAATTTGGATCCCAGAATTGTCACTATTTACATGAAATTATTTGAATTTGCTGATGCATGTCATATAAGAAGTGCCACTGGTATGGAACCAGCCTATTGATCAATTGGCGATCAATTGGCGAATGCCCATAGACTTAAAAAAAAAAAGTCACATGCAAAAAAACTGATTCACTTTAATGCATTTTGCATAAAATTTGTGATGCAACAGGCAACTTTAACCTGTATCTCATCCAGTGGTGTACCTAGCGTGTGCCTGGCCCCCTGAAAAAAATCTTTGGAGGGGCCCGGCACAAAGCAATCTCTACCTGCCGTCCACTGACCCACTTTCTGCCCCCACCAGCCTACTCTCCCGCCTGCATGTGTCCTCCTCCCTGCTCACAGGTATAGTGCGGCTGGAGAGGGGGGGGGAATCTTTAGAAGTATAGAGGAAGTGGACCCCTCAGTCCGAGCCCCCCTATTTGCCCACCCCTCCCCCACAACCATGGGGTCTGCTTCCTCTATAGTTACACCACTGATCTCATCCACCCTTTTAAACTAGAGGCAGAAAGCCTCTGACCATTGCAATACGTTGCCAACACAAAGCAACAGTATGAAGTGAAGAGAGGCAACAAGGTATTGGTAATATTGAAGGATTGAACGTCAGGTGTCCAGACATGATTTGCATGTGGTGATCAGGGTACAATGCCTTTGCATTGGTCTGACAGCACTGAGGAGACTGGGAAAGGCATGAGAAAAAGTCAAAACTGTAGCCAATGAGAAAAAGGGCCAGATTCAATTCAGTAAGAAAAAAGTTTATCACTTGAAAAGTCATGAACGGGATCCAATATGAGATGCAATTCAATTCAGAAAAACTTATCTCACAGTTTATTCAGTGAAAATTCTATTGAAGTCTATGGGAAAACTGGAAGTGAATTTAGAGCGAACTTTTTTTTCTCCTCGAATTGAATCTCGTACATGAGTTCACGTGATAAATTGGGAGATAACTTTTTCTCACTGAATTGACTCTGGCCCAAAGTGGGTAACCTGTGAAACTCTAGAAATAGATGAACTACAACTAGGGTTGCCATCTTTTCTGGAAAAAAATACCGGCTTTCCTGTATATTTTTAATTTTTGCCTATTAATAACATTGGGATCAACCATCATTTTTACCGGCCAGGCTGGTAAAATACCGGCCAGGTGGCAACCCTAACTACATCTACCCCCATCAGCGGGATCTATAAATTGTAACTCAACAGCATCTGCATGGACCAGAGGTTGAACATCTCTACCATTGAAAATGCAAGGAAAGCTAAAACCAAAATTCAGTGTCAGTGATCTGTGAACAATAATGCTTTCAAACAATGAACTTACTGCTTGGCTTGGTAGGACTTGTTGGTTGAGTCAAAACAGCTGCAAAAATGGTCTAGTGTATATCACTAATTATGAGAAAGGGAGATCAAAAGGACAGCTTATCACAACTGGAGACAGTTATTTCCATCTTGGAACAAAAAACAAAAGGCGCACTGTCTCGTATCTTCCTTTGAGGTACCTTTGTCTGTGTTTCTGTGCCCCCCACCCCCAAATACACTTCACCTCACCCTTCCTATATTGGCTGCAGCCCTTGCACCGGCACAGCCACAGCCACATAGCATGTAATTATTAATTGTTCGGCGTGTGTCGATTTTCTGCTTACATAACAGGAACAATTAAAATAGAATAGCATTGTTGGATGGGGCAGAAAAATTATTAAAAATAAACCAATGAGCCTTCCTTTCCAAAGACGCCAAACAATGAACTGGCGGATGACCAAAATAAACACATTTTTTGTTTTCTGTATGGGCCTGAACAGAAACAGTTTCTGATTGTCAAATGTAATTCCAAAGCTTTGCACATTTTCCAGGGTAATTAGCATATTGCCTAGAATTAGGCGTAAGTGATACATAAATGAACCATAGATCGTATATGTAGGAACAAATTAAAGAAGAAAAAAGCCATCCATGAAGGAATGCAAAGACTAATTATAAATCCCTTTATTTCTTGACACGGTGGCTTAAATGGCTGGGATTACATTTTAAAGAGTACCGTGTTATTCTCTTTGATATTTTCAACAGCATCTTCACCAAAGCCAGATATGGCAACTGCAGGAGAATGTTAGAGAGGTACAAGCTTGAAATAGAATGAAATAAATTCAAATATTTTGCAGACTCAATACGGCAATGAACAATTAGATTCAGCTCCTGTTTGAGCATTGTTTTTTCTGCCTTTGATGCCCAGCCATAAATTTTAAACATGGCACTAATTGATATCTTGTTATATCTAATACACATTCACCTTGGGTGTATAAATATGGCACTGGTTTACTTCATATTTAGCTAAGGTGCACCAATATGGCACCCAAAGAGATATGGGTGTAGCCCTGACTTGCACCAGTTCAAACTGTGAATAGGGATTGGTGAATATGGTGAGCCTGGTGATTGGTTTATTGATTACTGGTTAATTGATGTCATTGTCATTTCCATTAGTGCAAACTTGTTTAAATATCAGAGGCATAGCTCTGTACAGATAGTCTATGACTAAGTGTTTGTAACACGTAAGGCTGTGGATACAATAAATTGCTTTACTTTGATTCAACTGCCCGGTGGAAGATTATCTTTATAAATGCTAATATCTGGCATGTGCATGCATATGGACTCCTTGGGCAATTTTGCCCCGTGGGGGAGCAGAACCTGGTCTCCCTCACTTTAACCGCCTTCCCTGCAGCTACTAGTTCATCTGCCCTCACTCTTAATCCACTAAGGATAATGTCACGCGTGGCGGGTCTCTCTGTGGGTGATTTTGGTCACTTCACTTTGTGGGTTCATTCCCCTGTGGTTACATAACTGTGGTCCACTAGTTACAGCTGCCATTTAGGCAAGTCATTTTCACTGCCACTGTTCCTCTAAGGGAGGACAGTGGGTTGCCAACATGATGGTATTTCATTAGTGTAGCCGGTAAAATACCAGCCAATGGGTCAGATTCAATTCAGTGAGAAAAAGGTTTATCACTTGAAAAATCATGGAAGAGATTCAATTTGAGATGCAATTCAAGTTAGAAAAAACTTATCTCACAGATTATCACGAGAAAACTCCATTGAAGTCAATGGAAAAAAAACTGGAAGTGAATTTGGAGAAAAGTTTTTCTCCTCTAATTGAATCCTGTCTATGAGTTTTGTAGCCCAATGTCGGGACTAGGATTAGGGTTGTCACCTGGCCGGTATTTTACAGGCCTGGCCGGTAAAAATGATGGCTGATTCCAATGTTACCATATATACTCGAGTATAAGCCGTCCCGAGTATAAGCAGAGGTACCTAATTTTACCTCCAAAAACTGGGAAAGCTTATTGACTCGAGTATGAGAGGGAGAGAAATGCAGCAGCTTCTGGTAAGTTTCAATCTCGTTTTTGGATGACTTTTCTTAGGCGCCGGCTACTATTCTAAGCGCCGGCGAATATTCTTAGGCGCCGGCTACTATTCTAAGGCGCTGGCGAATATTCTTAGGCGCCGGCGACCGTTTTTGCGCTTGACCCGAGTATAAGCCGAGGTAGAGTTTTTCAGCATATTTTGGGGCCTGAAAAACTCGGCTTATACTCGAGTATATACGGTATTAATAGGGAGAAAAGATAAATATATAGGAAGGATGGTATTTTTTTTCCAGAAAAGGTGTCAACCCTAGCTAGGATTACAAATTTACCAGGAACGTACTGTAACTGCAGGTAAATTCAATTAGTCCTTAACAGCATACCTCTGACCTGAACCATTTCCACCTCCCATTCTATCCCAAAGATCTCTGCCCTACTCACTGAATCCTCTCCCAATGCAGCCATTGTTATTATTATTCTGCCACTTTGCATCACCATCCACCCCCATCACTCAGTGGTGTAACTTGGGCTAGTCGGAAACCCCTCCCTGATGAATTAGTTTAATTTCCTCCCTTCTAAATCGTCCAAATTTGATACATTCATTAATAAAATGATCTCAAACAAAAGGCAGCCACTAATGTATCAGTTACTCTGTAACAGACCCTTGCTTAGCAGCAGCTGAAGTTCAGCCCCAGTGTGTTAAGTATCAAGTAATGATCTAGAAAAGACTGCTGGGTGGAAATTCATGATCCATGGAGGCAGATTTACTAAAGGATGAATCGGTTAACACTAGCTACAATTCGCTAGGTTTACAAAGACATCGCCAATTTCCTAATGGCCGCAGGCGCCATTTTGCTAGTGAAAGAGACTGGCACTAGCATTTGTACTCTATAGCCAGGCGAATTTTCACTCTGGCGAATGGACGTAACTGCGCAAATTCTTTTACTGAACGTTACCAGACTTGCCTTCGCCAGCTCAGACCAGGCAAAGTGCAATGGCGTAGCTACCGTATATACCCGAGTATAAGCCGAGTTTTTCAGCATCCAAAATGTGCTGAAAAAGTCTACCTCGGCTTATACTCGGGTCAGCGGTACCCGACCCGAGTAGCTGAGATTGCAGTCACTTTTAATCATTCCTATACCAACAGTTCACTTGGGGAGAGACTGCAATATCCCACAATGCCCTCTGTTGGTTATATGAAAGAATAACAGTGCGCCCTCTGTTGGTTATATGAAAGAATAACAGTGACTGCAATATCACACAGCACCCTCTGTTGGTTGTATGAAAGAATAACAGTGACTGCAATATCACACAGCACCCTCTGTTGGTTATATGAAAGAATAACAGTGCGCCCTCTGTTGGTTATATGAAAGAATAAAAGTGACTGCAAAATCACACAGCGCCATCTGTTCAGGCCCGGATTTGCGGCAAGGCCGCATAGGCCCGGGCCTAGGGCGGCAAAAAAATAGGTGCGGCATGCCGCCCAGCCGCACTATGGGGGCGCGTGTGTCCCCATTCAATTACAGCAGCTGCGCCGGCGAAAAAACGCCGGCGCGCTGGGAAGGGGAGGTGAGGTGGGCGCTAGGACCGCGTGGCCGCCTGGTCGGACTGCGCGGCCTAGGGGCGTCGCACATTGAAATCCGGCGCTGCATCTGTTGGTTGTATGAAAGAATAACAGTGCGCCCTCTGTTGGTTATATGAAAGATTAACAGTGACTGCAATATCACACAGCGCCCTCTGTTGGTTATATTAAAGGATAACAGTGACTGCAATATCACACAGTGCCCTCTGTTGGTTATATGAAAGATTAACAGTGACTGCAATATCACACAGCGCCTATTCTCTGTCACCATCAACTTTGCAAAGAAGTCCGGTTGATCGCTGGGGGGGTCGCTTTGGCAGAATGTGCGCTGCTGGGAGACAGGGCTGTAGTTGTGTCTAGGCTTATACTAGAGTGAATACGTTTTCCCAGTTTTCGTAGGTAAAATTAGGTACCTCGGCTTATACTCGGGTCGGCTTATACTCGAGTATATACGGTAGATCTTCCTCAATCTTCTGTCACTTACATTTTATTCTGTGAGCAGAAAATGCATAAAAGTTCAAAAAATGCGTGTTTGCTTACAAAAGTCCTAAAAAAAAATTTTTTTGTAACCGGCCTCCCCTATACATTTTCCAACATATGGAACATTAACTTTACAGTGGGCTCATGTGTAGGGCATTAAAATAACTCTATTGTCTTTAATATGGTTCCCTGGACATGTGGTTTAACAGTGGAAATGTTAAGTATTTGAACCAACATTGACAATGAAGACGTCCATACAGCTTTAAATTTCACACCCTATGCAAATTGACCTGAGTGCCAGATCCCTAGCGAAGTTTCGATAGGCAGAAATGAACGTTAGCGCATCTTCGCTTTGAAATGCTCACATGGCTAAAATTTGTGTTGTCTGAGCACATTTGCGTCTCGTGAAGTGTTGCACTGGGTGCGAAGCGGATGCTGACAAATTTTCGCTGGTTAGTGAATCTGCCCCATAATGTTCTTTCACTGTGTTGAACCTTAACTGTGACACTTTTGTTATATAGGTGTATGTGGCACTGTAGGTAAAGCCGTTGTTCGCCTCAAAGACTTTTTAGATGTAGGCAGTGGTCTTATAAGCATTTATTAATTAATTAATAAATGAGACTGTAATATATTGAGTTCATTTGTGCATAGCCTGTTACTAGTGTCTATGCAAGAGAAGAACTTGTGCTTTGTCTGCTGTGGGATAAATCTGAGTTCTACGGAGCGGATCTGAGACTGAGCGGATTAGTTAAAGGTAACACAATGTGCTCCTCACAGAATACATATCATGGTTTATTAGGCAACTGGTTTAAAAAAGATTTCCTCTGTTGTGTAGACACCCTAGGGTTTAATCTAAAGAAATCTTTTATGCAATTGGTCGGCCAGCCCAGGTGGTTGAAATGTCCATTTCCGCAGGAGGAAATCACTTTAAAGCATACCAATCCCACAGACCTACCAGGCAAGGGAAAGATACAATGCTCAGTACAAAGCACAATACCTTCCCTTCTTGCTTCCTTTTATTATTACTTTCTTGACTCCACCTCAGTTTGAGAGAAAGTTTCATTTTATGTTAATTCCTGTTTTGTCCACCAACAAAAATCCAAGTGACGCAAATGTGGAGATTCGGATTACTTTAAAATGAGTGGTTTTGCAGCTTCTGCTTAAAGGGATACTGTCATGGGAAAAACAATTTTTTTTCAAAATGAATCAGTTAATAGTGCTGCTCCAGCAGAATTCTGCACTGAAATCCAAACAGATTGTTTTATATTCAATTTTGAAATCTGACATGGGGCTAGACATTTTGTCAATTTCCCAGCTGCTCCCAGTCATGTGACTTGTGCTCTGATAAACTTCAATCACTCTTGACTGCAAGTTGGAGTGATATCACCCCCCCTCCTTTTTTCCCCCCAGCATCCAAACAAAAGAACAATGGGAAGGTAACCATATAACAGCTCCCTAACACAAGATAACAGCTGCCTGGTAGATCTAAGAACAGCATTCAATAGTAAAAACCCATGTCCCACTGAGACACATTCAGTCACATTGAGAAGGAAAAACAGCAGCCTGCCAAAAAGCATTTCACTCCTAAAGTGAAGGCACAAGTCACATGACCAGGGGCAGCTGGGAAACTGACAAAATGTCCAGCCCCATGTCAGATTTCAAAATTGAATTAAAAAAAAATCTGTTTGCTCTTTTGAGAAATGGATTTCAGTGCAGAATTCTGCTGGAGCAGCACTATTAACTGATTCATTTTGAATTTTTTTTTTTCCCATGACAGTATCCCTTTAACTACATTTCCCAGAACACCCTGAAAGCCCTCAACTGTCAAGGGGTATTACATAGAATGTGGAAACATAAAAGTACAGTGTACATACAAAGCCCTGGATCCGAAAAATTAACGAAACTGCGAATTTGGAAATACAAGTCATTTTGCTGTTTCTTAGCAAAAAAAAAATAATTTTAGCCAATAGGCGTATCCTGGTGTGTATATATATATATATATATATGTAACAACATACAGGTGCACTCAAAAATCCTCAGATAGTTACTGCCCAGGTGCTGGTTAGAAATATTATACAAACGTCGAAATAAAGATTTTCTATTTTTGTACACTTTGAACAAGTCCTGTGAGTGTGGTTCTTTTTTGCAGCTTTATATATATATATATATATATATATATATATATATATATATATATATATATATATATATATATATATATATATATATATATATATATATATATATATATATATATATATATATATATATATATACATATATATATATATATATACATATATATATATATATATATATATATATATATATATATATATATATATATACATATATATACACTAGTATCTGTGGGTGGCCTTTAGCACTGCAAATTCTATTGCTCTGGAGTCTGCGTAGGACAGGAAGCAGGAAGGAGGAAAGGTAAACGTCTAGCTCTGACTTGCTGAAATAAAAAAAAAGGACAAGTAGTTAATTGTATTTTAGACATGCATACACACACACACCTATATATATTTTTTCATGCAGCCACAAATCAAATCATTAGAAAGTCAGATTGGTGGAACGTACACCTTCGCTTTAAGGCTTGAATCACACTGCACAGATCAGACATTTAGAAATTTGGAGTATGGTGGAGACATTGACAGGGCTGCTATATTGTACTAGTGCTGTTACCCACAGAAACCAATCAGCAAACAGTTCTGATCAGTTAACTACAAATTGGAAACTAAAAACAAAGATCCGATTGTTTGGTATGGAAACTGCACTTGTGAAATTTAGCCTCTATATTAGTAAATCAGTTTCTATTCCCCATATATAATAAAATGGACCAAATTTGCCCTGGGGCAGTAACTAATAGCAAACAATAAGTTGTTTGCTTTCAAACAGGTGACGAGCAAATGCTTCCCGTCAATTGGTTGCTATAGGTTACTACTCCTGGGCAAACTGCAAGGCCTATTTATCAACAATCTCATTTTAGTGGTTTTAGAGGTTTTTGAAACCATGACTAAACTCACTTTCACTAATACCACAAATGTCATGAAATTTAATAAAAGATCCAAACTGAAAAGGCATGAACAGGAAAAGTTGCAGAAAAGTCACAAAAACTGCAACTTTTTCAACTTGTCGCTCAATAACTAAGGGGTAGATTTATCAAAGAGTGAAGTTAGAGATCTCCACAATCCGTAGAGTGAAATACCGCCCCTCTCCATTCATTTCTATGGGATTTTTAAAGGCGTATTTATCAAATGGTGAACTTTCACTTTCACCCTTTGATAAATATGTAAAAAAAGTTCTTTATAGCAGTAAGAGCAGTTTCATAAGTATCATCAGCTAATGGTAATGTATAGAATATACGCTGTCCCTCTGCTCCCAGGCAGTGAATAAGTAAAGCACGCTTTCTAGCAGCAGAAATCTCTCTTTGGTCAGCAGCAATAATGTAATTTTCAAACATACGGATCCAAGCAGTAAAAGGTATGGTAGGCTCACCAGGGTTTGGAAGAAAAGGTTCAGGCTGCTGCAGAGGTAGAAGAGCCATCCTTGTTGCCATTTGTTATGTTTTGGGTAGCCGAGGATGAGTAGAGTATAACAGTGCTTTATTAGCAGAGTCATGCAGGCATTACACAACAGTAACTTTCAATTTTAAGCTACCATGAAGTATGCACAGTATAAGTCTGGGCACAGTGGCATCTACAGGCCATTTGTATAAACACCACAAAAGGCATTTGAAATTGCAATGCAGTGGGGTGTTATGTTGCAGCATAACCTTGTGCAGCGTACATCGTAGTGTCCCCATTCTGGAGCTTAAAGGAGAACTAAAGTCTAACTAAAGAAGTACCTAGAAATGTTGTACATTATGTTTTGTGCTTCTGTACCAACCACAGCCCTTTAGCAGTAAAGAGCTGTGTCTCCAAAGATGCCCCAGTAGCTCCCCATCTTCTTTTATGCTGATTCACTGCACATGCTCTGTGCTGCTGTCACTTACTGAGCTTAGGGACTGACTCAAAATATACAGTACAAATAGAATATAGATGTCACAATATAAGGCTGATTAGTAATTAATACAGATATTACTACATGGTGGCACAGAAACCAGTGCAACTAGCATCAGCCCTGTAGCATCAGCTTATATTACAGGTCAACCTCATTTTCTGCTGGATAATTAGTGACGACCCCTAAGCTTAGCTTCTCAACAGCTGCTCAGAGCCCACTGAGCATGTGAGTGTCACAGACACTTTCCAAGATGGTGACCCCCTGTGACAAGTTTGAAGTCCTGGATCATTGCTGCTATTGACAAGCTGAAGCTTTAGGCAGGTGCAAGAAGTTCAGTAAAATATGGCATTTTTAGTCATATTCATTTCAGCAACCGTACGCCCGGGAACTGGCCGGAATAAGTGGCGCGCGAGCTGCCGGGGACCCTGAGGGGGTGCGGGCCCTGGCCCAATCGCACCCCCTGCTCCCCCAGTAGTTACGCCACTAATTCATTTTTAGGGTTTAGTCATCCTTTAAGGACCTGTGTCCACAGTTTCATCACTAGGGTTACCCTCCAATGCAATTCACAGTGACATAAACAACAGAAATCTCTTTTGCTAATAAATTATGACATTTTTAAAGGGTAAGCAAATTTGCAATCAGCCTTCTTTTTTTCTACAGTTTTTTTTTTTTTTAAATAATTTGCCTTCTTCTTCTGTTTCCAGCTTTCAAATGGGGGTCACTGACCTCCCAAAAAATGCTCTGTACAGCAACAAATCTATAGTTATTGCTACTTTTTATTACTCATCGTTCTATCCAAGTCCTCTCCTATACATACCCCAGTCTCTTAAAATTAATAAATAATTAAAACCACAGGGCTGCTCAGAACAAGTCCTTCGTTTGATCACAACATGTAAAGAGACAAACTATAAAACGGTGTTTCACCTATACATCCCCAGTATTAAGCAAAGGAAATAAAGTGTTTAAAGCACACTTTGGTTTACGCTCTACCCATTAACTAGGGAACTTTTGAAATTACAGTAAAACCTTTGTAGGAAATGAACGTTCCATTTGCATTGAATAGCCTCCTGTATAAATAACAGCGCAAGCAAATCTAAAGTAAATGTTTATCTGCAAACTGAACAATGATGTTTCATGGGTGACTCTGCCGATGCGTGATCATGATGTTTATAGCAAAGGCGACATGATTGCTGCTGGGATTTAACGCTTGTCCTGCATCAAGACAATAAAACTGGGTAGAGATCTGCTGAGAAAGCGTTTTCATATTGATGTGATCTACAGGTTAGAATCTGCATTATTCCTCTGTCTTGGGGGGAGGAAGTTACCCCAAACAGCATAAGTCTGTGTCAGTAGGCACCAAGCTGCAAATAAATAGCAGACTTGTTATCATCTATAAGGGTAAAGGCAAAGGAAATCTGTATCTAGTGTCTTCTTACATAGTGGTAAAGGTTGATCCCTGCCTGCCAGTGTTTCCCATTTAAATGAATGGAAACATGCTATCTATGAGAAACCCTGGATTTGTCAGGGGAAATCCTTGGCAATGTTGGCTTTCACATTCCCAAGCAATCCCCAGGGTCAGACAGGAAGAATCCCAGAGGGCCTTGTTCCTGCTGGACCCTGGCTTCTTCACACAGCCCCCCCCCACAGTAGTTCTGTGATCAGTGCCCATGGGGGCTGGTCATCGGTAGGGGGTTATGTGTTGTGCAGTGGATCTGCTGCAGTTGGGAGCCCAAACTACCCTATCCAACACTGGCAATCCCCACCAGAAGTTGAGTTCCCAGTGGGTCCAAACTACCCCAGTCCAACATTGGCAAATCCCCACCAGAAGTTGAGTTCCAGGTGGGCCCAAACTACCCCAGTCCAACACAGTCAATCACCAACATTGCAGATATCAAGCAATGCAGACCAGTTCCAAATCTTTTAAAGGGGAAGTATTGGCAGGACCAGGGTGTTTTTATGACTGTGTTTAGAAAAGCTAAACATTCTTTACACTCTTCTCCAAGAACGTCTTTAGGAACATCTACTAGTAAAAATGTCTCCATTTATACTGGTTAGATTCTTTCACATCAAGCCAATGTATTGATGTAACAATTATGAACAGTCGAAGCAAAATGATTAAAAATGGTGAAAGAATAGTGCTAGTAGAGGAACTGAGGAATTCTATGAAACATGTGGAAGTGCAATTAATGATTAATCAGGGCCCATAGTTGGTTTAGCCTTGTGGCTGAGAAATGCTGACTGAAGCAATAACTTGAGTGAACTTTCACCTAGGCCAAACAATGATGAAACCGAAAATTCAATAAATAAGTGTTCCAGAGTGTGTATAAAATGATTTAGTCATGGGACAAGTTTAAAATATAAATTTGGGCTATGGCGTGTCCATATGAGCCAATAATTATTTCTAAGGGGAGACTAAATCCCCCTTTTTGACAAGAGCTCACTCAGCTGTTGGATAAACACTATATAAACTTATAAAAATAAATATAAAGGTATATTTGTTTCAAACAGACATACATTTTTCCACAGAAAAGGAGACCATGTTGTGTGTAAGAATAATGTTAGGCTTACATTATGCAACTCAACCTTCACCCTATTCCATTTTAAAGTGATGGATTCTGGGACTTAAGGTGGCCATACACGGGCAGATAAAGCTGCCGATATCAGTCGTTTGGACCAATTTGACAGCTTATCTGCCCGTGTATGGGGGCTTCCGACGGGTATTCCCAATCGATATCTGTCCACGATATTGATCGGGAAGGTTGGATTTTTACCCGACCGACCCATCAGAGCCGCTTGGCGCATCGTAATTCGATATAGCCACGCAGTTTAGTGGCATATCGGGGAAAGATCCGCTCGTTTGGCAATGTCGCCAAACGAGCGGATCTTTAAGTCTATGGCCACCTTTAGAGTCCTACTGCTTCATATAGTGGTTGGTGCACAGATTCTCTGTAAAGCAGAGGGACTTCAAGTCCCAGAATCCATCACTTCACAATGGAACAAGCTGGGGGGGAGGAGGGGAGTGGTCCCAGCAAGCATATACAGACTATTATTGTTTTTATCAGTCTATGGACGATCTGTGTAAAATTAAAAAAACATTCTGGAAGTTCAGTGTTATGCACATTTTCTTACATATTCTCAACTGAATTAGCTCATGTCAAAAAAGGAGGGTATATTTTCCCTTCAAGCAAAGTTTCCTATGGGATCATTGTCACCCCCAAACTTACAATTATGAGAGGCAATTAGGTAACTATGGGACTGATTTATCAAAAGTTGAGTTTTTCTTTACCTCGAATGAACTCAAATGACCTCGAAACTCGAATGGTATTTTAGTTAAGAAAAAAATTAGAATGGCAAAAACCAGATTCTGCGAGTTCAAGTCCCGCAACCCGAATTGATTGAGTTTTCCGCAATAAAAAAACTCAAATCAATCTAATCGTGTTCTCGATTCAAGTTCTCACTCAAAACCCTTCGAAAAAAAACTCGAACATCAAGCAGGCTGTTAACCTCTTCAAATGGTTCCAGGGACCTCCATTGACTTCTTCATGACCTTGACAGGTGGTGTATTTTCGGATTTGAGCTATTTCCAGGGTTGAGGTATAATAATTCTCGAAATTCAAGTTTTTTTTTTTTTTAAAAAACTACTCAAATGTTTTTTTTAAGCTGAAAATGTGAGTTTTACAACTCGAATACTCAAATTTTTATGGAAAAAAATACTTGAATCTTAATAAATCTGCCCCAATGTGTCTTAAAGTTTGTTACACTAAAGAAAAAATTGGTGTGTCTACACCTTATACAGTTAGGTCCATAAATATTTGTACAGACATTACCACAATGAATTTTAAATGAAACAACTCAGATGCAGTTGAACTGCAGACTTTCAGATTTAATTCAGTGGGTTGAACAAGAAGATTGCATAAAAATGTGAGGAACTAAAGCCTTTCTTTAATACAATTACTTCATTTCAGGGGCTCAAAAGTAATTGGACAATTTAAAAAACTGAAAATAAAATCTTCATTTCTAATACCAGTATATACTTGAGTATAAGCCGTCCCAAGTATAAGCCGAGGTACCTAATTTTACCTCCAAAAACTGGGAAAGCTTATTGACTCGAGTATAAACCTAGGGTGAGAAACGCAGCTTCTGGTAAGTTTCAATCAAAAAATTTAGGGTTTCTGCTCCCATTGGAGGTGCCGGCTTCTCGTTTTTGGATGCCGGCGACCATTCTTGGATGCCGGCGAATATTCTTGGAGACTATTCTTAGACGCCGGAGACTATTCTTAGGCGCCGACAACTATTCTTAGGTGCCGGCTACTATTCTTAGGCGCCAGCGACCGTTTTTGCACTTGACCCGAGTATAAGCCGAGGTAGAGTTTTTCAGCATATTTTGGGGGCTGAAAAACTCGGCTTATACTTGAGTATATATGGTACTTGGTTGAAAACCCTTTGCTGCCAATGACAGCCTGAAGTCTTGAACTCATGGACATCACCAGATTCTGGGTTTCCTCCTTTTTAATGCTCTGCCAGGCCTTTACTGCAGCGGCTTTCAGTTGCTCCTTGTTTGTGGGCCTTTCTGTCCGAAGTTTAGTCTTCAACAAGTGAAATGCAGCTCAGTTGGGTTCAGAGCAGATGACTAATGTATTATTATTAACAATGCTAACATATTCTGCAAGGGAATATACATTAAACAAGAAACATACAAAAACAACCAATAACCAATACAAAAGAAGAAATTACCTCCCTGCTTTCCTACATTATCTTGTGCATGTTCAGGCTCAATTGTCCCTATGGTTTTGATTACAAAGGTAAACTCTGAATCTGCTAAAGGGATTGTGATCACTAAGACCTTACTAAGCTTCTTACTGAGACAGTTCTGTGCTTACCTTTAACACCTTTATCTTAAGGCTTCTGAGCCCCATCTATATACATGAACTAAAAGTCAAAATGAAGTGAGGGAACCCAACATTAATACTAATATTTTCCATATGCACTAAATCAGATGTTTTCATTATAAACCATGGATTAAAAGAAAGTCATGTGAGATAAAGTTGCCACTAGAAAGCATGTCCTGATTCTGAAAAGCACCCCTGAGACTTAAACCTGGGTTACGAAAATACAATCCATATTTGCTTAATAGATTATCTCCCAATACCAGCTTTTGATCTTTCAGGTTTGCATGACCTTTACAGTTAACTATATTGTGTTTATTCAAGATTTAGTGGAGACAGGGCAGCTAATCCACTGAAGACCATAATCTGTCTGACCAATTTAATTACATTCTGGGTTTTTTTCTATAATAGATGGCATTTTTAATTTACTTGTCAAGCTGGCATTTGAAACTGTTGGTCGGGTGTAAATATTTATTTTCATTTCTCTTGCCTGAAAGATATTGTATGTGATCAAAATTAAAAATGTTCTGAGGCTTTGGTATTCAAGTGGGACACTGAGATTTTAAGACTTTGAGATCATGATTGAGCATACTGTAGATCAAGCAATATTATGTCATCTTGTTAAATGTAGGTGGCCCAATTATACTCATCTGGGGAAGAAATAGAATCCCTTATCCGGAAACCCGATATCCAGAAAGCTCCGAATTACGGAATGGCTGTCTCCCATAGACTCCATTTTATCCAAATAATCCAAATTTTTTAAAAATGATTTCCTTTTTCTCTGTATTAATAAAACAGTAGCTTGTACAACTAAGATATAATTAATCCTTATTGGAAGCAAAACCAGCATATTGGGTTTATTTAATGTTTAAATGAATTTCTAGTAGACAAGGCATGAAGACCCAAATTACGGAAAGATCAGTTATCCGGAAAACCCCAGGTCCCGAGCATTCTGGATAACAGGTCCCATACCTGTACATACCGTATATACTCGAGTATAAGCCGAGTTTTTCAGCCCCCAAAATATGCTGAAAAACTCTACCTCGGCTTATACTTGGGTCAAGCGCAAAATCGGCCGCCGGCGCCTAAGAATATTCGCCGGCGCCTTAGAATAGTAGCCGGCGCCTAAGAATATTCGCCCGCGCTTAGAATAGTAGCCAAAAACGAGATTGAAACTTACCAGAAGCTGCTGCATTTCTCACCCTCGGCTTATACTCGAGTCAATAAGCTTTCCCAGTTTTTGGAGGTAAAATTAGGTACCTCGGCTTATACTCGGGACGGCTTATACTCGAGTATACACGGTATATGTATTTTTTACTGTAAGTTGTATTGTTATTATGCTATATAGGGCTTTAAAAATTCATCCTCCTGTCCGCCATTCAAATCTATTCATACTACTGTAAATGAAATGTAATCAAAAATACCATATATTATAGAAAAAAGTACAGTAAAGAAAAATAAGTTGGAGGTAAAATTCCCTATTAAGTCATTTCATTTCCCTGTTCTTCTGGCACCAAAATAGATTGCAGGAAAACAGGCTTGGGATCCACTGTCTCGGAAATTCTAAATACAGTATGATGGATAACTGGAAAAAGACTGGGGAAAGGCTACAGAGCTGATTTATTTATTTGATTTTGCTTAGTTATATCTTATATGGAGGCAGGGATTTCCCTTGAAAATACAAAATATAAAGAAATAGAAAAATCCCTAAAGATTCTGCCTTCCAGCCCACTAATATAAAGTAGTGCTTCCTGGCAGCCTCTATAAGTAACACTTGGAACATGTGGGAGCTTTGTAAATAAAATATCACATTATTCATCTGTGATATAAAAACGTGAAGAATAAGAATAATCCTTGAATAGACCTCTATAAACAAAGTCTTACAAAGGGGAAACACTTGTGGTTAATAATATAACACACTAATAGGCTTATGCTATAGACCAGGGATGCCAGAGTGCTGTGGTTATTTCATCCAGTACAATAGTGTATCCACCAGGACAGCAAGGGGTGAAGCATAGAGGGTCTGGAAGCTTAAGGGGCCCAGCCTGTTCATACCTCTCTGTCTGCAGTCAAACGTCCTTCTCAATTGTGCTTCTTACCAGGCCTCAGCCCCCCAGTCTCTCCCCTTCTACCACTTAATTCAGACAGATCTCAGCAAGATACTACCCACTTGAATATGGAGCTTGGGCAATATGTCAGGCTCAGTAGTATGGGAAGGGGAGAATATAGAACTGCTGCTAAAATAACTTTTGAAGGCACATGAAGGATTTCAGCCTTGTTACCTCTTTCATTAAGATTTATAATACAAGTAGTTTGCTACTGCATATTCATTGCAATTTGAGGGGTTAGAAGTGCAAATTATGAGGGACAGGAGCCCGGGCTAATACTACCAATGCCTGGTGAGGGTCAAAATAGGGTGACTTCTGATGAGTTGTTAGTTGATATGTCTGTAGGACCTCCTTAAATTTTGAGAATAAGATGACTTTTAAAGGAAATTGGAAAGCAGAATTACTGAGGGTACCAAGTTGTTCATAATTCTAATTGCTAACTGCAGACCCAAGGTACTTTTTGCTCAGCACGGCACAGCCATACTCTTCTGGTGCCCCAGCATCCTATTAAGTAACATATGTACACTACAGACTACAGAGGTCAGTACAGAATATCAATACCGTGCATGGGATCACCGAGGGCAGTGTAGAGGATAATGGGGTAGAAAGGTCTCCGACTATAAATATCCAAAAATTATTATTTAGTGTAATAATGTGTTATTTGTCCCTTTACCAGGCACAATGTCCATTGGATGTTCCTTTTTGAGGTTGAAGCCCTGGCCAAATGGCCTTTTTGCCCTGTCCTCTGTAGAAGAAATAAGTGAGAGCTTGTCCTCCAAATTTAAAGGCCCTGGAATTAATTTAAAGGTCACCAAGAGAATACAGCACATTTTGTTTTGTTCTGGTGAGAGGGCAGCTAAATTCTGCACATGACAGCCGAGCTGAATCACCGCGTTCCCTCTAATTCCATTTATCTGTGCCCGGGGGCTGACTGGGAAGGCCATCCCTTGTTTGTGGGTGTAAATCATTAAGCTCAATTTGTTTGGAAAACTATATGGTTTACCATAATGTACAAAGTCAAATATACAAATGCCTTATAGATCTGATCTCACACAGACCCATCGGAGATATTTGGGTAATGAAACAATTGATCCTATATGGTATGTTTATAATGTTAACAATGTAGGAGAACACTACTTATGTATATGAGGGCTCATTTATGAACGCTAATGCAAAATGCACAATTGGACTCAAACTTGTTTATATTTATAAAGGTGCTAACGCCTATATGTGCAGCTTGCATTTAGTGCCAGTTAAAGGGTGCTTCACCTTTAAGTTAACTTTTAGTAAGTTATAGAATGGCCAATTCTAAGCAACTTTTCAATTGGTTTTCATTATTCATTTTTTTATAGTTTTATAATTATTTGCCTTTTTCTTCTGACTCTTTCCAGCTTTCAAATGGGCATTACTGACCTCATCTAAAAAACAAATGCTCTGTAATGCTACAAATGTATTGTTATTGCTAATATCTATTTCTCATATTTCTATTCAAGAATCTCCCATTCAAATTATAGTCTCTTATTCAAATTAATGCATGGTTGCTGGGGTAATTTGAACCCTAGCTATCGGATTGCTTGAAATGCAAATTGAAGAGCTGCTGAATAAAAAGCTAAGTAGCTCAAAACTCAAAAAACCTTAAATAATAAAAAATGACAACCAATTGCAAAGTGTCTCAAGAAATCACTGTCTACATCATACTAAACGTTAATTCAACAACACCTTTAGGGCAAAGACACACGCTGCGATTCGTGGAGATTAGTCGTCCGCTGACAAATCTCCTCTTTTTCGGGGTGATTAATCACCCCGAACTGCCTCCCCTGCTTTCCCGCCGACTAGAATGCAAATCGCCGGTGGGTTGGCATTCGGAACGCTTAATTTTCCGAAGTTGCCCGAGGTTTCCTCTTGAGGCAACTTTGGGCGACTTCGGGAAATGAAGTGCTCTGAGTGTCATCCCGCCGGTGACTAATCTCCCGAATCGCAGCGTGCGACTCTGCCCTTAAGGCTCTACACTGGCATTTTTAATTGCATTTCCATATGGCTGCTTTTGTGTATTCCACGCGTAAACATAATATAAGAAGCCGGCATGTAAGAGGCCTAAGCTGCTTCAGCCAGCCTCGATGAATTTTAAACAAGGTGCAAAGTACAGGACGCACAGACGCAAGGACACCCTTGAGTAACAACTGCCTTGAAGAGATAAAGGTGTTGCTTTCATAATCAGTCTCAGCCTTTATAACAACAGTGATGCAAAGTGATCCCTTTGCATGACAAAAGCCTTGCTTCACACTGATAATGTCCACATAGCCGGCATTCTTTCTCTACTGTATATAGGGATGAGTAGGAAGTGCAACGTCGTCTGCCTTCCTTTTGTGCGGCCTTTCCTTCTCACATTATTCCCAGTGTTACGTATGGTTCACACATTTTTCTTCATACATGTTTCAAGCCAGTTGTCCTTGTGCTAAAAGAAAAACAGACCCAAGCTGCACAATGCACCGGCTTTCTTATGTTACTATTCTCAATGCAATGGGCAGGCAGTTGTTACTAGGGAGAAATTTAAAGGTTATGTTAAGCGGAAGGGCTCAGTAGCAGAGAATTCAACCAATCATACCAACAATGAGTCACATATCAGGGCAATATGACTTAAAGGGGTGATTCACCTTTATGGGAACTTTTAGTATGCTATAGAATGACTAATTCTAAGTAACTTTTCAATTGGCCTTCATTTTTTAATTGTTTTTATAGTTTTTTTAATTATTTGCCTTCTTCTTCTGACTCTTTCCAGCTTTCAAATGGGCGTCATTCAGACCCTCTCCTAATCATATTTCAATGTCTTATTCAAATCAATGCATGGTTACTTGGGTAATTTGGATCCTAGCAACCAGATTGCTGAAAATGCAAACTGGATAGCTGCTGAATAAAAAAAGCTAAATAAACCACAAATAATAATAAATGAAGACCAATAGCAAATTGTCTCGGAATATCACTCGCTACGTCATACTAATTGAAGACTGTCGTGGGATGCTAGTAATTGGATCTTATTAAGAACGATCCCTGATGCATATACTGAAAATAGCTATTATATAATATGACCTTTATACGTTTTTGTCTAGGGGCCCCATTGATAGTTGGGGCCAAAGCCAAACGCCCTCTCTGCTCCATCCTAAAACCAGACCTGAAATTACTAGGATTTTAAAATGCTGACTTTGAGAACTACATGTGAAAAACATATAGCTAATGCAGGCACGACCATGGGTAGAAAACGTGTATTGTTCACTGGGGGTGGAATGTAAAATTTTTCGTTAGATCAAAAAACCTGTGACAATTGCGTACGTCAGCGACCATTTTTGCGTCCATATTGACTGATTAAAGACCTCAACAATGTCATCGTAAAGTTTGCTAAAATAAATTCCTTTTGCGAATATTCACAGTGTATGTAATTAAATTTCGCAAGCACAAATAATTTTTTTTTTGCAACAAATTTTTAACGAAACTCCAGAGCAGGTGTTAATGCTACACCTTTGATTAATGATAATGTAATATTCGCCAGCGGCTAATTTTAGAATGCGAGCAGTGCTAAATATTAGCAAAAACGCCATTTTAAATAAAGCTTGCGAATTTTAATTACATTCCCCTTTAGTAGTGGTAAATGCTAATTTCTAATAAGACCTTCCTGTAAATGTTGAAAACCCCCAAACAAAGCAAGAGTATCCTGACTGCCAGACTACTTTGCATCATAAAGGCTTCTCAGCCCTTTTCACTGTTCAGATCACTTATGATGCACAAGTACAGAATGAAAATTGATTGGACGACAAGGAAAGGGAGGAGCTTTCACAGCAGAAATTCAAATTAGATCTTTTCCCTCAGTGGGATATTTGATAACATTGCATTGTTTAAAGGAGAAGCACACTGTGGAATTTATGTTGTACCAGCGGTGAAAGGCTGGGAATGCCAGCAGCTTAGATGAAAGGTGCAACTTTTCAATTAGCCTTCATTTTTTCTTTTTTATAGTTTTTGAATTATTTGCTTTCTTCTTATGATTCTTTCCAGCTACAAATGTATTGTTATTATTTGCCTTTTTATTCAGTCCCTCTCCACTTCATACTTCCTATCCTGGCCAAATCAGATCATGGTTGCTAGGGTAATTTGCCACCAGAGCTGCTGAATAAATAGCCAAATAACTCAAAAACTACAAACAATAATAAATGAAAACCAATTGCAAATTGTCTCAGAATTTCATTTTCTACGTCATTAAAGGTTCATTTAAAGTGACCAAGCTGGGTTATTTTCTCATGGAACTAATGTCATGTTTAAACCAACAACAGTGCAAATACATGTTCTGACCAGTGGCTGTGTAACACCCATTCATACAGGGTTATTAGCACTCAGTGGATAAATACTTGCTGACTCCTTGTTAACGTGGCCAAACACCTCTAAGAAAATCTGATCACATCAGGTCCCTGACGCCCACCCTCAGGCACATTAGTGACTAAAGCAAAGGATTCCAGGTTTTATTGCTTATGACTGTCCATTTGTGTGTTTCTGCTTTAGTGAGTGATAGATACAGTGGGCTTAGATAAACAGGGATTGATTCATATGGCAGCTCCTTCCTTGTTTCTCATTATCACTAAATCTCTCTCTATGAGAGATGTTCCTATGAAGGTAACACTCTCGCTCAAATAAAAGTTTCACTTGTACATGGCAAGTACAGACACGGCTGCCATTAAAAATCACGGGGCCCCGTACACCAACATTTTCGGATCCCGCCCACTCCACATCACAGTTAAAAGACCACACAGACATCAGCGCTAAAAAAGTAAACCCCACACACACAAGTTATAAAAAGCTATTGATGGTCAGGGCCCCCTTATAAGATAAAAAATAAAAACATTGGTGTCAAGGCCCCCCTTACAAGTTAAAAAAATGGGGCCTCAAAGAATATTTTTTAAGAAAAACATTGGCACCAGGGCCCCAGTAGCGTACCTAGAGGGGGGCGGGCCCTGGTGCTCGATGCGCAGGGGGGCGGGCCCTGGTGCTTGATGCGCAGCCGGGCCCAGTATGGCTGCATTTTCTGTGGCGCATGGGCTGCCAGGGGGCCCTGAGGGGGTGCGGGCCCTGGCCTGCTCGCACCCCCTGCTCCCCAGGAAGTTCCGCCACTGCAGGGCCCCCTTACAAGTTAAAAAAAATTGGGGCCCCAAAAAATATTTTTTTAAAAAAAAACATTGGTGCCAAGGCCCCCCTTACAAGTTAAAATGAATTGGGGCCCCAAAAAATATTTTTTATAAAAACATTGGTGGCAGGGGCCTATAGAATATTAAAATAATACATTGGTGGCCAGGGGATTAAAAAAAAACACAAATTGGTGTTCAGTAGAAATGAACTCATGGCTTCAGTACTTCAACTTTGCCTCCTTTCATGACTTTTTGCCGCTTCAGGACTTCAATTACGGCTGTTTTCGTGACTTTGGGTCTTTTCGTCGCTTCAGGACTTAAATTTCAGCTTTTTTCGTGACTTTGGGTCTTTTCGTCTCTTCAGGACTTAAATTTCGGCTATTTCCGTGGCTTCGGGTCTTTTTGCCGCTTCAGGACTTCAATTTCGGCTATTTTCAATTTCCCTGAGGCAACTTTGGGCGACTATTGAAAATGCATCGCCGCGTGTGCATTAGCGCAGGAGACTTTTCATTGTAGTCTAATGGGAAAAACACTGAGGCAGTTCGGGGAGATACTCGCTCAAAAGACAAGGCAATTAGTCGCTAGGCGACAAAATCTCCCCGAATCTCCTCATGTGGACTAGCCCTTATGGCGATTAATCTCCCCAAACTGCCTCCTCTGCCTTCCCACTAGCTAGAATGTAAATTGCCAGCGGGATGGCACTCGGAGCGCTTCATTTTCTGAAGTCACCCAAAGTTTCCTTGTGAGGCAACTTGCGGTAAATGAAGCTCTCCAAGAGCCATCTCGCCAGTGATTCACATTCTAGCCGACAGAAGGCAGTTCAAGGAGATTAAGGTGGCCATAGACTCAAAGATCCGCTTGTTTGGCGACAACGCCAAACGAGCGGATCTTTCCCCGATATGCCACTAAACAGCATGGCTATATCGGGGTAATTCGAACGTTCGGCCGTATGGGTCGGTCGGGTAAAAATCAAACCTTCCCGATCGATATCGTGGCCAGATATCGATCGGGAAGACCCGTCGGAAGCCCCCATACACGGGCAGATAAGCTGTCAAATCGGTCCAAACGACCGATATCGGCAACTTTATCTGCCCGTGTATGGCCACCTGTCACCAGAAGAAGAGGCGATTTGTCACCGAATGACTAATCTCCCCGAAATGCCTCCCCGCCGGCTACATAGATGTGATAGTGTTTGCCCATCCCTCTTTTGTTCTCTGGTTCTGGCTCTTGAAACAATGTGGCAGAAATCAGTGACTCCAGGGCTTTTGGATTCTGCTACAATGTTTCAGGTGTCTGTTTTGGAGTGGAGATCCTCTTGAAAAGAAGAAATGACTGGTGAAGAACTTCATCTACTCCCTGGCTCAGTCTCTCAGGCGCTGAAATGTATAATCCACTATTCATGTGTCAGCCTGTAGGTGTCGCTGTAGAGCAGCTATGAGACGTCCAGGGTCGCAGAGAAGAGCTGGAGGGGGTGGGAGTCGGGGGCACGCCTGGCGGTGGGAGAGGGAAGGATCTAGTATTCGGGCTGGGGGAGTGAGAGGCGGCTGCGAGTTGTATCGCACTGAATCGCTCACTGAGCTGCAGTCGGCTAAGGACTGTATGTCGAGCTGCAGGTTATTTGTGCGCTTAGTGCGGAGGGAAGAGAGCGGAGGACGCGGCATGATGGCACCTTACTGCCCGGGGGACACTCCTTGGATATTACCTGAGTGATAAGCGCTGGATTCTTACCTGGGACTCAGCTGGGGTTGTACAGTCTGATCTCTGGCGATGGTCGGTCCTTGTGTAGGCGGATCATTGGCTCCATCCATTCCTGGGAGAGACATCTGAACTGATTTCCCTTGTTTTGCCTCCGCTCTGGATTCACATATGTGTAACGACAAGCTGGACACAATGATCCTCACACGTAAGCACCGACCGCTTCTTCCCTTTACTCCTTCCCCTTTACTCCTGCGCTTCTTCCCTTTACTCCTGCGCTTAATGCCCTGCTGCTGCGCTTCTTTCCCTTTACCCCTGCGCTTCTTGCCCTGCTGCTGCGCTACCCCACTGTCTCCCAATCAGCCTCGGCTCATATCATTGCCCCTCCAACTGGGCTCCCTGGTGTGGGAATACGGCACGTGGAATATCCGCCGGCAGCAATAACTTTATTGGGAGAGTCGCTGTTGCTGGAATTGCCTGTTGGCTCTCAGCGCCGGGAACCCAGCAAATCCCTGATGTGGGTTCTGATCTGTCCCCAATAACATTATTGCTCTCACCCCTTCCAGTGTTCCACAGAGCCTATCCCTCAATAGTAGCCCATACTTCTCCTTACCTACTGTCCTTTACATTTCTAGTGTTCCACATCACAGCCCCCAATGTTAGCCTGTACTATTCTGTTGTACTATTCTGCCTGTACTGCTCATACCCCTTATACCACTTAGCCCTCAATCCTAGACTGTACAAAATGCAACCAGTCCAATGCTGTAGCTGCTTCATGTATACCTCCTATCTGTTTTTAATGCCCCTTCTGTTTTGCTCTGTACTCCCCACAACAACAGAATTGCTCTTATCTACTTCTCTCCAGCCTTCTATTCTGCATGCATACCCCCATCACATACATCTTGTACAGTACAATTTACCCCCCCCCAGGCTGTACTTTTACAAAGTCTCTCAGACTGTACCTCTCCCTTACCTGCTCACTAATCTTTTGCCTGACTCATTGCAATCCTATGCTGTGTATAACAGCGCAGCCCTGCATGTCTCATTCGTTGCTAATACCCATGTGGAGGCTGCTTACTTAACTGGAAGTCTTTGGGGGATTAATCATATTAGATGCACAAAGCACTAAATATGTGTAATTGATAACATTGCTTATTTTTGTTTATTTGGGGCAAGGAGGAGCGGTTTTGTGCCTGCCATGGCTGAAATTGCGGAAAGTATTTCTTTATTTTACAGACTTCTCCAAGGCATCTTGGAATGTTTCTATACAGTATTTCAGAATGCATAAAATCCAGTTTTATGGGGAGTCGGAGGTGATTTATAAGGCAGCAGTGGATTTGACGGCAGTGGCCACGGAAAATGTTGCCTTTTGAAGTTCTCTGTAATTAGTCTGCTGGCTTTTTAAGAAAGCAAAATGACCCCTCCTGTGTTGTGGTGCCCATGATGTCACAAGTGGTGCTTTTGATCCCTCCCTTAAAGCAACAGCTCCTGCTGGCAGTAAAATTCCCATATATATCTTGCACAAACAGAAAACAAACTCACCCCTGTGTTGTCCAACTGCCGTGCCTATTTACTGCCCTCTCCAAGCCAAACCTATGGGTCTGCTGGTGCTAAAATATTCAAGGCAGGCGCACTGTTTGCTTGTGCTAATGCATTGGAATGGAATAACGGGGAAATTCTGACTCAAGTTCCTGTGTTAGGAGTTGTACAATGCAAGTGACCCTCTGTTTTATATTTTATACAACACTTGGTTGAGTCAAGCAAGAGCCTGGGTTGGGGGGGAGCACATATTTATACACATATATAGAATGACAATTTTAACACTAATCATTTTATGGGCCGTTTGGGCATTTTGGCACTCATCATTTTCACCAGTGGTTGAGGATCACTGCTCTGGGCCAAAAAATGGTACAGGTTTGGGACCCGTTATCTGGAAACCTGTTATCCAGAAAGCTCCGAATTACGGAAACACTGTCTCCCATAGACTCCATTTTATCCAAATAATCTAATTTTTCAAAAATGATTTTGCCTTTCTCTGTAATAATAAAACAGTAGTTTGTACTTGATCCAAACTAAGATATAATTAATCCCTATTGAGTTTATTTAATGTTTAGATGATTTTCTAGTAGATATGAAGTTCCAAATTACAAAAAGATCCATTATCCGGAAACCCCCAGGTGCCAAGCATTCTGGATTACAGATCCCATACCTATATTTATTTATTCTCCAGTCATTTCATATCAGTGCTGTCCTGCGGCTGCTTAGGAATTTGTTTAACGCTGTAAACCATTGTATTTATTTGGAATAAGCCCTTGAAGGGAGAGCCTTGGCCTTGTTAGAAGAGACTGTTCTTTTTCTTATCTTCAACCATCTATTTATTGTCCTTGAGCGCCCAAAAATAGAATATGCCTTGCAGGTGGCAGCTTTGCAGCATGGTTAAAGGGGTTGAGCTAACTTTTAGTATGATGTAGAGACTGATATTTTGAGACAACTTGTAATTGGTTTTCATTTTTTATTATTTGTGGTTTTTATGTTATTTAGATTTTTATTCAGAAGCTCTCCAGTTTGTAGTTTCAGCAGTCTGGTTGCTAGGGTCCAAATTATTTTGAATATGCGTGCAATATGAATAGGAGAGTACCTGAATAGAAAGGTCAATTATCAAATGTAGGAATAACAATAAATATGTAGCCTTAGGCTTGTGATACACAGGCAGATTCGGGGAGATTTAGTCGCCTGGCGACTAATCACCTCTTCTTCTGGGCGACAATCTCCCTGAACTGCCTTCACGTGTCTTCCTGTCCATTGTGATGAAAAGTCCCCTGCGCTCCTGACTTCGGAAAAAGGAAGCACCGTGTGCGCTTTAGCGCCGGGGACTTTTCATTATAGCGGACGGGAAGACACGCAAAGGCAGTTTGGGGAGATTGTTGCCCAGAAGAAGTGGCAATTAGTCGCCATGCGACTAAATCTCCCAGAATCTGCCCGTGTCTCACAAGCCTCACGGAACATTTGTTTATTTTTAGATGGGGGTCCCTATTTGAAAACTGGAAAGAGTCAGAGGATGAAGGCAAATAATTTGAAAAAACTCTAGAAAATAATGAAGATCAATTGAAAAGTTGCATAGACTTTGCCATTCTATAAGATACTATAAGTTCACTTAAAGATGAACCACCCTTTAAAGTAAAAAGGGTATTGGTATGGAATGCATCTGTGATGGAGCCTATAGTCACGTAGTAGGGAACAGAGTTGGAGGTAGAGCTTGTCACATCCTTGCTGAGTGAATGAGCTGAACCAAAGGAAAAATAATAGCGGAGCAGATTGCAGAACAACTTCAGAGTGTAAATCTGTCAGCAGCTCACGGAAGGTTAGGTAATTTAGCACCCATCTGGCCCAAAGTCTTCTGCAGGCCCACGGCATAACTAATTAGTGTTAGGTGATGTCTTCAGTTTACCATCTTTGTTCCGCTACGCTGTCAGCTTCCCTATAGCAGATGGTGGCTGTGGCTTTCATGTCACCTGGCTTCTCGTGTGAAGGAGTCAATGGCAGGTCTCACGCATGAGAAATGGGTGGAAAATGAGAAGCAGACAGGCCAGGAAACATCTTCCTTTGCTATGTGCTCCTCAGCTGGCTGCAGTCTAGTGTACCTCTCTCTGCTAACTCTTTCAACTACCTCTATCAATCATTGGCTTCAGCTAGAGTTGACACCTCAACCCCTTTCAAACTGGAAACCATATGTATTCCACATGCTGCATCCCTGATTAGCAGTTCATGTAAATGATTTTAAAGAGGTCCATCCAAGCCATGGCTCTGCGGCCGTTGACCTGAAGTTATAACCAAGCATTTTCCAAATCTGCGTTTTCCTTTTTGTGGAAGGAACACGGGGCCATTCAAGTGCATTCCTGTATGCAGCATTTAGTGGTGTGTTGTTTGCTGTCAAATGGAGGGCATGAAAACAATAGGGGTCAATAATGACTATGCCTCTGTACACACAGAAAGCTAAAAATAGTTCTACATGTACAGTTTTGACTTTTACTTAAGTCTAAGTTTTTTTTCCAGATATGTCGGACCGTGCCACTTTGTACCAGGCCCGGACTGGCAATCTGTAAATGCCAGAGGGGCTGCTACAAGGTACCATAGAAAGTCAGTATTTAGTGGGCTGGTGGGGGCTGTTTGGACCTCTATGTGTGCTGATTGGGCCTCTGTTTACCTGAAATGGCAGGGCCTATTTTAATTTTCAGTCTGGACCTGAATGGTACATAAGCCTTATATAAAACTCCCCCATTTGTGCCCCCTTAGGGACTCTCCACATTAGGTATCCTAAACTTAACTACTGATGTAAGGCTGATGACACATGAAGGTTAAAATCACTTGCTGAATTATGCTGGCCTTTAGAGTGCTAGTTAGGATGGAGTGCTAGTTAGGTGTTTGGGGTCTCAAGAAATGTCCTAAATACCTTCAAGCACAATGAACGAAAAAAAAGGAGGCCGACATACGTAGAGGAAACATCAAGCATTGTTGCTGTACTAATACAGGTATCGGATCTGTTATCTGGAAACCTGTTGTCCAGAAAGCTCTAAATTACAGAAAGACCATCTCCCATAGGGGCAAATTCTGTAAGATTCGTAGTTGCGCCAGGCGTAACTTCGCCGCATTTCGCCAGGCGTAATTTCACCAGCGCTCCGCAAATTCACTAAAATCCGAAGTTGCGCTCAGGGGTAGCGTAAGGTTGCGAAGTTGCGCTAGCGTTGATTCGCTAAGCGAAGCGGAGTTACGCCATCAATGGTTAATTTGCGGCGCCAAATTCAAATTTTAATGGAGGAATACGTACAATCACTACAAATGCCTGGGAAACCTTCAAAACATCAAATAAATTTTTTTTTTTTGCCCTACACATGTGCCCACTGTATAGTTAAGTTGCCATGAGTTAGGAAATGTAGGGGGGAAGGAGGGGAGCCCCAAAAAAATTCTCAATCTTTTTCAGCCTATCACCCATAATATAGAAAACACGCCAGCGTTTTTTGGGACTTAGAAAAAATGTGAACTTTTTTGGAAGCAATCCCTATCTACTCTATTGCGCTTCGCCTGGTCTGAGGTGGCGAAGGAAGTCTAGCGTAAATGGTAGCGTTCAGTACACTGCGTGCGTTAGTGAATTTGCGTAGTTACGTCCGTAGCGAAAATTCGCCAGGTGTAAGGGTGCGAAGTAACACTAGCGAATCTACGCCAGCGTTCGTTAGTGAATTTGCGAAGTAACGAAAATGCCCAACGCTAGCAAATTGACGCTAGCGTTCGGCGCTTAGTGAATTTGCCCCATAGACTCCATTATAATCAAATAGTCCAAACTTTTAAACATTATTTCCCTTTTCTCTGTAATAATAAAACAGTAGCTTGTACTTGATCCAAACTAAGATATAATTAATCCTTATTCAAAGCAAAATCAGCCTATTGGGTTTATTTAATGTTTACATGATTTTCTAGTAGACTATGATCTAGAGAGTGGTATTCTGAGACAATTTGCTATTTGTTTTCATTTTTTGTTATTTGACTTTTTATTCAGCAGCTCTTCAATTTGCATCTTAAGCAATCTGGTTGCTGGGGTCCCAACCCTAGTAACCATGCATTGATTTGAATAAGAGACTGGAATATGAATAGGAGAGGCCTGAATAGAAGGATCAGTAATACAAAGTAACAATAAAAACACATTTGTAGCCTTACAGAGCATTTGTTTTTTTTAGAAGGGGACAGCGACGCTGCAAAGAATCAGAAGAAAAAGACAAATAACTATAAAACTATAAAAAAAAAAATTGAAAAGTTGCTTCGAATTGGTCGTTCTATAACATAATAAAAGTTACTTTAAAGTTAAACCTCCCCTTTAAGGTAGGAAGATTCAAATTACGGAAAGATCCATATTCTGGAAATCCCAGGTCCCGATCATTCAGGATAACAGGTCATATCTGTACTAGACTTCAGGCCTATTTTCATAATATGTTGGAGTATGCTGGGAATTATAGTCCAGAAAATTGTAAATGAAGCCAAAGTGACCAACTGCCAATATTCCAAAGCTGAAATAGTAAAGATTTCTGATCCAGTCTGAAGGAGGGTGGATAGCAGCCATTCCCCTAGTATGTGACTGCTAGAATTACGGGTAGGCTAAAAGCAGTTGGCTGCGGCATGGGGTATGACAGCCAGCTGATCAGTATAGTGTGACTATTGGCAGAGAGAGGAAGCTGTAACTTCCCAGCAAGTGCCACTTCTTGGTAGGCATTTACAGGTAGCAAGCTTACATTGCTTTGTGTGCCTGCCCAAGTGTTACAAGTGATGTCTAATTCTTTCCCTGCATAAAATTTATTACATTTCAATAGTTGAGCTTTTTTTTTTTTTTTTCTTACTCCCCAAAGGAGGATTAAAACCCCAGCCTGCCTATTACATGGTCACATTGATTTACTGAAGGATGGTAGAGTACTTGACCCCTTACCAAGAGCAGACTTTCTGATTCCTTTGGGATATTTTCACTTGATGAATAATACTTCAAAAAGCAGCTTGATAAAACTATATTTTTTCCACAATGGCCTGTGCGTAGACCACATGTCGTTTTATTTCATGTCGCTGCTCAACAGTAGGAAGAGGAAGCATCTGAATTATGTTTAGTATTTCTTTTGTCATATACGTTGCATGTTTGGGTGGACCATTCATTGTCTGGAGCCTTCAGGAGCCCAACTGATTGCCTCATTTCCTTTTTCCTCATTTCCATTTCCTTATATGAAGTGCTTTCTTGCTCAATATATTGGACACAATCTTTTCTTAATTTCCATTTATTATGTTGCTTAAGCATGATAAGACCTGCACATTCAACCCAGTAGCTGAATAAGTAGGCTATTTGCCTTTTTGACTTAGCCCAGCATAGGCCCAGTTCCCATCTTTTGTATTTGATCCAAAGCACAGAATTACACAAGCGATCTTTGTATTCCGTATGTACCCAGTGAAATGTGAGATCAAAGTCTGTACCATTCTGGGTCAATTAAATGTTTTCTCCACTCGCCTGACAGATTTCAAGCCAGTTGAGAACCGCCTACATTAGCAGCTCCTTGCGGGCAGTCATTAGTCCTCAAAAGTAATAAAATGAAAAAAAAAAAACCCAGAAATATCATGCATCCAGCACAAGATCTGCAGAATTTGCATAGCTTTTTCAGATGTATTTTATAGAATGGTCTGTGCAGGATTAGCCAGCTTGTATGCTAGGTGGCACCCAGCTTTTTCTGTGGCTCATGTGCTAGCACTGTGTCACCCAAATGGTTTACTTGCTTTCCTTTACCTTCTGCCCTTCCTTCACCATAAAAGAAACGAGTATAAAATGCCAAATGCCACACCATGAACTAGGCGTGTGTAATTATGGTGGGGGTGTTGGGATTTCCACCTAAATAATGCTGGTAGCTAACCATTCCAAACATTTCTGACTTGTTTTTAAACATGAGCAGGCTGGGGGCATGGCTGAAGTGTAAATAACTGTGTGGGGTGCAGGATGTTGGGATTGTCTTGTCTTTCTGTTTATTATGTTTGACCACTGGCTTGACGTATATAGAAGAATGTTAAGTCAGAGATTTTCAATTGACTCTACGAGAGTAAGCAACTTGGCGGATGTTCTTTGGTAGGAATCCATGTCTCTCTTTATGTGTTGATTCACCACACAAAATACCTTGTTCCTATTTAATATATTATTTAGCACAACCTGTTTGTTCTCTGACATTTAAGTGCAGATATACCTTATATATAACCTTTATTTTCTGTTTGCATTTACAAGAAAAACTGTTTTGTTTTCAGTGCCAATGACCATCACATATTTGTATATGGCTTCCCTTGCTGAGTGCAGTACAGATACTCTTAAGAACTAAAGGTGGCCATACACGGGCCGATAAAAGCTGCCGACAGACCGTGTCGGCAGCTTATTGGCCCGTGTATGGGGGCCCCCGAAGAGCTTCCCTGATCGAGATCTGGCCGAAAGTCGGCCAGATCTCGATCGGATGGGGTTAAAAATCCTGTCGGATCGCGGCCGCATCTGTTCGTTGATGCGGTCCCGCGATCCGACCGCCCGTTTGTGAAAGCTAGGATCCGATCATTGGGCCCTAGGGCCCACGATCGGATCTGCCCGATATTGCCCACCTCAAGGTGGGCATATCGGAGGGAGATCCGCTCATTTGGCGACATCGCCAAATGAGTGGATCTATCCATGTATGGCCACCTTAACTTTCATACAATAGTCGTTGCCAAATGGACCCAAATAGAATTTCATCCACTTTCGCTGTAATCATAAAATAATACCTTAAACTTGATCCAAACTAAGATATAATTAATCCTTATTGGAAGCAAAACCTGCCTATTGGGTTTATTTAATCTGTAAATGATTTTTTTAGTAGTCTTATGGTATGAAGATCCAAAGCCCCAGGTCTTGATCATTCTGGATAACAGGTCCCATACCTGTAATAATGTAGCCTTTGGGGGGAGGGAGGGGATTTAGTTGCCTGTCGACTAATCGCCTCTTCTTTGGGGCAAATAATCTCCCCGAACGGCTTCCCCCTGTCCTCTGTTGGCTATACTGAAAATCTTTGGAATACGAAGTGCCGCATGTAGGGAAACCTCTCATGGATATTAGTCGCCCCAAAGAAGAGGCGATTAGTCGCCAGTGACTAAATCTCCCCAAATCACCAGGTGTGCCCTTACTCTATTATCATGGCAGCTCTCGATTATCTTAATAATATAAATATTTGTGTAAACTATGAGTTCTGTAGGCCATAATCCACTGCAGGCCAACATCTGGCAGTTGGTCCGTCAGCACTTGCGTATGTTAATGTTTTAATGGAGATTACAAGTAAATGTTTTTGAGTTTGTGTAAATATTACTTTTTAAAATGGATAGCTTGGTAATATTTGTGGAATGTCTGTGTTTAACAGATTTATTAAAGACTTCAGTTCACACGATCCAGGAGCTCATTAACTATATGACTTGTGCTGCTTATCTCTGTCATTAATTCAAGTTTAGTCATTAGCGGGAAGCGCTGGTCCCCCATCAGGAAGCACAGAAGCCCCAACACCTGGCTCCTCTCTGTCTGGCCAGTCACTTTGCATCAACAGGGACAGACCTTGTGGGGCTGGACTGAAGGCATCTCATAAATAAAGGAGGGGGGATTATAGTGAATCTCACACTTGTATCATTCAATGCCAGCACAGACATCTATGTTACAAATGAATGACTTCCAGCTTTTCACCAACAATAATGAGTTGTATTCATTGATGCAGTCTCATTGACACTGCTCATGCACTGGCCTTTTATCAGCGGATAATAGGTGCACTGCCTGGTGTTTACTGTTTTACTGGTTTCTTTATACTCCCACATGTAAATAAATTAATAGCACTAGCCTAGATTTTAAAAAAGGGTTGCAGCTCATCTCCCAACTGGGATCATGGAGAGACGACTGGGCTCTATGGGGGAATCTGGCAGAGGTCGGATAGTCAGGGGTGTCTAGCATGGTGCTGTTATAACATATAAATTGTATAACAAATTAAATAGTAAATACTATATATTATTATCTACCGTATGTTTCTTCAAGGTAATGGCTCAAGCACAGTATAACCACCGCAGCCTTGTGTAAGTCTCCCTGCCACAATAGACATGTTTGTTTATAGTCCCTTTATTTATACAGCCCTGTCTATCCTATGGGAATGTCCAGGGCTCTGACACATGCAGCTGATGGTTCCTTGAAAATACCAATGACCTGTTGTGAGAAAGCAATCACCTGTGTGAACCAAAACCACGGGGGCCTCTGTGATTATTCCATGGGAAAAGTTGCAGACACAGTATGTTCCATCAGAATCCTGCTAATAAAACCGCCTATATCCTTTGCAGACTTGAGTATTCTCTCTACCCCCAGAACCATCCAACTCCATTTTCCAACTGTAGTTTTGTTATGCTTTAAACATATCCCTGCAATAAAATTGAGGCTTACTCTTGCTTTAAGATGTATCTGTTACTGTTCATTGAGCAGAGCTGCTGTGCTAAGGTATGTGAATTTCCCGAGGTCTGTAGGTATGTTTATATATGATGCTGCCTTTCCACTATACACGTACGGTCTTGCTGGAGATGCCTGTGTAGATCTGGGAATGTCAGTTTGGTATATAGCCGGAGTCAGTGATGCACATGAAGTTATTTTCCAGCTGTCGGGGAGCTTGTGTAAAACCGAATGCTTTTTCCTTCTAGGGCTCCTTTTAGTTCCTTGACTTTCCATGCTTTTCTGTTGGACCGGCCAGCCGCACCCAAACTCTTTCCTCGTGATACTTAGCAGTTTCATTGCCTGCAATGAGGCATTCGGCCTATATTCTTGTTCTTTATTACGGCTACAGACCCCTCTGGGACTCTTTCAATATCTGTATAATGTTCTGTATGCCTGTATTGTGCCATATAGTAGCGATCACGGAGGTATTCCATAACCTTCAGAAGCACACTCTCCCATTCATAAACACTGCCTGGGGTAGATTGGACCCTAGTAAGCAGATAGCTGCTAAAATACCCCCCATAAGTAGCAGTAACCCATATCAGCCAATCCACAGGTAGCATTTACTGGTCACCTGTTAAAAACATCTTATTGGTTGCTATGGGTTACTGCTCCTGGGCAAAGTTCTTTTTATTGCATTAGGCCATCTTAAAACTCTAGTTGTCTTTTTTCTACTTAAAGGGGTTGTTCACATATAAATAACTTTTATTATGATGTAGTGAGTGATATTCAATTTGCATTTGGTTTTCATTTTTATTATTTGTGGATTTTGAGTTATTTAGCTTTTTATTCAGCAGCTCTCCAGTTTGCATTTTCAGCCATCTGGTTGCTAGGGTCCTAATTACCCTAGCTGCGTCTGCTCGCGCCCGGAAGCCTTGTGTCAGGGGCTGAAATCAGCCTGTGGATTTCTGCAGGCTGATTTCTGACCCAAGGCTAAGGCCACACTAGGCGATAGCGCCGCAATTTGTAAGCCGCAATCGCTGGGGAAACTTTTGCGCTGGCGTCTATGGGGAATCGCGAAAAATCGCCAGCGTAAAAACACACGCGGCGATCTTTTTTCTACTGTCGCTCGAAATTGCCTCGCTAGGCGATTTCGAGCGACAATAGAAATAAGATCGCCGCGTGTGTTTTTACACTGGCGATTTTTCGCGTAAAAACACACGCGGCGATCTTTTTTCTACTGTTGCTCGAAATTGCCTCGCTAGGCGATTTTCGAGCGACAATAGAAATAAGATCGCCGCGTGTGTTTTTACGCTGGCGTTTTTTCGCGATTCCCCATAGACGCCAGCGCAAAAGTTTCCCCATCGATTGCGGCTTAAAAGTCGCGGCGAAAAGTCGCCGCAAGTCAAATCACGGCGCTATCGCCTAGTGTGGCCTTAGCCTAAAGCCGGCTATAGATGTGCAGATAGAGCCTTATGTCTGAACAACAATTGTTCGTTGCAATCTCCTGACTAACCATTCAGATTAAATAAAGTAGTAAAAAGAAGAAATCAGACGATGTTCTGGCCATTAGTTCACAGACAAAAGTTATGACTGACAAATATTAGTGACAGTCACCCATTGATATCATCAGGTAGGCAATACATGTAGAGATATAATTCGTAGCTGACAGAAATCTTCTAACCTGTCCAACGACCGATTGCCAAGCCACGAAAAATTATGGGACTGAAAATCCCACAAATTAAAGATTCGTACAACTTTATCTTTGTGTCTATGGCCAGCTTTATGATCTAAAGGCCCCCATAGATGGGCCAATAAAAGCTGTCAACAGACTCAGTCGGCAACTTATTGGCCCAAGTGTGGGGCCGTCCGACGGGCGTCCCCCATTGATATCTGGCCGAAAGTCAGCCAGATGCTGATCGGGCAGGGTAAGAAATCCTGTTGGATCGCGGCCGCATCTGTTCGTAGATGCAATCCCGCGGTCCCACCGCCCATATCGCCTCCATTCTGATCCGATTGTTGGGCCTTAGGGCCTGATATCGCCCACCTCAATGTGGGAATATCGGGGAGAGATCAGCTTGTTTGGCAACATCGCCAAACAAGTGGATCTCCCTGTGTATGGCCACCTTAAGTCCCTTTCACATTCACACACTATAGTCTGTTTTATCTCGAGCCAATTCCCCTTCTGATTGTGATATATATATATATACCATGGTATTTTTCCTACTGCAGGGCTACCTAAAGTGGACTAATTGCTGCTTTCATTCTTCCTCTGTTGATGCGAGAGGCTGGTGTATTCTACTGGTGAGAATTTTAGCAGTAGAGTTCAAGCACCTGGGGAGCTTAGCTGATATTAAACAGCAGTGGTTCTGTTCATCTTCAAAGCAGCTGGCAAAGCAAGTATCCTGGCCTGAGCCAGTCAGACTGATAAGCAGAGTTGCCCCTGCTGTTCCAAGGAGCCAAGATGACTATGAGGGTGTCTGAGATCTGAAAGGTGGGAGGCCATCTGCTTGATGGTGTGATGGCTCTTGTTCCTCTGGCTTAATACAAAGACAAAAGGAACTTGGGTTAGAGAGAGAGAGAGAGAGAGAGAGAGAGAGAGTGAGTGTATATATAGGAGTTCCATGACCATATAAAAACATGAGGCAGAAGGCCATGTAACTCAGAGGTTACTTCTAATATCTCATATTTTGCAACAGGGGGTACTTTATTCATTATAATACACAAGTTTCAATGAGTCGTGTGACAGAAATTACATCACTAAGCTCTGATTATAACCAATGACATCACTAAGCACCGTTTATAAGGATATAATTTACAGAATATTTGTGGCTCTTGTGTATTCTAAGGTTATAATACACAAAAGCTATGAATATCTTGTAAATAATATCCTTATAAACGGTGAGTTCTGATGTCATTAGTTATAAACATTGAGTTCTGATTCATTCTGATTCAGTCATTTCTGTCGCATTACTCACTGAAATTTGTGTATTATAATAAATAAAGTACCCCCAGTTGCAAAATATGAGGATATTAGAAGTTACCTTCGGCCTCGTGTTTTTATATGGTCATGAAACCCTGTGGTAACTTATAATATCCTTATATTTTACAAGAGAGGGTACTTTATTCACTATATATAATCAACAAGCTGGAGGAAGCTGTTTTGTATTGCACATCTCACTTTCTACCCCAAGGCATAATATTAAGCCGGAAACACATTAGAAAATGATAAGGATTTCTTAAAATTGATTTTCCAGACCCGGATAAAAAGAAAATACCAAACTACATCAAATCTATAACCTCCTAAACTTTATGGGAAATTTCTCATGCGGCTGCCTAATTCTGATTTTATTAAAATGCCATTTTCTGGAGCAGACGCTACATGAGCAGCTAATGTGAGCAGCATTTCCTATTTGTTCAGATGTAACCGGAGAGGCTTTCTTTCTCCAGGCCTTGGCCGCTCTCCACAGATCCATTCTTTAGATTTATCTTTCCTGTTTTGTTGTGATTTTTTTTGTTTAATGGGTCTTTTTATGTGCACTGGAAATGGCCTAAATTAATTTCCAGAGGCTGGCCATTTTTTTTTGAGTTTCATTAGAATACAGAATAGACCCGTTAAACTTTTGCAAGCAGTGTTTTGCATGTCCTACGTGCTGGATTCCATGTGGAACTATGACTTTAGGAGGAGTAAACACCAGAAGGCCCATTCTATAAACACTTGTCAGTCAACAGGGTCTTTCACACACATGTATCCCCCTTGTTCTCCCAATTACATTATCAGTGTGTAAATTATTGATGCCATAGTGGGACGAGATTAATGCAGAGGGCTCCCGAAAGGCTCTGCAAAAAGTTAAAACATTTTCCATTCTGCAAGATTTCGCTAATTAGACCTGTGGGGTTAAGAGTGTCAACATTCCAGATGAGGACCTTTTGTACGATTCTATAGAGATTCTATAGACGTGCAAGTTGGGTGCCCTTGACCCGGCCATTATGAAATATTCTAAGAGTTCAATGCATGGGGTCAGATGTTAGAGAGCCTGTGTGCTTTAACTTGCTAGCTACAAGAATACATGACTGGGCCTACTAAAGTGGGGTAGCAATAGTATCTAGTCTGGGTAGGTGGTAAAATTGTTTAGTCAATTGTGCCTAATGAAGCTTTTTTGTTCTGGCCCATCAAGAAGGTTGAATGCAGTCAGGGCTGGATAAACATTGAGAATTTGATTGCTCGCCACCTGTTTGCTTGATTAACCAAAATCTGAAAGAGTCAGTGAGCATTTCATTTAATAGAGAGCATTTCACCGAGTTGCAAAGCCTTAGTTATCATGAGAGTGCTCCTTCTCAATTGCTTACACTAATCCTGCATATATCCGGCCACTCAGTGGTACAATGATTACTATAGAGATACTAAAGTACTTACACATGCCTTTGTTTTCTTCCTCTTACATGCAGAATGCATTGAAAGTCATTTTCATTTTCTTTTTTGCTCTGATTGGGAAATTGGATTATCTTTTGTTGTGGCTGGGGTAAAACAGACTTTGCAGGTCCCCATTATTCATGAAATAAGAGTATGCAGCCAGTAGCCCTACAACTGTTGCTAAAGTACAATTTCCTCCAACAGTGTTTAGTTGTTACTGGTGCCATCTTGTCTTACTCTATCTGCACCATTGCTTTTCACCAACGGATACTTTAAAATATGACTAATTGGGCTAAAAGCTGCATAGGTAGCCTTGGTCTAGTAAATCATGGAAACCAGTTATCTTCTGGTCAACTGTTAGACAGCAGACATCTCATTGGCTGCTATATGTTACTATACCTGGTCAAACTTTATCCTTTTTATTAGGGTACCCAATGTGAATTCTACATACCAATATTTAAAGGAAGAGTAACACCAAAAAATGAATGTTTGAAAGTAATGAATATATAATGTTGAATCTGATCTGTTTGCTTCAGAAACACTATTGTAGTTCATATAAACAAGTTGCTGTGTTGCAATGCTCCAGACTTGAACTGTGTGCCTCTGTATTATTGTCTGGTCCAGTGAGATATTATAGTATCTATTCACACTGATGACTGGATCTATATTGAGTTGTTTTACTATGTGATGTAGATTGGCCAATGTTGAAAATTAGACACTAGCATGGAAACTAGCCTGCTACCCTCACTGCCTCCAGGCTTAGGCCAGATGTTTGTTTATTTTTTCCCATCTATGCAGAGTTAAGGTGGCCATATATGTAGCCATCCACTCGTTTGGCGATCTCTCCCCGATATGCCCACATTGAGGTGGGCGATATCAGGCTGATCCGATCGTGGGCCCTAGGGCCCAACGATCAGATCACAATGCATCCGATACAGGCAGTTGGATCATGGGACCACATACACGCACAGATGTGGCCGCAATCCGACTGGATTTTTTTACCTGCCCAATCGAGATCTGGCCCTCACATGGCCCAAAACACGAGACAGTCTGTCGGCAGCTTTTATCAGCCCGTGTATGGGTGCCTTGACAGTTAGAGATGCAGTTGCAGAACAAGTCTTAAGTGTGGCTCTGGAGCTTGCAATCTAATTTTGGTTCTTTACGAACAGGAAATACCTATCTGAAGTAGCTAAAACAAGAATCCAGCTCAGCCATCCCCTGAATCCGGCTTCTTGGGGGCCTCTTCCGATTGAGTTTAAATCCTGGCATAGGAATGCATCCTGTACATTCTTCAGCTCAGCCATTTAACTTACTATATTGTTCTCTTTAGTAAACGTGCGCCAGCTCTGGTCCTTCCTTTTACCAAGCAGGAAATGTTTCTGTGGGCTGTAAAGAATATATTTGAGGAAATAAGAGTGAGTTCCATATATGCATGTATAGGCAGGCAGATCAGTGCTCCCTTTCTGAGCTGAGGTCCTGTTGCGCGCCAGTCCTTTTTCTTCGATTCCAAATAGTAACTCTCTTATCCCTTTTCTATACCATATCTAACTGGCCAGCAAATATCTACCCGCCACGCAAATATCTATCCACCAATTTAAAGGAAAATAGATAGGAATAGTTTAAACTGTAATAAATCAAGGAACCATGTTGGTGATACATTGAAAGCTTCTAGTACAGGTATGGGACCTGTTATCCAGAATGCTCGGCACCTAGAGTTTTCAGGAAAAGGTATCTTTTCGTAATTTGGATCTTCATACCTTAAGTCTACTAGAATATCATGTAAACATTAAATAAACCCAGCAGGCTGATTTTGCTTCCAATAAGGATTAGTTATATCTTAGTTTGGATCAGTAGCGATCCTAGAGGGGGGCGGGCCCTGGTGCGTGACGCGCAGCCGGGCCCGCCCCCCTCCGTATGGCCGCATTTTCAGCGGCGCACGGACTGCCGGAGGGCCCTGAGGGGTTGTGGGCCCTGGCCCGCTCGCACCCCCTGCTCAACCCGGTAGTTCCGCCACTGGTTTGGATCAAGTACAACGTACTGTTTTATTTAGGAAATTATTTAGATTTAGATTATTTGGATAAAATGGAGTCTATGAGAGATGACCTTTCCATAATCTGAGCTTTCTGGATAACTGGCTTCTGGATAATGGATCCCATACCCGTAGATTAATTAATAAGCAAATTATTGTGTTATAAGGATTTTCCTGCAGAATTTGCATATATCAAAGGGGCTCGTTTCAGAATGAAACCTTTACGTTTTTGTAAACTTTATTGTGTCAGTGTTTGGTTCTGTACCGTAGGCTCAAAGTGCAGCCGCAGGATAATCAGATCCTTCCCAGCCATTTAGTCTGCAGAGGGCACTTATGCCAAGTGATTAGAGTGTTTGTTTTAATGAATACTGCTTTCCAGTAAAGCCTTTCATAGTTATCGGTGCCTTGTTGGGCACCTTATTCAGGAACAACTTAGCATGCATGTAGGAATGGTCCCCCCGTGTGTATTAATTGTGATTAAATAACAATCAAGAGGAAATGGAAGAAAGTAATCCTTTATTTGAAAGGGAACCGCTTTGAATGACAAGTGGGGAGGCTGCATATCCCAATGTCGAATATTTACATGGTAATTTTGTTTCCATGGAGATGAGGGGAACTTCTTGCACTGCAAATCACTAACAGCAGGGTGTCTTTGCCTTTTTTCTTGTTTACAGAAATAGAGGCCAAGGAAGCATGTGACTGGCTACGGGCAGCGGGATTCCCACAGTACGCGCAGCTCTACGAAGGTATGTCAAATCTTTATTTTTTAATAAACATATATTATTGGAGGGTGCAAATGTGTTTTTGAGTAATGCTATCAATCGAAGTTAGAGGTTTCAAGAAGTTAGACTGTATAAAGGTTATCTTTCTTAAACATTGAATATACTTCAAAAAAAAGTAGAGTTTAATTGCTGCCCCCCAATTGTAATTTCTTCTGTAGAAAGAGTGGCCATGGACACACAGATAATATTGAACTAAACAAATTTTCATACAATATTCGGTGTGTGTTTGGTGGGAGACGAGCCAACCAATATCAGCAGAAGACTTATATATCGGTCAGGCTGGCCAGAAAATTTTGATAGGGCACCTTTGAAGGCACCCAAACATCGGCCATTGTTAGTGCTGAATCGTCAGATACAGTTAGAATTCCATTGTTTCTACCTGTATATCTGACGATTCAGCTCTACACGTGTGTATTGAAACGAACAGTCTTCCCTAGAAAGATCTTTTCCAGGAAAGATAGTAATTGTGACGTCTGTGGCCACCTTTAGTTCTGCTCTACCACAATGGCTTTTTGTAATGCTCACATGCTTTTGCAGAACCGGACGGTATAATTCTTAATATTGTGAAATATAAGATAGGGGCCATGCAGTGACCCCTTCTCCCCTCCCCAACTTTACCACCCGCACTCCACAACATTCTCCAGTTCCTCCATACCTGGAAATAAAATGCTTGTTGGCCGTCGCCTTCAGAGAACTTGGTGAAGAAGTAATTTGCTCGGACATGGCAGCCATGTTTTTTTTTACTTGGTATGTTGTAGCGGGCTATACTGGGAGTGTGGTTGGTGAGAGGCCCTGTTATGTATGTATTCTTTTTTTCTATTGGCTCGCTGGGTTTCTAGTGCCAGTTGTTTGTAACAAGTAGCTCTGCTGCTGAAATGGCTTGCTCGTGGTTGCGTATAGAACTCTTATCTATTTTCAAGTCTTCAGACAGGCATGTCTCATTGCTACTGTTTTCCTCTTACTTTGATAGGATGAGTAAAGGTGGCCATACATGGGCCGAGAAAAGCTGCCAACAGACCGTGTCGGCAGCTTATTGGCCCGTGTATGGGGCCCCACGACGGGCTTCACCGATCAAGATCTGGCCGAAAGTTGGCCAGATCTCGATCGGATGGGACAGAAAATCCCGTCGGATCGCGGCCACATCGATTCGTTGATGTGGTCCCGGGATCCGACCGCCTGTTTGGGCATCGTTAGGATACGATCGTTGGGTTGCTAGATGTTTCTACACCTAGTACATGCGTTGTTGTTGTTTTTCATTATTAAACTTTACCCCCAAATGCTAAGAGAAGTTGCCGTTATGGGTTTGCCAATTTTGATACATGGTGGTGCAGTGGTTATCACTGCTTACGTGTTGTAGTGGAGTCCCCAGGTTCAATTTCAGATTGGTCACTGTCTGCAAGGATTTTGTATGTTCCCCCAGGAAAGTATGTTTTGTTTTGTTTTTTGTTCTTTTTTTTGGTACTCCTTCCAATTACATGCAGGTTATTGGCTCCTGATAAAACAGTCCACAGAATATGTAATTACGATTATATAATCTTGATAAAGCAATGCAGAAGTTTCAATAAAGCCTTATAATAATGTTTAAATTGTATAAGTAGCTCCTACATTCTTTATTGCTTTCTAGCTAAAAATTGTGTGGGTGATGTTATATAAAATGATTCCCAAGAATGAGAGCGCTTTTCTGAGAAAGAAGGAAGACTGGGTCTTGCCAATCATGTTCAGGAGACATTCCATGCTGAGAAGAGGTTAGCAGGCTACAGGGTGCCAAAAACAACACACAGAGTGGCTCCTCTTCCAGATTTCAGCCAGTGAATGTCATTTGCTATGAAAGGTTCCACAGCAGTTATTTTCATTTGCTATTCAGCAGTTATAAAAGAAAATCAATTCCCTTTCATGATATCACGCAGAGAAGGGGGTACATTGGTCACCTAAGCTTTAGTTGTGCTGGTAGCTGTGGCCTCTCAAATTTCACACCGTTCAGTAAATTTCATTCCTCTTGCACCTAGTGCATCTTGTTCACACTGAATAGAGTCAAACTGTGTCGCGCTTGATTAGTCAGAAGCTATTTCACTTAAATAATAGTATATTGTACAGTGTCGGCTCCACCTGGTTCCTTGAAGAAATCTATCATGGCGACTTGCAACAAACTAAATTCCCAACAGCCTTCAGACTACATAAAAGGGTGTGAGGATCATTGCAACCAGATAAATTGTTGGAGTATGTTGCCCCTGGATAAATATATTGATATTCACAGGGAAAGCACTATGAACTATTGGGCTAGAAACCGTTTGTAGCGTATGCATAGAGCTACTGGCACAGACTCCATAAGATTTGAGAACTTCCAGGTTGAAATATGCAGACATAATAGTCAGATGGCTTGTGCACCTGGGCTACTGCCCGAGGTAGAGCTGAAATCAGTCAGTATAGTTCAGCAATCTAATTTTGGCCCCTGTGTGGCCCTAGTCTTATGGAGTCTTTGTCCATCCCCATCTTGGTGTTTCCAGGTATGCATAGAGTGTTCTCCACTTGAGCATGCTCAATAAGCACCCAGAGCTCCCCCAAAGCACACTGAGAATGTTCTGGGCCATTAACACCAGGGAGAAAGATAACAACATTAGAAAGAAATGGATAAATCATAAGTGAGTCACGAACCAGAAGCCTGGACAGCACTCTGACTGTTGCTTTCTCCAAGAGCTTATATCAGCTAGTAGGGAAACACCTGATACATCTCTGTGCCGCCTGTGATATCCATGAATGGAATAAGTCATGCCTTTTCAGACCCAAAACCACCTGTCACAACTAGTAGCAGTGCTAGTGCTTTCTTTGCCAACTAAAATACACCAGCAGAGTCATGCATAATGTCTTCCTGGCCCATTCTCTGGCGTAAAGACATATCTACAAAAAGGAGTTTGAGCCAGTGAAATCCGAGAAATTGTTAGTTTGAACATACACCCATTTTTCTAGAATTCCCATATATTGCTCTTCCAACTACAAAGAGTATACACTGATCACGAAACAGAGCTATTGTCCCTCTTTTGGAGTGGAGGAGGGTGGACAAAGAGCCAATGTAGAATCCAATCCGCAGTTGGCTCTGTTGGTCTTCTGCAGAAAAACTAGTCTAAACACAATGTTGATTAGTTGCGGGTTACTACCGCAGAGTCCAGTTTACATCTGTTTTGTGAGTACAACCATTGTGCAGTTAGTCCTGTTCATAAGAATCATCATTTTGAGCTACTGGTATATCCCCTATTGCCTTCTAGTTATTTATGCCCCAAAGAATTTGGTGTAAAATATGTAGTTGCACAGGCGCAGGAGAGGTACTAATTACAAACTGAAACCTGTTACGTACCGTTCCAAGAACACAGTATATATATATCTCTGAAAGAAAAGCTCTGTTCTGTCAGGGCCCGAAGGCTCTGTTGTAGTGAGGACCAAGGAGGAGACACAACACCAAGTTCGCAGTACAAAGGGTTTATCAGAAGAATAGTCGAAATCAGGCAAATGGTCAATACAGGCGGCAAGAATCAGAATCGATGAAACAGGCAAGAAGTCGGTACACGGAAAAGAATAATCAGGAAAATCACACCCAGGAACTATACGAGATAGACCTACAATTGGGCAAGGAGAGAAAGGGAACATGGGAATAAATAGTCCACAGTTGGCGCCAAAACTTGACGCTGTGACGTCATGACGCTGACGCCGGCGTCCTCACGTTGACGTCCTGACGCCGACGCACGTTTTGACGCCGGCGTCCATTTCGTCGCCGGCGACCAATCCTGGGGCGACACGTTTCCGTCGCAGGCATATCAGAACCAGGAAGGGCCGCATGGTGGAGCAGGAAGTCGCCATCTTGGACATCTAGAGAGGTGAGTACTTCGTTTTCCATTACATGTTCCAAGGAAAGACATTTTTTTGGTCCTCTTTCTTTAGTTTCCTGTTGAGTTTTCAATTGTCCTGGCATGGTGATTGCAATAGATCTCAGGATTTTAGTATGGCGTTAGCAATTCAGACATTTCCCAATACATTTTGTTGCTTTTTTAGGATATGTCTTCTTTTAAAATGGGATCTATACTAAGTTATTTGGTACTAGTAAGACTACTTTGGGCAGGATGGGATGGAAAAATAACAATGGGAAGTATACCGTCCCAACTGCATTTTATTTCTATTATAAGCATCTAATTGTGGTGAACTGTAAAATAACCTGTAGACGTTCAATGTTAATCAGCACATGGCTGTGACCCTGTGGCTGAACTACAAACCCCAGAAACCAGCCAGATTCTAACGCATAACAAAGTGCCTTATGGGCACGAAACACATGTTCACTTTTAATTAGTATTGAAATATATAACTTTTTACTTCATATTTTGTGGGCCCTGTGGATTTTCTAGTGTGCCTGGACCCCCTTCATTAATATTGCTGTCAGATTCTACCCTCACATTTTTAATGCAAACACAGTACATTATTGTGCTCATATTGTGGTGTTCAGCTGCAGTTCAGGAACTTTTCTTTGGTTCTCACGTTTCATATCCACTTACTTTTGGAAAAATACTAAAATGTTGTCAGCATTGGTAATGTAGCAGCCAGTCTCTCGGCTAATCTTTATACATATGTTTATATAACTTTGCAGAACCAGATAGGCCAAATATTTATCTTCAGATAGGATACTCCAAATTATTTAGCTCTTTGATCTTCCGCAGATGGTTTATATTCAACTTGCTAACTCTTTGCCTCTGTGCTTTTATCTTCCTATTGCCCATCTAATGTGACCTCTTGTGTGTGTGTCCCATGTGAATACTATCAAGGCTGCTCCAACATGTGAAAGAAGCATGACTGTGGTATTTGAGATGGCACCAGGCATAATTTATCTTGGAGGATTTTTTGCTTGGTTTCCAAAGGACAGACCAGGAAACATCTGGTTCCTGTAACTGTTAGAAACCCAACACATTTAGCATCTGCCTCCTCCTCCTCCGTGATAGAAGAAGAAGAAAATTTCATAAAGCTTTGGTTCCCAAAAATGCAGAAATCGTCCCATTTCCTTCCTGTTGAGGAAAGTCTTTCAGGAGTTTTTTGTGATGTGTTGGAAATAGTACAAGTTGAAGCCTTGTTTTATTGATGAGAGTGTATCAAGTAGAATTGTTTTTGGGGGGTTTTGTTTAGGTTCCTTTTAAATTATACCAACGATCACAAATGAAGGAAGAAAGCCCTCTTTGCTTCCCGTTTCTGTTTTTCAAGTAAATATAGGGTTCTAACCTCCCAAGAATTTCATACACCTTCTTCCTTCATCTGTGAGCAAATCGGGCTTGGCATAGTTAGAAGTTGAGGAGCACTGAAAAATGGAGATTATGTGGTGTGTGGAAGTTTAACTGTATTCATTATACAAATAATGCCATAGCAGGTGCAAACAATATAGGTATGGGACCTGTTAACAGAATGCTCAGGACCTGGAGTTTTTTTTGGAGAAGGGATTTCGGTAATTTGGATCATCAAACCTTCTACTAGAAAATCATGTAAACATTAAATAAACCCAATAGGCTGATTTTTAGTCCAATGAGGGTTCATATCTTAGTTGAGATCAAGTACAAGGTACAACAGATCCTACACCTGTACTTCCTACTCATATGTACACATGCAGTAAAGAAAGAAAGTTCTGTGCACTCAGTATGATGTAATTTCAGCCTCATGGATTATAAATACTGTACTAGTTGTAAGTAGGATATCATTTCAATCACAGTTTTGTGTCCGTAGTGGTGAAAATAACGACTTAAGAGCAATCCAAGCTGTCAACTACACAACATTCAGCTAAATTCAAAGACCTTAATCAGGGATGTAAAAGTTGTTGCCCTCCAACTGTTTTCCTTAGAACTCTAGGCATTCCCAGCCAGTTGCTCTTCACATCATCTTGATGACCAAAAACTTGTAATTGCTATCATAGGACTTGGGTAAGAAAAATGTGGTAGTGCTGTGAAGAGTTGTATGCCATGAATTATTTTGCCAATTTTATATGTGCAGTCTAATATAAATTTAGTTGGGATCAAGCACAAGGTACTATTTTATTACAGAGAAAAAGGAAAACATTGTTAAAAATTTGGATAACATGGGAGACAGCCTTTCCGTAATTCTGAACTTTCTAGATAATGGTTTTCGGATAACTGATCCCATACCTGTATGTCAGTTAGCAATTTGTAAGCTCAGGATGCATTATAAACAACCGATTTTTTTGTCCTAAAATTTTCTGTGCATATTTCATAAATTTGTCCACATGCCTCTAACTGTATTTTTTCTTTAACCACACAGATCTGCTTTTTCCTATTGACATCTCCTCGGTAAAGAAGGACCATGACTTCTTGGACAGGGATGCAATCGAGGCATTGTGCAGGTCAGTGCCAAATCTTAATCTGCTCGTTGTTTTTGTGCCAGGGGGATTACTTGCTAATGTTGTACATGGCTGAAAGGCGTTTAGATAAAAAGAAAGATGGAGCACTTTAATGCATATACAATGTCACAATTGTTTTTATATCCCATGTTCTTTGGATAACATTGAATGTTTAAAAGTGGGGGTTAAAAAAAGGCCAGTTTCATTGCCTAATGACTACAAAAATGAAGCCAGTCATGTGTCTTAAGTTGTACTCAGTGTGCAAACTCTTCCAAGAATGCTTGAATAGGAATTTAGTTGTCCCATATTGAAAACCACTGACCCTTGTCACTGGAAATCATACAGAAGTGTCTGGTTTTAGTTCTTACCTAATTAATTGCCATCATTAGCTGTAATTCCTTAGTATTTACTTTTAGCTCTTCTTTTGAAGCCAGTGCAAAAGGACAGCGGTAGCACCTGGGTCACCACTCCGGCTTATGCACATCCACAAGTGATAACAAGGGATATAGTCCCCCGCTGGTCATTCTAAAGACTTTCACTAAAGGCTTTGATTAGCAGGTTCACGTAGGGATCAGTGAACCAACCTTGTTGACTTGATGTTCTGGTGTGTCCACATCTGTATTTTGAATTTTGTATTTATTTGGGGGTTGTTTATGATTGTAGAATGGTAGCAAGGTGCTGGAATTGACACCAGCCAGAGGCGCCAGCTCTCTTTTGCTGCCTGGGTTAGAACCGAGCAAGTATCAGGTAAGCACCTGGATTCATTGTGGTAGACAAATGGATGTCATAATTCATCCTTATGAAGTTTCACCATGGATACCATTACATTGTATTTACAGTTGCAATTGATAGAATCTGTTACAGATAAACTGTTGTTTAGGGTCCACATTGTGATCAATGGTCATCCAAATGAATCACATGAATGACAATGATGATCATGAAGAATTTCCATACTTGGTAAATGAGCCCTATCATGTTTACATAATAACTTTCCACCATTTGAGTTTATTGGCCCAGTAATACTGACGACTGAGGCAAGACCTACGTATTTAGCACAATGATTGATTCTGGGCATTTTGTAGTTAGTTGTTGATGCAATACATTTGTGCGTTGTATGTGTAGGAGAGTCTAGATTTGTGTCTGTGTCCTTACAGTTGACTAAGCAAAGCATGTGCAAGGTCACAAACGCTATGTATTATGTTGTGCAAATAAATTAAGGTTTACTGGAAATTCAATCTTGGTTACTCTTGTGTGGCTTTTCATTGACACCAAGTGTGTCAAATTTTGAGTAAATTTTAACATTATTTACAACTTTTATGATTATTTCAGTGAAAGTGTATCTGTCTGAGAGCAGACTCTTCTGTATCTGTTTTCAGCTGCTGGTGCAAATGTCTTCATTCCAGGGCAAACGAATATAAGTGCCTATATTTTATTTTTCTGTCTGGGATTTCTGCCAGACAGCCGTTTACAAACTGGACAGCACTTGCCAATTCCAGGCTTTCCAATTTAAAAACAGACAGGTCTCAACCCTACTGAAGATCATTTTTGCAGATCAAAGCCATTAGACAAGGTGGGGAAGGCAGCCTACTTTAAGGGGCAGATTTATCAAGGGTCGAATATTAAATCAAAATTTCCGAGTGTCAAAATTCACACATTCAAATTTTAATCCCTCCTAATCGAATATAAATTTGAATGTTAGATTTATCACAGCTCAACCATGGAAACAGTCCTAATTCGGATATTTGGCACCTAAAACCTGCCGAGTTCATGTACAAATCAATGGCAGAGGTCCGTTGAGTCATTTGGAGATATTAATAGCCTTTCTTTTTTTGGGGAGCAGATAATTCTGCTATGTGCACACAAAAAAATCTTTTGTGTGTAGTTTTTAAAAATTGTTTGCTTAAGCCAGAATTCATACAAAATGTTGTGTTTTCATACAAAAAAAACATTGTGCGCACCAAACTTTGTGTGTGTTGGCCTCAAAAAGTGTGTGCTCCCACACAAGTGTAGACCTTAGAGCAGTGATCCCCAACCAGTAGCTTGTGAGCAACATGTTGCTCTCCAACCGCTAGAATGTTGCTCCCAGTGGCCTCAAAGCAGGTGCTTATTTTTGAATTCCAGGCTTGGAGGCAAGTTTTAGTTGCATAAAAACCATTAGTACTACCAAACAGATCCTCAAAGTAGGTTGACAATCCACATAGATGCTACTAAATGGCCAATCACAGCACCTATTTGGCACCCCAAGAACATTTTTCATGCTAGTGTTGCTCCCCAACTCCTTTTTCTTCTGAATGTTGCTCACGGGTTCACAAGGTTGGGGATCCCTGCCTTAGAGGGAACATTGCTTGCAGCCCTTTTATCAGTACAGCCCTCTCTTCCTAATCATCATAAAAACTTACAGTATATCAGAATATTGTGTTGCCTTTCTGTCCCTAATACAAAGGTGTCACCATCTGATTGTTACAGCTCATTAAAGGCCTGCATCTTGATCTTGATTAGCACAGGTAATCAAAATGATTGTAAAAGGTGTTAATCCTGAGTTAAGAATGTCACGTCTTGCTTCAATGTCCATAGAAACCCTATAATCTATAACCAACCCAGAAGGCGTGTACTGATCAGAATCCATCTGTGGAGCCAAAGGTGACACCCTTACCCTGGAGTAATGTTTTATGTATACAAGGAGGACAGACGTTTGACTACTGTTTGGTCCATCTGTTTGTTCAATGCAGTTTGTAAAAAAAAAACAAATGCCTTCATGTTGTTCAGTAGTCTTGGCCTAGTTTAGAGCTGTTCATTATCTTAAGGCTATGGCACATGCAGTTTCTTGATGCTGGAGATTGGTCGTTAAATGTACAAACATGCTTAGGAATGTTAGAGTACAGGAGAGACTTACATCAGAGCCTCCCATTTTTCCATTAGGAAGCAGCATCTATAACATGACTATGAATATGGTCCATACGCCAATAACGTTGCGCCATTATTTATTTTTAAAGTAGGGATCTGCATAACTGGCATCTTGGAGAATTCACAGCATTTCTGCACTGAACTGTAACACATTTGAGTTTGGGGTAGGGAGGCTCCTCCGTTAAATACAGACAGGGCTCATTTAACTGGGACTTTCCAGACTGCCATGTAACACAAACAACCTTACCAGCATAGGCTTTGACTACATAGGAAGGAATTGAAGCAAAATTAATAGAATTCAGTCATTCTGTTTTAGAAGCATGTTCATATTTGGACGTTTAAACATGATATGATTTTTACTTCTTTACAAAGCCCACAATTTAGGTACAGGTATGGGATCCGTTATCCGGAAGCCCATTATCCAGTAAGACTCCATTTAATCGGAATAATTCCTGTTATGATTTCCTTTTTCTCTTTAATAATAAAAGTTTTTTTTGTACTTGATCCCAACTAAGATTAATAATTAATCCTTATTGGAAGCAAAACCAGCCTATTGGGTTTATTAAGGGTAAGGCCAGACGAGGAGATTCGGGGAGATTTTGTCGCCTGCCTCACTGAGGCAACTTTGGGCGACTATTGAAAACGCATCACCGCGTGTGCATTAGCGCAGGCGATTTTGCGCTGTAGCCTATGGGGAAAAGACGCTGAGGCAGTTCGGGGAGATAGTCGCGCAAAAGACGTGGCGATAAGTCGCCAGGCGACAAAATCTCCCCGAATCTCCTCGTCTGGCCTTACCCTTAGGGGCAGATTTATCAAAGGTCGATTTTCAAAGTGGAAAATACTTTATTTTATTTTATACATCGTAAGATCGTACTCCGATCGTACATTTCGAACGATTTTATCGTACGATCATACAATCTTCCTTCGAATCCAAAAAACTTATATCCAAATATGCTCTGGCAGGTCCCCATAGGCTAAACATCAATTCGGCAGGTTTAAGTTCGCAAAGTATTGAAGTCGAAGTTTTTTATAAAGAGACAGTACTTCGATTATCAAATGGTCGAATAGTCGAACGATTTTTACTTAGATTCGAAGTCGTAGTATCCTATTCGATGGTCGAAGTATCCAAAATATTACTTAGAATTTCGAATTTTTTTACTTCGAAGATTCCCTCAAATTCACTTCGACCATTGATAAATCTGCCCCTTAATGTTTACATGATTTTCTAGTAAACTTAAGACATTAAGATCTAAATTACGTAAAGATCCATTATCTGGAAAACCCCAGGTTCCGACCATTCTGGATATCTGTATTCATTTCATATGTTCTTAAAGTGGTGTTTATTGAGACTCCCTTTCAAAAACATCCCCTTGTTGGATTTTTCCACTATATTGTGTTGAACTGTAGTGTGTTTAATTTCTTGATAAGATATGGAAACGAAAGACTTGCGTAATGAGTGGACTGCCCTTGTCCATAGAGGTCTTTCATTGACCTCCAAGTTCTAACTCGTGTGCTTGTGTCTTTTTTTATATGTAGATAAGGTCTAAGTCCGCTTGTACGAACACTGCAGTAGCTGAAACTCTAGGCACCATCTTATTCTTGTGATTCAACGTACATTTCTTTTTCTCCTTCTGTAGGCGATTGAATACTTTAAACAAGTGTGCTGTGATGAAATTAGAAATTAGCCCAAACAGGAAAAGGGTAAGTGTATTTCACTGCTTCTTACATTTCTTGACTGTGGCCTAGTAAATAATGACTTTTGCTTAACAGGATAGATTTATAGTATGTGGAATTGGAGCGGCCTGGACTTTTGTAAATGGGTTCTGTAAGGCTGCATGGGGGCTAACTAATTAACCCCAGAAATGGAAGAGATTGCAGAGTAATAAATCACTTAGAGAGAAAAATATCATTCCTACTTCTTTCTGAGAGTTAAACTCCTTACTAATTATTTCCTGCTTAATGGCAATTACCTCTTTGCGATAACATTTCCTTTGATTTATAATATAATTTCTAGATGATTGTATAAGGGTCTCACTTTCCCTTATTAGCTATAATATGAGATTTTCTCATTTTAAATATGAAACAATGATAGATTGATATAAAATGCACCCTAAATGATACGGCTTGTTCTAAACAGCATTCCATGATTTTGTTAAGGTTCTTAATTAGCTCCTATTATACAGATATGGTAATGTATATCATTATTCAGGAATGCAGAGTCTAGCAAAAAGTCCAATTACACAGAAGAAATTACAATTTCTTTAAATTAAGACATTTATACTGTACCTTGTTATAGAACATTGTTAAACGAAACCTTCAGATTGTGTTGGATTCACTAAATGGCTAAAAAGTCTATATTTCATAAATTTTTAGACATTACAGAGCAGTACATAGCTTCACACTGCAAGTCTCTCTTCTACCCCTGGTACTTTTATAGTTAATGATTTGACTTAGTAGGTGGGGGATGGGGGTAAAAGTTGTGGTTAAGCATTGTTTTCAACTCCAGCATCCCTTAAGGGAAATAGTTTGCAAACACCCATGAATGGTCATTAATCCAATTCTCTATTCATTGTGTCTCTTTAAAGTTGTTGTGTGTTTTTTGAGTCCTTTATAATTAACTTATAACAGAGGAGACTGTTAACATAAAATGCTTGATTCTAGTTTTTCTGCCTTTTTGTACTTTAATTAAAATGTAACCTGGGATAAAACATATAACAAAGCCCATTTATGATTTTTTTTATTTGAGCTTTTCCGAAATTCAATCACAAAAAAAAAAAAATCACTATTCATTTTGTTTCTTGAATAATCGAACGCTAGCATCTTTACAAAATAACTTGACTGTGTTCTTTTATGGAACGAAACAAGATTGCAACAAAAATCCATTCGTTTTTTACTATTTTATATAAAAATAAAATATTGAAATCACACTGACCGTTGACTTATATTGAAGCTTGCCAGGTTTTTTTTCTATTTTTCGTCTTATGAAAAAAAACGATATCTTGAGTTTTATTAAATAGGCCCCTCAGAATTTAAGATAGCCTTTGCTATGTGTAAGCTGCATGGAACAGAGATTCTGAACTCTTGAAAATCTCTACAACAGTATCAAAACTGCAACATTTTTAAAATAAATCCAGCTGAAAGGTCTCCCCACTCTGCAGCTTAGGCTATCCTTTAGTGTTTATTAGCAAGCTTAAGTTTCCATTGTAAGCAGTTAATATTAAGTAGATTACCAAGCAATTTTAAAAAAAACAAAAACCGAAATCAGTTGGGTCCAAACATTGTTTTTAATGTATGTATTCTGTGATCTGTAGAGTGAAGAGTCTGATGAAGATGAACCATGTGCAATCAGTGGTAAATGGACATTTCAAAGGCACAGTAAGAGGTGGTCTCGACTGGAAGAATTTGAAGTCTTTCCTCTTGGTCAAGGACCAAAAGCACTGCTGTCTGATGCACACCAGCTGGCAAATGCAACTAGCCAGGACAGTATTCTCACGGAAATCAGTGAGCGCCAAGATGTAGTATCAATTACCAGCACCAGCAGTGAAAGTCCCAGAGCACACCTTCCTAGTGAGGCCAGCACAACAAGAACAAATTCTGTCACCAGCATTTGTTCTTCTGGAAATTTTATTGCCAACGATGACTCATTTGGGAGCCTTCCATCACCAACAGAGCTTTCCAATTTTAATTTCACCTCCAAGGCTAACCAAAAGAACTCAAAGTCCAGAACAAAGAGCCTCCTTAAGAGGATGGAAAGCCTAAAAATCAAAAGCTCTAACAGTAAAAAGAAGTCGCATTCCAAACTGGGTCTGATTATTAGTGAACCTATCCTCCAAGAAGCGGTGGATGATGATAAGCTAAAGCAACTTAACTGTGTAGACATTTCTTCCCTTAATGGCAATCATATCAATGCACCCAAGGTGCGGAAAAGAAGCATATCAAACTCAACTCAGACAAGTAGCAGCAGTAGCCAATCAGAGACTAGCAGTGCTGTGAGCACTCCCAGTCCGGTAACAAGGACAAGGAGCTTAAGTGCCTGCCATAAAAGAGTAGGTATGTACTTAGAGGGCTTTGACCCTTTCAATCAGTCAACATTTAGTGATGTCCTAGAACAGAACTATAAAAACCAAAGGACTTTTGGTGAGGACGCTGTGTTTTTTATTCCTGAAGACCACAAACCTGGCACCTTTCCCAAGGCACTTTCAAATGGCAATTTGTCTCCTTCTGACAGTAGCACCTCTGTCAACTGGAGAACTGGGAGTTTCCATGGACATGACAACCACAGCTTTACAAGGGAAAATAGCATCAGCAGCTGCAAAAGTTCAGTTAGCAGCCAAAGACGGAATTCTTGTTGTTCTGAAGGAAGCCGCTTGAGTATTTATGACAATGTACCAGGCACTCTACTGTATTCCAGTAACAGCGACCTGGCTGATCTGGAAAATGAAGACATCTTTCCAGAACTTGATGACATATTATACCATGTCAAGGGGATGCAAAGGATTGTGAATCAGTGGTCAGAGAAATTTTATGATGAAGGAGATTCTGATTCTGCTTTAGATTCTGTGTCTCCCTGCCCTTCCTCTCCCAAGCAGATACATTTGGATATTGACAATGACTGCAATGCTCTTAGTGATCTTGATAGCACAGGAAATTCATTTAACGATTGTGTAGAAGCAACAGTAATCCAGGCACGGAGAGACTCCGGAGTTGGGGCTTCTCTGACGCGAACTAACAGGTTTGTACTTTTATTTTTCATTCCTTTGCTTTGGGTCAATAGTGCAATAGGATTTACCACATGTATGGCCAAAGTTGAATAACATGAACTTTAGGGTCAGGGCACACACTCAGATTCAGGGAGATTGTTCTCCAATCCGTTTTCCGAAGATGCCCGAAGTTGCCTCAAGAGGAAACTACGTGCAACTTCGGAAAACGAAGTGGTCCGAGTGCCATCCTGCTGGCATTCTAGCCGGTGGGAGGCAGTTCAGGGAGATTAGTTGCCCCGAATTAAAAGGGTAGTGACAATTTTACTATTTGTGAAGACATAATGGAAAATGGACTCTGTGTCAGAGAAATGTGGTTTGTTTTGAAGTCTCTTTCTGCTTGCTTGAAAGAGCTCACTTCCTACTAAATATGTCTCATAGCCACACCCATGTCTCTTTCTGCTTGCCTAGAAGAGCGCTCACTTCCTCTTAAATATATGTCTTGTAGCCACGCCCATTTAAACTGAAGAAGCAACATAGATGATGTTTTTGGTATTTGGTGCTTCTCTAATCACTCTGTGGATCAATATAATCAAACATATTTATTTATAATTATTGTCTCATTACTTTATGCGTTTGGAAAGGTCCTTGGATAAGGAAGTGGGAAAAATTCTATACAATTACAGCAGCAGTAAATGGATACATTTTTAGAATTTAATTTACCATTATTGTGTCTTATAAAGAAGTAACCTCCATTGTAGGGGAGGTCGATTTATTCACATGCAGTTGGTGAGCTTGTTTCTCTTTACTAAACACAGACACCGGTTCAGATGGCACAGCTTCCAGAGCTCCCACCGTCCCAGTTTAAGTTCTGCTTCGTTGCAGATTAACTGCCAGTCCGTGACTCAGATCAACTTGCTGCAGAAGTTTTCACTCTTAAAGTTAACTGCTCTTCTGGAAAAATATACCCCTTCCAACAAGCACGGCTTCAGCTGGTAGGTCAAGCAAAAATCTATAGTTGCTTCAACATTATAGTAATCATCTTAGATTTCGATCAAGAGTTTGTAAGACTATGTAATTGGTGCTATTTGTTATTTTTGTACTAATACTTGCCAGTTAATCTTAACCCTCTTTGATGCCCCCAATGAGAGGGCCAGTTGGTAATAAGCAGCAAGTACTGCTGTCCAAAAGTAGGCCGGTGTCAGGCTATACTGCTTTTCTGTCCTGTATTTATAAATAATCGATCTTTTATATATGCTCAGTTAATGCAACCAACAAAAGATGTCTCTGTCTGCAGATATCTGAATAGATAAACACATAGATCATAAGCATTATGGCAAATATAGCACATACACCTTGTACATGCTACATTAGCTATAGCTTTCCTTTGGGCGAATCTGTGAAAACAACTCACAGCCGGGACTTCCATCGTCGTTCATGCACATAATTGCAGATTTGTTTTGTAGACAGCTGCTGTGGGATTTCGGAGATGCACATAAACACTACACATTGCATCTATAATATATATATATATATATATATATATATATATATATATATATATATATATATACTGTATATATCATCTTTAGCTTCATCCTCACCACAAGAATCTCTGAACACATGGCATCAAAGCCTTCCCCATTCAAAGCAGCTATTATCTCTATTCTGGTAAATGTGTATGTTGTTTGTTGTAAACACTGGAACGGGTGCTGACTGATCACGCCTGAATGCTTCACATTCTCCATGGATTCCGTCACCCCTTTTTCTTCTGCTCTAGCTTCTCTCTGTTAATGAACGGATTCCCTTTGTTTATCCGCCTAAACATTATTCAGCTGGACTTGCTTCTGTTAATGGCCCATGTTTCATATATTATAATAGTGTAAAAGATTTGCCCCTTTACCTTTGGTGTACTACAACTCCCGGCATCCTTTAGCTAATGACTCAAAATGCAGTAAGTCACAACACCCATATAATATATATACCAGGGGTCCCCAACCTCTTTTACTCGTGAGCCTTTTTCAAATCAAGAAAAGTTGGGGATCAGCACAAGCATGAAGAAAGTCCTAGGGGATGCCAAATAAAGGCTGTGATTGGCTATTTGGTAGCCACTTTGTTGATTTGCAGTGCTATGAGAGGCTCTGTTTGGCAGTACATTTGGTTTTATGCAACCAAAACTTGTCTCCAAGCCAAGAATTGAAAAATAAATATCCACTTTGAGGCCACTGGGAGAAACATCCAAGTAGTTGGTGAGCAACATGTTACTCGTGAGCCACTGGTTGAGGACCAGTGATATATACAGCTATAACGACACCCATCTTTGTAATGTAAAGATATTAAAAGTTACTAAGAGTTCTATAAAGGGCAAAGATCTGCAGACTGAGTGCTTTTATAAAGGACATGGAACTCCACATGACTTCTGATATCCTTATGTTTATCATAAATCGGGGGTCTGCAGCCCAATCCCTCCAGATGCTGCATTCACATTTCAGTGTGTTCTGGAGTTGGTAGTACGGGTATGGGGCCTGCTATTCAGAATGCTTGGGACCTGGGTTTTCCAGATAACAGATCCGTAATTTGGATCTTCATACCTTAAGTCTACTAGAAAATCATTTCAACATTAAATAAACCCAACAGGCTGGTTTTGCTTTGGATATTATTTGGATAAAGTGGAGTCAGCCTTCTGTTATTCTGAGCTTTCCGGATAACTGGTTTCTGGATAATGGATCCCATACCTGTATAGCAACAGAACTGGCTTTCTAAGTGTTGCTGTGCATCTACTGTTGATGGATAAAGTATGTGCCTCACTATACCAGTAGCTCCTGTGTTATTTATAGATTTGGGGTTTGATGCACTGTATTCTTTCTGTAAAGGTTTCTTGCAAGCCAGTGGAATACCTGGGTTTAGTTCAATGCATAAGCAGTGGTCGATATGGATGTGTAAAGTGTGGCAAATAACCCCGTGCAGAAACAAATATCCTTTTTTGTATTTTCCCCATTCTGGATACTTTAGTTGAATATGTGAGTTGAGAAGTCTGTTCTACAGAATTGTTCCTTTGTGGATCTCGTTTCCTCACTCGCTTCCATCCGCCTTTCACTTTCAAATCAGTCATTTGTAGATGTGATGTTTCTGGCTGGCGGCATTCGGTGCTTAACATCAGATCCCTGCTGTTGCGCATACTGCTGGCTGGCAGATCTTCATTCGGCCCTTTGTTAGCAACAAATCTCGCTGCACAAAACCTCCTTTGTAATCCCGGCCACTTTCTTCTAGATAAAGAGCACAGAGTAAAAAAAAGTCACACTATTAGGGGGTCACAACCTACCCGATTTATTGACTTTCTTTTCTGTTCTGGCAAAGGCTTAATTATTCCGCTCAGTAAATTTGTTAATGGGCCCGTATCTTTTGGGGTTCTGTTTATTTTGTTGCCACAAGTCCCTGTGCAGTAACTATAATACGGAGAGAATACTTTCTATCAAGTTAATGGGAAATATACTGTGATGTACCAGGACAAAGCCAATTGTACACATAGGGGTTAAGTCTTTAGTTTACTCGGGTTTTGTAATCCATATGAACCAATGAGCAGGTAACATTTACATTCGGCCTGTTTAAATGAAACCAACTTATTGGGTGCTGAACCTGGGCAAAAGATGGGCATACACCTGTAGTTGCAGATCTTTGCCTGATACGGTCACCTATGTGCTGGGCCATATGAGGCAATTTGGAGAGGACTGCACCAACAAACTAATACAGACCTTGTCCCAGTGGAATTTTTATACCTGCCCTATCGGTATCTGCCCAATTTTTGGCCAGATAACTTTTTTTTTTAGGGGTGGGGGCTCATATATGGTCAGAAAAGCTGCCAACTTGGTCTGAAGGGTTCAGCCAACTTGTTTAGTGTCTTTTATAAAATATGGGGCATCACGTTCCTTCTCCAAAAATTCTGCTTACAAGGGTTGCTGTTCTATTGGTTCCTACTAGGGTTGCTGTTCTATTGATTCACTACTTCTAAATAGGATTTATTTACCACCATAGATTATTAATTTTGTTGGAGGTGCCCGTATTTTTCAATCACTTATTTGGCAGCATTTGCACGTATGTATATTAGTAGTATATGAATAATATAAGGAACAAAAACCATGATGGTTTACCCAAACACAAAATATTTAGTGGAGGTATTAGTCTTCATTTCAAGAATTTCAACAGTACAAGTCCAGTTGCTTTACATTTATCTTCATTAGATAACCTTCATAGACCGTCTACAAAGAGCAAGTACACCCCAAGATAAGCCAGTGTGGCCATTACATGATGTTTTTTTAAACAGTTGTCATCCACAAATGTCTGCGAAAATCACATGAAAACAAGTGATTAGATGGGGTGCAGGTGAAAACTGAAAATTTTGGTTGATGATCTTGTGAATTTCATTTTCTGGTAGGACACCTGGCTAGATGCCTTAATAGCAACATCCCAGCGTTTCATCAGTATTGGGATTCAGTATTCACCCATGGAAAAATCATGCAATTCTTGTGCCCGGTTGTGGCCCTTCGTTATTTTATCATAATCTGGCCACCAGAACATGCAGGGTAGAGGATTAATGACCCAGTAAAGTAAATGTTGAACAGTAGCCTCTCTCGCTCAAGGGGGGCTTTGTTAGTGGTGGAACCAGGGGCGATCCTACCCAATTTGCCGCCCGAGGCGGCCTTCGTTTTTGCCGCCTCCCCACGGCACTCACCTTCAACGCCAGATTGGGGTCGGCGGGGGGTCCACGTAGTTAGCAATTGAGCTCTCTGCATTATAAGAGCCGCATGTCCAGGTTTAAAACCGGAAATTCGGCTCTTAGTTACCAGGAGCGACATTTTTGCCGCCCCTGGCAACCAGAGGGGCGCTGCCGCCTGAGGCGAGCGCCTCAACTCGCCTCATTGGCAGAGTGCCCCTGGGTGGAACCCTTCTGTATCATTTGTTACTATGGTAGTAAAAGTATGTATATTGTATATTACATTCATTAATGATTGTTTTTCATGTATTTGAATAGGGCCGTGCCAAAATTTATGAAGCGCGTGAAAGTCCCAGACTACAAGGACCGAAATGTGTTTGGCATTCCTCTTGCAATAAATGTGCAGCGCACTAGTCAGCCATTGCCACAAAGCATCCAACTGGCCATGCGTTACTTACGTAGCCAGTGCTTGGATCAGGTTGGTATTCGCACCCTTTCTGCCGCACAGTTATTTTGTTGTGGTGTTGCACTCCATATTTAATCTTTTTTTTACCCTCCCCTTGGATTACACAGGTGGGGCTTTTCAGAAAATCAGGTGTTAAGTCCAGGATCCTGGCTTTGCGGGAGATAAGTGAAAACAACTCGGACAGCTTGACCTACGAGGGACAGTCTGCGTATGATGTGGCGGACATGTTCAAGCAGTACTTCAGGGACCTGCCTGAGCCACTTTTAACCAGCAAGCTTTCCGAAACTTTCCTGCAAATCTACCAATGTAAGTTTCTGTTCTTTATGTCTTTTTAGTGTTCAGAGTGCTGGGATTTGTAAGAGGGTGCCAGACTTGCTGTTCTGTCACCCCATGTATTATCAGAGACCTAAAGCTTTTTGCTTAGCCTGGAAATAATTTACCACATGCAAAGAGTAAATGTTCCAGATCAGAGGTATCACCAGACCCCTGACAGTGGAGGCTGCTGAGACAACTGGTGAGCCATAGCATTCACGGCCTGCCATTACTTGGGCCTATTCAAGTCTAGGATTACTGGTTTGACAGTAAACTTCTCAAGTCTCCTGATACTCCATTTTATTTTTTTACCTCTGTGTTTATTTTTGTCATTGCTCTTCATCGGATCATGTAATTTGTGCTTGAAACATTTTTTGGCTATTGATTGATACAGAGTGTTTATTGTTGAAGCTGGTTGGCCTGAAAGTATTGGTTTGAAAGCGCTTATTAAAAACAGAAGTGTTCTGGTCAATGTCCACTTAGGCTTATGGAAAACAGAGGTGTCTGTTGTGCTCCGTAACCACAGAGCTGTTGATTTAGGTTTCCACATGCATTTGTCAGGGGCCTGCATTTTTCATGATTTTATTCTTATTCATGCTTCAGAGAAGAATGTATTTGCATTAGTAACCCTATTAGACATGCATCATGGGAAATTTCTCCTTTGCTCTCCAGTTAATCCCTTTAGCTCCTATGACTGATAGCCTTTTCTCCAATGATCTTTTCTCTCTGTTTTACTTTTCTCGCTTCTACCTACCCCCCCTCCCATATTTATATATGTTAAATGGTGTGCTATAGGTGACTGGTATCCTTTGTTCTTTGCAGATGTACCCAAGGAGCAACGCCTGCAGGCAATCAAGGCGGCCATTATGCTGTTGCCCGATGAAAACAGGGAAGTCCTGCAAACTCTTTTATACTTCCTGAGTGATGTTGCAGCAGCTGTAGATGAAAACCAGATGACCCCCACCAACCTCGCTGTATGTTTGGCTCCTTCCTTGTTCCACCTCAACACCTTGAAAAGAGAAAACTCTTCTCCCAGGTACTTAGACATGGCATAGAATGTGAAGTTTGCACTACAGAAACGTACATTAAAAAAAGCTCAAGTCTGGTCAGTATATAGTCTCGTCTGATTTCTCCAAGTACCATGTGTCCAGGAGCCAGACTATTTCAGCATTCGTAGTCTAAAAAATGTCTATGGAGCCCATAGGCCATAAAAATACTCCCTTATAAGGAATATATGAATATCATATCATATGGGATATAAATGTAAATTTGTCTGTTATCCAGGACCAACATCACAGCTGTTACAGCCAACACCTCAATCATTAATTTATTATAGACAGTTTTTTTCCCTCAACATTCAGACCACAGGAGTACTCTTGCTATAGGCAGAATAAACGATTGGTGAAATGTAAATAATGCTGTGTGGACAAAATACTTTAAACCAATATCATTTACAGAATAATTCCAAACAAAGTAACCATATCCTACACTTCCCTACACCCTTACCCTACTTCTAAGGGTAGAGGCACACAGTGCTATTTGGGGGAGATTAGTTGCCCAGCAACAAATCGCCTCTTCTTCGGGCAATTAATCTCCCTGCAGTGCCTTCCAGCTGGCTAAATTCTAAATCGACTGTGCTCGGAGCACTTCGTTTTCCGAAGTCGCCAGAAGTTTCCTCGTGAGTGTAATGGTAGTTGCCTGCCACTGCTGGTACAGCAATTTTTCAGCCTGAGCAGCATTCTACTTTAACAGAGAGTGGCTGGGAAATATTATTTTAATTCTCTTTTGTAGAACAAGACATGTGCAGATTGACTTGAAATATTACTTTCCACATACAATAACATAACATATCTTAAGTAGCATTTGACATGACTTTGTTCATTTAGAAAAGAGACCTAAGATGGCCTGCATGGCGTGAGTTAAACCTTTGCTATGTCCTCATTTCATTCCAGGGTTATGCACAGAAAGCAGAGTTTAGGAAAGCCTGATCAGAAGGACCTGAATGAAAACCTTGCTGCCACTCAGGGTTTGGCTCACATGATTGCCGAGTGCAAGAAACTTTTCCAGGTGAGGCTTTGTCAGATTGTGTTAATGTGGTTTATTCTACAACTGTGTAAGCGCTTTGCAGATATTTCCTAGATCCCGGCCGCCGGGCCATTCCGTATTGTTTTTCTTCTTGAAGTCCTTAGTCCTTTGGTAGTACCAGCACCAGTTATGTAACAATTTAAACCTCCAGGATTAGGATCATTCCAGCATATGCTGCATATTTCCCCAGCATTGACACGGTCAATTAATTTGGATTTGTTGCTAATAATAACAATGTCACATAATCGTTAATACTCATTCTTTCCTTTAAATACAGTAAATCGCTAACAACTGGTTTATTGTTCATCTGAAAAACTCACATTTTGCTTTTTTTGTCTCATAGATCCCTGAAGAAATGAGCAAGTGCCGTAATTCATACATGGAACATGAGTTGAGGCCTGTGTGTCTAGAGGAACTCGTTAATGGCAACGGAGAGGGGTTGTGTGACTACCAGTCGTACCTTCAAGAGAACATTGACGTCTTGCTCAAGGATGCTAAAGACAAGTTCAAAGGCTGGGTCAACTGTTCGACATCAGAGCAGGCAGACCTGTCTTATAAAAAGGTGAATTATTGTTTGAAAATCACTCATAAGTACACAGGGATGGAGTTACAGGACTGGGGAAACCCCTGCAATGCCGAAATATTAAAGTTGCAGCCCAACTGTTGTTAAACTACTGCAAAAGCAGGTGTAATCTACTTGGACTGGATCACCTAGCCTTTTCCGGTTCCCATAGCACTGATTTGACCCTAGATAGGCACCAAGGGATCTTAGTCTTAAAGGACCCACAGATGCTGTTTCTAAACTGCAGGGGGCTGGAAAAAAATATTCTTCATTCTCATTGCCAACCACATATTTTCTTTCAGGTGTGTGAAGGCCCTCCTCTTCGATTGTGGAAAGCCACTGTTGACATCCCTGCTCAGCCAGAAGATATTCTTCACCGTTTGCTGAAAGAACAGCACCTGTGGGATGAAGATCTCCTGGATTCCAAAGTTATTGAGAGTTTGGATGAGCAGACTGACATTTATCAATATGTGCAAAATTATATGGCGCCCCATCCAGCCAGGGACTTTGTTGTATTAAGGTGCGTGTTCATAAACCTGACCAGCCTTGGGAGTTGTCATGAATGTTAAATCCAAGATATTTTCTAATGTAAACACAGTTTAAAACAGATGAGATATGTGGCTTTTCTCTCTTCAATGTTTCTTTCCATTGCTTCAACCGTAACTCTCTATTTCCCTACAGAACATGGAGGACCAACTTGGGCAAAGGTGCTTGTGTTCTTTCATGCACTTCAGTAGATCATGATCGTGCTCCTCAGCTCGGCGTCAGAGTCAACGTGCTCATGTCCAGATACCTCATTGAACCATGTAACTCTGGAAAGTCCAAGCTCACATACCTGTGTAGAGCTGATTTGAGGTAATGACCAAGAAAGAAGCAGAATACTTCTAGAATGCTCATGTTCAGTTGCACCAGATAAAATAACCCATAGCAACCAATAAAATATTTGGCTTTACAATCAGTTGCTAGTAAATACCTACTTGTAATGGTTGTAATGGTTACAGAACTCTTTGTATTGCATAAAGTATGGTTTTTCAGAGGAGGGCCTTCAGGCCAGATGTAGACTCCAAAAGGTGCTTCTGCTTGCTTGTGTATGGGCAGATGAACATTAGTCTGGCAAAGTTGCACTGTGGGTTCATGAAATGGGCAATAAGTTGGCAATAGTGATGGGCGAATATATTCGCCAGGCGCAAATTTGTGGTGAATTTGTGTTTCACCGGCAGCAAATAAATTTGCAAAACTGCGGAGAGAATTCACCGGTGAAAAATCTGCTGCGTCAAATAAATTTCAGAATAGTCTTGCGCATAAAAATTGTCGCGCATAAAAATTATTCGGACACCCATTGACTAATGCATTTGAACAAAATAGGCACGTATAAAAATTGTTGCGGGCGCCGAAAAAATTATCTTGACGCCCATTGACTTCAATGCGTTTTCGCAAATTTTTCAGCGAAACGGGACAAATTCGCCCATCACTAGTTGCCAACTCAACTAATAATACCCTCCCTGAATGATATCTTGTTGGGACTAGTTATATAATTATTGATCTACTTGTTTGTCCAAGGACAACATTGTTCTCGTTGGTACTCTATATGTGTTACAATTCTTACCACGGGGTCAAAAGATTACACTCAATGATTAATTTGGCTGTGGAATTCAAATCTTAAAATATTGTACAACAAGGTTCCCCTCAGCCCATGCACACAGTCAGCTTTGCCAGCAGCAGTAGAAGCCTTTATGTTGATCTTCTAGTAATGAAGTCCCAGTTTTTGCTCGTTGGTAATAGGGTATAGTTGTGGAATGTAAGAATGGTGCAATAATTCTAAAAATGTTCTTTACCCTTCCCACAATATCTGCTAAGGCTGCTTATTCTCTTTGCCTGACATGATATGCACTTTTATTAAGCAGTGGGAAAAAAACCCTTATCGGGTATTTTTCTCTTTTTTGCTCCATTCATAACATAACAAATAAGATAGCCCTAAACTATCTATCATGGGGACCTGTATCTCACAACAAATAAAACCTTTGTGCTTTGCTTAATGTATGCCTAGTCTATATGCTTTACTGTTGTGTTTTTCTCATAAAATAAGTCCGTTATAATATTGGCTTTTTGTTGTGTTGTTTTAGGGGCCATATGCCAGAGTGGTACAACAAGATTTTTGGACACCTTTGTGCCGCTGAAGTTGTAAGAATCAGAGACTCTTTTGTCAACCAACAATCAGAAAACAAAGATGGAAAGTCCAGGTGATGTGCTAGGCTGCAGTATAAGGTCTGAGAAAGTGGAAGTGATCCTGATGGCCATTTATCACGAGTCTTGGGAGACACCGCGTTCCCCAGTTGTTGGACTTTGCAAGTTGTTTGGGCACTGACTGTATCTTTAATATAAAGCTGCTTCCTGGCTCTTGTGCTTGCTCTATTCCCCAGGACCTCTCTGTGCACAACAAGCTGTATGTTTTCCTGCATACGGATTCCCACTGCTTCTGAGAAGCAAACTGACTGTTGGAAACCTCCGTTGTGCAAACGTACATTAACATCACATTCCCCTTTTGCATGCCATTATATTGTGGGACTGGTGTATCCACTGGAATAATTGGTACTTGTACTTATTGATGCTCGTTTTGTTTTGTTTTGTTTTTTTAAGCAGAAAAGAAAGATTTGCACAGAGAAAATGTGTGAATGTGTGTTGTCCTAATGAATGAAGTCAGTCTCAGTGTCTGGTACACTGATCGACAGCTGTACTGGTTTTAATCTCAGGTTCATGTTGTTATGTGTCAGACTTTGCTAAAGAGTCCATCTTTGCTTGGGGGGAGGCTGAATTAGCTACAGCCATGGGCAGCTGCAGTCCTCCAGATTCTGTTGGAAGTATAACGTTCAGCTCTCCTCAATAGCCATCAGCCGGCATTGGGAGAGTATTAGTCCTACAGAAACGGAGCGGCCTTCAGTGCATTAGAAAAGATGACTGTCACATCCAAATGCTGCTAAATTGTCACCAAATGCGAAATGCTTGTTGTCTGCAATACCAGAGCTTTGTGTTCTTTGATTGTTATTGTCTTGCGGCACTTTCAGGAGCTTGGTATCCGTTGCCCAGAAGGGGCAAAATAGCACATTGATCCCTTTCCCCCATTAAATAATATCATATAGTTTTCTGAGCTTGTATTCCTGCAGCAAAATGAGCAGTTCCAAACCCCAAATATTACTTTGCTGTATCTTCACACCCGTCTCCTTATGTTCATACCATGGCCACATGGAGAGGCCATCTTTTTATATGTCCGTATATATCCCAATACAGGGGGCATAGTTAAGCATATTTACCTTTTGATTTTCGTTTGTGTTTATCTTTTTTTCCCAAATCCCTTTTACTACATACACAGAGAAGATCCACTCTTCTTGGAAGTTATTTAGCTTTATCTACTTCCTTCCTGTCCATAAAACACAGCAGCCTAGTCATGTTTTATGACTGAGATTCCAGAATGAATCACGGCAAACTCAACAATCCTCATCTTGACAGCAAAAGGAATCCTTTTATTAGCTGCAGTATTCCATGGATAAGTGTGCACGCTGGACTCCGTGAAGCAGAGACCACAAACCTGCAGCATGCTGAAATCATATATGTTTAGTTTAGGTTTATATTCGCTGTAAAAGCAGCTACACAGAACTATTAGGGTCAGGGCAGGCAGATTCGGGTAGATTAGTCGCTCTGCGAGGAAACTTCGGGCAACTTCGGAAAACGAATCGCTCAGAGTGCTATCCCTCCAGCGATTTACATTTTACCCGGCGGGAAGGCAGATTAGTCGCCCTGAAGAAGAGGAGATTTGTCGCCGGGCGGCTATGCTCCCTGAATCTGTCCTGACCCTTAAATGCTAGATACAATAGAATAAACAAAAACAATAGCACACTATGTGAGGACAGTGTCTATTTAATGACAATCCAGTACCTATTCATTAACAGAGCCTAAATATTTACTGTAGTGTTAATATAGTATAGGGGCTGTGTAACTCACGAGGCAACGTTAGTAAGTGTTTACGTTGTTGACAACTGGTTATAAGATGCAGCTTTTTCTACGTTTTAAGCTTGGTCAAGTTAAGGCTAGCTATTGACAATCATGTATTGATGGCAAAAACCAGTGGTAATAACTATACTGGCTTCATGCTATAAAAAGTGTGTAGTCTTTACTTTGAGCATTTTGGATTATGACGTTGGGTTCATGGGTAATTTGGGAGCTTCTCCACAGGCTGAAAATCCACCCAAAGCTGCCCGTGCCACCTGAAATTGACTTTATTGGAAAGTACCTATCATATCTAGATGATGCCTTTTATAAGAGGCAGTTTCCATTATAGCTTATGGCATGGAGAATAGGCCCATGTACCTTCAGCCTCAGACATGGCCTCCTAGGCCCCACGGAGAACCTGCTTGTAGGCAGTTGTAAAGTAGATATCATGCAAACCCTATGGTATAAGTAAGAAATGTCTTTTGGGGAATCTTGGCTGGGGACTGTTCTGGACTGAGAGTCAAAATAGGCCCTGCCTTTTCAGGTACACAGAGGCCCAAACAGCCCCACCAGGCCACTAAATACTGACTTTCTATGGCACCTTATAGCAGCCCCTCTGGCATTTGCCAGAAGCCACAGATTGCCAGTCCGGGCCTGGCTGGGGCTGACCAGGAGAAGCTCTGGTACCATGGCAGGCCAGTCTTACCCTCCTGTCCATTTTGTTTTCTTCAATGCACTATAGGTGCAAAGACCATGTTGAGGGAGTGAGTACTTAATAGCTGTGTAATCTAGCCCAAAGGCTGCCATAACACACAACTTAAATTACAAAGGCCCAGTCTGCAGCATTCCAGACCCTTATCTACAGCTTCCAGCTTTGGCCCTTCTGGGAGCTGCAGTTCGGAAACGGTTGAAGTCTAAGCATTTTCTTCCAAGTGACTTCTTTTCAGTGCATAGTACTTTTGGTTCAAGCAAAGGGCAAGTATGGGGCTTTCTGTATGTAAAATAACTGTATGCAGACTGCAAGCGGATCATTTGTGAATGAGCGTTTATAAAGGTTATTTTTATGTTACCGTCGTCAGTATTATTTGAAATGCTTTTTTCATGAAGACTTTTTTTTTTCTTTGTTATAAGTAAAGCTATAGTGATTTCAGTATCAGTGTTTCCCTATATATTGTTAAATATATTATATTGTTAAATATATTATTCAGTTTATTCCTCGACTGTACAAATGCATTTCTGTATATATACCACTTGTAATGTAAACTTAATATGTGTAATTGTTCGACATAGAGAAAGCATGGCAAAAGACATTTATTTAAAGTATACATGTATTTATACCTCAGATATTTTTTTCATATCTGGATGCATTCCTTATTTGTTTGTTTTTTTTACATATGCTACATGTTATATTCATAGTACACAGATTTATAACTTCTGTATATGTCTTCAAAATATAGTCAGCTGCACTATTAAATGTGTCAAATGAATTTACACTTTCCTGCTTCATTGTTGCCTGGTTTTCTATATATATTTACATGGGTGGGATGTATTTGATTTTTGTGGCCCCTGGCTGAAAATGGAGCCCATAGGTAAAGGCTTGATGACATCTAATAAAAAAACAACTGTCTTTCTCTCTAAGGCTAAGGGCACAGTATGTGGATGATCCACTTTTCTCTACTTGTGTTTTGTACGTAGGCCTTAGCCTTTACTGAAGTAGAAACCCACTGTGGAATCACCTCCATTGTGACCTAAACCCTATAAAAGAATACAGGTATGGGAGCCATTATCCCAATTAGTTCCAAATTACGGAAAGGCTATCTCACATAGACTAAATCTTTTACAAATAATACAAATTCTTTAAATTTTTCTCTGTAATAATAAAAACAGTACCTTGTACTAGGGGTGGAACTGGGGGCCCACTGGGGCTACTGCCCCAAGGCAACCCCCCTGCTGCACCGCGTTTGTGCGCACGCACATGACGCAAAGTACGTGTGAATTTTTTTTTGCCACAACCACCAACAAAGGTGGGTTGCGGCATTAAGAAGCAGATCTGGGTTCGGATCTGGGCTGGCGGGGCCCTTTGTGTTTTTTCCCCGCTGTCCAACCAACCCAGTCCGACCCTGCTTGTACTTGATCCCAACTAAGATATAATTAATCCTTATTGGAAGCAAATTCAGCCTATTGGGTTTATTTTATGTTTACATGATTTTCTAGTAGACTTGAGGTTTGAAGATACAAATTAAGGAAAGATCCATTATATAGAAAACCCCAGGTCCCGAGCATTCTGGATAACAGGTCCCATACCTGTATAGCTGGAAATTTTAGATACTGAACTTCTTGTTCCAGCAGCCTCATGTCAGTAGTGATCAATGCATACAGAGTTGTCCACAGCAGCATCTAATTTTTAGAATAGGGCAGGCAGAGTATGGCACATGCTCATGGTTGCTGTTGAGAAGCAAATCTTAGAGGGTTATCAAAAATTACCAAAACTTAGTGTTTTAAAAGTAACTAAAATACAATGTACTGTTGCTCTGCACTGGTAAAACTGGTGTGTTTGCTTCAAAACGACTGCTATAGTTTATATAAACTAGGGCTGTCCAACTGGCGGCCCGTGACCCACCCCAACACGAAAGTCTGCCTGCTGTGTCTGCTTACCTTGTGTAAAATTTAAAAGGTATCACTACAGAGATTAACTGGTCCATGCATTGTTTAAACCTCAAACAGTGAATTCATGCATTGTTCACACCTGTGACACCTCTATTGTTCACATCTCTCAAGCCCTGTACTGTTCACACCTGAGACCCAGAATGAAAGTGCCCACATTGTTTACCTATTAACACTTCATACAAATTGCTGAAGGGGCAACAGCAATGTGTCACTGTATGTAGTACAGTATGAACTGTTCATTTTAAGAGTGTTCCCCTGCTGTATTCTGCCTTCCCTATGCTCACTGTGTGTGCCATACTCTGCCTGCCCTATGCTTCCTGTGTGTGCAGGGCCGGAACTAGGGGTAGGCAGGGTAGGCGGCTGCCTAAGGAGCCATTAGTGAGGGGTGCACATTTAAAAGGATGATTTGTTTTTTTTTTCCATTTTCTTATCGTTTTTCTTTTTTTTTTTTTAAGCGATTATTTAATTATTTGTTTTGACCGTTCACCGTTTTTATGGCACTCTGGCCTGTGGTAAAACCTCCCGCCTCCTTCCAGCACTTCCGCCCACCCTCTCCCTCTTGTCGGCAACTTAGTACTGCTGGTGGTGCAGCGCCAGCGTGTCTTACACGTATGCATGTCAGCGACGTCACTGACGCCGACGCGGGAGAGAGCTGGCGGATGGGCGCGTTGGTGTGGCTCAGTGCTCGCAGCCTTGCAGTCTGTTTGCAGGCACTGAAGATTGGATTCTGTTCTGTGAAGGTTCCTGCTGCTGGCAGAGCAAGGTACATATTTGGGGCCATATTTTTTAATAATGCTGCTAGGCTGGCACAGGTACATAGATATGTTTGGGGGCCACATGATCTAATTTATTTTTGGCTGCTGCTGGCACAGGTAAAGATTGGGGCCAGGGGCAGTAGATGGTTAAAACAATAAAACAATAGGTTGCTTACAAATGCAATCAGTTAAAAATGTAAGTCTCTTAGATTATTTCTTGCCGAACCCTTCACAGTCTCTCAACTGTATATAAATCCAAATCAAGCATATATATATTCCCAAAGGGATATATATAAGAAGAGATCAGCGCCTGTGGCAACAGAAATTAAAAAAAAGCATAGCGTAATACGTTCATAAAATGGGATGTCACCCTGTGCATATAATAGATATTAATAGGTGTGTTCTCCCTTTTTCCTTCCAGTGACTATTAATGAAAGGATAGGTTAACGAAAAAAGTGGAAAAGGAAGGTGTCTTTCCTATAAAACAAGATATATTCCAGGGATAAAGCGCCTCCACCTTCTGTGCAAATTGCCTACTTACAAACCACTGATGTGGTATTATGCATATAACGAGAGGCCCTTTCTGATCCCTCCTCCAGGGTTCGCCGCTCCTTCCAGATTCCAAACCGGGAATAAAACCAATAATAGCGTAATACCGTTTTTATTAAGAACTAATTAAAACCAAAAAAATTTTTGCACTCACATTTACCCTCACGGGTTTTGCGCATTCAGTCCAGTAAAAAGTTTGTATGGGGTCCCAGGGGATAGTCCTGTCTGCTCGCTCCAGACTCCCTCGTGGTGCCTTGCTTTGGGCTGTTGTGTGCCCCAAACTGTGCCTAACGCGTTTCGCTGTAATCGGCAGCTTCCTCAGAGGCGTAGTTTCCATGCTGGTTTCTGTCCTTCTTTTTAAAAGCTCATTCCGATATGCTCACTTGGCTTCCGCATCCGTTTCCGGTTGATGTGTTCCAGTTGGTGCGTTCCAGCGCACTTACTTCCTTTTTGGCGCACATGACCCTGGGTCCTCCTTCATTTCACGTATAGAAGCAACACTTTTCTTTTCTGTGCTGTGTGTACTTGCCACTTGGGTCATGTAACTTTACACCTTGTTTAGTTGTTAATTTACAGTACAATATACCAATTTTTATATATGTAGGATACATACTTTTTGGCAGTAGATGGTTGCTGGTACAGGGGAGGCAGTATGATGGCTGACTGTTGGCACAGTTACTGGGGGGCAGTGTGATGGATGGCTGCTGGTACGGGGGAAGTATTATGGCTGCTGGTACTGGGGGCAGTATGATGGCTGCTGGAGGGGGGGCAGTATTATGTCTGACTGTTGGCATAGTTACAGGGGGCCAGTATGATGGATGGCTGCAGGCACAGGTACAGGGGGGGCAGTATGATGGCTGTGGGTGAAGGATTGGCTGAATACTCTGCAGCTACATACTAAGCCACCTCAAAAATGGGAGGGCTGGCAGTGTAAGGGCTACCTCATCACTGAGAAGGTTTTAGCCTTCTATCTATTCTACAAGTCTAGCCTACAACTATTCTCATAGGAGTTGTGTTAAAAGTAAAATGTTGTGGACATTTCATTATTGGTGTTAAGTGAACCCTTTAGTTGCACTTTGTTTAACAGGATCAAATTATCCTACTGTTTTGTTTTTCTGACATTTACCTTATTTTTGTTAATAATATATATATATATATATATATATATATATATATATATATATATATATATATATATATATATATATATATATATATATATATATAAATAAACTCATTCATTAATATGTTGTCCCCTTTCTTGCTTTCTTTATTTAAATATTCATGGTAAGGTGGAAAATTGTAATGCTCTATCGGGGGGGTGGCGCTAATTGAAGCTCTTGCCTAGGGTGCCAAACTACCTTGGCCCGGCCCTGTGTGTGTGCCATACTCTGCCTGCCCTATTCTCCCTGTTTGTGCCATACTCTGCCTGCCCTATGCTTTCTGTGTGTGCCATACTCTGCCTGCCCTATTCTCTTTCTGAGTGCGCCATACTCTGCCAGCCCTATGCTACCTTTGGGACATCAACCTGGTAGGCGTTTGTTAGCATTTGGAAATTGTTGTTGGGACCCCTAAGGTGTTTGGGGGGTGCTGTGTTATCCACAGAGGAGGAGGCGGCAAATTTTTCACATATGAGTGATGAGCGAAATCCCAAATTTTTTTTTGGTGTGCTACCACCATTACTGTGGACAGGATCTTAAAAGTTTGTGTGGTAACATGGGTGTGGTTTTAGGTGGGTGTGGTTTAAAAACAGGGAGTGGCTAACACTGTCTTTCATTATCGGCCCTCCACCAAGTAGGCCAGAAAAATTACAGTCCTCGGTATCACAGAAGTTGGACAGCGCTGATATAAACAAGCTGCTGAGTAGCAAATGGGTCAGCCATTCAAAGCTGAAAAAGTAGAAAAGGCACAAGTTATACAGCAGGTAAAAGCTATGCAGTATACAATGGGATTCTACAGAGCTTATCCGTTATCTGTGCTTGAATGACTGCCAGGGTCCCAGTGCAGGGCAACATATGTTTTCATTACTTTAAAACACTGTTACTGTTCCTTTAATTGCTAATCATCCTTGTATCATGAATTTGATCTTGTATACAGTATATTCTGTATTATGATTTATACCCTAAACTCAGATGAGATAAGATAAAGATTTATGTAGGTAAAACAATGTGGGAATGTGTATATTCTAAGCACTATCCGTTCTGTCATATTGCGCCTGTCATTACCACAAACCACCCAACTTCTTAGAACTGAAAACTAGGGTGCTCACCATGCTTCATCCTGCCGAGTCACAACCAAAGGCAGACATTTATCCAATCAGCCCCATCCCTGGTCCACTTCATGGTGATCCTTGCTCTTTCTGGGGTCTGGCAGTTGGAAATATCTTGCTTAAATAGGTATAACTATGCCAGTTGGTTGCAGGCAACAACATTTGCAGTAAAAAAATAGAATTGGGCAGATGCATGTGCCAAGCTGCAAGGTTGCCTGAAATGGTCATGACTGCGAAAAAAAACTGCCAAAAAAAATAAATATATATATATATATATAATACACAAAAGCCATTAATATCTTGTAAATGATATCCATAAATGGTGAGTTCTGATGTCACCAATTATAAACGGTGAGTTCTGATGTCATTTCTGTCACATGACTCATTGAAACTTGTGTATTATAATAAATAAAGTACCCCAGTTGCAAAATATGAAATATTCATGTCCTGTATAAAAGTACTCGGCCTTCAGCCTCGAGCTTTTATATGGTCATGAAACTCCTACAGGTAACTTGTAATATCCTTATATTTTATAAGAGGGGGTACTTTATTCACTATATACTGTATATATGATGGGGTTTAGCACAGGAATGTTATTGAGAAGCCGTTACAGAAGTAAGAACAGGATGGAAGCTTGCTGCACCCGTATGCTACTATTCACATGTATCGCTTCATATACAGGTATGAGATCCGTTATCCAGAAACCCATTTTCCAGAGAGTTCCGAATTACGGAGCGGATGTCTCCCATAGACTCCATTATAATCAAAAATTGTAAAACTCCTTTCCTTTTTCTCTGTAATAATAAAACAGCACATAGTACTTGACCCAAACTAAAATATAATTAATCCTTATTGGAAGCAAAACTAGCCTATTAGGTTTATTTGATGTTTACATGATTTTCTAGTAGACTAAGGTATGAAGATACAAATTACGGAAAGATCCGTTATCCGGAAAACCCCAGGTCCTGGGCATTCTGGATAACAGGTCCCATACTTAACATATACTATAAAGTCATGGAACACTTATTTTAATAAGCTTGATTGTAACAGCAGGGTAAGGGTTACATTATATTTTATCTCATTGTGTCCAACTTTATAAACTTAAGAAATCAGTAAAAGCTTCAACTGCTGAACAGATTTTTTATATTCAAGAGGGAATAAGTCCTCTGAAGATTCTAATAATAGTGTGTCCCCAACCAGCCAGACACATTCCCGGGGGCTTCAGGGAAGCACTGTGACTATATTGCGTTCACATTTACTTTTATTGCTCATTTCAGAATCTGGAAACTATTGAAGTTTTGGTCTGTTCTAAATGGCACAGTAACTGTATTGTCTTTGAAGATGTTTCTTACGAGGGCTTAAAATTACTTAATGTTTATTACTGGGGCTTTTAACCTAGGGGCTGAGTCACAAGAGACATGTGGGTCCTATAACAAAGCAGTGTCCCCATCCGGACACTTATAGGGCTCAAAATAGTAAAATATAACACACCAACCTTTCCTAAGGGTACCCACTAACTTTCTATTGTTGGGGTGGGAGCCTTCAAGTATTTTTTTTATTACCTATTGACAATAACCTCTTCACTCATACGTCCTAATGCACTATTTGCTTAGGGTGCTTTCTGGAACTACGGGTATGAGACCTGTTATCCAGAATGCTCAAGACCAAGATTATTTTTACAGATAATGGATCTTTCAGAAATTTGGATCTATTAGAACATCATTCAAAATCTCCATGACTTTTAGTCTACTAAAATTCATTTAAAGGGATACTGACATGTTTTGCTCAAAACGCATCCGTTAGTAGTGCTGCTCCAGCAGAATTTTGCCTCTGAAATCCATTTTTCGAACAGATTTTGTTATATTCAATTTTGAAATCTGACATGGGGCTAGACATATTGTCAGTTTCACAGCTGCCCCAGTCTTGTGACTTGTGCTCTGATAAACTTCAGTCACTCTTTACTGCTGTACTGCAAGTTGGAGTGATATCACCCCCTCCCCCCCCAACAGCCTAACAACATAACAATGGGAAGGTAACGAGATAGCAGCTCCCTAACACAAGATAACAGCTCCCTGGAAGATTTGGAAGAACAGCACTTAATAGTAAAAGCCAAGTCCCACTGAGACTGATTCAGTTACATTAAGTAGGAGAAAGTAATTCCATCCTAAAGTGCAGGCACAAGTCACACGACTGGGGCAGCTGGGAAACTGACAATGTGCCTAGCCCTATGTCAGATTTCAAAATTGAATATAAAAAAATCGGTTTGCTCTTTTGAGAAAAGGATTTCAGTGCAGAATTCTGCTGGAGCAGAACTATTAACTGATGTGTTTTGGAAAAAACATGTTTTTCCATGACATTATCCCTTTAAACATTAATTTAATTCAATGGGCTGGTTTTGCCTCCAATATGGATTAATTATATCTTAGTTTGGATCAAGTACAATCTACTGTTTTATTATTACAGAGAAAAAGGAATTAATCAGTTATAAAAATGTGAATTATTTAAATAAAATGGAGTCTGTGGGAGATGGCCTTCCTGTAATTCGGAGCTTTCTTTATAACAGGTTTCTAACGGATCCTATACCTGTAATAAATTTGTTCTCTTTTTTTTTAAAATGCATCTGGGTCTTCAAAATGCTGTATGTTGCACCTACCTTAACAAGAAATTAAGATGAAATATAGTACTGGTATGTTGAACCCTTTAGTTTAATTCCTTGTAGGTAATCTTTAACCCCTGCTTCCATCCAAAGCTGAATCCAATAGGAGAACATTCGTTGTGGGGAAAGAATGCCAAAATGCGCTTATAGCTGCAATGGTGCCTTTATTGGTCACACAACATGTTTCGAGCTAAGTAGCTCTTTATCAGTATGATACACTTGATAAAGAGCTACTTAGCTCGAAACATGTTGTGTGACCAATAAAGGCACCATTGCAGCTATAAGCGCTTTTTGGCATTCTTTCCCCACAACGAATGTTCTCCTATAAGAAATTAAGATGTGTTTGTTTAATGGATTGATGTGGATATCACTGTGAACAGCAGAGAAAATTGCAACAGCAACCAAATATGGGTTAATGTAATAAATGTGGCAAAGTTTGCACAACAACCAATGAGGAGTTACCATTTCCAATGAGGAGTTACCATTTACTGGTCACCTATTTTAAAGCAAACATTGGATTGGTTGCTAAGAGTTACTAGACCTAGGACAAAGTTTGTAGCTTTCATTAAAATACTGTGCCAAAGCCAAATGCCAAAAAAAGAAGATATTCAGGAGCATAATGATAAGGACAACATACCCTGCACTTTAAGGGGTTGTTCACTGTTACATTTACTTTTACTATGATGGATAGAGTGATATTCTGAGACAATTTGCGTTTTTTATTATTTGTGGTTTTTGTTATTTAGCTCTCCAGGTTGCAGTTTCATCAATCTGGTTGCTAGGGTCTTAATTACCTTAGCAACCATGCACTGAATAGGAGAGGGCCTGAATAGAAAGATGATTAATAAAAAGTAGCAATAATAATAAAAAAAAATTGTAGCTTTGCAGAGCATTTGTTTTTTTTAGAAGGGGTCAATGACCCCCATTTCAAAGCTGGAAAGAGTCAGGAAAAGAAGGAAAATCATTAAAAACTATAAAATAAATTAAAAAGAAGGCCAATTGAAAAGTTGCTTAGAATGAGCCATTCTATAACATACTATAAGTTAACTCCCCTGTATGTGTATGAGAGTATAGAGGTCCATGTGGGTGATAGTTTAAAGGACAAGAAAAGGCAAATTTAGCTCAATATGATAGGGCTCTATGCTTTATATTGCACTAACTGCCTTGGCCACTCCAGTCCATTGTCTTTCTCCAATACACAATCATTCCTTGTGTCTGCAAAGGGACTTCAGTATCCTTTCATTTCATTCTGCCCCCATCCAAGCTCTGAGCTTGAAGTATGTGCTCTTCTCCACACCCAGGTATTGTAATTACTCTGTTCTTGGTACTTAAACATACACAGTAGAGATGGGCGAATCTATGGCATTTCGTTTCGCTGGAAAATTGACGAATTTACCAAAAAATTCACAAAATGGCAAAAAATTTGAGAAACACATTGATGTCATTGGACATCAAAATAATTTTGACGCGAACGTCAGTTTTTATACGTATGAATATTTTGTCCAAATGGAGTCTGAATAATTTTGACACGCGACAATTTTATGTGCACGACAAATTTTTTTTTTTTGTTGTGGAAGATTTTTCGACGGCAATACCCAGAAATTTGCCGCAAATTTATTCACCCATCAGGTGTGATGCAGAATAGTGGGAGCTGGATCCCTTTAATATTCTTTTTTTGCAGGTGCTTCGAGGGAAAGAACTATCTTTAAGTAAGCATAAAGGGGCTATTAGATGTTATTTTACAATATTTTGGGACACCTAGAAAAATACTTTTTATGCCACTAAAAATACCATAGTATGAAGAACAACAAAATGTTAAAGGTTTTTTTTTTTTAAATTCTGCCCAGGCTAACTAAGTACCCGAACAGCTTGATCTTTAGCATGAACCACGTCCTATTTTAGTATGTTATAAAGTGGCCAATTCTAAGCAACTTTTCAATTAGTTATTTTAGTTTAGTTTTTTCTTTTGTAGATTTTAAAATATTTGCCTTCTTCCTCTTTCAAATGGGGGTCACTGACTCTACTTTCTATTCAGGTCCTTTCCTATTCATATTCCAGTATCTTATTCAGATCAATGCATGGTTGCTAGGGTCATTTGGAACATAGCAACCAGAAATTGCAAACCAGGGAGCCGCTGAATGAAAAGCTAAATAACAAAAAAAACACAAATTAAAAATATCACTCTCTACATCATAATAAAAGTTAACTCAAAGGTGAGCAACCCTTTTAAGCTGCAGCTTTCAGATGGATACAGAAGGGACACAGAAATATCAGCAGCATTAGAAATGATGCAGCCACCAAAAAAATGACCTAGATGACACATCAGAGTGAAGTCGCAGAATCTGGAACAGACTGGACTTTACCGCATGAACATTCTATAATCTGCTGTTTGAAGTAGTCATTACAGATGTGGTGCCATTTATCTCTTCTGATGTGTCTCTGCTTGGTGCCAGATGTTTTCATATTGTTATATGTTCACTGGCTACAGATCCCAAACATTCTACCCTCTACCTCCATTCTATATGTGAATCTGTTCAGCTCTATTTATGTTTTACTTGTCCTGGCCCATTTAAACTGAGTGTATATCACAGGTCTCAGAATGAGCTCCTACTTGTGACACTACTAAATCATTTTCTAAACAAAACTGTCTATAATATGTCTTCAGTTTATTCTCAAAAAATTGCTTTTTCGTTAATTTTGACAAAGTTGCTGCACACACAGTAGCACCAAGAGCCACAGCCTTAAAAGACCCATATACAAAACATTGTGTGATAAAGAAATCAGTAGCCAAGGGCATTGTCGAGAGGCGATAAGGACCCCTTTACTTAAAGGGGAACTCCATCTTCCAAACCAAAATTTGATAAAGAGACCCACATAACACAGAAACCCCTGATATACCCATCACAGTTACCTGTTTCTTCAAAAAGTATAAATAAATGCCATTGACTATGCTAAAATCCAGCTGTTTAGCAGTTCTTCTCTTTCTGCATCATTTAAAATCCTGGCAGGGAAGGAGGGTCTAAAACACTGATGTTACAAATTATAACAACTTCTCTACAGCTTACAGACAACATGCAGAAACTACATAACCCACAATTCTTTGCACTGTGATGTTCCTTTCCTAATCACGTGTGCAGGGAATTGTGGGGTTTAGAGGATGCAGTCTCAGGACAGCTGGCTGTTGATACAAAGTAACAGTAGTCAGACAGCTCAGCAAAGTAGTCAGACAGATCAGCAAAATAGCACGGGGCTAGGCTTAGGGAACTGTTCCAAACCATTAGAAATCATGAAAAGTCTGCATATTTTTTAAATGATGTATATTGCACAGATGCTTGAAATTATGTTTACTATTCAATAAGCTTAAGTTATGTTTGTGTGGAGTTCCCATTTAACAACTGCTAAAAGGAGGCTACAAGTACAGGGCTCCTTAAATTCTATCATAAGCAAGTGGTATATACAGGGCTGACTAGTATTTCCCAGAACTTGTGGCACATTTATCACCCCTCTTGGATCCACGGCTGCTTAGCATAGACAGAGCTGCTTACAGTGGGAGATGCAACATCTGTGCTTTATTCAAAGATTTGGGGAGGGAGGATCTAGAACTTTGCCCAGTTGAAATATCACAACTCAAATTCCTAATACAGTTCAATGGGGTTAATCCTAATTCTAAGCATCTTTTTATTTGGCCTTCATTTTTATCTTTTGAATACCGGTAGTTTTTTTTTTAATTATTTGCCTTTTTTTCTGACTCTTTCCAGCTTTCAAATGGGCGTCACTGACTGATTTAAAACAAATGCTCTGGCTACGGATATATAGTTACTGCTACTTTTTATTACTCATCTGTCTATTTATATGCTAGTCTCTTATTCAAATCAATGCATAGTTGCTAGGGTAATAAGGACCCAAGCAACCAGATTGGTGAAATTACAAAATTACTAGACAGCTGCTGAATAAAAAGTTAAATAACTAAAAAAAAAAAACTTGAAACAAATGGGATTATAGTACTACATGGCATGTACTTCAATTTATTCTCATTCATCTGTCTTCATCTGCAAAATATTTGTTGCTATACTGTTATCGCTTGTTTAACATGAAAATCGAATAAAATATTTTCAAAATAAATATTCTCATTCATATGACAAATGTAAATTCTGCTCATTATGTTCAAGTGACCTAATTCTATTTCCCCCAAACAAAAGATTCTCGGCCATTTTTTAAATCATTAATAAAGGCCGGCATTTTTAGCATTTGGCATGACATTATTTCCAGGAAAACAAACACACACTAGTTAAATTAGGGCACACTTTACAGTTCTTGTCAAATCCCCAGTTTTAGGAACAGATGTCAGGAAGAATTGTTCCAGAGCATTAAATTGGCTTCAGCTGTGGAACCATATCCTGTCCCTATAAAACATCAAAACAGACAGGGGCACAGACGCAAACCTCCAAGAATTTACACAATGTCCATAAATGCAATGTTTAATGTATTACATATGGGAATACTGCTATGCACCAATGATGGATAGGGTCAGCCAGGGGCATCTTACAAAAAACGTTAAAAGCTTGGCAAAAAAAAAAAATAAGTTAAAGTGTCTGTGGAAATAATCCATTAAAGCCATACATTATCCAGCAAGCTCTCTGCTTCCAATTTCAACTAAGTCCTCTGCTCAAAGTTATACTGGCAGTTGCTGGTGCCCCACACAGTCAGGAAAGCCTGCTAAAGCAGAAGAATGAAATCCACAGAACCTCTCTTGTGTAGTGTTGCCTTCATTTAAAGAATGGCTTAGGCGTTAAAGGGGTCGTTCACCTTCCAAACTAGTGATATGCGGGCCACAGTGTTGGACTGGGACACCAGGGGCCCACCAAAAATCCTTAGACCAGGGATCCACCAAAAAACTTTAGACCAGGGGCCCACTCTCAGTACTATTATTTTTCTTTTCCTCACTCAACCTCTATTCTCCTTGTGTCTTTTCTTTACATACTGTAATCCATTATTCCATCTATTTAGCCTCTTTTTCTCATAGAAATAGGGAATGACCAAGAAATAGGCCAAATGTTTAGCAGCATGAGGGCCCACTGACACCTGGGCCCACCAGGACTTTTCCTGGTATCTTGGTGGGCCAGTCCGACACTGGCGGGCCAGTTTACCCGCGGGTCGGGAGGGTTCAGGCCAACCTCTCACTCCTCTTCGCGGTTGTGGGTTTAGTTCTTCTCCTGCTCTCCCCGCCCGCCACCTTCAAATGCTGGCTTCCGGGTTTATAGCCGCGTGGCTATAAACCAATGGCAAACGTGTTGGCAGTGATGGTGGGAGTGACGGTGAGGCACATCGAGCAGGCATCTACAAACCGTCACTGCCTACTTGTTTTTCATTGGTAGACGGGTGGGGACTAGCAGAGGCAAGCGGACCAAGAAGAGGAGACGGCCACGGGCTGTGAAGGTTTTGCGCTATGCTAAAGCTGGTGCAGGAAAGTGGGGAATACAATTGCACTGTGATTGCCCAAAAAACTGCTCATAAAAAATAATTAGTCCCTATTGGAAAAACGCTAATATTAACTCCCCAAAGCCAAGGGAGGTTTCAATTTTTGACCAAAGATCCTCTTTAAAGTTGTATGTCTCTGGTGTTTCAATCTGTTAGCTCAGTGATCCAGGTGCAGATTCTGAACTGTTACAATTTGCTCCATTAGTTGATACATTTCTCAGCAGCATCTGTGGTAATATTAGCAACTATTGTATCAATTCTAACAGCTGCCTGTAATGAAACCCAGGGATTCTGCTCAGCAGGGACAAAGATAAGAAATGTATCAACTGAATGTATCAATTTAGAACAATTACAGAGTCGGTGACCCTGCTTCCCGAGCTGCTTTAGAAAGATACAAAAAAGGCAAAAAATTGATCTTTGAACTTCAGTATGAGATAAACCTTTAAAGGGGTTGTTCACATTGAAATTGACTTTAATTATGATGTAGAGAGTGATATTCTAAAACAATTTGCATTTGGTTTTCATTTGTTATTATTTGTGGTTTTAGAGTTCAATAGCTCTCCCAGTTGCAGTTATAGCCATCTGGTTGCTAGGGTTCAAAGCCCAGCAACCATGCATTGATTTGAATAAGAGACTGGAATATGAATAGGAGAGGCCTGAATTGAAAGATGGGAAATTATAAGTAGCAATGGCAATAAATGTGTAGCCTTACAGAGTATTTGTTTTTTAGATGGGGGGTCAGTAACTGCCATTTGAAATCTGGAAAGAGTCAGAAGAAGAAGTCAAATACTATAACACACTAAAAGTAAACATAAAGATGACTCATGCCTTTAAGAAGACATAGTTGTAAGACAGGAGACACTGATGGTCTGTGCAATTTATTAAAGAAGCACTATAAGGCGGAGAGAAGTCTGTGAAAAACTGTGGAATACTAAATCCACAAATACCAAACCAAATCCAAAAACTAAGCTGCATCTAAAATGCATTATCTGTGGGCAAAACTTTGTCTTTTTTGGTTCAATTTCACAGCTTTAAAGTAATGTGTCTTTAAGGGTTGACTTTGAACTTGATATAGGCTGAGCACAATCCTGCAAAAAGTGGTTGATTTGGCAGAATAGTTGCATTCCTAAATGAGAGACTGTGCCCACGTCTTGTTGAGGGCACTGGAGGTACAGGGGTGGAGGGCTAGGACCTAGTTGCAAGCAGGTCAGTGGAAATTCTGGGAGACGTGAAATTAATCTTTTGATTTAAATTGAGTTGAAAGTTGAGTGCAAAGGCAATGGTTCGATTTTGTCTGTAAAACAGAGGCCATTGGCAACTGCGGCATCATGTATATGTGATTTATACCAGCAAACCCACCTGTAGGGAAAATATTCCTATGATATCAATTTATTAGCCAAAAAGCAAAGTTTCACATGCAGATTCCACAATTCTGGGCCAAACACAACCAAACCATCTAGTTATAAAAACACTTACCAAGAAGCCAGGTTTCCATTTCTGGAATGCTAAGTCTGATTGACATTATTAGCTGAACTCTCTCTGTCTACACATTGTGTCCTTAGCAACCTCCCATCACAAAGGCTTATGGGAACAAATCCCAAGAAAGCAAAGAGGTCAAGGTCTGACAGGTTCATATTCTGTTCATAAAAGTTTCAGCCTATTATAAGGACAAATCCATGCCTGACATTTCTCCTGGTTTAAGAACAACCCGTAAATAATATCAGCAGTTAAATTCTGCCTCTCTGTGACTGCCACCCTGCATTTGTACACTATACCCCTAATATTTTGTATATTGCTAGCAAAAATGTTGACACGTTATAAAGGGGCTTGTTAGCTTTTATTCTTCTCTCGAGTTCAATCACTAGAACAAATTGTGTATAATTTAGGGATGCACCGAATCCAGGATTTGCTTCGGGATTCGGCCAAGATTCTGCCTTTTTCAGCAGGATTCGGCCGTATCCTTCTGCCCGACCGAACAGAATCCAAATCCTAATTTGCATATGCAAATTAAGAGTGGGGAGGGAAATCAGCCGACTTTTTGTCGCAAAACAAGGAAGTAAAAAATGTTTTCCCTTTCCCACCCCTAATTTGCATATGCAAATTAGGGTTCCGATTCGGTTCGGTATTCGGCCGAATCCTTAGTGAAGGATTCGGGGGTTCGGCCAAATCCAAAATAGTGGATTCCGTGCATTCCTAGTATAATTATGTACTTATCTGTATTCTGGCCACACACACACAAGCCTGTGCTTATCCTACAGAGACTGGCTGACCAGTATCCAAGCAGAATTTTGCTGATTTTGGCAACAAGACATGTAGGTGATGGTAGATTATAATAAGGGCAATGGGAGAGACATTAAAATTGTGATCACAGAGATGAAGGAGAGACACCAGGGGTAGTCTGTTCTATAGTGATGCAGATCTGAAAACAAGTATTCAGTAGGCCACAGGTAACACAATTGTTTTTGGGCTCCTAGAGTGAGCTGTGTCATTGCCAGCTTTTGTCTTTCAACCCCCCTCCCCTGTGCTTCAGAGGTATTTTCTTAGAATAAACTTCAGATCTCCTTCTGCTCCCCTCCCCATTTTTTTTCTTGTCAGCACCTACTGAATTTTACTCTTTTACTTGTAGAGATCGGCCATTGCTGGTGGAGATGCAGAGCCCTTCTTTTGTAAACGGGTAGAGGCACACGCTGCTATTTGGGGAAGATTAGTCGCCCGGTGACAAATCTCCTCTTTTTTGGGGCACCTAATCTCCCCGAACTGCCTCATCTGCCTTCCGCCAGCTAGAATGTAAATCGCTGGCAGGATGGCACTTGGAACGCTATATTTTCCGAAGTCGCCCGAAGTTGCCTCACGAGGAAACTTTCCCATTCGTAACTCCCAGGGGAAGCTTTTATGACCATGGCATAGCACAGAAAATGTCTCTTTCTTTAGCTATAATTGCATCCATACTGACAGTAAATAATTACAAAAAAAATGACACCCAAGCAATATCTTCTGGAACCCCCCTCAACTGAACTGAGGAAATATATAGCATGCTCACATTCAAAAAAAGGCATAAATTAGCCCAGGTGCAGTAACCCGCAGTGACCAATGTTGTTTGATTTTAAACATGTGACTACTGCTAACTGCTGATTGGTTGTTATAAGTCAATGATCCTTAACCAGTGGCTCAGGAGCAATATGTTGCTAACCAACCCCTTGGATGTTGCTCCCAGTGGCCTCAAAGCAGGTGCTTATTTTCTGAATTCCTTGCTTGCATGAATACAGGTCTGGGATCTGTTATCTGGAAACCCGTTATCCAGAAAGTTCTGAATTACGGAAAGGCCATCTCCCATAGACTCCATTATAACCCATTATAATCAAATAATCCAAATTTTTACAATTATTTCCTCTATGTAATAATAAAACAGTAGCTTATACTTGATCCAAACTAAGATATAATTAATCCTTATTGGAAGCAGAACCAGCCTATTGGTTTTATTTAATGTTTACATGATTTTCTAGTAGACTTAAGGTATGAAGATCCAAATTACAGAAAACCCCATTATCTGGAAAGCCCCAGGTCCCGAGCATTCCTGTACCAGGTATACTGCCAAACAGAGCCTCCTGTAGTCTGCCAGTCAATATAGGGCTAACACATGTCCAAGCACAGCATTTATTTAGCACCAACCAGGAACTTTTTCAAGCTTGCGTTGCTTCCCAACTCTTTTAACATCTGAATGTGGCTCACGGGTAAAAAAAAGCTGGGGATCCCCACATAATTCCATACATTTCTGCATCATGCTACTTAGCGCTGACCCACGGCATGCTGAATAATAATATATTATTAAAACATTTATAAAAATGTTAAATATATATTTGAATTTTCTAATATTCATTTTTTATAATAAATTAATATACATCATGCCTCTTTTTACCTAACTGACCAACAATATAATGGCAACATTGTTTTATGCTTCCCCTTGGGTTCCTCCATAATTTTAAAATACACAACTGACCTGTCTCTCTAAATTAATGCCAAAAAAATCTAGAACTCCCTTCACAATGTTCTGTGTTCTCCCCTGTACAATCCCTGCCAATCTCAGTGTACACGTAATCCACTTTCCCAGGCCCGGTTAAAGGGCAGATTGTGAGGTGGCAGAAAATCCAATCTAATTAAAGTCATGCTATGTCAGTTTGTGGCTGTCATTGGAAGTCTCCTTAATCCCAGTGCTAAGGGTTTCTACAGCATAAATGCTTCTCTACTTTAGGGTTTATTAACTGGGACAGAATACTGGCCAAGGTATTTCTAAATGATACTTAGATAATTCATATATTGCAGGATTTTTCTAACACAGTGGTGCATGGGTGTCCACAGAAAACTTTACAGGAGGGGGCAAGTAAACTAATATCACATAGGGTAGCTGTCACGGTCGGCACCCTAAACCAGAACTAATGCCAAGCTCCCTGGTCTCGGCTCGGCTTCACCAGTAGTGTGACTGCCTTTGGCTTCGAGAGGAGCCCTCATCGTACTCAGATGCCACCTGGACTTTTCGAGAGGAGCAAGACGAGGAGTTCTGGCAAGCAAAGGGGCACGACTGTAGTTATACAAAGTCTTTGGACAGAAGATCGCGGTACAAGGCGTTAGGCAAAGGAGTAGTCAGGACAGGCCGGGTCGAGGCAGGCAGAGAGTAAACGTTATCAGGCAGGCAAGGGTCAAACCAGGAAGTCAATCAGAGGGTTAATCAGAAGCGGTAGTCAGTAATCAGGCAAGGGTCAGAATCCAGAAATCAGAGTAGTCAAATAGCCAGGCAGGGGTCAAAACAGGAATCAAACAGGTTTACAGAATTAGCACAAGGCTCAGAAGCACCAGGAACAAATCCTATCACGGGCAATGATAAACTGAGGAAATGCCCTTTAAATACATTTGAATTTGGCGCCTCTCGCGCTGACGTCATTACGTCAGCATGCCTGCGCCTTTAAATCATAGTGCGCATGCGCGCGCGCGCGCACTAGGGAGCCGCGCGACGTGACGGGCGTCCCCGTCGAGGGGGCGGCAGGCGTCCCTGCCGTCCCCCCACTAGACCACCAGGTAAGTTCTTTACAGTAGCATCCCACTGAAAATGAATCTATTCATGGCAATAGATTAATCTATTCATGACATAATCTGGTAATAAATGAATACACTCATACATAACATTTACAACTGTTGTCGTTATTTAATGCTATTCTGCTCTACTCAGCATAGGTGGATACCTGTTTTTTACATAGTTCTGTTATTAGGGACACGCTTCCTCCATCCTAAACTCTCCAACTAACATGGGAACAGCCAATGAGCACTCCCTACTTGTGTGTTCTTATTTTAGCCAATCCAACTGCTACAATTAACTTTATCACTGTCACTGCAGGTTTCCCATCAAATCCTCCTTAGTCCCTTCTGATATCATTGCATGAGTAAAATATGTTTAAGGCTTGCCTTGGGGTAGGAAGTAAAAAAAATGTTTTATGTTGTTGGGAATCAAATTTACAAATAATTTCTTGGAACTAGCTGAAGAAGTCAGGGTGGGGCAAGTGTCCCTGCTTGCCCCCTTCTGCAGACACCTATGCAGTGGTGCATCAACACCTGACAGATACATTGTGCAAAGCACAGCAAGCATTTCACTATGGCAGGAGCTTATGTATTATAGAGGTGGTTCTCCTATAAGTGAACTTTTAGTAGAATGACTAATTCTAAGCAAATTTTTAATTTTCCTTCATTTTTCTTTTTATAATTTTTTTATTATTTTCTATCTTCTTCTGACTCTTTCCAGATTTCAAATGGGGGGGGCACTGACCCCCATCTAAAAACAAATGCTCCGTAAGGCTACACATTTATTGTTATTTCTACTCTTTATTTTCTATTTAGGCCCTCTCCTATTCATATTCCAGTCTCTTATTCAAGAACTAGAATATGAATAGGGCTGGAATATGAATTAATTCCAGTTGCTAGGGTAATTCTGACCTGGTGCCCTGGATGCAACTTTGCATTTTAGTGAATTTGCGTTGTCCTGGCAAATTTTTGCCTGGTGAAGTGTGGCGATGTGAGCAAAGCTGCCGCTGGCGAATTTCCGGAGGTTAGTGAATTTGCCTCTAAAAGGTCAACAACCCTTTTAAAGGAAAACTAAACCCACATTCTAATAAAAACCCCTACCCTCCATAGTCCCCCCTCCCTGCTCCCCGCACAGGAGTCAATACAAGTAAATACCCCATAGTCGGTAATTACTCCTTGTTGCAGAGCTCATGGGGGCCATATTTAGCCATCTTTGGTAAATCTTGGGTCATCTTCCGGCGCTTCGGTAATTTTCGTCATGAGCAGTTGTAGCGAACCAGGAAAATGCCCATGCGCCAATACAGAGCTTGCTTACTTAGATTACCGAAGCAGCTAAAGACGGCCTCCGTGAGCTCCGCTGCTCTGACTCTGCAGTTATATCAGAATATTTAAAAAAAAAAGAAACAACTATGTGCACTACACGGCACTATTTTGCGTGTTGCTTTCAATGCCCTGACCTCACTAAAGCAATGTGGATTTTTTTTCTGTTAAAAGCTTCATTCATCTATAATAATGCTTAAACCAGGGACGCCTACTATTAGAAAAGAGAATGCCTGTCATATTTTACATGCATGATGAAATTCCAAGGAACAATTGGATATTTGTAATGTCCATCTGTAATGTATAGCTTAGCAGCCCGACATGGTGCAATTATACAAGTCCCAACAAGGAATGGCGCTTCTTTCTTCGACCGCACGAAATATGAGGTTTAAAACAGTGTGGACCAACTTGAAGCCTTGAAGTTCAAGCTGCTGACTAGAATAGACAAATAATCCCTCAAGACGTAGCTCTTTGCAAAGGCCTCTTTAACAATGCAATTATAACCACATTGTTCCTAAAACTAAAGTGAAAAGAAGCATTTGCTTGATGTGGTGATATAAATAATTTAAAAATATTCCATGCAACTGTATAAACGATTCACTGTACTGCAAACAAGGGAAAGTTGTGCTCACCACTAATTTTTAAAACCATTAGGCGGGGGTGCAATGAGGGTGTGACCACAAAATACATATAGTCAAATACAAGAGTCCTCTGCACTCAACCCATTATCAATATATTTAAGACAGAGACATTTTGTGCATACTGCTACTGAAAAATGCCTTACCCTTTAAACAAAACAGGGATTGTTTGTCCATATATTGCAATATATTTAAGCTGGCCAACTATGTCAAAGTCATCCCATATCTGGCCAGTCCTAGTTTTGTTTAAAGGGTAAGGCATTTTTCAGTAGCAGTATGCACAAAATGTCACTGTCTTAAATATATTGATAATGGGTTGAGTGCAGAGGAATCTTGTATTTTTCCATATGTATTTTGTGGTCACAGCCTCATTGCACCCCCCCCTAATGATTTTAAAAATTAGTGGTGAGCACAACTTTCCCTTGTTTGTTTTAGTTATACAGGAGCAGTGACCAGCTCCATGTTGTAGCTCCCACCCTTCCCAGCTATAGTCAGGTGATCCCACTGGTGTCTAATAAAAGGGCAGCCAAGTTTGGGAGTTTTACTTTGAAAGCAGCAAGTAAGTTGCAGGTAAAAGTCCCTTTGTAAAATGTATAAAGAAGCAATAGAATTCTTAATGAATCAGATGAAAACTGAGCATAGGACTGGCCAGATATGGGATGACTTTGACGTAGTTGGCCAGCTTAAATATATTGCAATATATGGACAAACAATCCCTGTTTTGTTTAAAGGGTAAGGCATTTTTTAGTAGCAGTATGCACAAAATGTCTCTGTCTTAAATATATTGATTATGGATTGAGTGCAGAGGAATCTTGTATTTTTCTATATATATATATATATAAATATAAATAAAACAGGCAATTAACCTCACTCGTGTCCTAAAGAAATCTGCAGAAAAAAGGTTATGTAGAAAGGTTTATTCATCATCCCCATACTAGCAGTGGTGAAATGACAGGGCCTACTTGAAATCTCTCTCCAGACAGGCTGTTCAAACTGTGTGGAATGAAAGATACTCAGAGAGTTGCTAAATAACTAAAAGTTTCTTACACTGGGTTGGACTGAGCCAGTGGGAGACCAGGAAAAAAACCTAGTGGGCCACACTAACCCAGACTCAATCCTCATGGGCAGAATGAAAAACGGTATTGTGGACTGGTTAATTCAAAATTTACATTTTTCGATCATCATCTCCCATAGAATGCATGCTATCCAAATAATTGAGATTTTTAAAAACAATTACCCTTTTTCTCTGTAATAATAAAACACTAGCTTGTACTTGATCCAAACTAAGATATAATTAATCCTTTTTGGAAGCAAAACCAGCCTATTGGGTTTATTTAATGTTTACATGATTTTCTAGTACACTTAAGTTGTGAAGATCAAAATTATGAAACAATCCCTTATAGAGAAAACCCCAGGTCCCAAGCATTCTGTATAACAGGTCCCATACCTGTATCAGCATTATGTCCATTAGCAGCTCTATGATTGTATTAGCCCAAGAACTTCACATTCATTTTATTTATTAGTCAAATATTTTTGTAACACACACATAGGGGCAGCTAACGCTAGCGACAATTCACCAGCGTTACCATCCATTGGAACAGCACCTATTCACAGGCTCAGGTATCAATTCGCTAGTGAAAGAGACCGTTGCTACCATTTGTTCCTCAGGCAACTTTTCGCAGCAATCGTTACTCCGCAAATTCACTAAAGTGCGGCTTTTACTGAACGTTACCTTCACTTCACCACCTCAGACCAGGCAAAGTCCTAAAAAGCAGCTAGATCTTCCTCAGTCTTCTGTCACTTACATCATATCCTGTGCCCCGGAAAATGCATTGAAGTTCAAAAAACGCTGGCGACTTTTCCTTTTTAAAGCGGGATTGCCTGCAATTGTCCCAACTTTTTTTGGGTAACCAGTTTCTCCAGACATTTCATAACATATGAAACATTAATTTTACAGTGGGCTCATGTGTAGGGCATTATATAAATTATTTTGTCTTTATTAAGGTTCCCTGGACATTTTTAATAAAAAGTGGTAACTTCAAGAATTTGCACCAACATTTATAATAAAGACCTCCATTTTTAAATTACCCGCCTTATGCAAATTGACCTAAGCACAAGATCACTAGAGAATTTTCGCTAGGTACAAACGAATGCTAGCACATTTTCACTATGAAATGCTCGCACTGCCGAAGTAACGCTAGCGAAAAGTCGCCAGCGTTCGGTGCCCATGACGAAACCTTTCATATTGTCGTAGTCATAGTGCATTTTTCTCCTAGTGATGTAGTAGTGCTAGGGGTGCGAAGCTGACGCTGGCGAGAATTCGCCTGTTAGTGAATCTGCCCCATAGGCATTGTCTGTTGAAATGCAATTCCAAGACATAAGCTCTGTTACAAATCACATATACTAGTCTGTAAAAGAAACACGTGTAAGATCATGCTTTCATGTTATATGTAATTTATAGTTCATTATTTTTATGTTTCTTTCCATGACCCTTAGCACTCTAGAGTTCCGCTGACAGTGCCTCAGGCCTATCCTGTCTCACTAAGAGGGCAAGGTCACTCTACAAGTTTCCTCAGGAGACTCTATTCTGCATCTGTATTATTTGTGTCAAACAGGCAGGGGGTAATATTGTGATGGATAAACTGCATTTGGACTCTGGAGGATATAATAGGAAATTTTGGATCCAAGTCATTAATCTGAATTCAATTTGAAGACTTTCAGTAAATAGTCCAACACCAAAATGCTTTATATCTGTGAGGGCTGATGCCACAACAACTCAAAATTTATAATACTAAAAGGGCCTGAACCAACAGGATAAAAATAGAGCTTGGTGAAAGACTGAAAGGAATATTTAAAAAGGATCATATAGCGCTCTAATTGCAAAGTGAATGAACCTTAACCCTGACGTTGCGGACTACTTAACCAAAATTAGATAGTAGTGAGTAAATTCCTTATGTTTTTGTTTTCCAAATCTGATAGGTACAGTACAGGTATGGGACCTGTTATACAGAATGCTCAGGATCTGGGGTCTTCTGGAGAAGGGATCTCCATACCTTACGTCTACTAAAAAAATATTTAAACATTAATTACAAGTAATAGAATTGCTTTGCATCCAATAAGGATTAATTAGCTTAGATCAAGTACAAGATACTGTTTTATTACTACAAAGAAAAAGGGAATCACTTTTAAAAAATGTGAATTATTATATTAAAATGGAGTCTATGGGAGATGGGCTTTCTGTAATCCAGAGCTTTCTGGGTAATGGGTTTCCCAATAATGGATCCCATACCTGTATTTAGAGTGTAGCCAGTGGTAGACCCATTGCATCAAACTCTATCAATGGAGCCGCACTCCCTTGTACAGGAAATCAATAATACAAGATGGGGGAACACTTGATTAGTAAGAATTCTGGGCAATTCACATGGCTAGTCCAATGACCCAAGAATAGTACACTGCTGCCCCTTATTTCCACTCAAGTAACATGGTTAGTTATATAGTTAAATCGGTTTGAAAAAAGACAAAGTCCATCAAGTTCAACCCCTCCAAATGAAAACCCAGCATCCATACACACACCCCTCCCTACTTTCACACAAATTATATATAACCATATCTATACTAACTATAGAGTTTAGTATCACAATAGCCTTTGATATTCTGTCTGTCCAAGAAATCATCCAAGCCATTCTTAAAGGCATTAACTGAATCAGCCATCACAACATCACCCGGCAGTGCATTCCACAACCTCACTGTCCTGACTGTGAAGAACCCCCTACGTTGCTTCAAATGAAAGTTCTTTTCTTCTAGTCTAAAGGGGTGGCCTCTGGTATGGTGATACACTTTATGGGTAAAAAGGTCCCCTGCTATTTGTCTATAATGTCCTCTAATGTACTTGTAAAGTGTAATCATGTCCCCTCACAAGCACCTTTTTTCCAGAGAAAACAACCCCAACCTTGACAGTCTACCCTCATAATTTAAGTCTTCCATTCCCCTAACCAGTTTAGTTGCTCTTAGTCTCTGCACTCTCTCCAGCTCATTTATATCCCTCTTAAGGACTGGAGTCCAAAACTGCACTGCATACTCCAGATGAGGCCTCACCAGGGACCAATAAAGAGGCATAATTATGTTTTCATCCCTTGAGTTAATGCCCTTTTTTATGCAAGACAGAACTTTATTTGCTTTAGTAGCCACAGAATGACACTGCCCAGAATTAGACAACTTGTTATCTACAAAAACCCCAAGATCCTTCTCATTTAAGGAAACTCCTAAGATATTGCCATTTAGTGTATAACTTGCATTTCTATTATTTTTGCCAAAGTGCATAAGCTTGCATTTATCAACAATGAACCTCATCTTCCGTTTGGCAATCACAGAGCTAAGCTCGCTAAGTACCCTGAGATGAATACTAATATAAGTTAATGTAGGATATCAACTTTTGATTTGAGATGGCAATGATAAGCAATAAAGCATTAGTAGATTTGTTTACCAAGTCCATATTGTGAAGTGCAACTGCTGCAGATAAGGGTAAACCAAATATGGCTGACCCTGACATTCCTGTGTTACCCTCATGTAATTCTCATGCATTCTGTAACTCTTCTTGGAATGCATTAAGTATTATCAGTCATGCAAAACTTCCATTTCTGCATACATTGTTACCCGAGCTGCTCATTGGACTGAGACTGAGTCTGCACCAAGATAATATAGTCAAAGTCAAAGCTTCACCAACCAGAAATGTCATTCCTATTCATTCTCCAGTTTATTTTTCAAATCAGTGCATGGTTCCTAGGGTGTTTGGGACCCTAGCAACCAGATTGCTGAAATTGCAACCTGGAGAGGTGCTGAATCAAAGGTAAATAACTGAAAAAAACACCAACTGAAAAGTGTTTTAGAATCTCACTCTCTACATCACAGGGGCAGATTTATCAAGGGTCGAATTTCGAGATTATGGGAGTTTCTAAAAACTCCCATAAACTTGAAATTCCAAACAAAAAGACCAATTAGAATTTACTAAAAAATTCACATTTTTTAAATTTGGGTAAATAGGATTGACCTGCAAACTCGATTCAAATTCAGAAAAAGAAAAATTGCTTTTCAAAAGTCCACCAAACAACTCCAACTTGATTGCAGGAGGTTACCCATAGGCTAATACACCAATTCGGCTTTTAGATGGCAAATAGTCAAATTCGAATCCTTAAAGGGACAGTACATGATAAATTTTGAATTTTGAATTTTTTTAAAACTCAAATTGAATTTGGACTATTCCATAGTCGAATTACACTAAAATAAACTCGAAATTTGAACCTAATCAAACTTTGATCCTAAATCTGCCCCTTATAGTTAATTTAAAGGTGAAAGAAAATCTATTGGACTCTTTTTTCAGAGGAGGAGAATGTCACTCTGGGGCAGCATCATTGGGAGCAAAGAGCCCACTTGTGTGTCCCTAGAAACGAAAGTCAGAGCTTTAATCTTTGAGAAAACCTGAGTTAGCGTGTATTGATCTTTTTCCATACATGGAGCAATGTTATACATAAATGATTGTTTGTTTAATGGTTGCTATTCTTTCTGCTGCACCTGAGTCAGTGCCTTAGGGCCCCTCAATATCAGCTCATCCATCTACACCACAGCAGATCATAACACATAAACATTTGCTGTTCCTTGCCTCCTTGAGGCTGTTTTCAGAATTCACGACTTCCATTCCTCTTTACCCCAAGCCGACTGACAATCTGTCAATCACATGCTAACACACATATGACTTCTGCTTTCAAGTCTCTTAGAAGATGTTTACCCTCTAGGTGCCAAATAGAAGACAACAGAATATGAATAAAACCCTCTAACACTTTGTGGGTACAGCACAGGTCAACCAGATTGTTTGACTCTTTTGGAAACCACATTTATAAGCACTAACTTGTGGAAATGTTCATAATAGAGGACGGGCACAGGACGGACAGGGAAAAGGGTTATTTGTCAGAAACAAGTAGAAATGCCTAATGGAATGAGAGACTTTACATTATGAGAAGTGTAGGGGGAGAAGCATTTTATGATGAAGACACTTCATTGTTATATTGACTGGAGCTCTTCACATCAGGCACACTCACTTAACAGGGGATTGTCTTACAAATGGAATTAATGCTGAAAGACTGCAAACAGTGTTCTGCCTCATGAAATGCTGAGTGCATTAAAAATGAGAGGCACAAGGCCATCGTTGCCACGCACCTATATAAGTTGAAACCACTCCAAAACTATCCAGTTACATCTCAGGGCTGACATGAGTCACTTAGGACGAAAGGTACTGAAAGGCCACTGATATTATCTAACAATTATTTCCTACCGCATAAAAAGAACAAGACAAAAAGGCTCTTGTCTTATCTCAGAGGTGAAGCCCATTTTGGGTTATTTATCTAAATCATCCAGGTACAAATTGGGATCAAAAGATTCAGAAACTGAACCAAAATGGAGAAAAAAAATGTTGAAAACAGGACAGAAAATAAATACATAAAGTGCCCTTTATCCATATTCGGGATTCGGCCTTTTTCAGCAGGATTCAGATTCGGCCTTGCTGAACCGAATCCAAGGAAAGGGAAATCGCGTGTCACAAAACAAAAAAGTAAAAAAATTGCATATGCAAATTAGGATTCATATTCGGTTCAGTATTTGGCCGAATCTTTTGTGAAGGGTTAGTGGATTTCGTGAAAATAGTGGATTCGGTGCGTCCCTGATATACACTGATCTGGTCAAACAATTGATTCTTAACCTGATGAGGCTACCAACTGAGGCTGGGCCAAATAGGGAGGATCCCGGATTATAATGGGGGCTTAAGGTGAGTCATCAGGATAGGACATCATCAGCACAGGAGTCCTCTCCTCAGTGCACACTGTATTCAGACCAACCTGCTAGAAATCTGACCCATCCATTACTACAATTTTGTCAGTTAGCAAACAGGCTGCTCTCTAAGCTCTCAGCAAAATTAATGTGGTCTGTACAATTCACTCTCCAGTTACAGTCTAAACACAAGAGTCAATATTTTCAGGAGCCAGGATTATGTTTTTGGAGGGTGGAAGGCAAAGGTGAGTACCCATAGGAAACCCACAAACAAATAGACCCAGGCAAAAAATAATAGTCCTACCCGATCGTGCCCTCACCGGAGAATGCTCCATCCTGGGTGGTCCAGCTTTTCACTTTAGCTTCCGTTTCTATGGGACCCCCTGATGTTACCAGGGACTCCCTTAATCCTTCTGACTTTTAAGCCAAGTAAAAACCTTTAGCCTTGAACAACCAACTGAACTCAACAATTTTATTTTATTTTTCCACAATTTTTAAGACAAATGAAGATAATGTAGGATGGGTCCCAGATTTTTGGTGGTTTGTGCAGTCAGTACATATGCTATATGAGAAATAATGTTTTTGTTGTAGATCAGATAATGAATCTATGGGGTATTGTCTGCAGGAATAAAAAAAGTGAAGAGAATTACAGTTTTAGATGTAAAAGCTAAGTGAACTGTAAAGGAATATGCCCATAGATCCCATGCTAAGTATTTTAAGGATTAACTTTCTGAGTGCTGACAGTTCGGCCTTTGCTGCACCATTAGTCATGGGTATAACAGACAAGAGGACAGATGTATGATTAAAATCTGCCTGTCAGCCTGTGCTCACAAGAGGGGTAATAACTGTGGGCTCTTCCGTCTCTGCCGTGGATTCCCTAAGTGACTATTCGCCTCATGGATTTCATCAAAACTGATTCTCACAGCAGATCTGAGCAGCAACTACAGCCCAAGTTTCAGGGGTTAATCCCCAAAGCTAAGCATATACCATGACAGTTTCATCAATGAGAGGCTTGTTTTCCTGCCCACTGAATGTTAGGCTTTGCATGGCGGCAGCTGTCTTGTTAAGTCAAACTGTAAATTAAAATTCTAGTAGTTACATGAATTTCACCTAGTTCATCACTTGTCCCACTCCCTTTCTTGCTCAGTATGCCTCCCTAGGCCGTCTATACACATGTTTACCCTGCTCTCTACTCCCAACTATGTTCACCAAGAAGGATTTTCCACCACCCTGCTAAAGGTTCATAAATGGACATACAGTAGTTTGGGAGTTGAGGGCACAAATAGGGGGTCATTTACAACTGCGGTGCAATGCAGTGAGCAAAGTGCAATTTCAAATGCATTGTGGTGCAAGGGGGCATTGAGTCTGACCAAATTGCGTTGCTATTGACACAATTGTAGCAATACATCAACATTAACACAATTGCTGGCCACTGAAGGTTTTCCAAGTCTGGTTGGTGTCATTCAGTGTGAGAGTGATGTATGCACGTGATTCTTTAGTGTGCTGCTGGGTCTATTGATGCAGGGCCCTGGGGGAGCCAAGCAGGGACTAGGGCGGCAGCTTTAAGGGTGCGGCTCTCGGATGCCTACAATGGTATATTGTTAAATGCCTTTTCCCCTGTTGCCGGATATATATCCATGAAATGAGGTGGAGATTGGGGGGGTATTGGGTGCGGGTCGCAACTGGGTGCACAGTCAATCATGACGTCATTTCCTCCTACATGATTTGCACATGTCCAAAGGGCATGAAGTGGTCCGGTGACTAGCCTACAGTCCTGACGCCAGGCACAACTTGGAGAAAGTGCAAAGAGTGCAAAGTACCTTTAATGAATAAGGTTTAATGCACAGCAGATTGTAGGGAAATTTGCATGAGCTCAACGGTGTCTGCAGTCAGAAATTGCCATTATAATGTTCTTCTCCTGCATACAGAGTGCTGTCATGTTGCAGATGATTTCTAGGGCAACCACATAATTCGGTGCTACTCGTTCGGCCATGCAAAGGCAAAAATGTGCAGGAAACAATACACAATTAAGTGGAACCTCATCTTGATTGTTTGTATATTTAAAAATATCTACATTACTGTACCTGGTGCAGAAATCAGGGGGCAAAGGGATTTCTTCCTTGGGGAAGAATTGTTGTGCCAGTATTTGTATGTCTACATTTAATAAGAATTTACATGTTCCACTACTCTCTGGCACACACACCCCTACTTACATTTTGCACGGATGCCATTTGTGCTTGAATGATAAAGATATACTTACATATTGTATAATATATTGCAGAACAGAGAAACATGAATGTCTGTGTAATGACAGAAAGAATTCCTGGCAAATACAAATGAATACTAAGAAGTGGCAAGAAGAGACAAGTAATGTTAATGAAGCACCTACAACATGTCTGTAAATTCATTGTGTCCCAGTGTGTTTAACAGCAGCTAATACAGTTAATGTATTTATGAGAGACAGAGACTGCACATGGGGAATTCTCATGCTGGAACGTTCCCTAGCTGGATGCCTCGCACAAGGGATTTGTTTTCCCTTAGAGGGATTATTACTCAAGGATTTGTGATATTTCCCTTAAGGTCTTTACCTGGTTCTCCTGATGTCAGATAGAAAACCTGGAATGAATGCAAACAGCATTGTTTTCTCTGGGAAGAACATGTCAGTGCTGTGATAGTTTTTCAGAAGTCTTTCCATCAAACCACTTAAACTAGGAACATGACTTTGTCAAAAGTCCTGAATAAATCATTTAGGTGTTTTCCTACAGCCTTGTCATTACAAATGATCTCTGCAGAGTGTGTTGAGTGATAGGAATAAGGTTCCTGCTCAGACACACAACAACAGAATGAAAAGTGTCAGCGAGGCATGAGTAAACAGTGTCCTTCCGTGCTGAAGTGTGCACACGCACTTCCAGATGTATGTCACGGGGAAAGAAGGAAAATTTACTCCAGGAGTCAATCAAACTGCATTTTAGCAGTCTATTTTATAGATATTCCCAGCGATGGATGCTGGGTTTTCATTTGGAGGGGTTGAACTTGATGGACTTTGCCTTTTTTCAACCCAATTTAACTATGTAACTATGTAACTATGATCAATTATTCGGAATTTATTATACAAATCTCCTAAAATCATGCCGTTCTAGGCCCAGGCCTTTGTGGCCTTCCCACAAATTCAGGCTTGGTCATAATGGGGTGTATGGAGACTGTCTGGGAGAGGATCAAACCAAAGCGCCAATGAGATCCATGACAGGGTTTTCATACCTTCCCAACCGATATCTGGATGATTGTTGGCCAGATATTGATCAGAATGAACTATCCAAGGGCACCATACGCAGGTCAAAATGCTGCCAACTCAGTCTGGAGGGGCCAACTTGGTTCTTTTGTATAGCACATGTACAGCCAACTTAACAATAATCCACATTATTATTAATATTGTAATAGTGCAAGTCAGTTACAAGCAGGGTTAGAACTAGGGGTAGGCAGAAGAGGCACCTGCCTAGAGTTCAACTACTGGGTGGGGCGGAGCTGGGCAGGTACCTTTTGAAGAGTTTTCTACCTACCCCTAGTCTGCAATCTCTTGCTCCCCTGTCACTTCACCCACTAAGCACTCAAAGCCCCTACATAACATCTGACTGGGGGTCCTGGGGCCCACTGGGTTGCTGCCTCAGGGGCCCCCATGCTTCTCCCTGGACCCCCTGCCCGAACTGCAAAGACCTCTCTGACCCCAGGCAACAACCCCCCCTTCCCCCTTAGTGTACCTTTTTCTTCTCACATTCACGACCAGGGCCAGGGAGGGAGGTTAGGGCAGCGGCAATGGTTTAAGACAGGTAGCTGATCTGGGCAAGGGCTCCCCGGGGTTTTTCCCGGTGTCCTACTCAGTCCAGCTCAGGGCCCGGGTGCAGATGCGCAGCTGGGACCCCCCCCTCTGGACACAGTTTTCCGAGCGCCTTTGCATTGGTGTGAGCATCCGGAGGGCCCCATGGGGGTGCAGACCCTTGTACAGTCCCTGCACCCCTGGTAGTTACATCCCTGAAACCAGACCCAGACTGGCAATTTGTGGTTTCAGGTAGATACCAGAGGTGCTGCTGTAAGACGCTATAGAAAGTCATGAACCCCAGACCTGATTAAAGCAACACATTTGAATATATCATGCCTGTAGCCTTTTTTACTACAAGATGATCCTCTGATGAAAATCATACCTGTTCTGCTCCCCTCCCCATACTTGTTAGAAAATGCAAAGCAATCACTTTTTTTTTTTACACGCATGGTCCACTCACCAAGAAAAGGCATATAAAACCAGTATTGTTGTCTAACCCTTTAAATGGTTTGTCCCTTGAAGCCTGCAAACTCAGTGAAGTGAAGGCAAATGGCTCGGCAGAAAATTTCTAGCCCCTCTCTAACTCTTGCTGGCAATTGTCATGCTGTGAAATCTATGGAACACTGCTGGATTATGAAGCATAATAAGTAGTAGGAAGAAGATACTGCTCTTTTTCCCACTTCCAGCCTGCTCAGGGGTCATCTGATTAGCAGCTTTGGAAGACTTACCTTGTCAAACAATTTGCCCTGCAGCTATAAGTTTAAAGGAAGTGTAATTCACTGAGCTTCCAAAGACAAAAGAGGGAAAGGAAGAAAGATTTTACTGTTTTCTAAATATACTGGTTAACAAAGTCCTGAACTGCCCTTTTCCTGACCTAGCCCTTGTTTGGACTGGTGCCTTATATCACTGCACATCTAGGCTGGGGGAGAATAAGGGAATTCAGTGAGAAAAAAGTTACAAAATCAAGAATATTCAGTCTCTTGTTCTGAAAAGGATTATTCATTATTAGTTTGTTAGTGCAACACAGAAGTGTCAGTGTTAGTGATTATGACAGAAGCAGAAGCAAGAAAGTTTCTGCCAACTGAAGCATTCATTGAGTGGGTGTTTGGCTGGAGCACAATGTTACAGGGCAAACCTTTTGAAATAAAAAAATAACAAAAGTGGTACAAAGGTGATACCTTTATTGGCTAAATAATATAATCATAGCAAGCTTTCAGAACATGTTAGTTCCATTTTCAAGCTGATGACAATGAAGCTGTGGTGTTCTCTGGTATATACACAACGTTTAGCTCATAGGTCAAATGACCAACAAAAAGGAATATCAATCTATGTGATCTAAAGAGTCATTTACGAGGGGATCTACAGATAAGGCACAAGATAATGTTGTGTTATAGGAGATAGACAATTTTATCATATTAGAGATGTCCAATCTCTTTTCCTAAAGCTTCTAAACTCCCAGCATTCCTTGCTGCATTGGCCCAATCCCTGTCTTCTATAGCTCCATTTCTTTTGATATGGCTGCTCTTTTGATCCCAGAAACAGACGAACTTCAGCAAAAATCTAAATTTGTGTTAGATGCCTCTATGTAATGGCATAAAAAGTGGGTATTATACACTATGACAAGGGATATATTCTCAGAAGAATACACTTACGTGAGGGTAAAGTGTGGATGATGAATGGGTTTTTCTGTTACACTTATTGCTGCCTCAGACAGGCCAATTCATCTTACTGATGCAATGCATGTAATTAATTAGTTCAGGACTTGTTGCCATTGTTTTATTCTATCGAATGTTCCAGAAAAGGCATACTCATTATTGAAATTAACCAGAAAATGATAATTCCTTTGTTTTAGGAATTATCCTTTTTATTGTCTGGCCTCAGTCACGTGGGCATATTTCAAACTGCATCAATGGAAATCAATGGAATTTTTTCCCCAAAGGTATCAGTTGCAAGATATGTAGCACAACTACTTAAACATATCACGGGCATCAATGAAGTAGATCAATGGGTGCATCAAAGCAGGTGCCCATCTAGTGTGACCAGACATCATGCTTAAGGAAGGGCAGTCCTACTTTTGAGCACACTGTCCTCTGTCCCACTCTACCTCAAGCAACATGTTAACTTGTCCTTCATTTTGGGGCCTGTTTATAAAAAAAATATATACATTACTCTACAAATTTGGAGAATTAGCATAAAATTTAGATTATGGGAGACAGCCTTTCCGTAATTTGGAGCTTTCTAAAAGCCACCCCATAAGACAATGTTTACAGTGAGCTACCTTATGATAGAGGTTCCCAGCTGGGTGGTTGTTACTAATAAGGAGTCTCACTGCAGAAGAAGAGCCTTATAAAATTGCAGCTAGGGTAGTGGCGTAACTATAGATGGTGCAGACCCCAGGGGAAAGGGGCCAGGACCAGGTCCAGCTTCCTCTATAGTTACTTTAGCTCCAAAAAATGTGCACACTGATGCCTGTGTGGGAAGACAAGCACACAAACAAGTGGGGAATAGGAGGGGTGGGGCGATCGTAGAGCATGCTGGGCCACAAGAATTTTTTATGGGGGAGCCTGGTGGTGCATTGTTCTGTTGCTGGGCTAGGTTGAGATCCCAAGTTAGATACTTACCCTTACACTTAAATATCCCCATAGCTATAGTAGGTTAGATCACAATATTCATATATTTGCAATGTTGTAAGGAGCTAAGGGAGCTTGACCAAATGTATTATGAAAAAAAGGGACCTTGACCCCAAGATGCCTGAAAAGCCATCCCACAATGTTCATCATGAAGTTGACATTATAGTCCCCAATGTGCATATGGTCATATCAATGATGTATTGTTTCACTTTCTTTTGCAAGGAAATAGCTGATTATTAATATGACTAGTTAAGGTGTTTTAATGTTACTTCTACTCCTTCACTGACTGGAACTGCAGCCATGGCATGACCACCCTGTTCTCATAAACCAACAGACAATAAAACCCTGCTCATTGGAATGTGTGATCTACATTACTGAAAAGCTATGTTAACTAATACATTTACAAACATAAAACTTAACTACATGATCCTGTCCTTAAACAAGAAGAAGGGTTTATTGCTTGACAAATAGAGTTGCTTGTTTAAAGATTAGAATGAGTAAGGACAAACATGCTAGATACAAAGTACACTTGAATGCTCCAGCAGTTGAACATATTCATGAACACAATCGCTCAGTCTGTAATGGTTTCAGGCCATACCAGCACAGGCGAAAAAAATCTCACCCATTTGCAAGAGACTATAGATCAAAGAGAAGGAAGCCTTCTGGAATCCTACCTTTGAATTCATGTCATCCATCAGAGATTTATAAAGCGTTCAGTTTAATCTCATTTTAATCATTTCCATTTTACTCCGTTAAAATTCAAGCTGATATACTGCTCCCATAAATACAACACATGTTATTTGCTGAATAAGAGAGACAGTCCACACTAGAAGTTAAACAAAAAAGAAAAAAAGTATGACCCATAGCATTGCACCTTCCCACTCTTGTAATCTGAAGTCCCAACTTTTACTAATAACCATCTAAAATTGATATGAAACGAAAAAAGTAAATGTTAGATATATTAAAAGCAAGGTTAGGTACGGAAGCTGAATAGACACAAAGTCAGCAGCTAATAAACGGTTATCGAGAATTGAGATGGTTGTATGGGTTTTTATTCACAGTGATAGCTGTTTCCCCACAACTATTCTCAACTGCAGCAAAGTGCTGGAGATCCACGTTCTGTGAGCGGACCAGACGGACCGAATGGTATTGCGGGTCAATGTGTAACCTTGTATACATTTGGGCCAAAGTATGGCAGCACACAAATATGCCTACAAGATAACTATACTTAGGTATATATCCACGTGGATATGATTGACATGATGTCAACTCAGGTAAGGTTGCAGCAAGGAGGGATTATCGAGCCTAATCTTCTGCACCGTCCCAGATCGTCCTATGCAATCATTGCCTGTATCGCAGCTGTCGGAGAGTGTCGGCGTGATCAGAGGAGGAGCGACCTGCCGATATCAAGTGTGCTACCCGTTTCCTCCCGCACCAGCCTTCCTTTAGAGTCGGACCAGAGAGCTGAGCACAGATATCCGACTAGTGGGATACTGTCGGCGTGATCAAAGGAGGAGCAATCTTCCGGTATCGAATGCACTACCTGTTTCCTCCAGCACCACCCTTCCTTTAAAGTCGGACCAAAGAACTGGGCACAGGCATCCGACTAGCGGGATACATTGCGCCCATAGCAGTATAGCGTAGCACCCCAAACCACCCTTCCGCCCATTCACCAGTAGCTGCAAATTGAACCGTCCCTGCCTAACAGTTTTAAAAAATTATTAGAAGCGTCTGACGCGCGTTTCGCTCGCCACCTGCGAGCTTTGTCAAAGGCTGTTTTTGGTGCTAAATAAGTGCAGGTTTAAATAGAGAGGCAAATGCTTCTCAAAATTTGAATTGGCCAATCATGACACAGAGGGCGGAGCACTGAAATATGCAGTGCAAAACCCTGTATTTCTCCAAGGTAAACTGCTGGATATGTCAAAATGGCAAAATATATAATATAATATATATGCCATATGACCCTGCACCACTAACTGGTACTAAATCTCTATCAATGGATGGTGCTACCTACTCTCTCTTTGACACAGTAGAAGTTAGTTTTTCAGTAAGTGATGTTGGAACACAAGGATCTCCTTTGTCTGCTAATAGGACTTCCACGGGTAGAACCATTATCAACTTACAGGGCAGAAACATTCAGAACCTTGATAGGGGTTACAGTTGAAAAGATACAACTGCCTCGTAAGACAGTTGCATTATGAAGGAGTTTGCTTGAAAGACCCATAGCTTCAGATTGAAAACATTATGGGTAAAGCTGACCGTACACTGCCAAAACGTGCTCTTATTGCAAGGTCTGCAAGCAACCAGATCTGGATTGATCCAATTCTTGGCCGGGGGCAGGGCTGGATTTAACACTAGTGCTCCCCTAGCCCACTTGCACCCTATCGCCCCTCCAAGCTGCTTGCACACACCCTCCTCATCACATCTCCATCTCCAATGCTCCCCAATGCTGTTCCCCCACTCGCAGACACTTTTCCCCATTTTAGATGCAGCCAGCAGGCGGCATGCCACCCCCTGAATTTTGCCACCCTAGCTCCAGGCCTGTCCTGGGGTAAATGATCAGATCATACAGAGGGCCGGCTGTCTCAACAGATAAGGACCGCATTAACAGTGGTTTTTATCAGACAGAAAAATCACACCTGTCTGATTGATATCTGAATGATCCTTAGACAGACATTGGTTGAGCTGGCCCTTGGGGGAAACCCATACATGGACCAATAAGAATGCATAGTGCAGTGATCCTTAACCAGTGACTCGTAAGTTACATGTCGCTTACCAACCGCTTGTATGTTGCTCCCAGTGCCCTCAATGCAAGTGCTTATTTTTGATCTCCTGGTTTGGAGGCAAGTTTTTTTGCATAAAAACCATGTATACTTTCAAACAGAGTCTCCTGTAGGCTGCCAGTCCACATAGGGACTAATGATATCCAATTACATCCCATATCCCAGGAACTTTTTGCATGCTTGTGTTGCTCTCCAACCTTTTTAACATCTGTTGCTCAGGGGTGAAAAAGGTTGGAGACACTTGGCTTAATGTATGGTCAGCTTTACATACAAATGGGAAATTATATATCAGTCCATTATTTTATTCTTCCATGGTCTTTGCCATTTCTTTCAATGAAAAATGAGCCACAGCAAGTCATTAAAGTTTTCATCTCCAGGGCAGGGCCAATTTATTAATGGATTTTACCTTACTGACAATTTAGTGTTTCACACTAAATCAACTGGAAAACAAGTGTTTGAACCCTTTCTCACAGCTCCGAAAAAGTAATGTAGAGCTGGCTAAAGACAAACCAGCACGAGTTTGAAAAGGCATTGTGAAAACTGAATTCCAGCACCAAAATATTCTAAAAGGGGATTGGAAATGACGTAGAACACAAGCAATAAGAAGCATTTCCTGGATTTAGGGTGTGTTGCACAGCATATTTCGTTCACGAGGATGGAGAACAGAGGGCTGTTTGCTAGGTATGTTGACTGTTTGGTAGAGATAACAACATCCTTGGTTCCCTTTATAACTTACAATCCCCTTCCATCCTGACCACACATTCCTGATAATGTTTTACACGTTCTTTGGATTGAGAAATGTATTTAGTTTCCCCCATTAGATGAAAGTGCTATTGTGACAATGCTTTTTCACATGAGGATGTGCAGAAACCTACAGCATCAGTTCCAAGGGAGACACACTCAGGGCAGGTTTTATACAGGAGAGGGCATTTTCCTAAACGAGTCAGATAAAGATCCTTGGTCAGAATATAATTGATTGCATCGATAAAAATATATGATGTTTTTCATTTGTAAAGTAATTGTCAGATTTATTAGAATACCCTGGGCAAACATTGTGATGTGCAGAAATGTTCACTTTATGAGAGAGAGGGCTGGTTAGTGACTGTTAAACTTCATGAAGCAGGGCTGCCATTGGGGAGACAGAGGGTCCTGTTAAGGGTTTTGAAATGCTGGTAAAGGGGTCTGGCTTGCTGAAAGTGGGGTGAGGTCCAGCTAGTCCCTCACCCCTGAGCATATAATGGTAATTCTAGTTATATTACAGACCCAGTAACAATGAGATAAATTCTTGTATTCTCTTGAGAACCTCAGCCCAATGTTGCCATTTTGTTTCAACTGTGGAGAACTACCAACATGTAAAAAATTTTAAATTTGTCTCACCTCTAGATAAAGGGAGACTACTGTATATTCAAAAAAAGTGAATGAGTATCCCCTTAACATAAAGTATTTCAGCATTATTATTTATCTATTCTGGACTTTTTCCCCATCTGGTAAGTGTATAGGTCTGGCTATCTCTCTGAGCTTGGAGGCAATTCACATCTGTATTGCATCTATTTATTCATCAGGACAATGGTGTCCACATGTTCCCATGTAGTGGGCCAATTATCCGATATGTCCAACATTACTGGGTTGGGGGCATGCAAAGAAGTTGAAAATATCACATATACCATGGCAATAGCTTCATAGTGAACTGACTTACTGCACTTCAAAACATCCTATTTTGGCACCTTGACCAAATGATGGATGCACTCAGATGAACAACTCCTGGCACTCCTATAATGAAGCACCAGCATTGCACCTCGCTCTGTATTTTGCACTGCATAGTGTGCAGCTTTACAAAGTCCACTAAAATCCCCCCAGCTTGCACATCATAGCTGGTAATGAGCCCCAATTTTGTCTTCCCCTCACATTTGTGGGTTCATGTCTCTCATGTCTCTCTAAGGAAATAATACATTCATTACAGAGCTATACCTATGAATTTCCACATGGCACGAAATGCGTAAGGCTCTATTTTGATATGTTTTTCTGTTACACTTTAACTGCTTCAATTATTGGAATGAAGTCCGGTTTGTGCCAGCCTACAATCAAAAATAAGTGTGACTATTGCCTACCAAAAGCTGAAGGTCTGAGGCTTGAGTACCTGGACCCCCATTAATATTGGTTAGTTAACCCTGACTTCTACTACAATCAACACTTGATGTCTCCCCAAAAAACTAATCATTACGGAGGTCTGAGGGTATAGCTCTGCCTTTTTTGGTTCTATGGGGTAAATTCACTATGCTTCGTAGTTGCGCCAGCGTCCGCTTTGCCGCACTTCGCCAGGCGTATTTAGCCAGCACTACGCAAATTCACTAAAATCCGAAGTTGCGCTCAGGGGTAGCGTAAGGTTGCGAAGTTGCACTAGTGTTAATTCGCCAAGCAAATCTAAATTACGCTAGCAATGGTTAATTTGCATACGGCGCCAAATTCAAGTTACAATGGAGGAATATGTAGCAGCACTACACAAGCCTGGGAAACCTTCAAAACAGCAAATAACATTTTTATTTTGCCCTACACATGTGCCCACTGTATAGTTAAGTTGCCATGAGTTAGGAAATGTAGGGGGGAAGGAGGGTAGCCCCAAAAAAAAATTTCGATCTTTTTCAGCCTATCACCTATAAAAAATGAAAAAACGCCCGCGTTTTTTTGGACTTGGAAAATGTTTTAACTTTTTTTGAAGCAATCCCTATCTACTCTATTGCACTTCGCCTGGTCTGAGGTGACAAAGGAATTCTGGCGTAAAACGAAGCGTTCAGAACAATGCGCGCGTTAGTGAATTTGCGTAGTTATGTCCGTTGCGCAAATTCGCCAGGCCTAGTAACACTAGCAAATTTACGCCAGATTTAGGCGCTTTGCCGTTTAGTGAATTTGCCCCTATATCCCCTTCTCCATGAATTTCTTTCAGTAACAGCAGAGATTTTTTGTGGGAATTGCTTTGTTTGCAGTTCTTGAACATCACATTTTAGGCAGTATTTGATGCACATCATTTTTGATTATTATAGTGCCAGCACATTGCACAGGGTTGTAACTACATTTCCATAAGATCCACAATTATGTATTTGCATAGAATATCAGTTATCAGTTAACCACTGATGCAAGGCCCTGGTTATGGAGGCAAGCAGTGCCAGTAGTCTGGCATCATTGTATATGCTTGTGGGTATAAGATCTATTATTATTATGGCAATGCCATTTCTCATAGTAGAGAAAATTCTTCATTCTTGACTAATTTGCTCTTTTATCATAATAAGACCGTGTACCTTGTAATTTAAGTTAACTAAGCTAGCATAAATCCATGTTGTAGTCAAAACAGTCTTATTGGGTTATATTACTGGTTGAGCTTTTTGGTAGCCTTAAGGCATAGTGCTCCACATTACACCCTTCCACATAATAGTTTCTATAGCTGTATTTGTTATACATAATGAAAAGTAATTTTGTTTACTTAACCCTCTTGCCAACACATTCATTCTTACATTATGTTTTCTATATGAATGGCATATTCTTGTATTCTTTTCTTCTTTCTATTTTGAACAGCGTCACTTATTATTAATATATACGTCAAATGTATACATTTGGGGGCAGATTTACAAATGGTCGAATATCGAGGGTTAATTAACCCTCGATATTCGACTGCCGAATGTAAATCCTTCGACTTCGAATATCGAAGTCAAAGGATTTACCGCAAATAGTTTGGTCGAACGAAAAATCGTTTTTAATCCATCGATCGAGCGATTTTTCTTCACATGACCAGGGGCAGCTGGGAAATTGACAAAATGTCTAGCCCCATGTCAGATTTCAAAATTGAATATAAAAAAATCTGTTTGCTCTTTTGAGAAATGGATTTCAGTGCAGAAGTTTGCTGAAGTAGCACTATTAACTGATGCGTTTTGAAAAAAACATGTTTTCTGATGACAGGATCCCTTTAAGTGAGAGTTAAAACCTCGTATTTTTAGTTTTAAAGGGGTTTCCACCTTTAAGTTAACATTTAGTGCATTATAGAATGGCCACTTCTAAGCAACTTAATTATTTTGTCTTATTCTTCTGACTCTTTCCAGTGTTTAAATGGGGGTCACTGACCCCTTCTATCAAATAAATTAGCCTTATCATCTATGCTTCTGATCTCCTACCTTTTTATTACCCCTACTGCAGCAATGAGATTTGGAGGACAATTTGTTACATCCAACCAACTCAACCAAATTGTGTAGGCAGGTTGTGATTCCCCTTGTACCATATGGACAGAACACTCGGTGGGGGCAAAGCTTGTTCTTAGTAGGAAACAGACAACTATCCAACTGCAGAACAAATAGAAATAGGTTATACCAGGAAGCAAGGGGTGAGGGAGAATGAAAACTTGATCTATGAGAGTAAGCTCAAGCACTGGCAAATGCAAATATAAATTACAGTATGAAGTCTGTTCTACACACAGTATGAAGAGTATGTTTGCAAAGCAAGGTGCTTAACAAGTTACACTGATGAATCAGTAGTAAGTGGAATGTAAAGAGTATATCTAATTCTTCTGAAAGTTGGATAAATAGACTTTATTTCATGCCAAGAACTATGTATCAGGCCTGCATTAAAAGCTTTCTAGGTAGAAATGTGCGTTGGTGGACTCATTGGTGTTTGAGCCAGTGTGCCTAATATTGCGAATTGATCTTGGCCGTTTGAGCACCCACATTTAAAAAATGTAAAAAAAAAGAAAAAAGCCTTCAAAAAGATGCATGAAAAATAAATATATAGCAAACAATTTCCCTCTGCAGAAAAAAAGGAGTTTTTCATTGATCCGAATAAATTTAATTTAGTCTCTTTTGATATGAGTTTGGCCAAGCAGTTAAAAAGGGAATCAACAATGACTTTGAATCTCATGAAAAGGATATTTCTGCTGTCATGTGACCTCTGAACTCCATGGATAGAGTTTGGTCTCCTGTATAATGACCCTGTGACTATTTTTGAAAACAATGCAACCTTGCTTATCTGTTAATCATATACAAGGCAAAGAGACTCAAAATAAGAAACTCAGAACTGCCTACAGATGCACTAGACCGTACTATTGTACAGATTGCTGGAGGATTCTCATTTAAGCATTAAAATTAGTCTGGAAAGAAAGATAGTGTGAGTGCACTATGCCTTTCACCCCTTATTCTAATTAATAAGCACAACCAGTATACTGGCACTAAACTAGACACAAGACAATTTTGACATACTCACTTTGTCGTTTGTTTGTGCAAATGCTTCTGTGCCAATTTTAGCAAATGAGGCCTTCTACCCTTATTTAACTGATCATTTCATGTAGAAAGGCCACGGGGCACTTTTTGATAATACCATTCAGAGCCCTGGGGCGTTACTTTCCCGAAACAAAGTGACAATGTGGCCGGACATGGCAGCATCAGGTTACATGTACTCCCACAGCAATGCCTTCTTCTCCATGTAGTATGTACTGTATGGACCTAGGGTCAACAGTAATAAATTGCACAGTATTAAAGGCCTTGGGGTAGAGTGTAATACTGACTTTTATAAAGCACTGGTGTTTACTCATCTAGAGTATAGTAAAGTTTTGATCTCTAGTACAAAGTAGGGCAAATAAGAAGGAAAATAATTACTATGTTCAATCTCCCCAATAGGCCCTAAGCCATCTCCTGGTACAGAAGGACACAATGCTTTTTATTAAGACAGATGTGATGTGGAAGGAAAAGTAGAATTTTTTTGCTAAAGAAGCTGCATCACAAGTATAATTAATAGTTCTAACAACATGTTGGATCCAGTTTTATTAAGATAAAACTTAGGGATGCAACATATCCAGGATTTGGCCTTTTTCAGCAGGATTCAGATTCGGCCGAATCCTTCTGCCCGGCCGAACCGAATCTGAATCCTAATTTGCATATGCAAATTGGGGCGGGAAGGGAAATCGCTTGACTTTTTGTCACAAAACAAGGAAGCAAAAACTGTTTTCCCCTTCCCAATATATATATATATATATATATATATATATATATATATATATATATATAGTTAGTATATGACTTCAGGTATTGGTATTAGTACATATAATATTGGTGATCCTGGGAAGGGTGTTTTACTCCTAGAGGCACAAGGAAAGCAAACTCATGCTCTACGTATCTGTATATATTTTTTAAATACCAGGGCTTGATTTATTGGCAGTGCACCCCTTTTAGCCCAAAAACGACTCCCTCCCCAAGCTGCTAGCACAAATCCCTTCCTGCTCCTCCTCCATAGAGTTTCACAGGGGCTGGGCAGACAGGAGATTTTAAAAACTCATCTCCCCAGAGCAGCTGTAAAGTCCCCCTTCAAAAATCTTGCCTCCCTAGGTCTATACCTATGTAGCATTTCTACAGTTCTACACATTTTAAACTCCCAGGCCCAGTATCCATTAGGGTTGCCACCTGGCCGGTATTTTACCAGCCTTGCCGGTAAAAATGATGCTTGATGCCAATGTTTTTAATACGAAAAAAAACATAAAAATATAGGAAGGCCAGTATTTTTCTTTTTTCTAATTTACAGTTTCTAATTGCTGATTTGTTTGTTATTGACAGTTTCACTGGTGCAATTTAGCGCCCATGTTCATAAATGAATTCTATATGCATCTGTTAGCCTGATAGAGAAACTATTAATCTGAACACAGGTTGCCTTTCTACTGCTCCTTGATTTTAACAGCTAATTCTGTCCTGGGCCCTGGATGAATGAATATTGGGTGCTGTTATCGGTGCCCAGCTGCATTTATATTTATACTGAACCATGGACCAAAAAACAGGAAATATCCACTTCTGTAGCACCATCTTGTGGGCTAAGTAACTAATTACATAACACATTCTGGGCAATCATTTTCAGTCTATTTTATTTAAGTTGTAGCTTATATTTTTGACGTTACAAGGTAAAACTGACTACAGATGATACATGTAGCAAGTGACTCCCAAAATGAGACTACAGAATAAGCACCCTCTGCTATGGAAGGAGGAACGTCCCTTACTGCATCCATCACTAGAGCCCCAGTTCTTGTAAACTTTTAGGGACCACGTGTTAAGGGAGGGGCTTCTCATACATAGACCCCTACAAATAACAATAAAGCCTACACATTTTTGCCAAAGGGGTCACAACAATAGCACCAAATTGCCATTATTTATGGTCCCTACATGAAATCTGATACTGAGTATTGTCATGGCATCAGTTGGCTTAGAAACACATTTTCTTAAGGTCTTTTTTTTTTTTTTTTTTTGCATTTTTCTGAAAATGCATGTTTAACTAAATCTTGCTGTGTTTTCTTTTGAGTGTGCTGGGCCAATTCTGTGGTGGCGAATGAAATATAAGAAAATTCTCATAATGTCCATCTGTAGTAAAGTCTAATTTGTGCAAGTTTTTTAACTGATTTTCTGCATCATAATATTTACCCATGTACTATTACTATCAACTGAAGATAAACTCTTTCAGCAGTGAAAAAGTTTAAAAAGTTAAATCCTCTCCTTTAGGATGCTTCCCAGTATGGATTGAGGGACACCTAGTGGTACAACTGAGAATTGATTCTCATTTTTGTAATGGTCACTATTGAAACAATGGGGGTCAATTATAAAGTTCGCGCATCGCATATTTTTCGCAAATACGCATTACGCATGTGTTTTCCTGAATGCTAATATATTGCACTGCTCTGGCCGCCTTTCCGGTTTTTGCGAATTCCCAGTGTGAATACATTTTTGCAAATGGCGCGCAAATGAGACGGGAGTTTGCGCGAGTGCACCCAATGTGCGAGGTTGTTGTGCACGAAAATAGCGTTGACAGTAACTTAAATTTGCAGTTTGCAAAACTGTTTTGTGAATATTTTATCCACCACCAAGTTGTGGCGTAATTGAGTCGCAGAGTTTGCCATAAATATTCGCAATTTGCGAATTGTGACATATTTAAAAAGCTGCTATAGACATTCGCATGGTGAAAAAAAAATTTGCAATTCTTTTTGCACCCTCTTATTCAGCTTTATAAATGTAACCATGCACAGGGCAAATATATTCACTTTGCGAACCAATCTGCCCTGCGCAAAGTTTATAAATGACACCCAGTATCTCTCAGGTGGCGAGGTTTTTAGTGGAAATGTCCCTTGTCCTTGCTGGGCTTTCTAATTTCTATGGCCCCTCAATTGGCTGTTGGTTGTTCCTAACCTGGGTCTGTGCTGAAGAACATTGCAGTGGATCTAACTGGTTGTAAAAAATAAAACATTTTAAGGGTTCTGAAATTATTCATGTTTCCACTTAAATGGATATTAAAACTCCAAACACAAACCATAAAATTGATCAGAAAATTCACATCAAGTTAAAGCCCCATATGCACCACAATAAATTCTGCTCTGCCCAAAGATACTGCAGTTCTGACAATGCAACAATGCCATACACACTGTCTCACAATTGGTTGAATTAGCACGTTTACACATGTGAGCAGTAACGCCACGTCAAGGCTTCAACCCTGTTACTGACCATTCACTCCGGGTGTAACATTCCTCAGGGGGCCTAATAATATAGTAACAGTCAATAAATAACATCATAAGGAAATAGTGAGGCTTACTCATGTCTATGAAGTTTACCCTTTGCTCAATTCATTCTTAATAAACTTCATCTGTTCATCTGCAGGAAGGTAAAAAAAACAAAAAAAACATTTTGATGGGGAAAAAATCCATGCTGCATGAATGAATATTGATTATAAGCATTAATATCAGGGTATGGGTTCAACAGACATGTGTATGAAGGCAAAGCAGATTGAATATTAGACCCCCTTGCCCTCTTGTTACACCCTTGGCCTTTCATATCTCACATTCACTCACACACCATTCACTTCAAACAGTTAACCGTAACTATAACTAATAGTTAATAACTATACTTACACGTACCTTTAGGAAGGAAAATGTTACTAAAAAAGTTAAATAACTCTATATATGGTATTTCTACAACAGGAATGACAGTGGATTCCCTTTCAGTTGGTATGAAATGCTTCAATGGAGGCTGCAGGAAAAAAGAGAAATAAAATCTTTTAGTCAGGATGATACAGAAAATGCCAACATGTGGGTATGTAATGATATTAATCCAAGGCTATATTTCTATTTAATTAGTATTCAGCAATTATGTACTTACTGCTCTTAGCTGGAAAGGGGGTGGTAAGTTTTCTCTTTCAAGCTCCACCCAGTCAATAGAAGCAAAGTATGGGTGCTGTTTTCTATTCCCATGAACATCAAAAAGTGTTGGTTTGAATCTTTCTCTAGGAGCTGAAGGAATAAAAAACAAAAACACTAAATTGCATATTAATATAGTAAACAAAAATGTTACTTGATGGCCTGGGTGCAAGTTATTAAACATATTCATATATTATCCTGTAATAAAATTGAGAGATTTGTTTTATAAGACATGACAGTGTTTTTGACAAGATAATTTCTTGTATGGTGAGTGCCCAGCACCGTTTCTGAGGATCCTGCAATGCCGCCCCCCCCATCGGCTTACCTGTCGGGAGGGGAGGCAGGAACACTATTGCGGAGAGCGCAATTGCGCTCTCTCGCATTAGTACAGCCGAATTTCTGGTTTTAAAATTGAAAATTCGGCTCTTAAAGGTGCAGGAGCGGCTTTTTGCCGCCCCTGTAATCCTCTCTGGCGCTGCCGCCTGAGGCAAGCAGCTCAGCTCGCCTCATTGGTGGAGCGCCCCTGTGAGTGCCAGTATTTCTGATGAGTAAATATTAATTTCCCAAAACATGTGATGGGAAATAAAGTTTGTCTTGAAGTATAAAAAAAGAGATAAAGACAGGTTGAAGACTTGAATGAATTCATTACTGACAACAGAATAGCACAGACATATGCACAGATATAAATGGTGGTATGTCCTGTATAAATCCCAATATACCTTTTAACACAACTGCTGAAATATTAATTACAAATGACTAAGCTATTGATATGTTTGTACATTTGATAAGCTTGGCTTAGATAGTTGCTGTGGACGCATTCTTATACAAAATATAAAAGGTTTTGGCCCCCGCACACCCTACCTACTTGGAGTAACAGAGATGCCTGGTGCACACAGGTGGAGGCCCGGCCGCCTCCCAATAGTATACCAAGCAAAAATTCCAGTAGCACACAGGTCTAATGAAACACCTTTAGATTTTATTGCGGAGTGCAGTGCAACGTTTGGGGTGGACCCCTTTGTCAAGTATGCTTTGACCCCTTTGTCAGGCACAATTGCTTTACAGCATTATTTTTATTTTCCTAAACCTCCCCCCATATGACTTACAGCACTGTGTCTGGCTCCAGGCTCCAGTAGTAATCCAGGTGACGTGCAAGGCTTCCTCCACTGAGGTAGTCCATCATCAGGAAAGCATGATGCTGGTTATACAGACAAATGGAAAGAGATTAAAACACTGGAAACGATGATGCAAAACTGAATAAATGCCAATATTGACCAAGATTTGTACCTGAGTTTGAAAAGCCGCATAACCTTGGCACAGGAATGGGTTATCATGAAGCATCATGAGCACACTGGCCTCTATCCTGATGCTGTTGTAATTGCATTCAGGAGTCTTCTTTATCACCTTCATGGCCACTTTCCGGTTGGCAATTGTAGCCAACATAACCTGAGAAAGCCATAGAGAAATGAGTATTAACTGTATTCTTGTAGGGACACTACCAGTCAGTCAGACAAACTGACACTTATTAGGTAGAAGGATCAGAGCACTGACTGGACTTCAGTAAAATATTATGTAACCATCGGAGAAGTAGAATTATACAAATAAAATTAAATTTAAAATCATTCAAAGATTAAAAAAATTACAGAACACAAAATGTAATCATGTCATTTGCAAAATATCTCTATAGAAACACAGAGCATATAATTCATGTATATACAATATACAATAATAAAGTATTTATCTTGGTAAATCAGTCACTCACTTTGCCGTATCCTCCTTGCCCAAGAATGGAATGGAAGTCGTAGTTGTGGACATCCAGTGAGCTAATTTGAGGTCCTGTGGGGAAAAAGCAGCATTTATGACATCTGTCCTTCATAATCATAACCCCATGAATCCTGCTTGCAATGAAAACTAAAATATACTGTCCATGCGGGGGGCCCAGACAAATAATTTGTTCAGGTTTCCAATAATGGCAGCACTGGGTTTAGGGCACCTTTGCCAGTTGTGTAATGCAAACAAAGGGGTAGAATTATATTGGGATCTGGAGCACTAATATTTAGGTTGGGCCAGTGAGGTTTGGAGATAGTCCTGTGATTTTTTACTTTGAATCGTTCGAATCATTATATTAGATCGAATTCGATTGAATTTGACCCATTCGATGGTCAAAATACCCAAAAAAAATACTTCGAAATTCGAATATTTTTGCATTCGAACTATTCACTCAAGTTTAGTAAATCTGCCCTTACATGTATAAGTTGTAGCGCTCTTCCATGAAGAGTTTGCCATCAAATGTTATGACAGCCAAAGCTCTGATTGTAGGCCCCCTGTCCTGGTAGGCCATGGGCAAATGCCCCATACATTTATTAAAAGCCTAAAGCCTTATAGACTCACATCAATCCTAATGCTGATGTGAGTCTATAGGTAGAGGACAATCTGGGAGGAGAAGCTACATCCAAGCACAGGAAATGTCCTGCTTTCTAGTAGTAGGAAATGACAGTTCCTGTTTGCTCATAATCCATTTTTTCATATTTGGGTTTATGGTAAAACCACAATCATGATTTTAAAAAAACTGGAACCTCAGCCTTTGTGACAAATCTAATTTATGGGTCGCAATTGTATTCTATAAATATGATCTACTTATTAATTATGAATTCCTTTTTATTTATATGTTGATTTCTGAACATTTTCTCCATCTTGCAAGCTTGGTACCCCTCTGCCTTTATTTCATTCCATCCCATAGGTCTTTACGGAGTTTCTTTAATACAATGGCCAATGCTTTTCCTGTTCACATTGTATTGATTACAGAAAATGACTCATCCATCAGAAAAGCCTTTGTGGGCTCTGCTCACCCTGCCCCTTTGGGATCCTTGTGCTCCTTTACTCAAATATCACTCAAGCGTTCCATAAAGAAAAGATAAGAGAAAATGAATACGGCCAATCTTTTTTATTGCTTGACTTGCCTTTATCTCTTTTGGTGTGTTGATTTTATCAGCCAATTTCATATCTGTGTGAACAAAGCCCAGGTGTGTGTCAGGGTTGACTTCTACGCAGTTATTTCTTCATGCAGCTGTCAGAGTGATTTGATGAAGATTTGAAAGATCAGCACGGGATCATTTACACTCTCAGTCATTTCTTCTCGAGAGTCGGCATACATACTAATACATTTCTAAAAGCTTTTAGTTTAACGTTTATTTAATTTGCAACTTATTCTCTAAAAGAGAAGTAACAAGAAAAATAAGCACAGGTATGGAATCCATTATCCAGAAACCTGTTATCTAGAAAGCTCTGATATTGGAAAGGCCATCTCCCATAGATTCCATTTTAAACAAATAATTCAATTTTTTTTTTAATTATTTCCTTTTTGTCTGTAATAATGAAATAGGACAGTCTACTTTATCCAAACTTAGATATGGTTAATCCTTACTTGAGGCAAAACAATCTTATTTGGGTTTAATTAAAGTTTCTATGACTTTAGATCAAAGTTATGGAGATCCAAATTACGGAAAGACCCATCCAAGCATTCTGGATAACAGGTCCCTTACCTGTAGGGTTGCCACCTGGCCAGTATTTTACCGGTAAAAATGATGCTTGACCCCAATGTTATTAATAAGGAAAAATCGAAATATCATCATCATCATTTATTTATTTATATAGCACTGTCAAGATACGCCGGTAGGCCGGTATACAGGAAGGCCGGTATTCTTTTGCAAAAAAGGTGGCAACGCTACATACCTGTAACAGACAAATATCTCTTAGATGTAAATCAAGGAGAAATAAAAGAACAGAGTTTCCATGTAATGAGAAATCTAAGTTACAACTTCCAACATAAAAAAAGAAATCTTCTTACATAGGGCTTTACATACCATCTCGTTTGGTTTTGTTTTATAAGCAATCACCAAGTTCCCCAGTGTTTTTTTTTAGTGTTAATTCTCCTAGATTTAATAGACCAAATTCACCATCAGATTTCTATCACTGATTATTTGCATTAGCAAATTCAGCTGCACGCAAGTACCATCTATACACAAGGGGGTTTCTTTCTGAGGAGGGGAGTAGTAGCTGAAAAAAATTGTTAAGAATGTCTCAGAGGGTTTTGCTCCCCTGTCTTAACATAAAACGTCAGCTCTTTGACCCTAGCAAACAGAGAGAGACCAAAGTCAATTTCATTAATTCAGTTATTCCAAACCAGTGGGTTGTGAGCCCCCCTTGGATGTTGCTCCCAGAGGCCTCAAAGCAGGTGCTTATGTTTTAATTCTTGGCTTGAGGCAAGTTTTGGTTGCATAAAACTAAGTGTACTGCCAAACTGAGTCTCCTGTAGGCTGCCAGTCTGCATAGAGGCTACCAAATAGCCAATAAAAGCCCTTATTTGGCACCCCAGGAACTTTTCTCATGTACATGTTGCTCCCCAACTCTTTTTACAATTGATTGTGACTCATGAACAAAAAAGGTTGGGGTCCCCTGCATTAATTAAAGGTGAAGCTTCATCATTTCCCATTTCATCAAATCCCGAAAGCTGCTTGTTTTTTGGTGGCTCAATTGTGTGTGCAAATACATGTAGCATTGTAGATGTGACATTTCTCCTAAGATTCCATTGCAGCACTCCATTACCCAACCACACATCATTAAAGTGATTCTTTCTGACCTCTGAATTTAAAACTTATTTTCAATCTATGCCCCAGCAAGCCATCCACTCTCTATTAGGTCAGGTTATTTGATAGACTGTTATAGGATTCTGCAATGGACATTTGTTAGAAACCGACAGAAGTGCCTAATGTCTAGTTTTTATTGAAATATTTCTGTTTTTTAGAAGAAGTATGTGCATTGAAAGGATTAACAGATGGAGATACAGTATTTTACAGTTATAACAGAATTATATTGGTTTACTGATAAAGCAGCATTAAATATTTGTTAAGACACAATGGAGCAGGATGTCCTGAGTAAACTAATGCAATGGCAGGCCTGGGTCCATATACATACATTCATCATCCATCATAAGTTTTATTACTAGTCACCTTCTTTTTTATTTTTTCAACAGAGGGTGGGGAGGTTGATTTCCATTGTGCTGCAGTTTGCTAGACGTGTAGTGGTATGCCTAATGCTTTTTCGGCATTTAGTCATACAGTAATAACTTTCCTATCAGCTAGATTACAATTGAGCAACTAAATATTAATATATTAAACTCAGCTGCATGTCTTGCCTTACCTGAATAATGTAAATGAGGGACTTTATCAGTGTTTTTACTTGGCCAGTTGGAACTCAATTTATGGCAGCAGACTTTTTCAGGAGTTCAAGCTCCACTTTCTGGTCCTGCAGCCTGTCAGAGCCCATTTAACACAGTAACATGGTTAGATCAATAAGAAAACATTGTCATAAAAGTAATCTGGATTAAAGATAATATGAATATGAATATTTTGTACAGCTTCCTGCTGATGCTTTTCTTTCAAAATTTTAGTGACATGAAAACCTGACCATCTTAGGTGAATTGGATCTGGAGGTCTAAGTAGCTCTACTACCAAAGTTCTATAGGTTTATATATGTACTGTTAATTTACTGTTAGTTCCCCATTTTCATATCTAACATCGCCTTGCAGAAATTAATGAAAAACTTAGAGAAGAAAATAAAATTAAAAATATTGTTATAGGGTGTGGATGATGGAGGCACTCAAAGAGGCATTAGCGATACATTTAAGTGGTATCAAATTCTTAGGATATAGTCATATTTTCACATTCCACCTCTACTTAGTAAATATTAGTAGTCGAGAGATTCTAACCATCCAGAGCCTCCTGGAACATAACAAGCTGCAATTTGATATGACATGGGTCAGACCGGACTCCAAAGCAATGAAATAATGGAATATAAGATGTTTGTACTCTACCACTCTACTCCAGGTGTCTGCTGAAAGCTGATATGTTCCAGTGTGAAATAAGACTCCCATGAGCACAGGTTCTATAATCGCCAGGTATATGTATCATCAGGAGGCTTTTGATGCATCAGAATTGGCAAATGGTTTGTGTTTCATTTATATGATGAAAGCAAAAAGTCAATATGCTATTAGAACTGCAACAAACTGCAACTTTTATGTGATTCAACAATGCAGCAGTCTTTTTCCATAACAACTTTTAAGGGGGCATTTATTAAACCACAACTTTTAGAGTCAGGCTTTTTGCTGGGAAAAAAACCCTGAAAAACAGTGACCTTTTTCTGGATTCATTATGCGTCAAAGCTGCAATAATTCCGAACCCCCAAAAAATACTCCAGCTAAAACCTGTCGAAATCATGTAGAATCAATGGCAGATGTTGAGGTTTGAGGTTGAGGTTTTCTGTTTTTTCTGATGCTGGCTTTTGTGCAACAATACGAAAAAAGTTGTGATTATCATGTGACAAGTCGAAAAAGTTTTGGTTTCCTTGACTTTTCAGCAACTTTTTCCTGTTCATATTTTTTCCGTTCAGATCTTTTGATAAATCACTGAAATTCATGGAAATGAGTTTAATGGTGGTTTCTTGAAGGGATTCTGTCATGATATTTATGATGTAGTTTTTATTTCTAAATTACACTGTTCACACTGCAAATAATTCACTTTACCATGTAAAATTTAATTCCTGAACCAGCAAGTATATTTTTTTAAATGTATAATATTGCCGTGTAGGCAGCCATCTCAGGTCATTTTGCCTGGTCATATGCTTTCCGAAAGAGCCAGCACTTTAGGATGACACTGCTTTCTGGCAGGCTGTTGTTTCTCCAACTCAATGTAACAATGTGTCTCAGTGGGACTTGGCTTTTTACTATTGTGCTGTTCTTAGATCTACCAGGGAGCTGTTATCTTGTGTTAGGGAGGTGCTATCTGGTTACCCCTCCCATTGTTCTGTTGTTAGGCTCGTGGGGGGAAAGGGATATCACTCCAACTTGCAGTACAGCAGTAAAGAGTGACTGAAGTTTATCAGAGCACAAGTCACATGCCTGGGGGCAGCTGGGAAACTGACAATATGTCTAGCCCCAAGTCAGATTTCAAAATTAAATATAAATCTGTTTGCTCTTTTGAGAAACAGATTTCAGTGCAGAATTCTGCTGGAGCAGCACTATTAACTGATGCATTTTGAAAAAACATGTTTTCCCATGACAGTATCCCTTTAAAAATATAAATGAGAAATAATTGAAGTGTTAAATAAATTCTCCGCATAGTATAGGATAATGTATACAAAGGAAATCAGACACTGGTCTTTATTATGTTTTTTATTTATGCATAGTAACATACATGGCAGGTTAGGATAAAAAACTGGATTGCTCCCTGCCTTGATAAACTGCTAGAAAAGCACCCAACTTGTTTGTAAACTCCACCTCAAGGTAGGAAATTCCGTAACCTGATTATCTTTATAGTCCCACAATGAGTAAGAAATCATGTTTATAACTTCTCTTTATTTGAGGCAATCAGTGAAAAACAGAATAACATATTATTCACACATTTGAACCTTTTACATATGGGAAAAATTAAGGTCACCCTAGTAGGTACGGACATCATTCTGTAATTCTGTTTTAGTGAACAGGTCAGTAAGAAGAGACACCTGTTGGTATTAGTAACATAAATGAAAATAATGAAAAATAAAAAAAATAAAATAGAAAATTTGTGATTTAAACTAATATTTCTAAACCCTAATCCAAGCTGCATTCAGTCACATTATTGTTATGTCATTTTGAACTTACAGTACAAGTGGGTTCATTCATTGTGCTGTATCATAGGCAATGGTTGTCTTTAGGTTAGTCTGTTCCTTCTTGTATGCCAGCCATGGTGTCCATATAGTCTCATACTTTGATGTTCTTTTTTCATTGCGGGCCGCCATATGTTCCATTGCTGCTCTGGTATCTACAGCTGCAATGATTTGCTCTAGTTGTATGGGCCCCCCTGGCTTCAAGTATTTAGTTATCATAGTTTTTACTAGGTTTAGTAGGTTTAGGGACTTGTTCTGGAAACATCAACACTAGTGCTACTTGTGGCTCACAAGGAATATCTATTTGGAGGTCGTTTGATATAGTACGAAACACTGACTTCCACATTTGTTGGGAGAGCGGGCATTCCCACTACAAATGCAGTTCCATTGTTCCCACAATTTCTACAGCATAACGGTGAGTACTTATCCGAGATCATGTGTAGTTTCATTGGGGTCAGGTGCCATCTGTATATCAATTTTTTATGTGATTCTATATGGTTTGTGCATCTGGTTGTCCCTGATAGTATCTGTGCTGCATCGTTCCATTGGTTCACATTTAGGGATAGTTGTAGACCCCTTTCCCATTTAATCATATAGGGATATTTGTAATCTGGGGGATCCATAACCAAAAGTTTGTAACTACTAGAGAGAGTCCCTCTTGAAGACCATCCTGAAGCTGTTAGTCACTCAAAGTTGGATTGTTGTGGGCAGCTTTTATAATTTGGTATGTGTTTCATAAGCAAATGCGTTATTCTTATGTAGGTATATCTATTGATGTCTGCAAGTTGATATTTATTTTGTAGATCCTGGAATGATAGATATTTATTTATTCCATATAAGTCTCTAACTAGGTTCAGTCCTTTAGTTATACACGATTGTACAGGTAGATCCTGTCGAAAAAATTGAAGGCTTAATAATGGAGTGAGAGATGTTTGCCAGTTTCTAACTTAGACCTCTCTTTGTCCCAAGTTTTCATCACTAACTCAGTGGTGGGTAGGTGGGGATTTTGCTTAGGTCTGTATTGCGGTGGAGTCCATAAAAGCTGGGGAATACTGCTGTTTCTAAGTCTAGCCACTATCTGCAAGAAATTGGACTATGCATTTTTATGGCTATATCCAGCAATGATGCTCTGTAATAGCTATTGACATTCAGTAGTCCCAAACCTCCTACAGAAACTGGTTGTTGCAATACCTTAGCAGCTGTACAAGGTTTTTTCCCTCCCCATATGGACTCGTTCATTTGTTTCTGCAATGTTTTAATATAATGCAATGAGAGATCAATCTGTATTGTCCTAAATAAATATAACATTTTCAGCAGTATATTCATTTTGGCAGCATTTATCCTACCTACCCATGAAATATACAAAGGTTTCCATTTAAAATAATTTTCTTGAATAGTCTTCTGTAGGTGGATGTAATTATATTTGTATAGTAGTTCTGGGTCTTTAGTTAGGTTAACCCCTAAATATGTGATATAGGTGTCTTTCCATTCAAATGGGTGATTACTTTTAAGTTGATGTATCTCCTGCTCATGAATATTAATTGGCAATGTGTTTTTTGGGAATCTATTTTATCACTATAAACACATTTCAACATTGATCTTGCCATTGATTGTACATGATATCCCTCTAAGTTTTAGATTTTCTATGGAGAATAGAACCAATTTATCAAGTGAAAAATGTGAAATCATCCATTTGTTATTTGTTCCTTTTGTAAATTGTGTCCCAAAACAACCATCTCTCTCTCCCTGAATGTAATCCAACCAATGATGTATACAGTAGGTGGAAGTTAGCTTGCATCCCTTGAATAAAATGCCATTTCATTTCAGTTGATTTTGTTTCAATTTTATAAAGTTGGTAGCAACACTGGCCTTTGGATTACAGAAGTTGTGTCAATGGGAGAAGAGGAATACTAGGAATCTGAAATATTAACAATCATCATTATGTAGTGTCAGCATGCAGTCAGTCCTATTTAATATGCCCAAATTATTTGTACTCCTATTGGTGTCATAATTGTGGTGTTTATACAAATGGCCTGTAGATATCACTATACTCAAGACTTATACTGTGCATACTTTCTATACAGCTTGTGGTGTTAGAGTTGCTTACTGTTGTGTAATGGCTACATGAGCCTGCTAATAAAGCACTGTTATACTCTACTCATCCTTGGCCAAAACATAACAAATTGGCGACAAGATGTCTCTTCTACCTCTGCAGCCTGCACCTTTTCTCTCAAACCTTGGTAAGCCTACCATACCTTTTACTGCTTGGATCCGTATGTTTTTGAAAAATTACATTATTGCTGCTGACCAAGGGGCGATTTCCAAAACATAACAGTAATATACTTCCTTTTTACAATCACTGCAATGCGCAAGTATTGTCTCAGAAATGATAGACATCTACTCTCTGTAGTTTCATGATATTTTTCCAATAAATAAGGGGTAGAATGGGTAGAGATCTCCAAAATACCACAAGATTTAGTCCCTACAGAAGTGACAGTGTGGCCTCCAGGAAATACCAGAAGTGGATTAAATTAGTTTTTTAGTAAGAGCTTTAGGGGATTAGGCAGTCATTTTAGAATAGTCAGCATAGTCAAAAACTGCATTTTGGGTTGTGCAATTCTGTGTTAATGTGTGCATCTAGGCTATGCATTATAATTACAGATCAGCCTTCATGTATGTGGGATCTCCTCACAATGAGATATTGGCTGCTTAGACAAGGCTAAACTCCATGGCACATTAAGCAGTTTTGGGCACTTTGCCCACTGTTGTTTTTCCATGATAAAAACTGATGGCATCAAAACTGTGCAGAATTTATATAGTATTTATTCATACCGCTAAATCCAATTTTACAGGGGCACATAATTACTGTAATGTGTCTGTAATAATAAAACAGTACCTTGTACTTGATCCAAACTAAGATATAATTAATCCCTATTAGAGGCAAAATAAACTTATTGGGTTTATTTAATGTTTACATTATTTTCCAGTAGACTTAAGGGATGAATGGAAAGATCTTAATGGAAAGATCTGTTATCTCGAAAACCACAGAGCATTTTGGTTCCATACCTGCATCTGAAAAGCAATCTATAAAGTCTATTGAGAGACCTTTATCCAAACAACCGAAATGTAAAGTATTTTACCATTCAAAGCAGACTTGGTGGCTAATATTAAAAAAATATATTACAGGCTCCCCCCCATCCCCCTTCTTACTTCTGCACAGGCCTGACCAATGGCATCTTTGCCCTTGTTCCTCTTTGTAGGTTAATATAGCATCTAAATGAAGGTATACTTGGTACAGCTTGCATTTTTCTGTCCGCACATTTCTCCTCTCTGTTCTATATTTTTGACAAAATGTCAAATAGATGTAGCTGAATTAATAAACGCAGTGTAAAGCTATGCCATTTAATGTCTGCCATGTGAAATACAAGGAGGTTAAGTGACAGGCAGTGAGGATTTCATGCCTCATGTGAAGAGTGATGCTTTTAAGGATGTCAGAGAGTGAACTGGAATTACACAACCATCTCTCTATTCATAGCTCCCTTGCTGAGCTCTCTTTATGCGTATATTTAAAAAAAAAACACTGACCCTTTTATAATGTTGCTTGCCAAATTCATAAGAAAATATTTTCTTTTCCCATAGGTTTAAATTTAGAAATTATCTTATACCAAAAACACATTCATTTCTGTGCAGGATGGGAAATGCAAATTCCATGGTGTGATTATACAGGTCATGGAACTCCAAGGTGACTTCTAATATCCTCATATTTTGCAACAGGGGGTACTTTATTATAATACACAAGTTTCAGAGTGACAGAAATGACACCACTAAGCTCTGATTATAATCAATCCCATCACTAAGCACCATTTATAAGGCTATAATCATATAATACACAAAATTTTTGTAAATTATATCCTTATAAACAGTGAGTTCTGATGTTATCAGTTATAAACGGTGAGTTCTGATTTCATTTCTTTCACATACTGTAACTTATTAAAGCTTGTGTATTATAATAAAGTACCCCCAGTTGCAAAATATGAGTATATTAGAAGTTACCTCGGAGTTCCATGACCTGTATAAAACTCCTTGGTAACTTAAAGTATCCTTATAATTTACTTTATTCACTATATATTGGTAATAATCGGTTTGTGATGTCATTTCTGTCACATGACCATATGATCATGGAACTCCTCGGTAACTTATAAAATCCTTATATTTTACAAGATGGGGTACTTTATCTATTATAATACACAAGTTTCAGTGAGTCATGCAACAGAAATGACATCACTAACTGACTATAACCAGTATATATATATATATATATATATATATATATATATATATATATATATATATACAGGAATGAATTAAATCAAAATAATGGCTGGATAGAGTTACCAACACCAAAAGTGTAATCATTATAACGTGCAAACTCCTAAGCAAAATATTTTAAATAAGGAACAACTTTGTTTATTCAGCAGCCTGCTGTTTAACATATATGCAAATGAGATGCATGTAGGTCGATGGTACTTTAGTCAGAAGAAAAGGTATATTGATTCCTGCACATACGAGTCTCCAGCCAGTGGTCGGGAAATGTCAGACTCCACTTGTGCTGAGGCAGCAATCCTCAGTGAGCCGTCTATGCTATACCAGGCATATCCTTAAAATGTGGCCTCCTGATGACTTTTCAGATCATTTCATTCTCGAGGGTTCCTTTTCATAAAGATCTCATTACATGTCAAGTATTCCAAGAATAACTCATACATTTTAATTCTCAGAAAATCCCACTTGCATCATCTTTCTCACAAATCTATTAACTGAATTCTTACAGACTAATCCTAAACAGGGTGGCTTGATCCACTGCCCCTTGGTTCCTCTCTAATGGCCAAAATATGACGGGCTGTCTAACTAGCACTAAATGTGGGTTGGGAATGTGACAAATAGGTCTCATAGAGGCAATCCATTGCCTCAATACAGTAACCAATCACAATCATTCAGTAAACATATTTAATCAGTACATGTACAGGATCTGTTTCCGAATTAAAGAAAGGCCGTCACCCATATAGACTCCATTATCCAAATAGTCCAAATTTTTTTCTGTGTAATAATAAAACAGTAACTTGTACTTGATCCCAACTAATATAGTGTATAATTAATCCTTATCAGAAGCAAAACCAGACTATTGAGTTTATTTAATGTTTACATGATTTTCTAGTAGACTTAAGGTATGAAGATCCGAATTAGTGAAAGATCCATTATCGGGAAAACCCCAGGTCTCAAGCATTCTGTATAACAGGTCCCATATCTGTACCATAGTGTATAATTAATCCTTATCAGAAGCAAAACAAGGCTATTGGGTTGATTTAATGTTTAAATGATTTTCTAGTAGACTTAAGGTATGAAGATCCAAATTAGGGAAACATCCATTATCCAGAAAACCCCAGGTCCCGAGTATTCTGGATAACAGGTCACATATCTTTACTACAAATCAAAGGACAAGGGAAGGCTATTTCACTGGGGGGCGAGGGAATATAGACATTGGCCTGGGGAAAAGATTTACACTTCCAAAGCCAAAACCCCTAAAGATGTCTGCCTGGTCCCAACAATCATCACCCCACCTCTTCATGCCCCTTTTTTACAGGTTTCCCCAAAGGCTAATGTAGCAAACCTACCCCAAAGTGATTTACAGGTCTTTCTCCTTTAAAAAATGAAAGCAGATATCCGATGGCTGCTATGGGTAACTGTAGGTCTGCACTTTAGTACACATTATAATAAATTAGTCCCTGGGGTCTGATAAATGTCATTTTGTTACATGAGTTAGTTAAAAGAGCTTGTTTCCAATTACTTCCTTTAAGGGGAGAGAATAATCTGGCAGTGAACAAAAATATATATACCACATCTTTACCACAACCTACCTATGTGCAAAACATGTATAGAAACATGTATTCATACCACTACTAACATTCCTATGGAGATTGGAGTGTAGCAAAGGAACAGTTACTAGTACCATCTTCCCACTGACCTTTTTCTTTCTCTTCCATTACTGTGCAGCTTGAAAAGGTTTCAGGATCCTGCAGTCACCGGTTATAACCCACTTCTGCCTGTGGCATCCAAAGCTTTGTGGCTTAGTATTTTCAACCTTCAAATTTGTATTAGTCTGCTATGCCACAAACATTAAAATATGAGGGGAATATCTAAGGGCCAATGCACCCTACTGTAATTTAATTCAGCCCCCCCCCCACATCTGTGTCCTTAAAGCGGACCTGTCACCCAGACGTAAGAAGCTTTATAATAAAAGTCCTTTTCAAATTAAACATGAAATCCAAATTCTTTTTTAATTAAAGCATTCATAGCTGTTTTAAGCTCATTTAAAAATCCCAGCTGTCAATCAAATATTGTCTTCCCCTCCTCTATGCCTTAGGCATAAAGACAGAGCAGGCAATTACTTTCACTTTCCATTCAGCACTTACTAGATGTCACTGCACTCCCCACATTCCCCCTGTCTCTTTACCATTTAACTGTTTGGCCAGTGCTACACAATGGGGGATGGACACCAGGTCCCTCATTCTAGTGCACAAACAAGATTTTGAGATGATACAAGGCTTGTCTTAATAACACTGTCTACAAAATGGCTCCTGCCTCCTTGCTATATGTTATGAATTCCCAGACTGAAGGAAACAATATTCAAATAATTTATATAGTGTAATTAAAGTTTATGTAGCTTGACTAACGTGATAAAATAGGATTTGGAATAATTTTTTCATGTGGCAGGTCCCCTTTAAAGATCAGTTTCCTAATGTCTCCTCCTCTATTCATCCAATATACTTCAATATCTGCAGGAGAGATTGTTCATAGTGAAAGATCTCTTTGTGCCCGTGTTACCCATTAGGTCTCAAGGACAGGGAGCAGTCGCAACTCCCCTCTGTAATATATGTCACCAGATAATGTTGAACTATTGCTCCTACCATCCTTCTGTATATTGGGATCTGCAGAAGATTTAAAGGAAACTTTTGGATAGGTGAAATCCCCCCTAATCTTGTAGGCAGTAATAAAGAATAAATGGAGCTGGTTTTACTGAGTTGAAATTTAATACTATATTTAAGAATGGCCTCTTTATTGGAGCTACCTATAGATCTGATATGGTCCATGTCCATGTTTCAAATGAGAGGTGGGTGTGTCCTAATGGACCCTGCCAGAAGGACAGTAGGAGAGGCATAGCCAATCACAGCCCTGGATTCATACAAGCAAATACAGACTTCAGTTCCCTATCAGCTTGGCCTAGTTGCCTGCACAACCTGGGAGAGGAGGCAGCAGGAAGTGAAACAGAAGCGGCCTGGCTAGTAATGTTTTTAAAGAAATTTATAATAAATCAACCTAAACTACTACTTTTTAAAGCGAAATCTTTTATATTTAGAGAAGTATTATGCACTGGCACATTCTTGTTTTTCCTCCAGTTGTCCATTACCTATATACTTGCTGAAAGCAGTTCCAAACAAATAGTACAGAAACATGTATTATAAAAATTTCATAACAATACTAGCAAGCGGGAGTCCTGTAATTGAGAACAGGGTTGTGGATGCTACCTGTGCTATACGGCTCCTGCAAGATATACCCTTTGACTCCAGCCCTTGCACCCTTAAAACTAGTATTTGAGCCCTGATATAACTGTATTATTTTACCAATCATTTTTATTCATATTCTAACCTTATGAAAACAAATTACAGCATGTACTGTATGTATATATTAAACAGCAAGGTCATTATACTCATAAAACATTCTATAATGTAAGATAAGCAGTCGTGTACAAAGCACAGAATAAGCAGACAGTGCATAGTGGTAAAACCTGCAACATAAAGCCTATGGTAGTTTAATTATTGCTGGTCATGCCCTTTAATTCTGCATTCAAATCAGAGTAACCTTAAATTAGCCAGTCATGTGAATTTCAAGTGTCGCTTACAGTACAACGTTTTTTTTATGATTTATATGAATGTAAGGGTTATACTGATAATAAATAACTGCTACAAAATACATCCTGAAGACCTTGGTTTTAGGGACTCGAGTCCCTATGCTTGACAAGAAGGGACATAAAAATAATCATTTCCAATCCTTAAGCGAATCATTGGACCTTTAAAAGTGAAATGAATGTCTGGTACCCCAATAGGCCACATGGAATGCAGTTTATTATGTGATCTTGCTTCATGCATGCTTTGCTCAAAGCGGAAGCTATTCATAAAGAGACAGAAACGGTTCCTAAACCTTCAACTTTCCCTTCTGTTAAAGGTTATTGCTATTCACTCCTAAACGATGTTACTGTTCTCTACATTGCCTAAAAAAACTACCATTACTGGGCCAGAAAATGTAACATCTCTAGTGAACCAGTTATAGATTTAAATAAAATAATTTCCCTTTCAATCGATCTGCGAGGCTATGATTTATGTTTCTGTAATGCATTTAGCCCTTAGATTATTCATTGCATACCTGTCTTGTATTGCATTCTTCTATCTCCCTTCTGCTTTACATTAGGCATGGAGCTTTCTCATTTATCTAATTTGTCAGTATTGGTAGAGAAGGCAGTTCTGTACTGCTTTCTGCCTTGACATTCATTTGACATATTGAATTGAACATAAGGTGTGTCCTCCGGATATTGATTCCATCTACAGAACATCAATGAGTAATATCTACTGGTGGCAGCCCCCTTCCTAGAACTAAGGGGGTTATTTATTAAAGGTCGAGTTTGTGAGTTGTTTTCTACCTGAAATAAACTCACAATTTGAATGTTTGCTTATTTATGAAAAAACTCGAATTTAAAAAACTAAAATCAGTGCAATCAGGGTAATAAACTAGAATACTCTAATTGATCGAGTTATCTGCATAAAAAGCTTGAATTTATTGCGTTTTCGAGCGAAAAACCCAAATATCATGAAGGCTACAAACATCTTCAAAAGGTGAAAGGGACATCTGCCATTGACTTCTACATGAATTTGACAGGTTTTAACTAGAGTATTTTAAGATTCAAGCTATTTCCAACTTTGGGCCTAATACTGTAAATCTCGAAAAATTTAATTTTTTGTTTAACCCAAAATATATTTTACTGAAACTACCCTCGAAAAACTCTTAATTGTTTGGGAAAACCCAACTCAACCTTTGATAAATCTACCCTTGTCAGTTACAAAGTCCTGTACATGTACACGTACATGAAGCTGAATAGACCTTACATTGATATGTACCTGAAAATAAGGAATCCTTTAGTATAAAAAACTATTAAGAGGGTAAACTATGTAACAGAGACATGAACAAAGTCATCAAAAAACATACATAAACTGAAACTGGCATGAACCATATGGCTCAAAGAAGTCACTGAGACAACTTTCCAAAGCTGAGAATTTATTCTAAACCTTTAGGACATTTTTATTACCTAATAACAATTATTGCTGTAGAGTTATTGCACACGAATCCAGGGTTGAATGGCTAAACATCGATATATAAGCCATCCGTGACCAAACTAGTCTATTAGAAAGTAGAACTGCATTCCGTAGATGTAGGCATCACTATGACCATCACAAGGAGCAAGAGTGCCAAAATGAAGATGAATAAAATAAATATTTGCCTGTGTACAGGAACCACCAATGGGCCTACTCGATTAATATCTGACGTAAAATTTGAGCAGGAGGTAATACCAGGGATTATTATGCATGTTGTTGCTTCTACTTGAGTCAATTGACTCAATTTGCATTGCAACAACTCCACAATTGTACTGTTACATTGCACAAATTGTGAAACAAGTTAAGGCTGGGTAAAAAAAACCTACATTGTTGCTAAAACACAAATACACTGAGAAGTTCTCGATGTAAAATTAATATACGGTAGACATTTATTAACTAATAAAAAAAGAGCCAGGCTACTCTTTTCTTACAGAACATGTTTTAATCTTTATATAATGAGATACTGACCTATTCTTCAACAAAAGCATCCAGTTCTTTGAGAGATAAAGGAAGTGGAAATCCACCCTGGCCTATAATGGTTTGATCATTTTTAGTACTGGTAAAAGATCATGAAAGGTGGTGTTTATGTTGGTGAATTGATTTTGCAGTAAGGATAATTGCGCTTTATATTTTGGGTCATTGAAATGTTCTCTTGAACATTGGCTCTTTAACCAGACATACAGTTTATGTTAATTAGGGGTCACAGAAGCTAGGGACTGCATCTTCTGTTTCCTAAAGCAGCATTATTTTAAGCACCATTCGCCATTATGATTTTTTATTCAGTGCTGATACACTTGGAGTTTGCATAATAACTCAAGCCTTTTATGTATTACAGGTCAACTAACGCATTTTCCATTTTTTTATCTTGTGTAATATACCTACTGCAAAGAACTTTCCATTTTAACAAAGGTTCAATGTAAATCTACATCCTCCAAATTCTAAATACTGACAGTTTTCTGCTAACTGTAGCACTGGCTCCCGGTATCAGGTGAGTGATTACAATCACTTGGGGGTGCCTACCTTTTGGCACCCCCAAATGATTGTGACTTTTTTTCTCCTTTAACTTAGAAACCTGATATTAAGCATTACTATCACTCTATCAATTAATCTATTATTTTTGTGAGACACTTTAAGCATGTAAATTGTATTTGAAATAATTACCCCATTTTGTGTGTTAAGACAAAAAGCTACAGTTTAATTGCATCTCTAATACAACTTTCCTAATTCTGAACATCATGATTGCTAATATTTTTCTTCTCTGCAACAATGCACCAGTTGCCATGGTCAAAACAGGAGCTTGCAATTTGAAGTTCTGGTACATCTGTTTCCAGCAGACTGCTTAGCTCCCCCTCCCGGAACACATGGTAGTATCTCATGAATGCTTTGGAATCACTTTGATCATTCTCCTCTTCCCCAACTGATAGGGTTTCATCCAAAATGGAATCATTTGATTCTGTTGTTGATGTTCGTTTTAATAATTTACAATGTGTAGGCTGTCTATCTTCATTGCTGCCAATATAGTTACTGTACGTTTCTTCTACCTGTTTGGGAACTTGCTTTGGGTCTCTAGGATCAAGTTCACAGAACTTCCCATTTTCATTTTGTCCAGCATTTAAAGCTATGATCCACTGAGTATTATTTTGTGGTTTATTTTGAATAAATACATCATCATCAAAGCTATGTTTCTTCATAAATAACCTTTCATGCCCAAGATCGACGCTGCAGTGCCGAGAAGGCTGGACAGATACAGGGCTGTTCACCCATCCACCGACTTGGCTGAGACACTTCATCTTGTCAAGATGCCTTCTCAAGGCTGATTCATCGAGCGATCGAGAGAAAAACCATGAACGGAGTGATCGACCTATGGAACTGTAAAGTCTGCTTTCATCATTTGGAAAAGTAATACAGCAGGATTCTGTGGATATGCAGTTGCCCGTTTTGTGTGATTGCTTACAATTCCCTATATTAATCATTTCAGTCCTTTCCAGCCCTACTATTTGTTTTGGTGTTGTGTCCAGTAGCTTATCATTATGGTTAATATTCATTTTATTTTCAGGCTGGTTGGTTTCAGAAGGACGTCGAGGCAGCAATGCTTTGTTCCAGGGCACAAATACATCTTGCTTTTCAAAGCGACGACTCTTTTGTTCCATTGCCCAAACGTACAGCATAATCCGACCTCCTGGAACTAATGTCCTAGCCATTTCCTTTATTGCTTGGATTCTTCTTTGCTTAGTGGAGAAATGATGAATCACTAGGAAAATAATAAGCACAGAAATTATTCGAATGATGATTAGCCCACTTATAGCATGAAATGAAAAACTAGGGTTTTTCCCCTATAAATGTATGAATAAATGAAGTCAAGGCCATTCTTTCAAATGTAGATGCAAAGAACAAGCTGTGTGTGTGTAACAAAAGACTAAATACAGTAAACTGTCATAAAGCCTCTAAGCCTTTACAAATATATATCTGTTGAAAAAGAACATATGTACTAACAGACTACTCTGTAGTACAATCATATTATTGATTCTAGAAACCATGTATTATACCCCGTAGGAACAGAATTAAAATTCTTACCACCAATGGAAATGACTGTGTCGAAGCAATGGTCTCTGAATGGCAGATTCAGATTGTCACATACCATAACTTCATGTTTGTTATTCTTGGCAATTTCCACTAGTGGCTTGCAGTAATCACATCCCAGATTGTATATTTCACTGTTAACACTCAGATATTTCCCAGTACCACATCCTAATAGATTAAAAAAAAGTTTAATCAGTTTTAGCTGTTTCAATTGCATATATTCTTTCAGCACATTTAAGTCAACATTAGGTTGTTAACTGCAGTATCTACTGATGCATTATTAATACGATACATCTCTCTGCTCCACCCCCAAGAGATTTAAAATCTCTAACCAAATGTGGGATTAGTGCTGCTAAAGATTAATTCCCCTTTGGGCTGCCGGTATCATTCACCGGCAGCCCAAATCATTCATCATATATATATATATATATATCCTTGAGAAAGGTCCCCATGTGGGACTGAAACATCGGATAAGATGTGATTTTTGATTAATAAATCATCACAATTTCACCAAAAATACAGAGAGTGCAGATCTTCTTTACATATATATATATATATATATATATATATATATATATATATATATATATATATATATTTATTTATATATATATATTATTGCAACAATGTTTAATGTGGCAGAATGTGTCCTGCTTTCATGCAAAATTACACATAGGGGCAGATGCACAAAGCCTCGACTGTTTTTTTACTTCGAATTCGACCTTCGATTCGAACGGTCGAGCAATCCTCCGATCAGGTGAATAGTCGAATTCGATGATCGAAGTGGACAAGTACGATTATCGAAGGATGTATTAGTTCGCCTATTCGACTATCGAAGGATGCATTAGTTCGCCTATTCGACTATTCGACTACACTCGAAGGATACCTTATTTATCACATTTTCCCCCGAAGTTTTCTTTGTACCCCATCTTTGACCTACCGAAGTTGATTTTGGACTTCGACGTTCGAAGATGATCGAATAGTCGAGGAAAAATAATCGATCGGTCGAGGTAAAAATCGTTCGACTATTCGATTTCCTACTATTTTCTTTGCTGGTGCTCTCCACTGTAGTGGGTGTATAGTGACACCTATGGGATCACTTTATAAACTGTTTTTTTAGTTCTGGCTGCACTAGAGGTTTGGTAAATTACATTAAAATAAATACTGACACCAGAAACATGTTTGTTTTTGCATCTATCAGAATATAACCTAAGATTTTCAAGTATCAATGGCTTAAAAGATTATATTTTAGTTCTATTTTTTTTAAACATCACTTCAAATATTAATTGGCCCTATCTATCCTTACGCTTCACTAAATGGTTAAATGTTTTAAAGCTGCATGGAATGCTGGGAAACACTGGCTTACTTATAAAAACCCCCACCAGATGCCATTTGGCTTAGATTTTTTTCAGAATGGACATTTTGCCAGCTGCCATTTTTGAGGCCCAAGAGCAGGCTGAGGAGCAGGAACACCTTGTCCCTGCTAGGATCAGGCAGGATCACTTCAGGAGACCTGTACTTGGTTTGGACGAGTTGCCTGATGATGAGCTTGTGAGGATGTTCCGTCTGAGTCGTGCCGCCATAGTGCAGGTTTATGGTCTCATCAGTGAGGCCATTGAACCTGTGACGGCACGGTCTCAGGCAGTGCCTGGGATGTACAAGCTGCTTGCAGTTTTGCATTTCCCGGGCACTGGCAGTTTCCAGCTGGTTTCTTCACGCCTCATTGGCATGAGCCAGCCCACCTTTAGCAGGAGACTAATACAAGTGCTCACGGCACTACTGCAGCACTCGCAAAGGCTCATTTCCTTCCCCTCAACTCAGGCAGAGTGGATAAGATTGAAACAGGATTTTTTCCTAATTGGCCAATTTCCAAATTGCCTAGGAGGCCTTGATTGCACTCATGTTGCGCTCACACCACCTCGCCATCACCAGGAGCGCTACCAAAATCGTAAGCGCTCCCATTCCATCAATGTGCAGGTGGTGTGTGATTCCAACATGCGCATCATGAGTGTGAGATCTGGCTTTACTGGAAGTGTCCATGATGCCACTATCCTGCGTCAGTCAGCTCTCCATGGCCTCTTTACCCGAGGAGAAATGCCGGACGGCAGGCTTGTGGGTAAGTTCTATTTTCAATTTCATACAAAGACACTTCAAATATTATTTTAAAGGTGATATGTATGTATTTTCAAGAATTGTTTCCCTTTTTGCAGTCTGGCTACAATAGATGCACTATGCATCTTGGGACCTGTAGTTTAGTTCAATCAGCTCACTTTGTTAGGGCTTTTAATTCTTGCCACCTGATTCAGTTTACAGGTGAGATGTGTTAAAGGGATGATTTCTTAATGGATCTGCACACACACAATTATTTGCATTTGGGGGGGATTACCTCTTTTATTGTGCGACCAATGCTCATTTGAACCTGGGTGGAGTCACCTTTAGAAAACATATTGGTAAGTGGCAGAGTTTGTTTAGCAATGACCGGCTTTTGTGTGGCTACTTAAATTTATTTTGATTTGTGTTAATGAATTTTTCTTGTTTGATCTACACGTATGGCTTCTTCTGTTTTTTTGTTTCAAATGACATTACCCATGTTACTATTTTGGACAAGCGCCTTGGCAAAAAAGAAAAACAAACACACCCAGTAATGTTTTAGTGGCTTTACTGACACAATCTTTGTCAAAATCCAAAAAAGTTGAACAACAATAAAAAGACAATATATATCTGTATAAAGTTTGTTTGTTTTTGGAACACACAATATTTATTTTAAACCATTAAATATGTACCTTAGCTGGAAGCCACAGGAGGAATTTGGTCTCAACATATATTTCAAAATATAGCAGCCCCTATAGACCACTAAAGGGCAAAAGCTTTACAAAGCATTTGTTGCATGACATTGCTAATGCACCCCAGGATTCATCATGGCCAACTTTACATTAAACAGTATCCAAAAATTTGGCCCTTGATAACCTTGTGTCCAAAACAATAATATAACAATCAATATGATCTACAAATGACACTTGTCACTATATGACAATTTGGCCAGTTTAAAAGTATCAACAATATGAGATTAGTGCTGGCCAGGTAGAGTGTTGGACACCCAACATTGCTTGATAGTGCAAAGTAACAACCAAGGCTTTGTGCCTTTAAGGCATATCATACACCTTGGACTTGCTATTTAATGAGCACAGGTGGAGGAGGAGGAGGAGGAGGTAGGCGTTAGCACCTATTATGAGTGCTGGGTAGCCAAAGTAGGCCAGAGGTAGCCAACATAACTTCTCGTGCAAAGTAACAATGCTTTGTGCCTTTAAGGCATATCATACACCTTGGACTTGCTATTTAATGAGCACAGGTGGAGGAGGAGGAGGAGGTAGGCGTTAGCACCTATTATGAGTGCTTGGTAGCCAAAGTAGGCCAGAGGTAGCCAACATAACTTCTCGTGCAAAGTAACAATGCTTTGTGCCTTTAAGGCATATCATACACCTTGGACTTGCTATTTAATGAGCACAGGTGGAGGAGGAGAAGGAGGAGGAGGAGGAGGTAGGCGTTAGCACCTATTATGAGTGCTGGGTAGCCAAAGTAGGCCAGAGGTAGCCAACATAACTTCTCGTGCAAAGTAACAATGCTTTGTGCCTTTAAGGCATATCATACACCTTGGACTTGCTATTTAATGAGCACAGGTGGAGGAGGAGGAGGAGGAGGTAGGCGTTAGCACCTATTATGAGTGCTGGGTAGCCAAAGTAGGCCAGAGGTAGCCAACATAACTTCTCGTGCAAAGTAACAATGCTTTGTGCCTTTAAGGCATATCATACACCTTGGACTTGCTATTTAATGAGCACAGGTGGAGGAGGAGGAGGAGGAGGAGGAGGTAGGCGTTAGCACCTATTATGAGTGCTGGGTAGCCAAAGTAGGCCAGAGGTAGCCAACATAACTTCATAGTGCAAAGCACAAGGTACACTGTTTTCACTTTGACAGTTGCAGAATATAGGCCATTGTTACATGAATGCACATAACATGTAAACCACATAAATACAGAGCTTGATTAGCATATGGAACCTTTGAAGCAACACTGCACTAGTGATAAATACACCATAAAAAAGTGTAGTCATATGCTTGCAATAGAATTCATTGACCCTTACATTTTTTGGCCAAGTGAATGTGTTCGGCAACACTGCAGCATCGCCATAGAAATATGTTAGAGCAAATGCACTTTGATGTTTGTAAGTGCTTTTCCAGATGTTATTGGAAAGGGCGTCAATGGGTGTTAGATATGGCACACCTTGGTGCTGATAACACCATACATATATACATATGTTAGAGCAAATGCACTTAGATGTTTTGAAGTGCTTTTCCAGGTGTTATTGGAAAGGGTGCCAATAGATGTTAAAATGGCACCCCTCAGTGATGAGAATGGAGCACAGTGTAAACAATGGGATGTGTTGTTTGGGAGTCAGTCCCATTGCTGGGTAACGGACAAAGTGATACCTGAAGCGTCAATAGGGCAAAGTTTGTTACCAGGAGAAAAACAGGCAAAGAGGCCAGTGTCAGATGGAAAATGACACAGACTGGAGCTAGGGACGTTTGTCCCCTCGGACAGGACCGTCTCCCCTTCTATGCCCCCTTTCCCTCCGATGTTGAGGAGCTTAAGGGGGTGGAGGGGGAGCAGCAGGTGGACCAGGGACTTCACCCTCAGCAGAGCCCCCTGGTCGATGAGGCTGGGCTGCCATGGCTGCCACCAGGTCCTGGAATCCACGATGGATGGTCCCCTGGGTCTCCCGAATATCCCTATGGATTTGGGCCATCCACCGCCTCATCCAGAGTTCCTGGCGGCGCTGCTGGTGGAGCATAGGCTGCATGGCAGACATCATCGCGTCAACGAGCCCCGGTTGTGCCGCAGGTTGCTCACCCAGTCGCCGTCCTTCCTCCTGTGGTGGTCCCCCAATTGCTGCAGCAGCAGCAGTGGCAGCAGCACGACCTACAAGAAAAATCAGATCTAAGTATATATATTGGACATGTGCATAACCCACAACAAACAAGCGAATCTCTCTCCGATATGCCCACCTTAAGGTGGGCAATATCGCACTGATCCGATTGTGGGCCCTAGGGACCAACGATCGCATCCTAACGAATAGGAACGGGCGGTCGGATCGCAGGACCGCATCAACGAACAGATGCCGCCGTGATCCGACGGGATTTTAGTCCCATCCAATCGAGATCCGGCTGACTTATGGCCAGATCTCGATCGGGGAAGCCCGTCGGGGGCCCCCATACACGGGCCAATAAGCTGTCGGTATGTTGGCAGCTTTTATTGGCCCGTGTTTGGCCACATTTAGATTGGAGGTGGTGTTTTCTTTTGGGGGGGGTGGCATAAACACAACATTGGAGTGAAAATTTCACACCAGTCTGTAGCTTGGAAAACAATGTTTTATTTTTTTTTTAGACAAAAAAAAGTTTGAAAGGACATGTAAACCCTCCCTCCCAGTGAGGAGGAGCTTCAGATACCTGCCACTGGTTTTTAAAAGGTTAACAGTAAAGTCTGCAGTATCCCCTTAATCACTTAGAATTCCTTCTCCTCTTCTAACTCACTCTGGCCCTCCCTCAGGAATTCCCTTTGGCTGTTGGTTAATGAGCATGCTCAGTTCTTCTCAGCTCAGATTACTAAACACACCCTCCAGTCTAACAGCCACTGAGCAGATATCATTACTGGTTCCCATAGAAACTCTGCTCTAGCTGTCTGATCCTATTTTATTCTCCTAACCACCTCTCCTGAGCTCAGCTTAACCAATACATGGCATCTTTGGTGACACACAGACAAATAAAGTAAGGGGTTATTAGTTATAAAATTACTCTTACGTCTGGGGGGCACCACAGGTATCACAGCTGGTGACTGGGCGCGGCTTTCAGCTCGGTGTTCTGTAATGTGAGATAGGACATTAGTAATGCTGTAAACAAGTCGAGGAAGCAACTACATTGGCCACAACATTGAACATGTCTGTACCTTGAGCTTCCGGGGCTCTATCATGATCATCAGCCTCACCCTCTTCCTGGGGTTGCTGAGCGGCGTCGTCCTGGTCCTGGTCACTGCCCGAGTCAGGCCGCGATGTTTGCGGCGGTACTGCAATTGTGAATAAAGAAAACAAAAAAAGTATTAAAAAAACAAAATCATATGGAATTGCAAGAGACCTCCCACATGCTACAAATCTATTTGATTTCTCATTCCAAATACTAACTCCAATGGAATGGTACAGCAAGTGAGATGGAATGGTTAAAACTTAAAGGAACAGTAACATAAAAAAATAAGTGTTTTAAAGTAATGAAAATAGTGTTGCCCTGCACTGGTAAAACTGCTGTGCTTGCTTCAGAAACACTACTATAGTTTATATAAATAAGCTGCTGTGTAGCAATGGGGGCAGCCATTCAAATGAGAAAAGGCTCAGGTTACACAGCAGATAAGCTCTGTAGAACTTAATGGAGTTATCTGTTATCCACTATTTAACCTGTGCCATATAGACTTTTTTCAATTCCTGTTCCACAGCAGCTTGTTTATATGAACTATAGTAGTGTTTCTGAAGCAAACACACCAGTATTACCCGTGCAGGGCAACACTACATGATATTTTCATTCCTTTAAAACACTTATATTTTTTGGTGTTACTGTTCCTTTAAATACATTTGCAATGGTGCGAGCAGGAGAGAATGTAATATATGACAATACTTGTGATTTTAAAGTTATTTAGCTTTTTAATCAGCAGATCTAAACTTTGCAGTCTCAGCAATCTGGTTGCTAGGGTCCAAATTAGCATAGCAACCATGCATTCATCTGAAGAAGAGACTGGAATATAATTAGGGGATGGTCTAATTAGTAATATGAGTAATAAAAACTCACAATAACATCACATGTGTAGACTTACAGACCATTTCTAGACCCACATTTTAAAGCTGGAAAGAGTCCTTTAATTTTAAAAATAAATAATGAAGGACAACTGAAAAGTTGCTTAGACTTGGCCATTCTAGAACATACTTAAAAGTTAACTTAAAGGCGAACCACCCCTTTAATGCAGTTTCAAAACATTTGTACTATAGTGGGGAAATGGTTAATAAAGAAATGGCTGCCATTTTGTCTATGTTACAGCTGCACTTAATAACTAGTAATGAACAAACAGCAAAGCTGTAAAGAAAAGCACAAGAAACTCCTCTAATGCAAAACAGGAGCAATATTTTAGCAAAGAAGTGAAATGCTAAAGGGGAAATTAGACATTTATCTAAATGATGTGAATGTGGAAAAAAGGAGTCAGATGTTTGTTTCTATAAAAGTCAACTTACTTCTCCAGTCTGTGTCCAGTCCTTCACTGCCCTCTTTGCTCAAAATGTCCAGAAGCCGGCGCTCGTAGGGCTTCAGTCTGAGTGGAGGGACTCGCCCTCCGCCGGTCTTCTGGGCTTTAGCTCTCCTGGTAACCAGCTTTGCCCTTAGCCAACGCTTCAGGTCACTGAAGCGCTTATACACTGTGGGCCGATCCCTGTGTAAAGCGCCCACAGTGTTCACCTTGTCCGTTACCTGCTGCCAGTGGTGTTGACGTCTGGCAGCACTGATACGATGGGACCGACTCCCAAACAGCACATCCCATCGTGCTACCACCTCGTCCACCAGTGCTCCATTCTCATCACTGGTAAATCTTCTGGCCATTTTATTGGTGGGGCCCTCCTCTCCTCCGTCATCATCACCCTCCTCCTCCTCCTCCCGTCTCCTCTCTGAGGCAGTTGGTGTTGCCTCCATCTCCTCCTCGCTGCTGGGCAGCCTCTGTGTCCTCCTCCTGGGTGAGCCTCTCCGAGCCCTGGGTGGGGTGCGTGACACGCTGCGTGCCCCAGATGGCGAGCGAGACACGCAGCGTGCCCTGGGGGACTCCCTGCGTTGGCTGGGGGACACCCTCCCTACACTATGCTCCTGCCCCCCTGCCCTACGCTCCTCCCTCCCTCTACGGGACCCCCCTGCCCTACTCTCTTCCCCTCTATGGGACCCCCCTGCCCTACGCTCCCCCTCTCTGCGGGACCCCCCTGCCCTACTCTCCCCCTCTCTACGGGACCCCCCTGCCCTACTCTCCTCCCCTCTACGGGACCCCCCTGCCCTACTCTCCTCCCCTCTACGGGACCCCCCTGCCCTACTCTCCTCCCCTCTACGGGACCCCCCTGCCCTACGCTCCCCCTCTCTACGGGACCCCCCTGCCCTACGCTCCCCCTCTCTACGGGACCCCCCTGCCCTACTCTCACCCCCACTACGGGACCCCCCACCTGACCTACTCTCTTCCCCTCCCCTACGGGACCCCCCACTCTCTTCCTCCTCCTCCTCCCCCCAGGAACCCCTCCCAGTGACTCCCCTGCCTGTGCCCCCCTCTCTCCCCCTCCTGCGACGACTAAGATCCCACATAGTGTGGGATCCAGCCGCCGTTGGCACCTCCCCAGGGCTGGAGAGACGTTCCCCCTCCTCCTCCTCCTCCTCCTCCATCCTCCTCCTCCCAGCCATTTCCAGGCAAATTTTCTCAATTTTTTGGAAAAAAAAAACAACCTGCCTCAGACACCTCCTCCACCTGTGCAGTCTAAATAGCAAGTGCGCAATTAGGCCGAAAATGCACCTAAAATGGCCTCTAGAGGGCTTCCTGTTTGAAAAAAATGGCAAAAAGGAAGTGGGGCATAAAAACTTCGAATCGAACGATTCGAATACAAGTGGGGCAAGGTTCACTTCGATCTTACTTCGATCTTATTCGACAGTACGCTACGACCGAATACTTCGAATCGAAGGCACTATTCCTTCGATCGCAGGATAAATCGTTCGATCGTACGATTTTACTTCGCCCGGAGATAGCACAAAAATCCTTCGACTTCGATATTCGAAGTCGAAGGATTTAAATTCCTAGTCGAATATCGAGGGTTAATTAACCCTCGATATTCGACCCTTCGTGAATCAGCCCCATATTGTATAACATCAAACTTAAAAAATGTTCACAGTTTAATAACACTGACTTCATAAGATCACGTGTCTTGAATCCATACAGCTGTGTCAAACTCAATTTAGCTCTTTCTATTTGAATTCAGTTGGGTATATTTCAAAATGGATTGTATAAGAATACAAGATATTCTTGATTGAGCTGTTAATATTGTTTAGGGTCAATGCAAGGTATCCACCATCATAGACAAGGTTAAGAGTCAACATAAGGTGTCTGCCACTCTACCAAATTATAGTAAGGTTACCTTACAGAAGTTCATTTTAGAGAATGTATCCCTTAATTCTCTGGCTTTTGTGTCTGCTCTTGAGCAAGTGCAGCAAACAGCATGTAGACATGTTATTTATTATAATCTAAAATGCTGATTCACTCTATTAGCCTGTAAGCAGACCCTGTATGTTTTTTCTTTTATGGATAAATACGGAAAATGTAAAGTCTGTAGAACTATTGATTGTGGCGCCAATGGAGATACTTGATATCTGCCTATGTATATTAGGCAATGTCACCATTGGGTGGAGTGTTGCAATAACTCAAGGTTGTTGCTTAACCCCACTGGTTCACTTAGAATGTGGTTAGAATCCAACGTTATAGGGCCAATGTACAGCAGCTGTAAGTGTTTTTTAGTGATGCAAAATGGTCGTTTTCTGCTTTAGTTTTGCTGTAAGAAAGGATTAACTTGAGTCAAGTAAGATGTTTTAACAGCATCTATGACGTATATGGACTCCAAACTGAGCAAAACGTTTGTTTTTTTTTAAACTTAATACCTTATATTTCCTTTTAAATCTAAACAACCTCAAATATAGGTATGGAATGAATTATCTGGAAGGCTTGGGATCTGGGGGTTTTCGGAAAAGGGTCTTTCCTTAATTTGAATCTCCATATTTAAAAAATGAGTTAAACATTAAATAAACCCAATAGGATGGCTTTGACAATATGGGTTTATACACTTCAGTTACCATCAAGTACAAGGCATTGCTTTATTATAAAAACATAAGAAAGTAAAAGAAAATAGTAATCATTTTTAAAATGTAGAATTATGGGCTCTTTGGGAGAAGGCCTTCCCATATTTAGAGCTTTCTATATAATGGGCTTCCCATATCTGTGCAAATATAATCCAATAAAAGATAAGATTTTCACAAGGGAGTCAAAATATTATGCTTTCCGGATTATGGATTTTTTTAGAAATGAACAGGGTATCAATACATTTTTTAAATTATTTTTGTAATAGAATTATATATTCCTATTTAATTATAATATGGCACATATATGCATTGCCACATGGATACAGTAAATCTGACTTATTCATCTAATAGTCACCCTTGCTTATTGCAAGCCTTGAGCTGTTTTTATATCAGTGCTTGAGAGGTCATGACTACTGCTGTCATAAATCGTGATGATTACAAATAAGATGCTCATAGCATTAATCTGATCCAAAACAATCTGCATCCATCTGAAAACATGATTATGAGGCATACCCTTTGTTCCTTATTTACTGAACAGATAGATTAGCTCCAGAGGAAAAAAATCTTTATTTAGTTGAAAGGCATGCTTTCATGGGCTTCAATATTTTTTTTTTTGCTTAGGTTATCCTGAGGCTTCCCCATTGATAACAGTCAGTGACCCCTTCGAAAACTGATTAGTATAGAGTGCTGGCCTGTACAGGAATATTTCCTGCTCTTTCCTTTGGTTAAGTCCTAGACAAAACATGTGTTCTCTGATATAATGTTCTCCAAAATCTAAATTATATGTTTGGTTTATAAAAGGCAGAACATAATTAATTGAATGTTTTATATGCAATTTGGTTCCTATTTACTAACATCAGCACTGTCTAGAAACGAATATGTTTGTGTTCTTTTCTATCAATGTTGATATTTGTAGCCCAGTATTTTTTCACTATTGAATGCTAGTGTGACTTGGGCCTAAGAGACAAAGTAGACTTCAATGTAATACAGTCAAACAACATAAACACACTCAGTATGCACACTTCTCTCATTGTAAAAAGCCCCTCTACTGTCAACCAATCCCTCTTCATAATGAATTACAAAGACTTGCAGTAAACGTGCTTCCATACATTCCTTACAACTTAGTGCTTCAACCTTTCTTTTGATTTTTAAGAATAAGTTACATAGCATTAAAGTGTTTGGACAGACCTCGATTTGTAACTGATGTTTGGTGTGATCCTGGCCACAAGTTCACAATTCAAGATTAGAACACTACCACCCATAAAAGAAAATACATTTTGAAATTCTAAAAACAAATTGTTATAAATACAGTAGAACCCTCATTTATCATTTTTCAGGGGACCATAAAAAATGGTGTAAAATGAGGGGAAACTTAAAATCAGGGGATGTAATATGGGGGTTCTACTGTATATCACTAACCAATCAGTATACAAATACATTGTTTTTACACCATCACCTCCTATGAATATTTTACCTATGTCCACAATGAGACTGCCAGGCTCTTGTTCCAGAAGAAACTGGCGCACCTTTGGCCAGGCTTTACTTTGCACTTCATTGAAGTAAGGGGCTGTGCTTTCATACACACTATGAACATGTTGCTTTTCAAGTTGGGTCGCTTCATGTTCCATTCTGTAAAGCAACAGAACTGGGTTACGACTCCATTATATCCTGATTCCTTATTAACATACATTGTAAATACATTGTTGCCTGATTAAAACAACGTGAAAATGCTGAATATACACACTTGCCAACTGGCCAAATCTGGACCCACGCCTGACTCTAACCCACTTTGGAAGGAAGGTTTTGGGTACTTTTTGTTAAATACTTTGTCAAATATTTTGGTACTTGAATAACAGTACAATATTTTCTATTTTGAATCCACCGTTCCTCTTTGTGCGTTTTTTAATTATATGTATTTTTAAGGACAAGGTCCTGCACTGCCTTGTATTTATAGAGCAGCGTGTCCAGGTGTTAATGGGCAACGTGTTTTAGAGTAACACGAATTAAAGGTTACGTTTTAGCAACAATGTAAGAATTGTTATGTGAATTGGTGTATTGGAAACAACATGAGGAAATGTATCTAATACAGATTTTACTCTAGATTGTTGCAATTTTGGAATAGTAGTACCCATACCTTACCCTAACCCGGTGTGCACCTTTATCGATATACCTTCGACTGCCCCCCTTTGACATCATAGAAGGGGGCGGGGCACAGTCGGCGAAAGCATATAAAAGTATGCAGACAGAAACGGAAGTGGGGCAGTAATAGGTTGAAGGAGGGATATGCATAGGCTTAATTTCAGCCAGTACCCACCCGCAGCCCGGAGACAGTGTGCGCAAGATGGCCTGAACCCGCCCGAATCGCAGGCTTTGGCCTGGCCACTAATCTATACCTTATAAGCCTTTAACCCTGATAAACAGCAGTTATTGTCCTACAGCTGTAGCCATGGCTACTAAACTCTGAAATAGAAAAGACCTTTGAAGACTGAAAGATGTTAACATGATTTTTCTATCTATCTATCTATCTATCATCTATCTATCTATCTATCTATCTATCTATCTATCTATCTATCTATCTATCTATCTATCTATCTCTCTCTCTCTCTCGCTCTATCATCTATCTATAATCAGTCATTTATGTGACTACCATGCTGTTGAATTCTATCCACTGTGTATAATATATGCAGAAATGGACTTAAAGGCTGAGTGCCCTGATTATATGAAAGGCTCAATATAAAAACTTACAGGATTTATAAATGTCCTGCAATCAAAATTGAAGAACATGGTTATAGTCTGTTACTCTTTCTCTGTAAAGCACACACTTACTCAAATAATAATAATTGAAAAACCTGGTAAACTGCAGTTTTATTATTATTAGTAACATATTTATAAAGCAACAATATATTCAATATGCCATATAATAGAAGGTATTTACATCAAATGTATAGATGACATGCAAAAATACATACAGTACATATAACAACTATACACAACTATATACTATATATAACTATATACAACAAAATATACAACTAATATAGGATTACCAGACCTCTTGAAAATTTAGGGGCATGTCTAGAAAATCAAGCTAAAAGGGCTGCCCTGATAGCTATTTAACTGAAATGCAATCAGTGCCCTGGTGTAAGGTACCTGTAGCTGCAGCTTGTCCTCGTTCTGAGCCCGCGCGGGCGCGCGTCCGTTCATTCGGACGCGTGCGCGTCGCGATGGACGCGGGCGCGTTGACGCTGCGTTGTTACGTTTTGGCACCAAACTTGTCCCTGTAAATAGACTTCAGCAAGAGCAAACAGTGCTTGGTGATTTCCCTTGCTAGTACTCATTCCTGTGTTTTCCTGATAACTTTTGGATTTGCTTTTCTTGTTACCAACCTCGGCCTGACTTTGGACTTCGATTCTCTTCTGCCTGCCTACCGACCCTCTGCCTGATTATCGATACGACTATCTTCTGCCTGCCTCTGACCTCGGCCTGTCCCTGACTACGTATTACTTGCTGCCTGCCTACCCTCTGCCTGATATTCGACCACGCTTTCTGCAACTTGCACTCGTCTCATCGTGTCAAGTCCTGCGAGCTGTACTCTAACAGCAGTTCTAACTGCTCTTCCTACTTAAGTCTCCAAAAGAGCCTGACACCTGGTCAACATTTACTGTATTAGACATGACCCTGGATTTTCAAGTGATCTGGTAATCATAAACAAGGGATACAACGAATCCAGGATTCGGTTCAGGATTTGGCCTTTTTCAGCAGGATTCGGTGAATTTGTATATGTAAATTAATGTAAGGGAAATCACGCAACTTTTTGTCAAAAAACAAGGGAGTAAAAAAAAAAAAATTCTACTTTTTCCTTTCCAGACCCTAAATTGCATATGCAAATTGGGATTCGGTTCAGTATTCGGCCAAATCTTTCACAAAGGATTTGGGGATTCAGCCGAATGCCAAATAGTAGATTTGGTGCATCCCTACCCTAAATGAATAAAGAAGAAAAGAGGTAAAGATGGCCCTGCTCAGCAGAGCTTACAATATAAAAGTGGACTGAAACAGAACTGTGGCATGTAGAAAGAAAACACCATAAATGTATGGTGGTCGTGCACTCCCCAAATTTAGGGATGCCCAACCATTTGCTGACGTGATTATTGATCAGATATTAGTACAGACTGACTACCCCTATGGACAGGCAATTTGCTCTGATCTGATTGGTTGGTTTCCTGAGGCAAAAATTATGAAAAACATCACATTTAACTTAAAATTGAGCTGACTTACCTTAATATACCACTGGATATGCCAAGAGAAACAGGGGCTTCAGCAAATAATAATACTAATGTACTATTAAGAATCCAACAGAAACAGATTTGCTTTGTATTGATATCTCCTATGTTATGGTATGCTATATGATAGAGAGTGTGATATTCTAAACCAATTTGCAGTTGGTTTTCATGTTTTATTATTAGTGGTTTTTGAGTTACTTTGCTTTTTATTCCGCATGTTGAGAAATCTGGTTGCTAGGGTCCAAATGACTTGAATTAGAGACTGGAATTTGAATTGGAGAGGTTCTGAATAGAAAGATGAGTAATAAAAAGTAGCAATAACAGAGAATGTTTTTTTAAATGGGGGTCAGTGACCCCTGTTTGAAACATGGACAGAGTCAGGCGTAAAAGGCAAATCATTCAAAAACTATAACATACAAGAAGGCCAACTGAAAAGTTGCTTGGAATTAGCCATTCTATAACATACTAAATGTTAACTTAAACATCCTCCCAACAACTGATCCCCCCTCACTCTCCCATTGTACTATAGCCCACATATTTACTCTACTCTTAATATCCTTTGCCACAGTGTCATTTCTTTCTTCTGTCCTTTTTATTGTATGATATTCTATATATTTCTCTCACTGCCGCGCATGTTAACTACCTCCTTTCTTCTTTACTCTACTTATTTTAACTGCCTTCATCAACTGATGTGTTCCACATTTTTACATTTTTAGGACACATTTACATATATTGTAGTTTCCAAAGTAATCCTCCCTTGCAACTTCTGTTTTGATTAGAATCCTCGCAGCCGTGACAAATTTGCCTAAGCTGCCCTTGCCCCAGGGAACAAATGCAGACTGAAATAACTATGAGCTGGGACTCAATGTGCCTGAACGGTGTTCTGTACTATATGCAGTAACATATAAGGATAACGATTAAGATTCTTTAAAAAATAAATGTTTTCAGCTTACATTATTACCTGATTTTTGTGGTTTTCTTGATTTCCTGCCCAGGATTAAGTATATGAACTGCTGTTCAAGGAGCAAAGCAGAGTTTTTCATTGTTTCATTATGGATTTGTTTTCAGTTCAGGGCTGGTGCTTAATTCCCTGGTGCTTTATACAGCATTCAAGTTGAACATTGCTTTCCCGCTGTCATTGTTTATTGCAGCCAAGCAAAATTCAAAGGATTCTATTTCCTCCTACAGTGCTCGACTTACTTTGTTACAGAGCCCCGGAACACAATATTCTCACATTTGTCCATTCAGTAAAGCAAATAATAGATGTTGCTTTAAAGAAAAGTATTTTTTAATGCACAGTGTAGTTAGGGTATTGGTTATATGACTCAAAGCAAAAATAATCCATTATAAAGAGCTAACTGGAATATTTATAAAGGTGTGTATTATTTTATGGGAAACTGACAGAAGAGTATCAAATTCTGTATTTAAAAATGATGGCACCCACAATGTACTGGTGGTGGTATATACTAAATGGTGATATTTGGTGTGCCTGCTGGTTTCTTTTTTTACCAACCATTATAAATATGGCAAGTTATTGTGCTTTTCCCATAAATACAGAAATGCAGCACGGTATACGTGAGAGGCAGTATACAGGCAACCAAATGGACAACTCCTGGCTTGCCCTTCATTCAGGTTGCCACCTGTCTGTTTTTTTATTAGGACAGTCAGTAGAAATGGTAACATAACATAGTAAGTCAGGTTGAAAAAAGACACACTTCCATCAAGTTCTAACTTTTAATTTTTTTTAACCTGCCTAACTGCCAGTTAATCCAGAGGAAGGTAAAAACCTATTTGAAGCCTCTCCAATTTGCCTCAGACGGGGAAAAAATTCCTTCCTGACTCCAAAATGGACTAGTCCCTGGATCAACTTGTACTATGGTGCTTGATACTAATGCAAGAAATTTCCAGAAAAGATAAGAAATTACAGAAAGAGAAAGGGCTAGTAAGAATTGTAACCACATGGTGAAAACCGGTGCTCCAAAATGTTGTTTTCTCAGCCAGAACATTTAGTAAATAACCTCAAAAAACATAGAAGACCATTTATTAAACCTCAGATATATCTGGTCAATTTTTATAAGGGAAAACTTGAATTTTTTCAATTTATTATACCCCAAAGCTGCTAAAAATCCTAATCCGAAAATACTCCATCTCAAAGCTGTCGAGGTCATATAGAAGTCAATGGCAGATGTTCCTGAAGTTGTTTTTTGACATCATGATCTGCTCTGGATTATCCGATAAAGGGCTAAGACTTTTTCTCACTGAATTGAAAACTCATGAACGAGATTCAATTTGAAATGCAATTCAATTCAGAAATACTTATCTCACTGTTTTTCACGTGAAAACTCTTTTGAAGTCTATGGAAAAAATTGGAACTGAATTTGGAGAAAAATTTTTTCTCCTTGATTTGAATCTCATCCATGAGTTTCCACGTGATAAACCAGGAAATAACTTTTTCTCACTGAATTGAACCTGGGCCGTTGTTGACCTTTTGTAATGACAATTCAAAAAAGTCGAGTTTTTGGAGCCTCAATCGTACGTTCTGAATTTCCATTTGATTTTTTATAGTGTAAGTTAAGTTTATTTTGCTTGACTAACATAATAAAATAGGAATTGGAATTATTTGTTAAGGTAACAGGCCCCTTTTAAAGGGGCTCAAATTGAAAGACTAAAGTATAACAAAACACAAAAGACAAAATGACCCATGATAGTTCTATAACTCTCAATGGGTTCATAAACTAAAGTCTGAATTGTGGGTAAATATTACACATTATTTGTCCAGTATATGCTGTAAGTTCTGTCAGCTACTATTTTTGTCTGCTCTTCTGGTTGAAACCAAAGATTGTCATGATCTCAGTAGATGGTTGAAGCTTAAGACTGTCACAACTTAAGCAGATGGTTGGAATCAGTCATTGTTTTGACTTCAGTAGATGGTTGGAATCAATGATTGTCATGACCTAAGTAAATTACTGGGACAAATGATTGTTATGACCTCAGTAGATGGTTGTAACCAAAGACTGTCACAACCTCAGTAAATGGTTGGAACCAATGATTGTTATGACCTCAGTAGGACTTTCATGACTGCAGTAGATGATTTAGAACCAAAAACTGTCATGACCTCAGTAGATGGTTGGAACCAATGATTTTGGAATCAGTGATTGTTTTGACCTTGCTAGATGGTTGGAATCAATGATTGTCATGACCTCAGTAAATGGTTGGAACCAATGATTGTTATGACCTCAGTAGATGGTTGGAACCAAAGACTTTCATGGCTGCAGTAGATCGTTAGAACCAATGACTGTCATGACCTCAGTAGATGATTGGAACCAATGATTTTGTGACCTAGGTAGATGGTTGGAACTAGTCATGACCTCTGGCCTGGACTAGGGTAATGGTACACACTTTTTATTGCCTGCTGAAATTTTGCTTGCACACTGGATGTGAGTGGGTGGTGCTTCACAGTGAGGACAGTGAGGTTGTGAAATGCACTGCCGGATGATGTTGTGATGGCTGATTCTAATAACGCCATTAAGAGTGGCTTGGATGATTTCTTGTATAAGTGAAATATCCAAGGCTATTGTGATACCAAAATCTACAATTAGTTTAGATATTGGTATATATAGTTGATGTGACTGTATGGAGGTGTCAGTGTGAGTATGTGTGTGTATGGATGCTGGGTTTCATTTGGAGGGGTTGAACTTGACTTGGACTTTGGTCTTTCTTCAACCCAACTTAACTATGTATGACAAAATGCAAGAAAATTATATTCCATAGACTATACTGGTAATCATGCTGACTCTGCTGGTGAAAAACAAATCAGGCTCATATAACTCAGAAATGCTCGCATGTGAGAACACTAAATCACAAAGGAGATAAAACACCCCATGTGCCATTACTCTTAAGGTTTACAATGGATCTTCTGAACATCAGTACATTCCTAATTTGTATGAGTGTAATTATAATTTAATTATACAGAAAATTAAACAGTACTATAGTCTTCACAGCTGTGCTAGCCTTGGCCCTAATCTATTGTTATGATAGAAGTAGCTCTGTAATTGTGGTGCCAAAGCTGCTTTAAAAATAAACTACTAATGGTTGGTTGACTGACTTGATTAATATTACGCTGCTAATCTAGAAAGACATTGGATAAAAAGGATGTAATTTCAGTGTGATGTGTCTCCTACAAATGTAAGATGAAGTATCCTGCCATGACACTTTATGGTGACGCGAGACACCCTGATGCCAGCAGCGCCCAAGCATGATGACATGTTTGTATTTCCCTAACAACCAAAGCATCAATATGAGAAACATTTAATGAGCACAGAAATTCTACTTTCCGTTCCTGCCTGTAATCCATTCTGGTTAATATACAATAAATGCCATGCCTCTCAATAGGTTGGCATCATCTGTGACCTTCACATACAGTTGCAAAGTCTAATAATATAATTGACATGAACTGTGTTGTGCTACAACATTCTGTATAACAGGCTGCACTTATTCATCTGAAAAAATAGAATAAGATAGAGAGAGGGTTAAAGGATAGTGTTTACAAAAGGTATGTTTTTGATTCTATTAGTTCACTTACACTTTAAAAAAGCAAGGACAGCAGAAGAATAAAATAGACTTTACTGAAGAATCTGGCTCCCATGCCCCCTTCTTCATTGAAAAAAGCTATGCACCACATCAATAACATTGGCATCATCTAGGCATAGCTACCATACAAGGTGAATGACTGTTAAGTACCAGAAAAAAAAAAAGCAAGTAAATATGGGATATAAAAGCTGATGCTTCCATATCGCCGTGGCGCTTCAGATGATGAGACAATTAACATTCTTTTATGCTTAGGGACGGGATACCTCATAAAACTAGTAAAACAATATTTTGGCTGCCATGGCTAGGAAGATTTAAGAGACAGGTAATGGGAGCAGGAGCTACATTTATCATGACTGATTAGCAGTTAGTAGACTGCTCGAAACTTATTGCTGATTGGTTGCTATGAGCAACTGCACTTGTGCTATTTAGAACCTATGTTTGTATATGTGCCTTGCTGCCTTTTATGTAGACAGGCAGCACTTACCAACTGCAGCAACCTCAAAGGTGGTCACCCCTGTGTATGAGACTCTACCAACGGGTTGCCCGAGTGATATCTAAAAATCAGGCGAGTTTAAAAATACCTTTAGACAAGGACCCTAGCTGAGTTCATCTAACTGGGAACAGAGAAATGACTGAATCCTTAATAAAATCAGATGGAAACATAATTTTGATTATTATAAGCTCAGTAATGAAATTGTATTGTTGAAAAAACCCTACACACTTACACACCCTACACACTTACACACTTAGCCCTGCCCTACTCCTCGTTCCAGGTGCCGACAACACTTTTCATATTATTTAAAGCAATAAATTAAACTCACACAACCCTACATCCCCATACATTATCTTTGAAATGGCATTCATCTGATGGTATAGTTCACCTTGGTGCACCCCAGACCAAAGGTGCATTTGTTCCTGCAGTAGTAGAGCTAAATTTGGGGCATTGCCAGGGGCAAATGCTTGGTGGCACCAGCCAAGGAAGGGCAGACGCTGGAATCTAATTCAAAGATTTCACTTCTGTAAGGCAGTTGTAGGAAAGTCTCTTAAAAGGCCAGTGGTATTGCTGGCTGTTTTACATTACCTACTATTTAATATACAGGTGCAATATATATCTTGGGCATATGCATCAGGCAATCTATATATATATATATATATATATATATATATCATTGCTGTACATAAGAAACCCCCAAGCTGCAAACATAGGAGGGCTTCCTATATATAAATCTTTTTTTTCCCTATTGATAACATTGGGATCAACCGTCATTTCTACAGGCCAGGCCGGTAAAATACCAGCCATGTGGCATCCCTAGGCAGGGCAGATCACATCGGGGGTGAGGCAGTGATGAAGGAACAGGCATGATGACATCAGAGGTGGGCACAATAATGTTGGTGGAGTTATGACACCAGGGCAAGGTCATTGCATCACTTAGATGCAACTGGCTGGATTTCTATACAATGTTTTAAAGTGTTGATGGCCAGTCCAGGCGGCAACCCTATATTCTGCTTGATGATTAAGCCCAATACTTTAATTACAGGTGTGTGATCTATTATACAGAAGTCAGTTATCCAGAAAGCTCTGAAATACAGCAATGCTAATTTAGAAGAAAAAATCTTATTTTTAATCGATTTGCTTTTTTTTTGTATTTGTAATAATAAAGGTATGTTAGTATTTAAATGCTTTTCATGTACAGTATTGGCCAGATTATTGTTCGGGGTTTCATAAGGCAGAAAGTTCCGAACCGAACAAAAACCGAACTGTTGAGGTGGCAACCCTAATTATCCCAGGGCAGGCAACTCTATTATTCTTAGCAGCCCCTGGCACAGTTGAAAGATAACTGGTCTATTGAGTGAAGCAAACAAGACAGAACAGAAAGATAGTACAGTAGAAGGTCAGGCTTCTGGGGGTGAGTCCTGCAAGTACCTTTTATACTGCCAAATAATAGGATACCAGATCAGGTGAAAAACCAGAACGGGGATCAGTTTTGAAGCAGCTAGTGATGTATTGGCAGTGCCCCAGTCAGGTAACCTTAACCTGACCCAATACCCATAGCAACTCACTCAGTGTGAAGGCGCCTATAGGGTGCGCGTATTAATCTTACCTGATAGTGGAGCTCCCCTGTCACAGGCAATTCACAGCGTTGTGCCCATGTTGCATCACTCCGCCGCACAGACTGGCATGTGCCCCCTCCATATCAGCAGCCTGTGCGAGGCGGAGAGACAAGGACTAGTTACTGCGGGGTCGGGCAGGGCACATTGACCAGGGATGTTGCTGCCGAGCCAGTGTGAGGGAGAAGCGCAGCTCCCAGAAGCATCATCTTGGGAGATGGAGCGAGACACGGGCTGCCGGGGAGGGGGCTGGGACTGATGCTCATGTGACCTCGCTTCTCTTTTCCTGCCTTGTGCTCATTTGCCTGCGAGGCGCGTGTAAATGGGAGTCGATGGGACATTAGCAGTCACAGAGCTGCTCCGACCCTGTCTGTTCTTAGGTGTCTCCTGCCCAAACCTTCTTACTCCGCCGCTGCTGCTTCGCACAAATCCTGAGGGAAAAGGGAAAGGCCTGTGGGACTGGAGCTGCCACTATTATTACTGTACCCTGTCTAATCCATTATCTCTGCCTCTCAGTCACCTCAGCTGCAAAAATGTGAAGAGGGAAAACATGAGGGTTGCCAAGTCTAATTCTCAAAACCAGCCAAAGTCAGCTACAAAACCAACCAAAAACTAGCCAAGAGGCACAAAAGTAGCCCAAAAATAGCACAATATGTGCAGTGAAAAAATAAATGAATTTATATGGAAATATACCTTTTTCAAATTTTTCCATGAAGCAAAACAGGACAGATTCGGCCGTCACCAGGACCGCAACTACAGAGGGGGGCCCAGATGCTGCCCCCCTCCTCTCCCACTCCGCGCTTAAAAATTAGCGTTAGAGCGGGTTTCAGGGGGCAGTAACGCTAGTGCATTGAGCGCAATAGCGCTCTTTGCACTAGCGGAGCCGAATTTCCGGGTTAAAACCCGAAAGTTCGGCTTTTAAAGTTACAAGAGGCGGCTTTTTGCCGCCCCTTGTAACTGGCCACTCGCTGCCGCCTGAGGCAAGGGTTTCACCTTGCCTCATGGCAGAAGCTGCCCTGGGGGGGCCCAGGAGCTATAGGGGCCCCATCATTTCACAATTTCCATAAATATTGGTAAAACAGGTCCACCTGTAGACATTTAGGTGACCAGCAGATTTGACCAGCAGATTTTTGCCCAGAAATTGTCTGAAATTGAGGAAAGTCACCGGAAAATGGGATAATGGGACACTGGGATACAGAGCACAAAATCAGGTAACCCCCGACTTCTGCACAAGTCAGTCCCATTGCATGCTGGGTATTGTAGTCTTACATTAAACTTGGCATTCTGCAAATTGTTAAAAAATGACATTTCCCAACATGCACAGAGAGACGCATGCTTGGAACATTAGGGCAAGAAAAACAAACATTAGGGAAAGAAGAACAAACTAGCCAAAGGCCCAAAAAGTAGCCCAAATCTGTACCTTGGCTAGTTTGTACTTTCAAAACCCACCTGGGCTTTAAATTAGTTGCCCAATTCGGCTGGAAAATCGCCAACCTGGTAACTCTGATAAGCACCAACTGTGGGCTTTGCTTTATACTGGGAGCTGGGACCAAGCTTCTAGAGCTTCACAGTGACTTTTGCATCATTTTCTTTGATTGAAGTGAAAGTGATTGAGTGAAAACATAGAAGAACAGACTGGGGGATTGAGGTCTAAATCACCTCAACATATAAAAGACATTTTGTTACCTGTTTAGTTTGGGAAACCATAGGTCTTCCCAGCACACAGAGAAAGCTTCCCCTTTAAATACAGTGGGATGGCCCGTAGATGGTTTGAAAAGCCAGTCTGTCTGTCAGGCCAGTGATATAATTGTAGTGATATATCTTATTTATGAGGTATGGTAGGATAAATTCAATGCTGTGTATAATTCTTCTAGAACCTAGTGCCAGTTACATATATAATACCCCAAAACATGAAGGACAAATGGAGTGCCAATTCCTTGTAAAATATCCTAGACCACATGACTGGATAAAAAATTCCATGTATAATACCATTGTCCTGAGTGTTGGTTAGCTTAGCCTTGCAGGGGCATAGCTTTTCCAAGCAAGGCTTTATTCAAATCTGCCTGTGGCCTGGAAAGAAAAATTTGCGGCCATGCACACATCAATACAGTATGTTTCCTTCAATTTGCGATTAGGGTGAACAATCCTAACCAATATCGTTGCAGTATGTTGAGGCAGAAGAGAAGTCAAGGGGAGCCACATCTCCCAATCCCTTGAAGGCACTTTCATTGGAAGTACTGCTCAGTATTGGATACTGATTGTGAAATCACTTACACATTTACATATATATTTGATTCAGTTATTCTAAGCTAACCTGACTGGCTTGTCTTTGTGTGTGGGGTCCCAACTCCCAAGCACTGCTCAGACCGGATGTCTTCTATCAACATGCAAAATGCTTTTGGGGCCAGTGACTTTCAGGAGTATGTGAAGAGGTTCATCAGCTGCCCATGAAGTGATTGGACCTTCTAGAAACTGAATAGAATCCAAGTGTGCTGTCGTATCTGTGTAGTTTGTCTCTTGTGCTATATGCTTCAGAAAACGAAGCGTTCTGAGTGCCATCCCACCGACAATTTAGGTTCTAGTCGGCGGGAAGGTTTTTTGGGGAGATAGTCTCCCTGAATCTTTGTGTGTGTCTCTGCCCTTAAAGGGCATGTAAAGGCAAAAAAATAAAATCCAATTTTTACTTTCTTTAAAGGAAAACTATACCCCCAAAATGAATACTTAAGCAACAGATAGTTTATATCAAATTGAATGACATATTAAAGAATCTTACCAAATTGGAATATATATTTACATACAGGGCCGTTCCTATCAAATGTGGGGACCAATTGGGACCATGTTGCCGGGGCCCCTAGACAAAGTGTTGCTGGCTACTGACACAGCAAGTATTTAGGAAAATAAGGGCATACAGGCACAAAATAGAAAGGAAAGGGGCCCAATTGGACCAGAGGTGCGGGGCCCAATTGGTCCAATTGGCCTAAGGCCGGCCCTTGCGGGGCCCCCAGAGGTGCGGGGCCCAATTGGCCTAAGGCCGACCCTGTTTACATAAATATTGCCCTTTTACATCTCTTGCCTTGAGCCACCATTTCGTGACTCTATCTGTGCTGCCTCAGAGATCACCTGACCAGAAATACTACAACACTAACTGTAACAGGAAGAAGTGAGGAAGCAAAAGCCAGAACTCTGTCTGTTAATTGGCTCATGTGACCTAACATGTGGTTTGTATGTGTGCACAGTGAATCTTACGATCTCAGGGGGCGGCCCTTATTTTTTAAAATGGCAATTTTCTATTTATGATTACCCAATGGCACATACTACTAAAAAAGTACATTATTATGATAATGGTTCATTTACATGAAGCAGGGTTTTACATATGAGCTGTTTTACTCAGTTTCTTTTAATAGAGACCTACATTGTTTGGGGGGTATAGTTTTCCTTTAATGAAAAGAAACCTATCTCCATTATACTTTAATTAAATATGTGTACGGTTTATATAAGAAACCTGACTGTATGCAGTGAAATTCTCCCTTCATTTACTGCTGTGGATAGGAATTGTCAGATGGTCCCTAACTGCTGAGCAGGGAAACAATCATACCTATGAACAGCAGGGGGAGCCCCCGCCTAACTTCCCAGCATGCAGAACTCAAGCAGCTTTGTTTATGACGATCCCTAAGCAGCCCAGACCACACTGAGCATGTGCACAGTCTTAGTCTTGCAAAGATGTTTAACAAAGTTACAAGATGGTGACCCCCTGTAGCCAACTTTGAAAGCATAAATGATTTGTTTGATTAGGCTTGTGGTGCAGTAAGTTCATGTTTATATTTAGTATACAAAATACAGCATTTCTAGCCTTATTCTATTTTAGACTTTACATGCCATTTAAGGACAAGGAAAGGTGAAATCATAGGGCTGCCATAAATAATGCACCCCACAGTGATTATATTCACTTACCTGATACCCTGAAACTGTTTCCCCAGGGAGACCAGCCCAGGGCATCAGGTAAGTGAATATAACTAAATTTTGGCACCCCCAACCCAGTAATTTACATTACTGTTATTTACAGTTCCCTATATATTTCCTCTGCTGAAGCCTGTCCTATTTTTACTCTCACTGTGCTGGCTCACAGACACTTTCCAGCACAGCATCTCATCTGTCTATCTGCCTTATAAATACAGTGGGATCCTGTCTCCAAGGCTGCACAGCACCACCTTCTAAGACTCAGCTAACATGCAACTCTTCTTTATGATAGGCATTGGGAATTATGCATATTGTATAAATGGTTCTCTATTTAATTGCATTCCTCTTACACGACAAATCCTCTATTGCAGCATGGGCTTCATTGGGGCTAAAATAGTAAATACAGGTATGGGACCTATTATTTAGAAAGGACCTAGGTTTTCCAGATAAGGATTTTTCCGAAATTTGGATCTCCATAACGTAATTCAAATAGTTACATTTCCTAAAAGAATTATTCAAATATTAATTAAACCTAATAGGATTGTCTTGCCACCAATAAGAATGAATATGATATCTCTGAAATCATTTTTAATTATCTGATTATCATCTGTGGAGGATGGCCTTCCCACAATTCTGAGCTTTCTGGATAACAGGTTTCCGGCTAACGGATCCCATACCTGTACTGAGGTTCATTTTTCCACAGTTCATTTTTTTTCATCAGTTACAGTACAAAGATAATAGCATTGTAAGCAGAGAGCCAGAAGGAGATAAGGAGCAAATCAAAGACCACCCATCTGCTCACATTGGCCAGGAGGAGAAATAAGCAATTCTTTCCGTAGAGAGAAACACGATACTAATAACTCATATGTTAAGTCAAATTAATTGTTTTCATTTTTGTTGTGGTCCTTTAGTATAGTTTTGACGGGGAATGGGCTCTTAAATTGAAATAGCAAACAAATATCTGATTAAGAGGTGCTGTAGGAGTCTGTTTTTTTTTTTTTAATCAAATCCAGTAGAAATGAGTTTTTCATTGGTATTTACTTCCCAGTAAACAGGTCCCTCTGCTAAGCAGTAAATGAAGTTGTCTGTCTACAGATCCGCAGCTACTGCATTTACACAGTTTGCACTAAGCAGCTGTTTCAAAGTGCCATTTTTCTTTTGGTATTACCAGTGGGTAACTATGGCTAAATGCATGATGTTTTCATAAAGGCACCAGATAGGTGAGGAACAATTAAAGGGATTGTTCACCTTGGAGTTAACATTTAGTATGATGTAGAGAGTGATTTTCTGAGACAATTTGCAATTACTTTTCATTTTTTATTATTTGTGTTTTTTGAGTTATTTAGCTTTTTATTCAGAAGCTCTTCAGTTTGAAGTTTCAGCAATATGGTTGCTAGGGTCCACATTACCCTAGCAACCATGCATTGGTTTGAATAAGAGACGGGAATATGAATAGGAGAGGTCTGAATAGAATGACGAGTAAGAAAAAGTAGCAATAACAATAAATGTGTAGCCTTGCAGAGCATTTGTTTTTGGATGGGGTCAGTGACCCCCAATTTGAAAGCTGGTAACATACAGAAAGAAAAAGGCAAATAATTCACAAACTATAAAAAAAAGAAAAAATGAAGACCATTTGAAAAGTTGCTTAGAATTGGACATTCTATATCGTACTAAAAGTTAATTTAAAGGTGAACCACCCCTTTAAAGGCATATACATGTCTTAAAGGAGAAGGAAAGCTACAGAGGCATTTTATTGGCAATATATTAGCTGCAATAGTGCAACTTAGAATGCTATATTTATTCTGTAGAATGTTGTACCATACCTGAGTAAAAAGCTCTAAAAGCTCTCTATGTATTTAGGATAGCAGCTGCAGTATTAGCTTGGTGTGACATCACTTCCTGCTTGAGTCTCTCCCTGCTCAATTATAGCTCTGGGCTCAGATTACAGCAGAGAAGGGGGGGGGGGGGAGAGGAGCAAATTGAGCATGCTCACGCCAAGGGCAAGGAGGTTTAAGCTGAAGGCAGGAAGTCTGATACAGAAGCCCATGTGTACACAATAGAAGGAAAGAAATGCAGTGTTTCTTTTGACAGGGGACTCAGAAAAACACTACTTTGAGGGTTTACTGGTATATTTGTGTGGACCTTTCTGATAATGCTTATTTACTTTTAACCTTTCCTTCTCCTTTAAGAATGTTTTGGCATATATAGATATTGAGGCAAGTGGATATCCAGAAACAATGCATCCAGGAACTACATAAACTAGACTCACAAAGGGAAAAGTTTTGTCCGCCCATGGAGGCATATTTATTATGAGGTGTAAAAAAACAGTAGAATAATTAGCCAGGCATTGCCATGTTAGAAATGGAGTAATTTCCATCCCAGGGGGCAGCCATTAGTACTTAAAATGACAATTTTGTATTTAGGATTACCCAATGGCACATACTGCTAGAAAAGGATATTTTTTAAAAAAATGGTTTATTTAGACGGAGAAGGGTTTTACATATGAGCTGTTTTATGCAATATATTTTATAGACACCTACATTTTACAGTGTGTCTAACTTTCCTTTTTGGTACCACACTGACACAGTTCCAAGTCTTATGCGAACATACTTGTCATTTTGAACAAGGAAGCCTGGGTGAAGGGATTTGGTTTCAGCATGCATGCAAATGGAAATAAACCAAAAATATAATTTACTAGGAAAGCTTAAGTCGTATGGGGAAAAGTTTGTGCGAGACATTATTGTAATTAGCTGTTGTACTTTATTAGTGTTTCCTTTACATGGACAGCACATGCAATGTACATCTTTAGCACAATAACTTGTTGAAAATATTTTCGTCCTATTTTTTTCAATTATTAAGCGCTAATGAATTATTATTTTTTACCTTTATCACCTCCCCACAACTCCACTATAATGAGCATTGTTTGTTTAAATATAGATAAGGAGCTCTTTGTAAACAAACTTCTATCTTTTCCCAGGGACAATTTATCCCAATGTGTGCTCAGGCATGTCTGTGACAATTTTTTCTTCGATGACAAAAAACATTTTGGTGATTCATGATGAATGCTCTCCAGTGTCAAGCTCTAAGACAAGAAGGAGCTTATTGAACAAAGGGTTCTCAGTAAACTGGTTATTTAATAAACTACCTTCTTTTCCTCCCCCAGTTGCAGTGAAGAAGAACCACAGGAAGTTGGAATGTGAAAAAGGTTTCAATTTCAGTGCTCGTCTTGTTCAGTGTACAAAATAACAGAAGCCATATTTCTTAATTAATGGGTAGGTGTTTTAAATTACTACATTTTGTAAGGTAATTTGGAATGAGAGAGGTAGTGTTTTTTACATTTTTCTATTTTCTGTATATGCACTGCTATTATGTGCTATAATTACTAAATGCCATTTGCAAATAACATTTCAAGTGGGCAGCTCTTAACCCAGTGCTTGTTCCAATACTGTTTTATTAGTTGCATTTAGTACTTCAAGATCAGGGGGTAAAAGCCATCATAGCTCAGAACATTTACAAATTGAACAATTGTTATATTTGGCCTCCATCCAGCAACAAACAATTCCTTCTCCGTTGTGAGAATGGCACAAATATCTGATGGTCCAGTAGAAGGTTCTGACTAATAGAATCCCCAGAGATGACACATTCATATGTTACTCATCACTCTGACATGACCTTCATCCCCAAGACTTGGAAACCAAAGATAAATGTTGTTTAATCAGTCCAAATGGAGAAGCATCCAAATATTTATTGTTCCATGACTGTGTTTTGTCTAGACACAGATTACTGCTCAGTTTTCACTAAATGAAGATAGTGATCTCACTGGCTGGGAATAACACAATTTCAGTGGATGTAGTAGTATTAACAACATTGTATAACTCATAACTGCTCTTCTTTGTCATAATAATGTTACCCCTAATATTTTAGGCAACAACATAAATATAAATAATCTAAATATAAATAATAATCTGGACTTTGATCTCCTTTGCATAATTACAGCCCACGGGTAGTGCACAACTGAAAGTGTAGCTTTAGAAATTTAGTTCCATGTAGCCAAGGTGCAACTTCCAGGCTCCTTACTCCAAGGCTTGAACTAGGGGGGGGGGCAGGAGAGGCCAGTGCTTAAGACACAATGGTGGGGGGAGGGCACTAGGTATTACATGCTTTAGCAATGTATATGGGCAAATGTTGATACGTGCAGAATGAACTGTGAAAAATAGACCAAATATAGAGCAGAGATTCGGCAGGATTTTGAACCAAATCTGAATGTTGATTTCCCTAATCAAATTTGACCAAAATCAACAAACTTGCGACACAAGCTGTGAACAAATATTTATTGCTGTCAGTTGTCCAGAGCTATAAAGTTTAATAAAGAAGTAGGCTTGAAATGCTGCACGTTATGTTGTGGGCTTCTGTACCAGCCCATGGCAGCTGCCTTGTAGCTCCCCATCTTCTTTTCTGCTGATTCACAACATTCCTTGTGTTGTTGTCACTTATCAGAGGTTAGACTTAAAATGAATATATAGAATGAATAACTGACTGCCTTCATGAAAATGAATAACTGGCCTACTTGGAAATAGACGTGGGAAGGAATAGTAACAAGACCTTGAGGGTCACCATTGCCCTTTAGCAAAGTCACAACATCATCACCTTGTAAAATTTTCTTACCCAGCCTTCCCTTTTCCCAGCTCTTCCAACCTCAATTCAGCTCCACTAATCCAACACATATTTTAAGAATGTCCTCAGCTGTGCTGCATTTCCATGTCTATATCTAGAGAACTGCAGATCAATAAAGCACACTACAATATGCAAATAGAAATAACAAGATCTATAGGGAATATATAACACATCAGTATAGAACTAGAAAGCTGCTACATTGCACATGACATCTGACAAAGCATTACTGATGCTATGAGCCAAAAGAACTGAACATTGACAACATCTCAAATCAACAAACAGTAGCTTACAGTAATCAATATCAGTTGTCCTCTTGCGGGAAATAATTATAGATTTTCAAGTGTCTGGAAGATGCATTGTATTACAACATTATAATATACTGTCTATGTTTTTTGGTGAACACAAATGTTTCTGTGCACCTAACTGTTAATTCAAGTCACTAGAAAGGTATTTAGGTAGATCTTTATTATAAAAAGCAGACTTGAGTCACATACAGTAGATGCAATGAACCATTGAAGAAGCTTTTTTGTTGTAGCAGACATGAGACACATAGATGAAATCAAGAAAGGATTTTTTTTGTAGAAAACATAATACACATAGATACGATGAACCAAGTATATTGGCAATACTGGCCCTGGCCTCGGTTGGTATATATTACTAACTAGGTTTAGGGATGCACCAAATCCAGTATTCAGTTCGAGGTTTTGGCCAGGATTCGGCAGAATCCTTGTGCCTGGCGAACTGAAGCTTAATTTGCAAATTAGGGGCGAGAAGGGAAATCACGTGACTTTTTGTAACAAAACAAGTAATTAAAAAAAATGTTTCCACTTTTTCCTTTCTGCCCCTAATTTGCATATGCAAATTATGATTTTGTTAGGTATTCAGCCGAATCTTTCAAGAAGGATTCGGAACTCCTTGTTAGCTTCCCAAACTGGGCCAGCTTCATAAGTCTGTCCTGTCATTAGATGTTCATTAAGAGGAAGTTTCTCTTTCTCAACTTCCCTATATATGTTCTTTGGGCCTGAAAAGTTCTAGGAAAACTTAGGGGTTGTTGCCACTTGCTGGACAATCCAAACATTGCATTAACTATTTGCATTTCTGTATTTCATATCCTTACAGGATTAAAAGAGAACTAAATCATAACTAAAGATGTAGCCTAGAAATGTTGTACATCATGTTTTGGGCTTCTATGCCATCCCAAAGCAACCACAGCTATTTAGCAGGGAAGATATGTGCCTCAAAAGATGCCCAGTAGCTCCTCATCTTCTTTTCTGCTGATTCACTGCACATGCTTTGTGCGGCTGTCACTTACTGAGCTTAGGGACCCACTCATAATATACAGAACACATAGAATATAAATGTCAGTATATAAGGCTGATTAGTAATTAATACAGATAATTACTACAGAAACCAGTGCAACTAGCACTAGAATTTAATAATCAGACCTGTAGCATCAACTTGTATTACAGATCAAACTCATTTTCTGCTTGATAATTTGTGACAACCCCTACAATTAGTTTCTCAACAGCTGCTCAGAGCCCACTGAGCATGTGAGTGTTGCAGACACTTTCCAAGATGTTGACCCCCTGTGACAAGTTTGAAGTCCTGGATCATTGCTGCTGCTATTGAGAAGCTGAAACTTTAGGCTGGTGCATTAAGTTCATAATATAAAATATGGCATTTTTTCCCATATTCATTTTTAGGATTTAGTTTTAAGTATGTGTGCTCAGCAGGACTGCAGTTAGAGAAGAGGAAGCTCCTAGCAATGGAAAAAGATTGGAACCTTGGAACCATATGAAATTAAAACGTCCATGATCATCACATATGGGAACCCAAGCAAACCAGAGATCTACTGAATGGGATACCAGGGACCAAGTGGTTTACTATGAAGAAGCTTTTTGACATCACATTGATCTAGTAATGACTGGGCACTGAATGATAGCTTGGCGCAAGCAACATAGTACAAAAGAGATCATTAATGCACATGTCATTGTAACCATATCACAGCATATTCATATATTACAACCAGGGATTATCAGGAAAGATCCACCTACCGCGGATTAATAAACATTTTTGTAAATTTTTAAATATTGAGTAAATATTTCAAGAGGTCCCCATCATTTTTTGGTACAGTTGAATGAATTAGCTTTTGTCAAAACAAGGAACATGTGCTGCCAGTTCTGCTGAACATTTTAATTAAAAAAAATCATTTTATTCACTAGAGGTAGAGAAAGTGTATTGTTAGTTTAAAAGAATTAACGAATTTGTGATCTTGTTCCCAGTAAAATACATTGTCCTTGGCAACATTATAATATTTCCTTTATAAATTCATATCTTACATGGAATGTCTGGATTTAGCTCTCCAGACAGTAAATGACTCTTCCTTGTTTAATGTCTGTGGGCGATCTATCAAGATGAACAAATCACTAATCTGACAGAAAGCAGCAGCTTGATTCATCCGCCTTTGGGTGTTCTTTTAATAGAAATGTTGGATGCTATCTTTAGGTATCTTTAATATGCAGTGGAAGTAACAGCCCAAAGTCTGTGTGCATATATAAGCATAATGTTATTGTGGGAAGGAAACAAAAGCCACAGGAACTTGTCTCTAAAATGATTTCTACAGACGAGACTAGTAGAGCGTGTTCCAGAGGAGAGGCTCACAGAGCAAATTGAGGAGCTCATATTAGTAAATTTAAATACATTAATCATTAAGGGGTATATTTATCAAAGAGTGAAGTTAATAGTGAAGTTCCGCCACTAGAGTGAAATTCCGCCACTTTCCATTCATTTCTATGGGATTTTTAAAGGCGTATTTATCAAAGGGTGAACTTTCACTTTCACCCATTGATAAATATGAATTTCAAAATCCCATAGAAATGAATCGTGAGCTGAGGAATTTCAATCTAGTGGCAGAACTTCACTCTTTGATAAATTTACCCCATAATGTCAACAGCTGTATTTAAATCTAAACAAGTTCTCCTAACCTTTTCCAAAAGCTAAACTTGCAGGAGACAATTCTTTATAGATAGTGAATAATGCCCCCTCTACTGTAAAATATAAGGATATTATAAATCAGTGAGGAGTTCCTTGACCATCCAAAGACACAATGCTTTTTGTGTATGTCACGGAACGCATAGACTACTTCTGATATCCTCATATTTTACAACAGGGTGTACCTTATTTACCCATAGGACCCAGATTTAGGGGGCAATTTTTAAAAAGTCAAATTAAGATTTCTAACATTTTTCAAGCGGTTTGAATTTTATCCAGAAGTTTATGTGACTTTCCAATTTTTAAAAATGTATTGCTCTTTCAAGAGGTGTACTAGTTGCAATTTGTTTTCATTACAAAATCGGGAAAAGGAATTAATTTCAGAAACTGAGACCACAAGCCTGATGATGATGTTGCTCCTATACACATGCAGAAAAAAATGAACGAATCACCTGAAAAAATACTTTATACTAAAAGAGAGTAAAACCACTCTACAAACTGTGATTCTTTTCCTCTCACTACTCCACTCCAAATGTGCTAAAGAGCCAATTTGATCTAATATAGAACAAATATGCTCTCACCAATACATTTAGTGTTTTTGCAGCTCTTTACTTATCAGGCAAGCTATCCTCTGGCACGCTGTACTGACTGGTATTTAATGGCTCTCTGTCTGCTAGAAAGGAAAAATGGCTCTGAAGCTTTAAAGCTGCAGAACATTGTGTTTTTCATCTGTAATATTTCTATTTAGAGGGCAGCAGTTTCATAACCACCGGTGCTTTCTTTGGCCAAGGTCTTCCTAATGCCTTGCATTAGTGCAACTGCATTTTATGTGTCTTACCTAGTGGGCAAGAATTTTTTATTAGCTTTTACTTATAATGCATTCACTAAACAAGAGGAAATAATAATATTTGCATATAGACGTGCATGCTTTACTGATGTCCAGCACAGGAACTAAAGAATGATTGACAGGCAAGCAATTACAGATGGCAAGAATTAACATTGACGTCTTTATTCATTCACTGTGTCTTCCTGACAACAAATGCATATTGATGTCTTTGTTCTGTTTCAATGGAACTGCCTTTCTTATTGGGCAAAAGAGCAGTGTAATAATTATTGCTGGCATTCAAACATGATCTAATGCTGCTTGAGGATTTTCACATTGTAAGGCAATGTGTAGCTAAACTACTCAAGAAAGCTGGAAGTACTGCCAACTAACTTAGGTATTTACCTTGCCTAATGGCAGAAATGGTGCTACTAGTATTTGCAGTCATTTAAACTGAGAGCATGATACATTATATAGAGCCTCCGCTTTTCATCCCCATGGTAGATAATGTTCCTAGAAATTATTAGGTTGTTACCTCATCTGATCCCCATATTGCTGCAAACTAGCCAGTCAGTGGATTTAGTCTTTTCCCATCATAGACTCACATAATTTTCATAGTCAATACCCAAACTGTACCCCTAAGCAACAATGTTATGGAAAATACAGTTGTGGTTAAAGGTATTAAAGTCATTGATGCTATGTAATGTGTTTATTTCAATGCTAAAGAAAAGGTTCATAGAGATATTGGAAAGGATTGTTTTCTAAGTTTACTGGCATGAATATAGAGGCATAAACTATGGGAGAGGGTGGCCTGGTAATGACCCACATTCTGTTCCCTTGTGTCTGTACCAATGGCTCCTTATGTATGTATGAAGGAAGACACAGGCCCGGATTTCTACTTTGGCAGCCAATAGGCCAGAGGGTCCTCATAACAACACAATCCCCCCTCGCAAGTGTGCATGCATAGGCAGGTTCCTGCTGGAGCACAGAGGATTAGGTGTGCATAAGATTTAAAGAGATGACCTCAGTGCGTCCCTAAAATCTTGCTGCCCTAGGCCCAGACTTTTGTGGTCTTCCTACAAATCCAGGCCTGGGGAGACAGAATTTTATTTTGCTTTAGGCTTTGGGCAAATGAGATGTTCACCATTTGAGCTCATATTTCTGAAGAAGAGGATAGCTACATAGATAGATAGATAGATAGATAGATAGATAGATAGATAGATAGATAGATAGATAGATAGATAGATAGATAGATAGAACGATCGATAGATAGATCGATAGATAATAGATAGATAGATAGATGATAGATGATTGATAGATAGATAGATAGATAGATAGATAGATAGATAGATAGAAAGATTATAGATAGAGAGATAGATGATAGATAGATAGATAGATAGATAGATAGATAGATAGATAGATAGATAGATAGATAGATGATAGATAGATAGATAGATAGATAGATAGATAGATGATAGATAGATAGATAGATAGATAGATAGATAGATAGATAGATAGATAGATAGATAGATGATAGATAGATAGATAGATAGATAGATAGATAGATAGATAGATAGATAGATAGATAGATAGAGGAACATTTGTTATAATTAAACATTAAAGTAAATTTAAAAAATCAAATTGTTATTATAAACACTTCCAGCTGATTAAAATGACGGTTTTGACATTTTTGAAGGATTCATCTGTAAAAAGTTATAGCAGATGACATATCTGATGGTGGGCCCTAGTGCTGGTGGACCCTGGGTCAATATCGTTTTTCTCCATTTATTAAAAACTCTGGCCTTTCTTCTTTTTTCAAGCGCCCCCCCAAATAGTATCTTTGCGTGGATTTTGAGCCCCCTTCTCCCCAGATTAGCATTAGACTGCATCTTTAAATACTTAGGTTTAATTATAAATACATTAGCTTCAAAAAAGAACAAGATACTTATTTTCCTCTGTGTTCTAGAAGCTCGTTTTGCCACTATGGCAACAGTTAAAACAATGAGAGCACTCAGACTCGGATGCTGATGTGATAGGCACATTCTATCCTAAAGACTAACTAAAGGCAAGAAGACAAACATGAGCACATTTATATGCTTCTGCAAATGACTCGCCAGGAATGCCTAATCATAACAGAAATACAGGCTGTTGGGTTCCCCGCTGCATATTTCTCCATGCGAATAGTCTCTCTACATTAGCATTGTGAAGTTTTCTCAAGTGGTTTTGCTGCAGGTTAATCATGTTGATATAGCTAACTGTTGCCATTCTGAGAACAGGAACAGGCAATCAGAATGTGCGCACTGTTCTTGTCTTTGATTGCGAGTTGAATGCGGAGAAGAAATAATTGAAATAGGAAATAATTGGAGCTGGTAACTGATTAGTTTCTTGCTTCTTATTGTTATGCGTCGTCAGCCAGGATTCAAAAAGAAAGAAATCAACACAGGTAAAAAAAAATGTTAACATTCTGCAGTATCTGAGCAGCTTCAATATAAACATATCTTACTGATTCCATATGTATTCACATAAGGAAGATAGCTTTCTGTGGCCCCCCAGACACAACAACAGCCAACAAGTAGATATCATCATTATTGCGTAGGGCAAGGATATATGGTAAAACCATAACAAAGTCCCACTGACCAAAGGGTTATTAAAATGTTTCCCCTTCTTTATTGTGAACTCTCTCTCACCCTTAATCACCTAGCACTGCCTGCTTCAGACTGGCAAGGTGCAGGGCAGCAGACAAGCCTCTTATTTGTCCTAAGCACTTTCACCCTCGTCCATAGAATGAAGTCCAAAGAGACCAAATTTTGGGTTTCCCTCTTTTTATAGATTGGGCCCTGGGAATAACCATAAATCACCTGTTCCAATAGGGATGCCTCCCTCCCAAAGGGCATGTGAACACTAAGGTAAGAATCAAACAAGTAGATGGATTAACACTTAATCCCCCAACCCAAGCGTTGCTATGAAGATGAAAGTTACTGCTTACACCTGCTGGTGTCATGCTCCATGGGAGGTGGTAAATCGCTTAAGGTGGCCATAGACGTAACAATTACGATCTTTCTTGGAAAAGATCTTTCCAAGAAAGATCGTTCGTTTCAATACACACGTGTAGAGCTGAATCGTCAGATATACAGGTAGATATACGGGAAGAAACAATAGAATTCTACCTGTATCTGACGATTCAGCACTAACAATGGGCGATGTTCAAAGGCACCCGATCAAAATTTTCCGTCCCGCCCGATCAACGAGCCGACCGATATCCAAGTCTTCTACCGATATCGGTCGGCTCTTTTTCCACCATACACGCAACGAATATCGGACGAAAATTCGTTTCGTACGATATTATCTGTGCGTCTATGGCCACCTTAACATGGCCAATGACAGTAATATGCGATGGAGAATATTTTTTCTTTGTTTATTAAAGGGGTTATTCACCTTTAAAAGTGTCATTTTTATTTCGGTATTACCTGTGGGTAACTATGGCTAAATGCATGATGTTTTCATAAAGGCACCAGATAGGTGAGGAACAATTAAAGGGGTTGTTCCCCTTGGAGTTAATTTTTCATATGATGTAGAGAGTGATATTGTGAGACAATTTGCAATTGGTTTTCATTTTTTATTATTTGTGGTTTTTGAGTTATTTAGCTCTTTATTCAGCAGCTCTCCAGATTGCAGTTTCAGCAGTCTGGTTGCTAGGGTACAAATTACCCTAGCAACCATGCATCGATATGAATAAGGGACTGGAATATGAATAGAAGATGGGCTTAATAGAAACAAAAGTAATAAAAAGTAGCAAAGACAATACATTTGTAGCCTTACAGAGCATTTGTTTTTTTAGATGGGTTCAGTGACCCCCATTTGAAAGCTGGAAAGAGTCAGAATAGGAAGGCATATAACTAAAAAACTATGAAAAAAAATAAAATAATGAAGACTGAAAAGTTGCTTAGAATTAGCCATTCTATAACATACTAAATGTTAGTTTAAAGGTGAACCACCCACTTTTAGTATGTTATAGAATGGCCAACTCTAAGAAACTTTTCAATTGGTTGTCATTATTTCTAGTTTTTAATTATTTGCCTTCTTCTTCTGACTCTTTCCAGCTTTCAAATGGGGGACATTGACCCCATCCAAACAAACAAATGCTCTGTAAATATACAAATACATTGTCTTTGTTACTTTTTATTACTTGTCTTTCTATTTAGGCCATCTCCTATTCATATTCCAGTCTTTTATTCAAATAAATGCATGGCTGTTAGGAAAATATGGACCCTAGCAACCAGACTGTAGAAAGTGCAAACCGGAGAGCTGTTGAATAAAAAGCTAAATAACTCCAAAACCACAAATAATAAAAATGTAATTGCAAATTGTCTCAGAATATCACTCTCTACGTCATACTAAAAGTTTACTCAAAGATGAGAATCCCCTTTATAAAGGGGTACAACACTTTTAAGTTAACTTTTTTAGTATGTTCTAGAGTGACTTTTTCCTAGCAATGTTTCAATTGGTCTACATTTTTTAATTTTTTATAAATATTAAATAATTGTTATTTTTTATTACTTATCTTTGTATTCAGGCCTCTCCTATTCATCTTCCAGTCTCTTATTCAAACAACTACCTGGTTGCTAGGGTAATTTGGACAATAGCAACTAATTAGCTGCTGATATTCTGGAAAGCTACTGAAGAAAGAAACCTTAAAAAATCTTTAAAAAAAAACACAAATAAACAAAGACCAATTGCAAATTGTCTCAGAACATTACTCTCCACATCTTACTAAAAGTTTATTTTAAGGCGAACAACCCCTTTAAATGCTTTGCACTTTCTGCTCCCCCTGGTAGTATAAAACACCCTGTTTTAGATAACTTTTAGAAGCCTTGAAACTACCACATACTCTGCAACTGGTATTAAGTACTTGACCAATTATTACATGGTCGGGATCAGCATTGGTTACCAGCAATAGCCCTTAACATACCACTATTTTAATATTTATGGTAGGGATGCACCGAATCCAGGATTCGGTTCTGGATTCGGCCAGGATTCGGCCGAATCATTCTGGCCAGCCGAACCGAATCCTAATTTGCATATGCAAATTAGGGGCGGGGAGGGAAATTGCGTGATTTTTTTGTCAGAAAACAAGGAAGTAAAAAATGCTTTCCCCTTCCCACCCCTAATTTACATATGCAAATTAGGGTTCAGATTCGGTTCGGTATTTGGCCGAATCTTTTGTGAAGGATTCAGGGGTTCCAAAATAGTGGATTTGGTGCATCCCTAATTTATGGGCTCCTATTTGTCAAGGCCAGAACCATGGATGGATAAGTGCTGAAGAAGAAGAATCACATGGCACCAATATATAAAGAGGGAACAAGCTCACAGTCAGTAAACTATTGACTATAAACCTTACTTTTTGTACCAGGGACAATTCTTTACTGATATTTAAAGAGACGCTATTCAGAAATATCATGATAGACAATATATTGAATACTGGGAAGCATTATGTAGACTCCTTTTGTGCTAGCAGTCTTCATTGCTCGTTCTTACTCTAAGGCAAGTGTCTGCATGTTTTGAAAAAATACTGAAACTATTACTTGGAACTCACCATTAATTTCTTCACCATGAATGGCTCTTCACATTGTATTAGCGTGATGTTTGCCTTACGGCACCACAAGGCAAGCACATTTGCAGTCCACATATTCTGCTGTTATCACTCTTTCTTCTGCCTATGTCTCACTGTTTATTCCTTTGTATGCTCATTTGCTGTAATTCATATATATTCTAGAATATATATATTTTGGAAGGAGATGGTAAAGATGATATACAGAGCCATATTTTTCAAACATCACACTGGAACAGGAGGTAGAAAGGACTGTATAACATGTAGAGCAACTATACAAAAGTGCATTAAACTAGTTTTTATGCAATAATTTTTAATGAATGAGGTTTTTTATGACTGCAAGGAAATTTGCACAAACGCAACTGTGCTTTTGGATGTAAATGACACCTATATGAAATTAGCCACACCTGCACCCAATACACATGAGACACCTACACACAATAGAATAAGTGGATACCTCAGAATTAAAGCTCAACAAAGAAGTATTTTAGATATGTTGCACCATATGATTTTGGCTTCTACACAGAGCAGTAAAGATGCATTCCTCTAAAGATGCCCCCACATTCTGCACATTGAGAATACGTGCCCTGAGCTACTGTCTGTTACCTATAGTGTAGGGACTTGAGCAGCCTGGAGCACTCTGAGCAAATCCAGTGACAGTGGAACAAATATGGCCTAACAATATTAGTAGATGGGGAACTGCTCTGTGTTATGTTTTGAGCAGCCGAGGATGAGTAGAGTATAACAGTGCTTTATTAGCAGAGTCATGCAGGCATTACACAACAGTAAGCTTTCACTTTTAAGCTGACAGGAAGTATTCACAGTAACTAATGTAGACAGTGACACCTGCAGGCCATTTGTATAAACACCACACTGTGGACATTTTTGAAGACATATAACCTTATTGTTCTACGACTATTAAACTACTGGGGTCAGGTCTGAACAAGGATTCAAAAAAGGTTCTGGCATTTCAATTACACAGAAGCCCAAGCAGCCCCCCACCAGCCCAATAAAAAGTAACTGTCTATTTCATCTTACAGCATCCCTTCTAGCATTTGTCAGAATCCACAGATTGCCAGTCTGTCAGAGTGGGGTGTTACATTATATAAAATACAGAATGTGTAGTTATTACCTTTTGTGGGCTTTAGTTTTAGTTTAAAATAACTGGGGAAACAAAATAATATTACCAGTTGGTAAACTGGAGACCTCCTGTAGATCAGTGGTATGTGTCATGACGTAAATATTGCTCCAGATGAGACTTGTAATTCTCAGGGGGTGAGCCCTCACAACGGTGTGGAGGCAGGGTTTAACACACTGTAATCAGTGTTATTAATAAAGAACAATAATGAACTGATTTATTTAGAACTGATCCACATGTGAGAATAGAGCAACGATCAGAGAATATTCATTGAGCAGTCAGTACATACTCGCAAATGAAGGTCAATCCCTCTTGACAGAAGGGTGCATGTAGGGCCGCCATCAGGGGGCAACAGGGGGTACAAGTGTACGGGGTCTGAAGGGGGCCCGGCAGTGCTGCACTTTTCAAAAGAGCGGGCCCCCCTTGTGCACTATGCACTATGAATGGGGAATGCATTTATCATTCCCTTACATACATATGGTTACATTTAAAATAATTTAGCCCTCAGACCTTTTGGAAGGTCAAGAGAAGTGTCAACTGGAGCCCAGGTCCTTAAATTTAATGGAAAGCAACCGCTCCAAAACTACAGCTAAATGCCCAATTTTGAGTCACTGGAAAAAACACAACACATAACAAATGATCAGATGTTTCTACCCCATGTTAACATCCAGATCTTCTGTATCACAAATCATTTGGCACATTGAGTACTACTTTACATAAACCAATATCCAATTAGCTGAAAGTTGTGACAGTTATTCCTCTAAAAGGAATATGATTGATGTTTCAGATGATTTATTTCTACAGTGTTAATTTATCATCCATAACAGACGGAGGCAGGGGGGTTGCATACCTAAAATTAGCAGCGAATTAATTGCATTTCGCACTCAGCTTTTAGCTTTCATAGAAGCAAATTCGCCGTTTTGGCTGAAGATGCTGGGGAGGAAAACTCTGAACTGGCGTGTATGGAGCAGGCTGACTCTCGGAGCACCCCGGGAGGCAGTGGCTCTAATACGGTGGGGGGAGTGCAAGGAAGGAAAGGCAGGTTCTAGTTATAGGGGATTCAATTATTAGAAAGGTGGATATGGTAATCTGTCGCAAGGCCCCTACATGCCGAACAGTCTGCTGCTTGCCTGGTGCTAGGGTTCGGCATGTGGTGGAACGAGTGGACAGATTATTGGGAGGGGCTGGGGAAGACCCAGCGGTCTTGGTACACATAGGTACCAATGACAAAGTTAGAGGAGGTGGTGAAGTCCTCAAAAATGATTTTAAAAAACTAGGTTCAAAGCTGAGGGCGAGGACTTCCAAGGTAATTTTCTCAGAGATATTACCTGAGCCACGAGCAACGCTAAGGAGATAGCGGGAGCGTAGGGAGATTAATGCGTGGCTGAAAGATTGGTGTAGGGAGGAGGGTTTTGGGTTTTTGGAGAACTGGGCTGATTTTTCAGTCGGCTACAGGCTCTTTGCTAGGGATGGGCTGCACCTCAATGATGATGGGGCAGCTGTTTTGGGAGAGAAGATGGCTAGAGGGTTGGAGGAGATTTTAAACTAGTTGTGGGGGGGAGGGTTCAGTAAAAGATTCAGTGGAAGACAGGTTAGATGAGATAGTGGGCAAAGAAAGGGAAAATGGGGGAGGAGATTTGGCTGGGGATACTGTTAAGGATAGGGAGGACCACATGTCATATGTTCAATATGGTGCCAGTGTTAAATGTATGTTTACAAATGCAAGAAGTCTGACTGGTAAAATGGGAGAGCTGGAGCTGCTGGTGATGGAAGGAAAATATGATGTGATTGGTGTGGCCGAAACATGGCTGAATGAGTCGCATGACTGGGCAGTAAATATCAGTGGCTATACTTTGTTTGTTTCGGAGGGACAGAGGCAATAGAAAAGGAGGAGGGGTATGTCTGTATGTTAGGCAGGATTTAAAAGCTCATATAAAGGAGGAGGTTATGTTAGAAAATGAGGGGGCAGAAGTCGTTTGGGTGGAGTTCTTCACCAATTGTAAAGAATCCAGCAAATTAATTGTAGGCGTATGCTATAGACCCCCTAATGTAAGTGAGGAGGAAGAGACAAAGCTCCTAATGCAAATAGAAAAGGCTGCTAGTTTAGGTAAAGTAATGATAATGGGGGATTTTAATTACCCAGATATTGACTGGAGCAACGGTACTGCTAGATCAGTTAATGGGAACAAGTTTATAAACTTATTGCACGACAATTTTTTAGCACAGGTTGTTGAGGAGCCTACCAGAAAAAATGCTATTCTTGATTTAGTGATCTCTAATAACCCAGAACTTATAGCAAATGTGCAAGTCATTGAACCCCTGGGTAATAGTGACCATAAGGTTATATCTTTTAATGTCTGGTGCAAAAAACAAAAATATACTGGGGCAACAAAAAACATGAATTTTGCAAAAGCTAATTTTAGTGCCTTGAGGGCTGCCCTACAGAGCATTGATTGGGGCATTAGGTTTTCAGCTAAAAACACAGAACAGAAATGGTTGTCCTTTAAAATGATATTAAATCATTACTGTTCTCAATTTATTCCCTTAAGGACTAAATGTAGAAGCTCTAAGAATCATCCTGTGTGGCTTAATACAGAAGTAAAGAAGTTAATGGGAAAGAAGAGAAAGGCATTTAAAAACTACAAATCTGTAGGGACAGAAGCTGCATTTAATGAATATAAACACTGTAATAAATGTTGTAAATCAGCAATCCGGAAGGCTAAGAAAAGAAATGAAGAGTTAATTGCGGTGGAGGTGAAAACTAACCCTAAAAAGCTTTTTAAATATATTAATAGTAAAAAGATGCAGGTTGAGAGTGTTGCTCCATTAAATAATGGTACCAGTATGGTTGTAACAGATACAGATAAGGCAAATGTGTTAAATCAGTTCTTTTCTTCAGTGTATACAATAGAGGAGTCTGGGTTCACAGGCTCACTTAATAACTGCACGAATGGTTCAGCTCAATCTAGTCAGTGGCTGACTCAGGATATGATTCAAAAAGCTTTAATACAAATTAATTTAAACAAGGCTCCAGGGCCTGATGGCATACACCCCCGGGTTCTAAGAGAGCTTAGTTCAGTTTTAGACCAGCCCTTATTTCTGTTTTTCTCAGATTCACTGTCATCTGGTATGGTGCCTATGGATTGGAGAAAAGATGATGTTATTCCAATATTTAAAAAGGGATTACGATCTCAGCCTGGCAATTATAGGCCAGTAAGCTTGACATCTGTGGTGGGCTAATTATTTGAAGGATTGTTAAGGAATCACATTCAAAATTTTGTCCTAATGAATGGCATTATGAGCAACAATCAGCATGGCTTTATGAAGGATCGGTCATATCAGACGAATTTGATTGCATTTTATGATGTGGTAAGTAAGATTCTGGATAGTGGGGGGGGGGCAGTAGATGTGATCTATTTGGATTTTGCCAAAGCATTTGATACTGTGCCCCACAAACGACTGCTTTCTAAACTAAGGTCTGTTGGGCTTAATGAAGTCGTTTGCAAGTGGATAGGAAACTGGCTACAGGATCGGGTACAGAGGGTGGTTGTTAATGGGACATTCTCTACTTGGAGTAAGGTTCTTAGTGGGGTCCCCCAGGGCTCAGTATTGGGTCCACTTTTATTTAACTTGTTCATTAATGACTTAAGGGAGGGTGTTGTAAGTAATGTATCAGTGTTTGCAGATGACACAAAATTATCCAGCCCAATTAATTCCATCCAGGATGTGGCATCCTTGCAACATGATCTTGACAAACTGGCAATCTGGGCAGCTAAGTGGCAAATGAGATTCAATGTTGATAAATGTAAAGTCATGCAACTGGGATGTAAAAATATCCAAGCCACTTATACCCTTAATGGGACTGCACTAGGCAAATCCATTATGGAAAAGGACCTTGGAGTCCTTGTAGATGATAAACTTGGCTGTAGCAAGCAATGCCAGTCAGCAGCATCAAGGGCAAATAAGGTCTTGAGCTGTATTAAAAGGGGCATAGAGTCAAGGGAGGAGGGGGTCATTCTTCCACTGTATAGAGCACTTGTAAGGCCCCATCTAGAATATGCCGTACAGTTTTGGTCTCAATCACTCAAACAGGACATTATTGTATTAGAGAGGGTACAGAGAAGGGCAACTAAGCTGGTAAAAGGTATTGAAAATCTTAGCTATGAGGAAAGACTGGCCAAATTGGAGGTGTTCATGCTGGAGAAGAGGCGCTTAAGGGGTGATATGATGACTATGTATAAATATATAAGGGGATCATATAATAATCTCTCTAATGCTTTATTTACCAGTAGGTCTTTCCAGCTGACACAAGGTCACCCATTCCGATTAGAAGAAAAGAGGTTCCGCCTAAATATTCGGAAGGGGTTTTTTACAGTGAGAGCTGTGAAGATGTGGAATTCTCTCCCTCCCATCAGTGGTACAGGCTGATACATTAGATAGCTTTAAGAAGGGGTTGGATGGCTTTTTAGCAAGTGAGGGAATACAGGGTTATGGGAAATAGCTCATAGTCCAAGTTGATCCTGGGACTCGTCCGGTTGCCATCTCTAAGGCAAATTGGAGAGGCTTCAGATGGGTTTTCTGCCTTCCTCTGGATCAACTGGCAGATAGGTAGTTAATAAAAAAAAAAAAAAAAAGGTTGAACTCGATGGACATGTGTCTTTTTTCAACCTTACTTACTATGTTACTTACTATGTTACTATGTTACTATGTTACTATTGCAGTATTTTTTACTTTAATGAAAATGACTGTATACCAAGTACTTTCTGGTCTAAAATCAAGGTTGGATTAAATTGTTTGAAAATACAGGTACAGGATCTGTTATCCAGAATGCTAGTGAGCTGGAGTTTTTCAGATAAGGGGTCTTTCCGTAATTTCGATCTCTATACCTTAAAAAATCTTTTAAACATTAATTAAACCCAACAGGCTTGGGTTTTGTCTCCAATAAGTATTAATTATATCTTAGTTTGGATCAAATACAATGTAATGTTATATTACTATAGAGAAAAAGGAAATCGTTTTACAAAATTGTAATTATTTGATTAAAATGGAGTCTGTTGGAGATGGCCTTCCTGTAATTTGGATCTTTCTGGATAACGGGTTTCTAGAGAACAGATCCCATATCAGTATTGCATTGTGCTGCATATAATAACCACTGTCTTCCAAAATAGATTGTGTTCTATCTATTGCTCATTGGTCCATTCACAGTAAATTCCAGGCTTCCTGGATTTGTTTTGGGGGGTTTATTCGGGGTAATTACATAAATTCTCATCTACGGCTCAAGTTTTATGGTTTTGTTTCTTCATGTTTTTTATGCTTTCCCAAATTTTGCTTACGTGTTTATTCGGGGTAATTACATACATTCTCATCTATGGCTCCAGTTTTATGGTTTTGTTTCTTCATGTTTTTTATGCTTTCCCAAATTTTGCTTTTCTTTTCAGCAGTCCCTTGGAAAACGTAAAAGAGGGGTTCTACTGTAACTTGCTCATTCATACATCAATATGTCCAGGAGTTAAACATGAATAACTAAAAAAACAGACACTTTGTTTCTGCCTGTCGTTTCACATACTGAGCAATTAATTTGGTTTATGGGACACATTAGTGGAGGACAAGTGATCCATTGAAAGCATAGCAGTATGGAGCTCTGGCGTTCAGTACTCTGAGCAAGGATATTATTTAGGAGGTAGCATGCCAACCCTAGACGAAAAGTTTGTGATTTTAGAGTGTGTCTGAGAAATTGTTACATCCCCATGATTTTCATGACTTTCCTTTTTGCTTAGTGATTACCAAGCAGCACACCACCACAGTGGGTAAATCACCTTATCGGGCTTGTGCTTTATTTAGAATACACTGGGACAGTTCTGTACCATTTCCCACATGGCTCTGTGTACCATAGAAAATGGAATAGTTACAGATCCCCAGTGCAAGCTACTGAGATGCAAAAATAGAAACTAATAACTGATAAAAAGTGTGCATGTGCACTGTGTTTAGGGTGCCTGAAGTAAAAGATGGCAGTTATGTGAATGATTACATCGTCATTGTAAAGCAATGCATAATAGCTGTAAATGCTAAACTTAATAAATAGGCAGTTTTTTTGCTTTTAATTTTTTTAGTTTGTTACATTTTTTAACCACTAGATGGCACAGAAATACTAGCAGAGGAAAAGTTAGCAATTTTAGCCTAAGAAATTGTGACATGAGTACACTTTCTGCACCGCTAGATGGCACAGATATACTAGCCCATTTATTGAAACCAAAGCATGCTCACTCTCTCTAAGGGAGCCTTATATTTAACAAAACTGTAAAATTTAGTTTTCTACTTAAAATAGCTCCAATGTGTTGCATTTTGTTATTCTTTATGAATAGTCATATTTTTGTAATGTTAGGGTTTCTATATGTCTTCCCCTTTTCAACTGCTTGCCGCAGAGTGCTTACAGTTTGTCTTGGAATGCTAAAATGCTCAGCTTGTCACCGTTTTTGCCACAGTATTTGTTGTTTGTTGCCAATTGTTATCAGAAACAAGCAGGTCCTTGTACTTCGCTTGCAATTCCCCCATGTACACAGTGGTGTCTGCGTTCTTTCACCCCCATGAAATCATGCATTATTTAGAGGAGCAATTTAGGGAATACCAGCGGGCACTGGGAGAAAAGTTGATTACAGCTAAGACTGCAGCAAGACCCTGGACAAAAGTATTTATTTAATAAGCACTAAGTGTTGGGGGATTATTTTGCTTCCCTTAAGCTGGCCAAAGACGCAAAGATCCAATCGCACGGATCCTCAATTCGTACAATATTCAGATTGTATGTGGAGAGTCCCTAAATTTTTTGTCCTACGGAGATCAGTTGTTTGGTCGATTGGCCAGGTTAAAAGATTTCTGTCGGCTGCTGATAATTTCTCTGCATGAATTGAAGATTTTCAGTGGGAGACTGTCACCAGCTTTGTGGACATAGCTTTCGTACAATTGCTGTCAGGGGCAGAATATCTGCTGATCTGTTCTTTTACTACTTTATTTGATCTGAGTGGTTAGTGGCAGGCCGGCGATGGGAAAGTCCGATCGTTCAAGGATTCCAATGATCAGATCTTTGCATCTATGGCCAACTTTACACTTGCTTTCAAGGTTATTGTAAATGGTCCCACTAGACCAATGATCCCCAACCAGTGGCTCATGAGTAACATGTTGCTCACCAACAGTGACTTCAAAACAGGTGGTTATTTTTTAATTATTGGCTTGGAGGCACGTTTTGGTTGCATACAAACCAGGTGTACTGCCAAACAGAGCCTCCTGTAGGCTGCCAGTCCACACAGGGGCTGCCAAATAGCCAATCACAGCTCTTATTTGGTATTCCTATGGACTTTTTTTAATGTTTGTGTTGCGCCCAACTCTTTTTACATTATATTACATATGGGTAAAAAAGGTTGGGGACCCCCACACTAGACGAGTCTATAGTATAGCTGTGATCCCGAACCAGTAGCTTGTGAGCAACATGTTGCTCTCAACCCCTTGGATGTTGCTCCCTGTGGGCTCAAAGCAGGTGCTTAGTTTTGAATTTGAGGCTTGGAGGCAAGTTTTGGTTGTATAAAACCCAGATGTACTGCCAAACAGAGCCTCAATGTAGGTTGACAATCCACATTGAGGCTACTAAATAGCCAATCACAGCCCTTATTTGGCACCCCAGAAACATTTTTCATGCTAGTGTTGCTCCCCAACTCCTTTTACTTCTGAATGATGCTCACAGGTTCTAAAAGTTGGGGATATAATGTGAGTTAATGTGGCCATGCATGGTTATACTATGGTTTGGCCCAGACATCATTCTGTTTAGGGCTCCTCGGGAAGCAATTTCACATGGGGCACATCTCCCTTCAGATCTATTTCACACATCAGTAGGACAAACAGATTGATGCAATTTAGCCCCCTACATGTATGATGATTACTTTTTTTGGTGGGAGTTCATCATTTAATTTATAGGGGTTTACTACTTCATAAGTTAAATAGTGAACCCCCACCGAAAAAGTATATAGTATAAATAGTTATGAGTTATAGTTAGAATTATGAAAAATTAAAGGAGAAGGAAAGTTGTGTTGCACTTGGGGGTGCAAAATGTCAGGCACCCCCAATTGATTGTATTTACGTACCTGAAACTTTGGGCCAGTGCTCCTATCAGCAGAAAACTGCACTGGCACGGGTTTCTTCCAGTGAGCACCGCGGAGTGATCCTCTTCCAGCTTCTTTCTTCAAATTTCCTGGGGCAGACGCATGCGCAGTAGAATGAAGCCAACTTTTTTTTTAGTTAAAGTTTGGCTTGTCGCTCTACTGCGCATGCGCGGGAGAGGATTGTTCCGTTTTCTGCTGATAGGAGCACCAGCCTGGGGTTTCAGGTAAGTAAATACAATCACTTGGGGGTGCATAACATTCGGCGTTATTGGGCTCAGCAGGAAGATAATTGGGCTCTGCGTACAAAGCTGTTTTCATAAACATGCAGTATATTGTGGCTACTTATCAGTCCCACAGGGCCCCCTATAGTTCATGGGCTCCCCAGCAATTGCAGGGTGGTTTGTTTCCTCTACAGCTACAGTTGCTTTTCACTAAAATGATTTGTAAGTTGCCATCTTAGTACATGTGGCTGAAAAATACAATGAGCATACAAATTTACATGGCTGCTCTAAAATGACCACCCTGTATTCATATGTTGTGTCTTAAGACCACCTTACAGTGAAAGGACCCATGAAATCATATATTTTTGGAAATTATACATTCTGCCAAATCACCAATGGGTACATATTTCTTTCTACTTTAAAGTTATTTTAGCAATTTTTATGAAATATAAAATGTGCCATTCTGCACAGTTTGTAACATGATTGTGCAGTATTATTTTAAATGTAGATTTTTTTCATTATATGCAAATTCGCTTAAGCTTACTTTGCCCAATATTAGTTGATAAGTTGATGGACAGGCAAGCCACTATGACCATTGCATGACCCTTTATAAAACACTTTACTATTCTTCTACTGTATTATTAAGACTGGACAGCTTTAAATCAAACCTGAAACATTATATTTAGCCATTCCTGACAATCTGCTGATTGGTGTATCTCACATAATGTTCTCCAATCAAAAAGCATCGGTAACAGAGAACTGACTGCTAGTATTACATGCATTATGACCATGTCATGCCAAACATTGCTTGGGCAAAGCAAAAATTGAGTGCCACACCAGAAGTGTGCTGCGTAACAGTCTGTGTAAAATGCAGCCACCAGATTAATTGTGCATCAAAATCACAGATAAGATCTTTAATAATTAGACAAAAAAAACTTTTTCAATTTTTTTTATGAGAAAATATTAAATTATCGAAAAAAATAAAGCATACTGTAAATACTCAGGTATTGATTTTAGAACTGGTTCCTTTGCCAAATGTACCTGAATTCATTCTTTATTTCCTTATTTTTATGAACTGTTTTTGAGGTTTAAGGGGTCCAGCAGCAGGTCATTCGTTTAAATATATATATTTATTAAAGGTGACGCTAATCGGAACAAATTAAGACAATTAACTATAAATAAAAATATATTATATCCAAGATAAACTGTAATAACAATATCTACAAGAGATGTGCTCATGTGCTCTTAAGTTATGAGTTACAGTTTGTATTGATTCCATGTATTTGTTGTCAGCAGAGAGATTACTTAAGGATTCTGACTTTACATTATAAGAAAACTGTGAAATGCTCAGAAAAAATGGCATAAAAGCAATTTCTATAAGCACATGCATTTTATGTAACAATATGTTACATAAAATTGCTCTCTGAATATCAACCGCAGTATATTATGTAAACCTGTAGGAATATAACATATGAATATTGCTATAGACAGTAACTATTTATTGGACCTGTGGGGGGCTATTGCGGGCTCTATGTACTTGTAATTTAAAAACTACAAATCTGTTGGGACAGAAGCTGCATTTAATGAATATAAACACTATAATAAATCATAATAAATCAGCAATCCGGAAGGCAAAAAAAGGAAATGAAGAGTGCATTGCAGCGGAGGCTAAGACTAATCCCAAGAAGTTTTTTAAATATATTAATAGTAAAAAGATGCAGGTTGAGAGTGTTGCTCCATTAAATAATGGTACCAGTATGGTTGTAGCAGATACAGAAAAGGCAAATGTGCTAAATCAGTTCTTTTCTTCAGTGTATACAATAGAGGAGTCTGAATTCCCAGGCTTACTTCATAGCTGCACTAATGACTCAGCTCAATCTAGTCAGTGGCTGACTCAGGATATGATCCATAAAGCTTTAATAAAAATTTATGTAAACAAGGCTCCAGGGCCTGTTGGCATACACCCTGAGTTCTTAGAGAGCTTAGTTCAGTTTTAGGCAAGCCCCTATTTCTGATTTTCTCAGATTCGCTTTTATCTGGTATGGTACCTATGGATTGAAGAAAAGCTGATGTCATTCAAATATTTAAAAAGGGATTACGATCTCAGCCTGGCAATTATAGGCCAGTAAATTTGACATTCGTGGTGGGCAAATTATTTGAAGGCTTGTTAAGGGATCACATTTAACATGTTGTCCTAGTGAATTGCTTTATGAGCAGCAATCAGCATGGCTTTATAAAGGATAGGTCATGTCAGACAAATCTGATTGCATTGCTTTTTATGATGAGGTAAGTAAGATGCTGGACAGTGGGCGGGCAGTAGATGTGATCTATTTGGATTTTGCCAAAGCGTTTGATACCGTGCCCCACAAAGGACTGCTTTCTAAACTAAGGTCTGTTGGGCTTAATTAAGCCTTTGCACATGGATAGGAAACTGGCTACAGGATCGGGTACAGAGGGTGATGTTAATGGGACATTCTCTACTTGGAGTAAGGTTCTTAGTGGGGTCCCTCAGGGCTCGTATTGGGTCCAATTTTATTTAACTTGTTCATTAATGACTTAGGGGAGGGTGTAATGTATCAGTGTTTGCAGATGACACAAAACTATCCAGCCCAATAAATTCCATCCAGGATGTGGCATCCTTGCAACATGATCTTGACAAACTGGCAATCTGGGCAGCTAAGTGGCAAATGAGATTCAATGTTGATAAATGTAAAGTCATGCACCTGAGATGTAAAAATATCCAAGCCACTTATACCCTTAATGGGACTGCACTAGTCAAATCCATTATGGAAAAGGACCTTGGAGTCCTTGTAGATGATAAACTTGGCTGTAGCAAGCAATGCCAGTCAGCAGCATCAAGGGCAAATAAGGTCTTGAGCTGTATTAAAAGGGGCATAGATTCACGGGAAGAGGGGGTCATTCTTCCACTTTATAGAGCACTGGTAAGGCCCCATTTTAAATGTGACGTACAGTTTTGGTCCCCATCACTCAAACAGGACATTATTGTATTAGAGTGGGTACAGAGAAGGGCAACTAAGCTGGTAAAATGTATGGAAAATCTTAGCTATGAGGAAAGACTGGCCAAATTGGGGATGTTCACACTGGAGAAGAGGGTGATATGATAACTATGTATAAATATATAATAATCTCTCTAATGCTTTATTTACCAGTAGGTATTTCCATTTGACACAAAGTCACCCATTTTGATTAGAAGAAAAGAAGTTCCGCCTAAATATTCGGAAGGGTTTTTTACAGTTAGAGCTGTGAGGATGTGGAATTCTCTCCCTGAACCAGTTATACAGGCTGATACATTAGATAGCTTTAAGAAGAGGTTGGATTGCTATTTAGCAAGTGAGGGAATACAGGGTTATGGGAGACAGCTCATAGTACAAGGTGATCCAGGGACTAGTCTGATTGCCATTTTGGAGTCAGGAAGGAATTTTTTCCCCCTCTGAGGCAAATTGGAGAGGTTTCAGATGGGTTTTTTTGCATTCCTCTGGATCAACTGGCAGTTAAAAAAAGTAAAAAGGTTGAACTTGATGGATGTGTTTCTTTTTTCAACTTACTACGAACTTACTATGTATTACAGTCAACTACGTACTATTTATAAATGCCAGGGCTTATTTTGACTCCCAGTCCAGACCTGCTAGAAAAATCAGAGACCAGCCACCCACTTCAGGACCCAAAATTCCAATTTTATTAATCAGAATGTGTCTTTTCTATTGCAGAGACCGTGCAATATATTGCGCTCTTTGCACTAGTGCTGCGGCCTCCCTTCAACAACTTTGTAAGTTGTACACGGTAACAATTGTTAGCTCTCATTTACTTCATTCAACTTCAATTCAAAAGACTTCCGGCTTCAATCAATCCTTTAATTGGGTAATGCCTTTAATCCATTTTAGCTGCTAAAATTGTTCTGCAGATTCTCAGCTGTCAAGAGCAACAATGTAAGAGAGAGAACAAATACAGCACAAGGGAAAAAATATATTTGGGCTAGTAAGTGATTTATCAAAGAATGATTAAACCAGAAATATTGCTTTAATGTTTAATTGCTTTAAGAAGTGTAAGTTCTCTGTGTAGGGGCCCTAATGAATGCCATAGGCATCTGTACATGTTCTACTGAAAAACAGTGTACCTTTGATGAGTTTGTTCACAAGAATATTAATGGGAGAAGCCATTTATAAATGTGCTACAGAATTGATTCTCAGCCTGCATATATGTGGAGACTGAGAATCTGCTGCTCTGCTGGCATCCACTGACTTGTGTGTTTGCACCCAGAGGCATTGTTTTGGCCTGGGTTCATACAGCAAAGAGCAGATTTTGGCTTGAAAATGCATACTCAAAAGCTGCAACAGGAGGTCAAAAATCCCTTTCAAGTAGGCAGCAAGCAGCAGGTCCGGACTGAGAATTAAAATAGGTCCTGGCATTTCAGGTACACAGAGGCCAAATTAGCCCACATAAAGGCCCAAACAGCTCTCACTAGCCCACTAAATACTGACTTTCTATGGGACCTTATAGCAGCCCCTCTGGCATTTGCCAGAACCCACAGATTGCCAGTCCGGGCCTGGCAAGCAGCAGTTTTAAGACGATACATGTAGTTAGTGGCTTCTAAAATCACAGGATCCTCTCGGTGAATCCTCTAACTCCAGTCTGAGAATAGCGCTAACTGTTTCAACAATAAATTGAAAGCTCTGCCCCAGCAATGTATTGAGAGTGCATTGCTATCCCCACCAAAAAAAATCTCAGTGGGGCCTAGCACACATAGCTGCCCCTGTGCACGAGGAAACTTCGGGCGACTTTGGAAAACGAAGTGCCGCATGTGCTTTAGCGCAGGCAACTTTTATTACAGCGGATGAAAAGACTGGTCGCCCAGAAGAAGAGGCGATTAGTCACCAGGCGACTAAATCTCCTAGAATCTGCTCATGTGGACTAACCCTAATACTATAGAGCAGTGATCCCCCACCAGTGGCTTGCGAGCATCATGTTCCTCATCAACCCTTTGAATGCTGCTCCCAGTGGCCTCAAAGCAGGTGCTTATTTTTGAATTCCAGGCTTGGGCATGTTTTATAACTAGGTGTACTGCCAAACGGAGACACCACTGCCAAACGGAGACACCACTGCTCTGCACATGCTTGTATGGGAAAACAATCTGAAAGATGAAATAAGAAAGGATAAATGCAAACTGTCTCCTTTTGTAGCAAAATGGTATCCAGTTATCTTTTAAGAAACAACACTGATTGGTATCCCTGTATATATATATATATATATATATATATATATATATATATATATATATATATATATATATATATATATATATATATATATATATATATATATATATATATATATATATATATATATATATATTTGATCCTTATTTAACCCAAACTATAGGTAGAGGTCTGACGAAGTCAGTTGAAAAAGTGTTAATATAGGTGCTGACTAATAAATTAGGTAAAGTGCTAGTGCAAATAAATAAGGTGAAATCAATCAGTCCAAGGACTAATAGAAAAAGTTGATTATTCCTGAATCCAGAGGGTATATTACTCCACCAATAGATTCCAATAACACCCCTTAATAAATAAATTCATTCATTAATTAATATATAAAGTGTGATTAATCAAGATAGATTTGGCAAATTGATATTGCAATAAATTACACCAATAAAGTGCAGTGCAATAAATAGGCTAAAAAATGAGGCTTGGTAATTAATTAAATGGTTAAAAAGGAATTGGAAAAAAATGGCCAGAAAAAAATTCAATATGGGTCCTGCCTTGACTTTGTGGTGTCCCAGGCCTTAGAAACAAAATAGGCAGTTAGTTTTTGGGACAACTCCACCCTCTATATTTTTCAAATTTCTTTTAATCTTATTCTTGGAATATGACCGAATAACCTTTTAACCCATATTGAATTTGGTATAGTCTACTTGGTATAGATATAGTAACCCTCTATTTGGTGGGGTTTTCTTTTTTCTTAAACAATATTAATCCAGTTATCTTTTACAAACCTCAGCCTTAAATTGGTCATCACGATCAAAAACCATGAGGAAACCAGATGATCTGCTCAGTGTGCCATTACCCTTAAACTGGTCATACAACCACATAAAATCTCATTACCATGATGTGTATGCTGGACCATAGATTCAGACCAATATCAATGTACTGTGGAGGTTAGTAGGTTTGGGGATTAAGCAAGTTTAAAAATGTAATCTACTAATGCCCCATGTTGGCCAGTTCATGGTACATTGGAAGATAAGGAAGTGATAATAAACTGCAGCTCCTTTTGAGCAACAAATCACTCCACAATCGGAACAATGAGAAAGTGGCGATAAAATGTTTCATATAGGAAAATATGGAGAAATTGCCAGAAAGCAGAAACTTATGCTGCAAACAGTTTAAGTGTGCCACTATAAAAAAAAAACATGGAATAAACAGCAGAAATCTGAAACTTATGCTGCAAAAAATGTAAGTGTGCCACTATAGGAAAATATGGAAAAAACTCCAGGAAGCAGAAATGTATGTGCCAATTTATTAAGTGTGCCACTCGATTTGATTACTGGAAATTTGTGAATCTATGTATAAAGGCAATCACACATTGGGCACTTCTAATGGAACGATAATCATATTATTATTTTACCCAAATTATACATATTAGCTCTAAAAATCTTTTTTTTTTAAAGAATTATTCTAAACTATGAAAAAAGTGATATTTATTACGCAGGGCTGTAACTACGGGTAGGCAGAAGAAGCACATGCCTAGGGCCTCTTTTGTCGCCTACCCCTACTTCAGGCCCTCTAATCACTGATGGTTGTCCCTAATGCAGTGTCTTTGCGCATGTGTGCCCTCCCTATACGCCACCACTATGCATGTGTGTGGTTCTTCACGTAACATAGCAGGGAGGAGCGAGGTGGTAGGCTTGGCACTGTTATCAAAGGGGTGGTTCACCTTTAAGGTAACTTTTATTATGTTATAGAATGGCCAATTTTAAGCAACTTTTCAATTGGTTTTCATTATTAATTTTTTATAGTTTTATAGTTACTTGCCTTTTTCTTCTGACTCGTTGCAGTTTTCAAATGGGCGTCGCTGACTGCCTTTTAAAAAAACATGTATAAAGGTGGCCATAGACGTAACAATTACGATCTTTCTTGGAAAAAGAAAGTTTTCATATTTTTATTCAGGTTTGTTCCATGTTTTTAAAAAAAAATTATATATTCGTGCTTTTTTCAAATGTGTGATTAGTTGTGGTTGAAAAAACGTTTAAGAGTGCCGGCACATGCTTAGATTAGGGGAGATTAGCCACCAGCGACTAATCTCCCCGATATGCCTAAAATTTGAGCAACAAATCACTTAGGGCCTCTTTATCAAAATTTTTTTAGGGTAGTGGCACGTGCAGCAATTCGGGGAGTTAAGTCGTCTAGTGACAAATCTCCTCTTCTTCAGGTGACTAATCTCCCTGAAATGCCTTCCCGCCGGCTAGAATGTGAATTACCGGTGGGATGGCACTCGGATCACTTCATTTTCTGAAGTTGCCACACAAGGAAACTTCGGAAAGCCGAATCGGTCCGAGTGCCATCCCACCGGCCATTCACTTTCTAGCTGGCGGGAAGGCATTTCAGGGAGATTAGTTGCCCGAAGAAAAGATTTTCCCCTGGGCGACTAATCTCCCTGAATCCCTACATGTGCCACCACACTAAGTGTGATAAAGAGGCCCTAAGTGATTGGTTGCTCAAAAGATTTCAAATTCAGTGGGCAGCAGAGCAAACACTCAGAATCACTCCCCACCTTCAGTCACAAATCAGACAATCACCTGAATACACGGTACTCAGCATTGTGATAATCATCTGACCCACAAGTACAAGTGATTCTCATAGAATGTAAGTCGAGGGTGACTTTGAGGGTTTTTATCACTGCCCTCTGAACTGGAAATCTTTGAGGTGACTTGAATGCAGTTCATAAAGTCTTGGGAGGCGGTTGTAGAGGTACCAGAAAAAGAATAACAATGCTTGACAAAGCCTCACATAACAACCCCTTTCACAGTATCACAGTATCACAGTATCACAGTATCACAGTATCACAGTATCACAGTATCACAGTATCACAGTATCACAGTATCACAGTATCACAGTATCACAGTATCACAGTATCACAGTATCACAGTATCACAGTATCACAGTATCACAGTATCACAACCTACTACCTCCTCCCTCCCACTGTTATGAAACTTGCTCAGCAGTGCGTTTTGTAACCTTCCACAGCCGCCCCAACCAATGAGAAGTGTTCCCTGTGCTCATGTGACCTGCTGGACTCGCGCAGCGGCAGAGTTTATGTAACAGGGAGAGGGGTAGACGGCTGTCCTTGTTGGAATGCTGGCTTTGTAGTATAGAGATTTGAAGTTCGGGGGTGGCTGCTCCAGGACCATGTCATCCCCCGCTGTGCGAGATGGGATACCGTGGCTCAGGGAACTGCTGGACTCTCAGTCGCCGTCCAACCCGCGGCCCAGGCAGCTCGGAGCGTTGTTGGAGTACCTAGTGCAGAAGTACAGCTCCTGGGCAGCGGAAGGTGCCTCCAGTAATGATGAGGAATGCGGCTTCTCTCTGAGTTGCCCGGGCTGCGGAGGGATACTCAGGGAGCCAGTGAGCACTGAGTGCGGTCACACTTACTGCCGCTGCTGCTTGAGGGGAGAGCCTAGAAGCCGATGCCGGCTGTGCCGGGAGGATATGGGCCGAGCTCCACGTAGGACCTGTGTGTTGCTTCAGCAGCTGGCGGACAAATTCCCACACCTGCTGGCGGCTAAAAGTGACCGGGATGAGGGGATGTGTCAGCTGTTGGGAGCCGGGGAGTACGCGGAGGCTCTGCGCACAGTCAACAGCTTTATGGAGACAGGTAAGTCATTGGGCGAGGCTTTTCACTAATACAGTCGAGGGGCCTGCGACTGACTGACTGACTGACTGACAGGTGTCACACAATCACACTAACCCATTCACTGCCAGCGCAACTCTTCAGCTTTGCTCAGTCTACTCTTGTCATTCCCACAACCTTGGCCCAGACTAAAGTCCAGTTAGGAGAGAATTAGGGGAAATGCCCCGTTTGAAGATATGGGGAGAGGGGCTGAACATTTGCTGTGTTATATACTATTGGGACACTGACAATGGTACATCTTAAAGGAGAAAAAACAAACCCAAAAGTTAAAACCCTACCCCCCTACCCTACATAGACCCTCCCCCCAGCCTGTTACCCCGGGCAAATGCCCTAACGTTTTACTTACCCCTCCGTGCAGATTCAGGCATCGGAGTTCACAGGCGCCATCTTCAGCCGAATCGGTAATCTCAGGAATGAGACTGACGCTTCGGCAATTCTCGTGAGTTTTGGCGCATGCGCGATTGTCGTGAGACTGAAAATTGCTCCAATTGCGCATGTGGCCGGCGCACCGGTCTCATTCCGAAAGATTTCCCAAGAGAACAAGATGGCTGCCGTGAACTCCGCTGAACAGAATCTGCACGGAGGGGTAAGTAAACACTTAGGGGCATTTGCCCGGGGTAACACTTAGGCTGGGGGAGGAGGGAGGGGTCTATGTAGGGTAGGGGTTTTTTAACGTTTGGTTTTGCTTCACCTTTAAAGGAGTAAGTAATTCCACTAGCACACAGGTCTTAGTTACAAGCAGGGACAACCCTTGCTGTATTTTATTTGCGTGATGCAACGTTTCGGGGTGATCCCCTTTGTCACGCACCAGGCAATATACGATTTGGAGAGCCGGGGTGTGCAAGCTGGTAACTATACCTGTTTCTATCACCTTTAAAGGAGACATTTTGTGTAAAAAATAAGAACGTACCAGTGCATTATACTCATTTAGATATAGAAGAATTGTGCTTAAAAAAGTAGTGTTTCTGGCTGATATATTGAATATTTCGGCAAAAACCCTAATAATCCCTCCCTTCTCTTCCACTTCCTGCTCCCTGAATTCCCAGGCTGTGCAGGGGAGCCGGCAGCTGTCAGCTCACTGCGCTGTAGAACAGGAACCAATCAGCAGCTAGCAGGACCTGATAGGGAACTGAAGCCTGTCTTTGCTTGTGTGACTGCAGGGCTGTGATTGGCTGTCCACTACTGTGCTTCTGGCAGGGACCGTTAGGACACACACACCCCTCATTTGAAACTGGGACCAGTGAACATCTATAGGGAGCACTAATAAAGGGGCTATTTTTAAGGATAATGTTAATTTTTAGCACCATATATTACGTATAACTGCCTACAAAATTAGGGTTTTTTCATTTATCCTATATGCCTCCTTTAAAGGAGGTGGCTTGACCTGAAAACTCTGGAACCACTGGTCTCATGCAGTTTAGACAATGAATTTAAGGATCCGCGTCCCCAGAGATTGGGAACCACTGCTGTATATTTTCTGTCAGCTGAGGCTGGCGGTAGCCGTGGGAGTTGTAGTTGAACAATAGTATTTGTTCAGAGGTATACTGGGATTGGTTACAATGTAATTCTCCTACCGCACATCTGTAGTCCTGCAAGCTGGTGGTGCGTTCCTTCCGTTGACCCGGCCGGGTCCCTTAGCAACCAATGTGTGAAAGAAAACGGATCCGCACAAACACCGATTAGTGCAGTCGGGGATTATCCCCTTTTATTCAGCCACCAAACATCAACGTTTCGGGGGGGAAACACCCACCCTTCATCAGCTGATCCGTTTTCTTTCACACATTGGATACTGGGATTGGTGGCTTAATAATATCTGGCCCTCAGTTGACTATAATTGGTGTAGTACTTGCTGAAAAAAGCCCCATATTAAATAATGAATAAAAATGGAACCCTTCACTCAAGATTCACTTTATCTGCAGCTGGGCCCAATACCTTCCATAATAGTGGAAGTGACATCAGAGAGAGAGAATACATGTATCCTTATCAAAGTTCATTGATTTCTCTTCAGGATTGCATTTCCCAACTCATCTCTGTATATAAGTCAATAGTTCCCAACCTTATTCACCAATGCTTTTGTCATAGTCCGCACTCTAGGGTTGCAGCAGGTCCGTACAAAGATGTTTCCTATTTTGCCCACACAGAAAACTAGTAGAACAGTTGCAATATCCTATAAATATGAAATAATTCAAGCATGAGATCAGAGTGGACTTCAGTGCAGAAGGTTAGCAATTTTTACTCTTGAATGAAAGCCTAAGGTCTATTGACACACAGGGATTACTGCGGATCTGTCGAGGGAAATTGCAGTATTCAGAACAAGTAGAATTGCCTGTGATCACTTTCTGTTCTTATCAGAAAGAAGCTGGGGGATTATGGTTACACAAATCAGTGATGCAAGAATTGTGAGGGTTGAGAAGGGATTTTATAACCTGAGCCTGAGCTGCCCTGTCAAGTGTCATCAGAGAGGGGCAGGCTCTGGGCAGTACTTTCCTCCAGGATCCAGGATTTGGGGGGGCTCTGTGCTGTATTGTGTTTAACTGGCACCCGAGTATGCATGCCAATGTTTCAGCCCAAACCCAACTGACCTGTGGACAAGTCCATGTGCCACAAGTACAAGAGAACAGGTGTTTCTGACCGGCTACTTTCTTCCTATTGGCAATTATTGGATGCTTTGGTCATTATCCATGCTTGATTCTTTGGCCCTGAAATAACATTAGACCCCAGAACAACGATCCCCCAACCAGTGGCTCGCGAGCAACATTGCTGGCCGACCCATTTGATATTGCTCCCAGGGACCTTTAAAGGGGTTGTTCACCTTCCAAACATTTTTTTTTCTTTTCATTTGTTTTCAGATTGTTCCCCAGTAATGAAGACTTTTTTTCAATTAGTTTCCATTATTTATTTTTTTACTGTTTTTACTAAATCTTATTTTAAAGTTGAATGTTCCTGTCTCTGGTGTTTGAGTCTGGCAGCTCAGTAATTCAGGTGCAGACTTTAAACCAGGGGGGGCCCAAAAGTTAGATCGGGATCTACCAGTAGACCTTTTAGATGGTGATCAGTAGATCTCAAGACACTGCCAAAAACAGCTTGTCTAAATCACCCTCCTGTTTCATGCTTTTCATTCAGATATTTATTATGTTAAGATTACATAAGAAATAGTTTTTATTAAATATAGCAATATAAATTCTCACATAAATCAATATAATATTTAAGTAATATTTTCCTTGGTACAGAATGCTTTTATGGATGTAGATCATAATGGGACAACATCACTAAAAGTAGACCTTGCATTAGTAAAGTATGGGCACTATTGCTCTTAACTGTTACAATTTTGCAACATTGAGTTGATACATTTCTCAGCAGCATCTCTATTGTATCAGTTTCTAACAACTGCCTGTAATGAAACCCAGAGATTCTGCTCAGCAGGGACAAAGATAAGAAATGTATTAACTAAATGTATCAATTTAGAGCAGTTTACAGTGTCGGCGACCTCCACTCACAGAGCTGCTTTAGAAGGTGAAAAATGACACTTTGCACTTCAATATTAGAAAAACTGTGACACATAGAAAGTAATAGGAAAAAGTCGTTGTGTCTGTTGATCTATCTGAAACCAGCTAGTTGTTTGAAGGTGAACAACCCCTTTAAAGCACATTTACTTAGCTCGAGTGAAGGATTAGAAGGAAAAAAACTTAAAATTTCGATGGTTTTTTTTTGGCTACTTCGACCATCGAATTGGCTACTTCAACTACGACTTTGAATCGAACGATTCAAACTGAAAATCGTTAGACCATTCGATAGTCGAAGTACTGTCTCTTTAAAAATAACTTCGACCACCTACTTCGCCACCTAAAACCTACCGAGCACCAATGTTAGCCTATGGGGAAGGTTAATTAACCCTCGATATTCGACCCATAGTAAATGTGCCCCTAGGGGTGGGAAATGAAGAAGTAGGAATTTTTTTTTTATTATTATTTCTTTGTTTAGTAAGGAAAAGTCACGTTATTGTCTTTCTCGGCCCTAATTTACATATGCAAATTAGGATTCAGTTTGGCCAGGCTCAAAGATTCGGCCAGATCCTGCTGATAAAGGCTGAATCCTGGTTTCAGTGCATCCCTGTTAAAGACCATGTACTTTACCAAACAGAACCTCTTGCATGCTGCCAATCCACAGGGTGCCGTTAAATAGCCAATCACAGTCATTCTTTAGCACTTCTTGTCAGCTGCCCAACTCTTTTTACTTTTCAATATAGCTCACTGGTAAAAAAAAAAAAAAAAAAATGTTTAGGGACCCCCGCCCTAAAACAAGGCTCCTGAGAAATGTTGCTTTGCTTGAAATACATGAAATGCTTGATACAACATGCAAGTTATATGTATATATATATGTATCGTCCCTCATATACACTTGTTGCTTTGTATCCTCGGGCATCTGATTAAAATCTTCTGTTGCAAAATACACAGATTTTCCTTCTATTATCTCCCATTGTCAGTAGGTGACCATAGTTGTATTTAGAATGTTGGCAGTCCTGTTTCCGACAGGCTAAATGAACAGGGTTTGTAAGATTTTAGTAGAATTGTATTTGTTTATACTACAGTCTTATTTAAAGGGGACCTGTCACTCAAACAAATTATTCAAAATCCTATCATATTAGTCAAGTAAAATGAACTCTAATTACACAATATAAATTATTTGAATCTTGTTTTCTTCAGTCTGGGAATTCATAATTATAGCAAGCAGACAGCAGCCATTTTGTGGACACTGTTATTAAGACAAGCCTTGTATCATCTCAGAATCTTGTTTGTGCACCAGAATGGGGGACCTGATGTCCATCCCCATGCCCTGGCTACACAATTAAACGGTGAAGAGAATGTGGGGAGAGCAGTGACATCTAGGAAGTGCTGAATGGAAAGTGAAAGTAATTGCCTGTCCTGTTATTATGCCTAAGGCATAGAGAAGGGACAGACAATATTTGATTGACAGCTGAGATTTTTAAATGAGCTTACAACAGCTATGAATGCTTTAATAAAAAATAGAAATTGGATTTCATGTTTAATTTGAAAAGGTCTTTTATTATACATATTTTTGTGTCTGGGTGACAGGTCCACTTTAATCAAAGGGCTAAGCACCTTTCTCCCTCAGAGCAGCAGTTCTGTCTTGCTTTACGGCTGAGATTTCGTAACAGGGAATACATAGCACAATGGTTTACTTGTTGCAGGAGTCCTACACAGGCTTTTAATGATTGATATAAGGAAGCTCAACAAGGCAAAGGAATCCATTTACTCAGTTCTCAAATCTGTGTGATACTGGAATTATTTAGTAATCTCTGTTTATTATTATTATTATGATTATTATTATTCAGAAATGCATAAAAATAATATAGAAACATTTCATATGGGATGTTTGTTACATGTTTTAACGACTCTATAGCTTAAAACAGGGATCTGCAGAATGTAGCTGTTGAACTATTTAAAGGGGTTGTTCAGGTTAACTTTTAGTATGATGTAGAAAGTGATATTCTGAGACAATTTGCAATTTTTATTATTTGTGTTTTTTTAGTTATTTAGCTTTTTATTCAACAGCTCTCCAGTTTGCAATTTCAGCAAGCTGGTTTGAATTAGAGACTGCAATATAAAAGGGAGAGGTCTGAATAGAATGATGAGTAATAAAAAAAAAATACCAATAACAATTCATTTGTAGCCTTACAGAGGATTTGTTTTTAGGTGGGGTCAGTGACCCCCATTTGAAAGCTTGAAAGAGTCCTAAAAAGAAGGCAAATAATTCAGACACTATACACAATAAATCATGAAGATCAATTGAAAAGTTGCTTTGAATTAACCATTATATAACATACTAAAAGTTAACTGAACTGAAAAGTTAAAACACCTAGCATGGGGTGTTCCATAAAGCTTCACACATTTTATTATTTTTTATTTTGAATGACGATTAAGCCTTAGTCTGTAAAGCTTCTTCAGGGGTGCTTATTTTTTTAGGAACTTCCAGTGTATCTGTCACCCCAGGCTGGAGCTCCTCTTCTTTAAAATCTGCCTCAGTGTGGGGTAGCTGTCTGCAAGGCACTCTTCCTAAAAAAACACACAAGAATGCCCCACAGCACTGAACCTGTATTACCAGGAGGCTTACGTGCTTTCAATAGTTATTCTCCTATACAGCCTTTCCCTTTAAACAAAATTTGTGTTACACAAGTGAATATTACAGATAGGAGCAGCACAACCATTGGGAGAAGAAGGGCTTATAGTCCAAGATGGTTGCCCAGTGCCAGACATGTATGCAGGCTGGATTGTTCTCATGCCGGAAAGAATCCCCATTTAAGTCACATGAGTCCTGGTTATGAAACCTTGCATTTCTGATGTCATCTCTTATACAACGGCAGCTTAAAGGGGAGTGGAAGGGAGGAGGCTTTCAGATCACTCCAGGTCATTTACTGTGTGCAGAGAGCTACAGCTTTAGAACCCTGTTCCACATATTCACATGGTAGGATACATTCAAAGGGCAAAGCTGTGGCTCTGTTTAACTACATTGTAACATCCATAAATATTTACACATTTGTACATTGGAGGTATAGCACAGTTGTTTGTACGATGGCACACACTAGGTATATGTGCACGAATGTCGAAAAATTCAAGTTTTTTTCAAGATTTATTTTATCCCGATGCTGCAAGAAGCACTTTTTATTTTCTGTTTCCAGCTGTTTCAAAGATTTTAGTATGCTCTATACGGTTATACAGCTCATTCATTCCTTATGGCTCACCGCACAGCTTTACAATACAAAGGGGAAAGTGAAAGCAATATGCAGAGAGAACACAACTGCCAGCAGCTTTGATACAGAGGGCAGTTTTGGACAATTTACTTGGTGGTCTTCTGTTTTGCCTTAAATCTGCTGAGTAAGTGTTGCATTTAGACATCACTGGAGAAATATCTTGGGTAGAGTTAATATAAAAGTCATACAGCTTAAATCAAGTATAATAAATTGTTGCTACCGATTGTAGCTGTTGTAACCAGAAAATGCTGCCTTCTCATTGGCTACCATAGCTGGTAAACGTTTTCAATTCTAACGCAACTGTTTTAGGCTACTTTTATTTGTATCTCTTTCATTTTCCTCTTACAGATCCAGATGATTTGATGCTACATGTTTACAGAGCCGACTCGTATGCTGGCATATGTGAATTTGGGAAGGCTCACGAGGATCTGGACTTTGTCCTTTCTATGCAAAACAACTGGCCAGAGGTGATTATAGATAGTTTATAGAAACCTATAATTAACATGCTGCTTTAGATATTCATGCTCCTCGAGTATCTGGTGTAAACATGTCCAACTCCTTGGCTTGTGCCTATGTTTAGATTTAGAAAGAAGGGGGTGCAAACAGGATAAACATTACTATTATTTTTATTGCAAACTTCAACCTTAAAGGTTCCTAATGCTTACTTACAACCTTCCTCATTAAAGGAAAAAGAAAGTCAAATAATCACTGGATGTGTAGGCACCCCCCCCCCCCAGTGAATACTTCAGACCCTGGTTCCTGTGCTCCTCTTTACTAAAAAAAATATACTAGTGAATGTTGCACCACTATCTTGCCTCCCACAGTTACTGTGCACAAGCGCAGTAGAGTAAAAGCCAAACTGTTTCGTCTTTGTTTATCATATTAATGTTTACTTCCTAGGTGTATTATAAGAAAGCCAAAATACTTCAGGACAGCGGACATATGTATGAATCGCTGACTTTTTATCTTAAAACCCTGGCTCTAGATGAAACGTACGAACCAGCTAGATCTGAGGTTGAAAAGGTAAGAGTGTGTTCCATAACTTTTTTTTTAAAAAGTATGAGTTTTATTGCATTCTGTTAAGGCTTCTTCTATTTACATGCAGCCTGGAATTGCATTTTCCATTGAGAGCTGCTTGTTTTTCCTATTCACGTGAAGCCTTTCCACATATCAGTAGTACTCTGCTGGTTCACTTGTGCAGCAATGCATTTTTCAGGTTATTGATCTGGTTTTACTTTCCCCCTAATGACTGTTTGCTTTAATAATTCATGTTGTACTGTGCTCCATGCATCTTCATTCTCTTTGGATTCCTAGACTTTGCCAGGGACAGAGCGGAATTAAGAGCTATGAAACCCTTGTACATAGTATTAGTATGTAATATGATCCTTGATAAACCCATGCTTACTTTATCAGTATATTTTAATACTTCTTAGCTTTGAGGTTTCTTGTTTCATTTGTTTTTAATTACAAATCTGACCTGCTCCACAGATTCTCTGTGACTTCCTGTCTCCTGCTCAAGACTCAGTAGAAGGTATCCTGAAGGATTTGGAAAGAACATCCTTACCAAACGGTCAACTGAAGCCTTTTGTGCTGGGCGCTGATAAAGAAGATGTTGATTATGATTTACCAAGTTTGGATGAGGTAATTATAAAGTTAATAACACGTACATAGCCAGTGTGTATTTTTGCACCAATATCCGCTATGTGTGTCTGCACAGAGACCTGTCAATGCACATAAAGGAAGAAGCAAAGGGGAGCTGATTGAGAAGATGCCATTGTTTTAATTAGTGTTACAGCATAAAGCTGGTGTTCTCCCTTGACCAGCCTAATGCTCATTAAAGGGATTGTCATGATTTTTATGGTGTCCATTTTATTCATAAATTACACTGTTTACACTGCAAATAATTCACTCTACCATATCAAATTTCATTCCTGAACCAACAAGTGTATTTTTTTAGTTGTACTATTGGTGTGTAAGGCGCCATCTCAGGTAATTTTGCCTGGTCATGTGCAGTGGTGTAACTACAGAGGAAGCAGTCGCGGGGGGGCCCGGGGGTACAGGGGGCCCGGCGGGGGTCTGTTCCTCAGTAGCATTTGCAGCCGGCAGGGACCATTTCTGGGCAGTGCAACGTTGAGGCGAATGGGCGTGTCTGCCTAATTCATCACTTTCCCTTCAGTGAGTCAACCACAAGAGCGCGCAATGCGGAGGGAGCTGGTGGTTGGGGCAGGATAAGCAAAGGGGAGTCACAGCCAAACTTAACCAAGTTGTACGAGTGTACGGGTTCTCTCACCACCAGCTGCTCTGCTATTTCCTGTTCTCGCGAGATTTGGTCCTGTCACTGCCGATCAGATGCTTCCCCTGCTGCAGCCCAGGCTAGTTGATGCGAGTGAAGGGGTGGGCTGTAGTTTAACCCCTGTGATGCGTTCTACTCTGCCCTGCCCGGGCAGTTTGTTAATTACACAGGGCCAGAGGGGTCATGCTTTCCCAACCCAAAGGTCTGTCCTTTCTGTTACAGCTGAGGTATGTTGTGCTGCTACATAGCATAGTTGTTTCTAAGTGTTTCTACTAAAATGCACCTTCTGACAGAATGATTCATTTTGTAGACAGAGAAAGGAGACAAAATGCAGCATAGCAGAGAGACAAGGGCTGAGGAATTTCAAAGGCAGAAACAGTTAAATCTTAGAGAGGATAGATAAAAAAGAGGTCACTAGGGGGGTTAAAAGTGGTTGTACATTTGATAGGGAATATATTCACAGATTTTGGAGATTGTGTTTTAATCACCTATACATATTATTGTAACTGCCTTATTGAAATCATTCTGCCTCAGTGGTGTATATTCTGCAGCCCAGTTCAAGCAGCAGACTTTAAGGCTGAAAAGTTAATTTTTAGTAGCATTCTGTCCCAGTGGCTGCACAGATCCTATCTGATCCCCATTGTAAGCAGCAGTACTGTCCTGCTTTATGGCAGCTGAGATTCTAGCTATCTGTATAACAGAACATTCTGTCCCAGTGACTGCACAGATCCTATCTGATCCCCATTGTAAGCAGCAGTCCAGTCCTGCTTTATGGCAGCTGAGATTCTAGCTATCTGTATAACAGAACATTCTGTCCCAGTGACTGCACAGATCCTATCTGATCCCCATTGTAAGCAGCAGTCCTGTCCTGCTTTATGGCAGCTGAGATTCTAGCTATCTGTATAACAGAACATTCTGTCCCAGTGACTGCACAGATCCTATCTGATCCCCATTGTAAGCAGCAGTCCTGTCCTGCTTTATGGCAGCTGAGATTCTAGCTATCTGTATAACAGAACATTTTGTCCCAGTGGCTGCACAGATCCTATCTGATCCCCATTGTTAGCAGCAGTCCTGCCCTGCTTTATGGCAGTCCTCTGTACTAAGCAGAATTCAGGTCCTAAATTTACTCATAACCTGTACAGAGATTTATCATAAAACCATGGCAGCTAGGTATTCCCCTGCACTACTCACAATTCAGCAGGAACAGCCCTCTAAGCATGTTAATAGCCTGTACAAAGAGATTACATAAAAGAATACCAGCATTTCCCTGTACTTTGTTACTTCTTTACTCAGTTTATTACCTTTCTCCTACCATTTAATCCTTTTATTTATCCTTTTCCTCACTATATCCCATCAAAAAAATTGGTGATCCATAAGTGTGCCATGTGCAATTTATTACCTTCTAGATCTGTGTCTTTGCCACCAAAATATTCGTAGAAGCATTACTTCCCCCCCCCCCCGGAAAACTTTGGAAAAATATACGATCCCCTTCCACGTTACCAATTTACCATATAGTCCCAGTGGCGTAACTACCGAGGAAGCAGACCGCAGACCCCGCAGCTAATAAAAACAGTGGCAGACTGAGGGGGTGGGAGTTCGAGCGATTGCGCTCCACTTTCATGCCCTAAACTCCGCTATCTAATGGAAGGCAGGGAAAAGGGCACCTGTATAAGTTGAACTGTCCAGGACTCTGCTGACTGCTCTGCTCTGCAGATTCCCCCCTCCTCCCTTCCCTAATAGACTATCAGCATAGAAAGAATGTAGGGCTGGTAAGGATACAAATGACATTTATTGCACTGCCTTGTGGTGGTTTAACCCTTGCCTTTCCTTGCCTTAATGTGCAAAGTTTCAATTGTGCTATCTGCTATTTATACATTAAATTTCACTGTGCCATCCTTCTATAGTTCTGGGGTATTTATGTGAAATTGCCACTGCGCCATCCTTCTATGGGTTCTGGGGATATTATACATGAAATTGACTCCTTCTTGCCTCTAGCCCCAGGTTTCACTTTCAAATCTTGTAATCTTAGTATGACAGGAACTGAGATGAATGCTGTTCCCCCATGCTGCAAAGCAGTCTAGTCTTAATCTGACTCTGATCATGGATGAGCTGAAGGTACATGTGGTAGGGGGGATCCTGGGTCTCCCACAATTATGTGCAGAGGGGGCCCAGAAATTTTTCTTGCAGGGGGGCCCTGGCATCCGAAGTTATGCCACTGGTCATGTGCTTTCAGAAAGAGCAAGCATTTTAGGATGGAACTGCTTTCTGGCAGGCTGTTGTTTCTCCTACTCAATGTAACTGTATGTGTCGCAGTGGGGCCTGGCTTTTACTATTGAGTGTTGTTCTTAGATCTACCAGGGAGCTGTTATCTTGTGTTACAGAGCTGTTATCTGGTTACCTTCCCATTGTTTTGTTGTTAGGCTGCTGGGGGGGGGGGCGGAGGGAGGCAATATCACTCCAACTTGCAGTACAGCAGTAAAGAGTGACTGAAGTTTATCAGAGCACAAGTCACATGACTGGGGGCTCCAAGGAAACTGACAATATATCTAGCCCCATGTCAGATTTCAAAATTAAATATAAAAAAATCTGTTTGCTCTTTTGAGAAACGGATTTCAGAGCAGAATTCTGCTGGGGCAGCACTATTAACTCATGCGTTTTGAATTTTTTTTTTTGGTCCCATGACCATATCTTGGTTCCTTTAGCACCACACTCTGTCCTAGGTAAGCACACATGCATAGAACTTGTATGCGCCATACATGTGCCTCACCCCAGGAAATGGCAAATTATGACCACCCTGGAGAACATGGAAAAGGGAAGTACTGGTTACAGTGTACAATGCATAATAATGTAATGGAAAGACTTGTTAAACTGGTTAGTTATAATTGGGAGAGTTATAACTGTTTCACTTAGGAGACTGTGTTACACTCGAGTCCAAACACTGTAGAAGATAACCAATAGCTGGTATTTATTCACAGCATGAAGAGGTGCCAGAAACTGTAAAGGATTTTAGCAGAAGCAGCATCCGCAGAACATCTTCTGCACATACGATTCACTCTGAGCCTCGCGCTGCAGATGAACGCTTAAAAAGGGTGACATCTGAACCTCTACTAAGGAGCCAGGAAACCGGAGTGCTACTGAAAAGGAAATTCTCCCGTTCTGAGCAAGATGCAAGTGGATGGGAGGATGTGAGGAAAAAGCACATAAAGCAGGGAGGTATGTTTACTTACTCTGCAATTAATGAAAAATATTTATTGACAAGAAAAAGCTTTCACTACATTTGCTACCAAATTGCATGGTTGTAGGACTTGGAATGTACCACAGTCTTTAATCAGCCAGTTTTGAGAATATCTAGGACCGCTATGCTCTTCATTATCAGTATGAGTCAGGAGGGCAGAGATCGACAAATTTACATTTTTGTGGCAATCATTCCTTATCATCCTTGTTTTCGCCTAAATTCTGTAGGTTTTATAATCTTTGATTATCATTGCAGGATTACTCTGATATATTTTCTTTGAATGTCTTTCTAGAATCCTCACAACTACAACTCGATGCAAAAACTATTTCAGATGGCCTTGTTGATGTGGTTGACCTTGAATGTTCCCTATGTATGAGGTTAGTAACATGTTAATAACATTTAATAGAAAGCAAATCAAGCAAAATTAAGCATTCAGCCAAGGTTCAAATATGTTTTCATCCCAAAACCTTGTCCTAAGAGACCTTCAAGCTGGGCTTTCAGGGGTATCTAGGAGAGCAAATAGTAATTCTCCCCACATCTCAACCTAACTGCCATTCAGGCATGGCCCTTCTGCTATTGCTCCAATTTCCACAGGGGCACCATCCCAACAGTTTAGGAAGCCCTGCTAGAGTATATTGTTCTCCTTAACTGAATTCTGTCATGCAGGCAAATGTCTCTCAAATCTTCAGTTTAAAAAGCACTAAATTCCTGTTAAAACTCTCTCTCTTTCTGTGCTTCCTTCTTTAACATTTAGAATAATCAGTCTGAGATGTAAATCTACAGCCTGCATGCAAAGTAATATTCTATACTAAACCTAGTCAACAAGTTATGCTTAACTTTGCTGTTTGTATTTTTTAGACTGTTCTATGAACCAGTGACCACACCATGTGGGCATACATTTTGCAAGAAGTGCTTAGAACGATGTTTAGATCATACTCCACATTGTCCCTTATGCAAAGAGAGCTTAACCGAGGTGAGTTCTAACAATTCCAAATCCCGATTTATGTTTATACACCTGCTGGTTTTACAGTCACGAGTTTGGTCTTATTTTGTTTTGTTTTTTTAGTTCTTGGCAAAAAGAAGCTACAACGTGACTCACCTCTTGGAATATCTGATTAAAACGCATCTCCCCGAAGAGCTCGCGGAAAGGAAGAGGATTCATGAAGAGGAAACTGCTGAGTTCTCAAAGTAATTACACTGTCGTGTAAAGTCTTTTTGTGTTAGTAGCGGCATGTGTTTAGTGATGTCGTCAGTGTTAATGGGTGCTTAGTGATGTTACTTGTTCTATATGAACTTGTGTATTTTATATATATATAATATAAATAAGTGTACCTGAACTCTGAATACTTTATATAATCTTATGAAAACCTTGGTGACTTCTATAGATTATAGTTAAAGTCAGTTTATTCCTTATAGCAATGGAAGTGTTTGTATCTATGTGAAAGACTTTTTGATTTATCATATATTATCTTCTCTAACAACTGTCTTTATTTTTCAGCTTAACAAAGAATGTGCCAATTTTCGTCTGTACAATGGCTTACCCTACTGTGCCTTGTCCTCTTCACGTGTTTGAGCCTCGGTATCGATTGATGATCCGAAGATGTATGGAAACTGGTACAAAACAATTTGGGATGTGCATAAGTGACCCAGAAAAAAGGTAATCGCATAGAAATAGTATTTCAGTGTTTTTATGATAGAAGAGCTTTGGAGAAGCCGCACACCACACAGGCCCAAAGATTCTTATCCTGGTGCCCAGCGATAGAGGAATTGGCCACCTCACAACAAGGGTAAGAAGAATTTCACTGGCACACAGGAGTTGCGATAGCAGGGCAAGCCCTTGCAATTTTATCATGCAATTGTGCAACGTTTTGGGGACACGCCCCTTTGTCAAGCATGACAAAGGGGCGTGTCACCGAAACGTTGCACAATTGCATAATAAAATTGCAAGGGCTTGCCCTGCTATCGCAACTCCTGTGTGCCAGTGAAATTCTTCTTACCAGTATTTTTATGATAACAGATATGGGATCAGTTATCCAGAAACCCATTATCCAGAAAGCTCCGTATTATGGAAAGGCCATCTCCCATAGACTCTATTTTATCCAAATTTTTTAAAATGGTCTCTTTCTCTGTAATAATAAAACAGCGTCTTGTACTTGATCCGATCTAAGATATAATTAATCCTTATTGGAAGCAAAGCCAGCCTATTGGGGTAATTTAACGTTTAAAAGGCTTCCTAGTGGATAAAAGGTATGTGGATCCAAAATACGGAAAGATACATTATCCGGAAAAACCCCAGGTCCCGAGCATACCTCATACAGACACCTGTACAGACAGAGTTTACAAGTATTGTATAGAGAACGTTCCTAGTCTAATCATTGGCAGAGTTGCTGTTATCATAACTTAAATGAAGGTTTAACTGCAGATAACACACACCCCAACTGCTCGATTTTTTTTTGGCTGACCTGATCTATTTTATAGCTATATTAACACACTTTCTCCAGTACAGAAATATTGTTTGTTCTTTCCTTTCAGTTTTGCAGACTATGGTTGTATGTTGCAAATAAGAAATGTTCACTTCTTGCCTGATGGTCGTTCTGTGGTGGATACAGTCGGTGGAAAGAGATTTCGGGTCTTGAATAGGGGAATGAGAGATGGTTATAGTACTGCAGACATTGAGTATTTGTCAGATATTCCGGTATGTATAGGGCAGATTTCATTCCATAGCTGCAATGTAATTTAGCATAGAGCCTCCATTCACTATGTCGGTAAATTAGATAGAGTACTTTATTATAGAGCAGGGGTGTCCAAAAGGTACAGTTTAGCCCATAAATCTTTGGACAGAGACAACTTTTTACTAATTTTGGTTCTGTACATTACCACAAGGAATTTTAAATAAAACAACTCAGATAAAGTTGAACTGCAAACTTTCAGCTTTAATTCAGTGGGTTGAACAAAAAAGCCGTTTTTTTAACACAATCACTTAATTTCAGGGGCTCACAAGTAATTGGATAATTGACTCCAAGGATATTTCATGGGCAGGTGTGGGCAATTCGTTCTATCATTGTTAATGAAGCAGATAAAAGTCCTGGAGTTGATATGAGTTGGTGATCAGTAGATCTCAAGACACTATCTATCTATTTTTATGTTAAGGTTACAGAAGAAATGTATGTCTGTCTAAATATAACAATATACATTTTCTAATAAATCATTATTTAAGTAATATTTTCCATGGAACAGAATGCTAACAATGCTTTTAAGGCTATAGATCATAAAGGGACAACACTACTAAAAGTAGACCTTGCATTAGTATGGGCACTTCTGTTATAGAGTTTTTTCAGGGATGTCGGCATACATAGACACCTTAGGGAATTTTGTTTCTACTAGGGATGCACCGAATCCAGGATTCGGTTTGGGATTCGGCCAGGATTCTGCCTTTTTCAGCAGAAAATTAAGGGCTGCGAGGGAAATTACGTGACTTTTTGTCACAAATCAAGGAAGTAAAAAATGTTTTCCCCTTACCACCCCTAATTTGCATATGCAAATTAAGGTTCGGATTAGGTTCAGTGGAATCTTTCGCAAAGGATTCGCATGGTTCGCTGAATCCAAAAAAGTGGATTTGGTGCATTCCTAGTTTCTACTGACCATTACTTTACAAGTGAGCTTATCTAGACAACTGCACACATAGCTGTTACTTGTACAGTGTAATGAATCTCTTTGGATGTCATAATTCTGCATTTTGTGGAGTGGAATGAGATTAGGATCACATTAAAGTAGCAACTATGTATTTAGGTGCTTTGTTACATATCTAAATATGGGATCTCTGTCTTCCTAAGGTTCATGAGGAAGAATTTCAGCAAGTCAAGGAGCTCCATGATGCTGTGCACGCACAAGCCTGCCGCTGGTTTCAGAATTTGCGCACCAGGTTCCGCAGTCAGATATTGCATCACTTTGGAGCAATGCCAGAAACAGAGCAGGATATACAGGTAACGTTCAGCCTGACATGGTCTGTGAAAGTTATTTGTGGTACAAGATTAGTGGTTCATTGTGTCTGTTTTTTTTTTTTTTTTTTTATTTGTGGCATTCGTTTGTGTAATGGCACCAACAGTCAGTTGCAACAATGTGAATTGTTTGTTATACCTGTTTTGGGATTCAGTTAATACCTACAATCTGTGCAAGACAATTATACATACTATTCGCAGACTATCGCGAAAATGAAAATTTAATATGAGCTTGCGCATACTGAAATAAGAAACGTTCTAAATACAATCATTTGGAAGTGTTACTGAAATAATCAAGTTCATCTTCACTATTCCTCTCTCAGCATCTGTTTCTCTTCATTCTTTGTTAGGGGGGCTCCTTTTGCCTAGAAGATGTACCGTATATACTCGAGTATAAGCCGAGTTTTTCAGCACCCAAAATGTGCTGAAAAAGTGTACCTCGGCTTATACTCAAGTCAATGTGCAGAATCACCCAACTGCTAACACTATCTCGCTTTCCGGCTCACATACTGCCCTCTGCCCGTCATTTATATGAACTCCTCACCGACAGCCAGCGACGCTGTGCACACTGATATAAACACGATCAGAATGGTATCTGCAAAAATACCGGTAGTACTCATCTTGCGGGCACGCTAGCTTCACAACTCCCACACAGGAAGCGCAGGCCTCCGTCTATAGGAAGCGAGGCAGCATTCCGAGAGTGACGTCACGTCACCTAGCAACTGAAAGCCGGAAGTCGGGGCTGAAGGCTGGACTGGGCTTACCAGTAGTTTAGATTTGGGAGATGCTGCGATTGCATCACGATGCTTCAAGTACTTCAAGGCTCTGTCCCGCTCATCCCCAGACCTGTCCCTACCCAAACTTTGTGTAGCACGGCTAGCAAAGTAGCAACGCAGCGGGTGAAATTACGGTATTGTGGATGGGAGAGACAGAAGGGAAGGATGATCATTAGCAGGTCCTATCTTTGGCACAGTAGGAGTTTGGCCCGGCGCTGCCTTAGTTTGACAGCTGAAGGGCTCCAGATCAGGCAGAGCAAATATACAGTGTTACTGTCACTAGTGACTCAATTTTACACCGTCACTGTCATTAACTGCATCTGCCATCTTGCTTTACAATTCCCATTTTGGGCACAGTAGGAGTTTGCCTACTGTCATCATCTTGCCCTATTGTCGCCGTCTTGCCCTACTACCTATAATTTCCCTGCTGTCACCATCTTTCCATTCTGTTGACACGCTGCCCTACTGTCAGCATCTTTTCCTACTGCCATCTTAACCCACTATTACCATTTTGCCCAATTGTCACCATCCTGCCTTATCAACATGACTATCTTGCTATCCTATCACCATCTTACCTGCCATCTCCCATGTTTCCTGTCTTCTGTGCCTACTCTGTAGAGAGCCTCTATGCATGGATGCATGACAGCTGCTGCCTCAGTACTGACAGACATCACAACACAGTGTGTACTGGAATGCACCCTAGGCTTATACTCGAGTCAATAAGGTTTCCCAGTTTTTGTAGGTAAAATTAGGTACCTCGGCTTATACTCGGGTCGGCTTATACTCGAGTATATACGGTATTAGAGCTCACTCTATTAAAATCACCAGACATCATGTCTCTCTACATGCATGATTAGTGCAAAAGGCAATTCTTTTTTAAAAATTTTGTTTGTACTGGAATCAGTTATTTGAGTGAGCTCTAATTCATCTGCTAGGAAAGGGAGCCCCCCTATAAGATATATTGGATCTAACTATCAATGATTATCTGAGAAACAGATGCTGAGAGAGGAATAGTGAACATAAACTTGATTCTTTCAGAAATGGTACAACATTTTTAATTGATTATATTTAGAAAGTTTCTTATTTCAGTAAGATGAACGTATTTTAAATTTTCATTTTCGCGATAGTTCCTTTTTAAACATATGGTAAAGGGCTGTTCACAGATATCTGTGTTATGGAATTCTGTCTGTCCCATATCCTGTATGACCTGTGTTTCACTTTCATTTGTAGGCAGCTCCAAATGGACCAGCTTGGTGCTGGTGGCTTCTTGCAGTTTTACCTGTAGATCCCAGGTATCAGCTGTCCGTACTATCGATGATGTCACTAAAAGATCGCCTGTTGAAAATCCAGCACATCCTCACCTGCTTTTCTAGAGAGCAGCCCAAATGACTAGCCGTCTGGAGCGCCCTTAAAACGTATCCAGCCCTGACTGTGATCACAGCTGTGCTTTTCGCTCTCTTTGCTCATTTAATCTTGGTTTAAATTCCATTCCTATTGGATTTATGTATCTCATAAGTAACAGAATGTTTAATGCGGACTTATTGGATGGCTTGTGCGTTACAGTAAACACATTGCACATGTAGAAAATTGTTTATTTTTTTTTTGTTTTTTATAGTAAATTTGATTTCTTTTGAATTTAAAGCTTCCAAGGTGTATACCGTTTGGCTGCATTTGTAGATGCTAAATCACTTCCACAAAGGTATACATTTTTCCATGAGGAAGTTCAAGCAAATTAATAATTTATTAATAGTGCTGTGCTTTATTTTTAATGTAGTGACTGAAACGATTACTTTCTGCTCTAAAAGCTATGTCCACACATCGTGGGGTCGATTGACCGTTACATGTTAAATGTATGTGCCTTTGTAGAACAGAGATGGCAGAAGCCTGTGTGCTATTGGCTATAGATCTTGGCAGATTCAAATTTGGCAGCCTCAGTATAGCGAAAGTAGGACTTGCAGATTTAAAACTGGCAATTTAAGCCATTTAAATTGAACACCTGACAACTACTGACCTCAGACTTTTGAACCTTTGCATGCATATACCAATAAGCAGTTTCCTCTAGAGGTGTGGGTGCATATTCTAGTGCAAGGATCCCCAACCTTTTGAACCCGTGAGCAACATTCAGAAGAAAAAGGAGTTGGGGAGCAACACTAGCATGAAAAATGTTCTTTGGGTGCCAAATAAGTGCTGTGATTGGCCATTTGGTAGCCCCGATGTGGATTGACAACCTACATTGAGGCTCTGTTTGGTAGTACATATGGTTTTTATGCAACTAAAACTTGCCTCCAAGCCTGTAATTCAAAAATAAGAACCTGCTTTGAGGCCACTGGGAGCATCAATCAAGCTGTTGGAGAGCAACATGTTGCTCACGAGCTACTGGTTGGGGATCACTGTAGTGTCTATATCTGTGATTTGAATTGAAGTTCCCCATGATTTAAGGGGGTATATTTATTAAAAAGTGAAGTTAGACATCACCACAGTCCTCTAGAGTGAAATTCCGCCACTCTCCATTCATTTCTGTGAGATTTTTAAAAGTATTTATCAATGGGTGAAAGTAAAAGTTCATCCTTTGATAAATACACCTTTCAGAATCCCATAGAGATGAATGGAGAGTGGCAGAATCTCACTCTAGAGGACCGTGGTGATGTCTAACTTCACTTTTTGATAAATATACCCCAAGGCTCCCTTCCTACATTCTGACTGCCCTTTCAAACTTTTAGTGAGCCCTACTTTGTATCCAATTAGTCCGTTCTGAGGCTACTTGGATATCTTCTTTTTTTAAACCAGATATCAGTGAGTATCCGGTCTTGACTGAGATTCAAAATAGGCCCTGGCATTTCAGGTACACAGAGGCCCAATCAGCCCCCCACAGAGGTCCAAACAGCCCCCACCAGCCCACTAAATAGTGACTTTCTATGGCACCTTATAGCAGCCCCTATGGCATTTGCCAGAACCCACAGATTGCCAGTCCAGGCCTGATGAGTATTATGATATATAACACTGTTTTAGGGTATCATAGGGTGATCCGTCCGTATTAAATTACCTACTGCATTTCTTTTTCATCAAGAAAAGTGTAATTAGTATGACTCGACTTTAGAATAAGGGGGTAACGGCATGATTTTGGACATAAACAGTAACTGTAATCCTTCCACAACTGTCAGGCACGTTATTGTTAGCGAACACTTACCAGATTAATTATATCTTCGTTTGAATCAAATACAAGGTTTGGTTTTATTATTACAGAGAAGGAAATCATTCTTAAAAAACTGGATTATTTGATTATGTATAATTTTTTTCCTGGCCTCCCTTGTAACCCTCTGTGTTAAGAGAATGCATAGAAAATCTGCTCAGATTTCTGTACTGCACCCATGTAGAATTGGCACAGGAAAGTTAGAAGTTGACAGACAGCATAAAGTTCACTGGGGCCAGTTCATTTTTTAGAAGAGGAGCCTTGGTCTGTAGTAATGATTGCAGTTGTTTTATAATTTGGCCACCCTCCAGAGAATTCTGGTTTTCTTCTCCTTTTAAAAATGCATTTGAAAAAAGCATTTGATTCTTTATATTAGGGATGCACCGAATCCACTATTTTGGATTAGTCTGAACCCCCGAATCCTCCGTCAAAGATTCTGCCTCATACTGAACTGAATCCTAATTTGCATATGCATTTTTACTTCCTTGTTTTGTGGATTCGGCCGAATCTGAATCCTGGCTAAATCCGGAACCAAATCCTGGATTCGGTGCATCCCTACTTTATATTAATACTAACCTTTGCCCACAATGCAGTGAGCACAGGATCATTTTAGGTTTAATGTGTGTTCCCCAAATGCCTCAATGTTAAACAGTGGGAAGGATTTGTGTTACCCACCTATAAGCCTGAGATGCCCATAATCATATATAATAATAAGTATCCCTGGGATAAAGCGCTTGTGCTGGGAATCCTTTCACTGATATCATAGAGCCAATCTTTTTATGACCCTGTTTGTGTATAATAAAATGTATTTGCTAGATTTGACTGCACACAAATTGCTGTAAGCCTTTATCCATTGCCGTGTGAGAAGAAAGCATTGCAGTGGGCAAGTTGAAAAAAAAAAAGACAACTCAATATCCCGATCCTCTGAATGCTACTGTGAAACATTTTATATGTAACCTGTACATAACGATGTAAATCTTGTAAAATGCAAAAGTAATTTAAGTCATGCACTAAAGGTTTTATATTTTATTTTATACAAGTAAACTATTAAAGGAAAAAAAATGCAATGGTGTGGAAAGCCTGTTGGGGGGGGGGTGCACCATGCGGAGGTCTTGTTAGTGAAATTAAAGGAGAAGGAAAGGCTTAAATTAAGTAAACTTAATCAGAAAGGTCTATATAAATACACCAGTAAACCCTCAAAGTAATGCTGCTCTGAGTCCTCTGTCAAAAAACAAAGCTTTTCTTTCCTTCTATTGTGTAAACATGGGCTTCTGTATCAGACCGCTTAAACCTCCATGGCTAGGGCTTGAGCATGCTCAGTTTGCTCCTCCTCCCCTCCCTGTTGTAATCTGAGCCCAGAGCTATGCATGAGCAGGGAGAGACTGGTGCAGGAAATTGTCACACCAAGCTAAAATGGCAGCTGCTATCCTAAAGAAACAGAGAGCTTCTATAGCTGTTTACTCGGGTATGGTAAAGTATTCTGCAGAATAAATAGTGTTATAACTTGCACTATTGTGACTATGAAGATTTTCATTCATCCAGGCCATGGTATATCTAATATAGGTCAATCTAAAAACAACTGGACTTGCTGAGTAATCAATGAAGACGTTTCACTACTCATCCGAGCAGCTTCTTCAGTTCAACTGACTGGTGTGGGAAGTTCTCGGCATACACTGGACTGTAGCGAGGAGTGCACAGATCTATACATCGGGGAGACAAAACAACTGCTCTCCAAGCGAATGGCTCAGCACAGGAGGGAGAACTCTACAGGGCAAAACTCAGCTGTCTTTCTACACTTAAAAGACAAGGGACACTCCTTTGAAGACAGCAAGGTCCAAATCTTGGATAAAGAAGACCGCTGGTTTGAACGAGGCGTGAAAGAGGCGATTCATGTCAAGGTGGAGAGACCATCTCTGAACAGAGGTGGGGGCCTTCGACACCACCTGTCTGCTACATACAATGCTGTTCTAACATCTGTACCCCGGCGGATTCCGAACACTTCACACATCCATTCATGCAACTCTCACAAGTAACACCTGTATCTAGGAGTTGCATGACACATAGGATTATCCAATCACAACTACACAGAATCAACACCTCTGTGAGTTTCTTCAGATGTCACCTCTTTGAAGAGTTACAATGTGCCATTGTGATTGGATTAGTGGAAGAGTTTATATGCCGAGAACTTCCCACACCAGTCAGTTGAACTGAAGAAGCTGCTCGGATGAGTAGTGAAACGTCTTCATTGATTACTCAGCAAGTCCAGTTGTTTTTAGATTGACCTATATTAGATATTGCACTATTGTGGCTAATCTATTTTCAATAAACTGTTTCGGTAGCTTTCTTTCTCCTTTATGTATATATTATGTAAGGGTGAAAGGTGCATTTCAAGAAAAACAGACATCACCGACCCTAACCTGCACTCGCATCATCTCACTCTCTACAATACTTGTGTGTGTGTGTGCCTCTGCTTTTAAGACAGGGATCCTCCATGAGTCGAATAACAACGAAAATACATCTGTGGTGTTAGGGTCCCCAAAGAGTATAATGGTTACTCACCACACGGGAAGTGGTCCAGGTGCACCACCCTGAGCCCTCAGCACGGGGGACGGACAAACCGACGAAACCAATATGGAGCAGGCACTCAATGATGGCAGACTTGCACCAGGCAATAGTTCAAAGTGAAGAAAGTTTGTGTATCCACAGCCTGGACACAATAAACTTTCTTCACTTTGAACTATTGCCTGGTGGAAGTCTGCCTTATTGAGTGCCTGCTCCATATTGGTGTCGTCTATCCTTCATGAGTGTACTAACACAGCACCCAACCATAACCCCCCGCATTGGTTGGCCAAATTTCAAGCCAATCCATATACTGTATACAAGAAACACGGGTTTTCTCCAGGTACCACCCTAGCCTCTTCGTCCACCAGTGTAACTAATGTGCCATGAAGAAAAAACCGAGTCTATATCTGTGGTAACCAGTACAAATACCAAACAAATTACTCTGAGGCCTCTTCTAAGCACTTTTGCAATTTACATTTATTTATTTTATATTCTAGTGTTCAGGAGATCTGTTTTTACTTTGCTAATATGAGTTTGAAACTGTGATACCTGCCGGTCACTTTGACCCACCGGCTACAGTGGAATGAAAATTAATTTCCTTATAACAAGGAACGATGCTGCCGTGCTTAGTTCAGAGCAGAGTGACCTCAAGACCAAGGATTCATTTCTCAGCTTGCTGTAGCCAGTTGGCCAAAATGAACAGCAGGTGGCACTGTAGCTCTGAAAAATGATTGACGGATTTGTGGCTTTTCATTTCCTTTAAATCTAAAACCTGTTGTGACACTTACAAGGTCACTCTACCCACTGCCTCTGATCCCCTGCAAATATGCTATGGTACAGCTAACTAGCCAGGCTCTGGTACAGCTAACTAGCCAGGCTGGTAAACGGAGTCAAAGAACGTAGCTGTATAAGCAACTTTTAACAGCCATGGGTGAAGCTGAATCCCTCAAGCTGTAGCAGCCTTTAGATATGGAGCTGTATCAAAACACTCTCTGCTTCACCCCAAGAAATCTAGAACTAAACTCCTATAACACAGACAGTGATTCCCTGGCCTGGGACACTAAGCAGTACGACTTCAGTTTGTATCTGTTGTGGTTTTTGGATGAGAAATCTTGTGCTAATGTGCAGTTTGGAATTGAAGCGGTTTCTCACGTCACCCACCGGGTTTTAATAGCAGACTAGGGATAAATAAAAAAAGGGGGGGGGAGTCTCAAAAAACGTGGAAGCTGTGGTTTTTGTTTTATTTCCAGGCCATCACCCCAGAGCAACCACAAAGCACTGTAAATGTCAGGTTGAAGACAGGTACAAAAGCAAATCATTCATAAATCCCAATAAAAACTCAAATACGCTACATTAGAGCACGATATTCTGAAAGGTATTTCAGTGCCTTTAAAATACCTTTTCATAAAGTCTCCCCAGCTGTTGTCGAACTACAACTCGCAGCATTCCCAGGCAGCCAGACTACAGCTGAGAAGGTTGCCAGACTGGTATTTAGCCATCAGTGTTTTTCACACAACTAAGGTTCCCTGACTGCCACCTGGGTGCAGGGCTGCCATCAGGGGGTACGAGCTGGTTCCAGGCCGGAAGGGGGGTCCAGCAGTGCTGAAATTTTAAAAGAGCCGGGCCCCCCTTGACAGCGCAGAAGACTGAAGCCATACCACCTCCTTCCGAAGTCCTGAATGCGGAAGTGCCGAAAAGACCCGAAGTCACGAAAACAGACGAAATTGAAGTCCTGAAGCGGTGAAAAGACCTACAGTCATGAAAACAGCTGAAATTGAAGTCCAGTTCAATTCCTCTGAACACCCATGTGTGTTTTTTTTTTTTAATCCCCTGCCCACCAATGTATTATTTTAATACTTTATAGGCCCCAGCCACCAATGTTTTTTTTAAAAATATTCTTTGGGGCCCAATTTTTTTTTTAACTTTTAAGGGGGGCCCTGGTGCAAATGTTTTTTGTTTATATTATAGTAGGGCCCTGGTCACCAATAGCTTTTTAAAACTTGTGTGGGGGGGGGGTTACCTTTTTTAGCACTGATGACTGTGTGGTCTTTTGACTGTGATGAAGAGTGGGTGGGATCTGGGGTGGGGCCTGGGCGGTGCCCTGTGATTTCTAATGGCGGCCCTGCCTGGGTGTAAAGGAAATGCCCCTCCCCTACCCACCGCTACCAGTGACAGCCACTGTGTGTGTTTCTGTGTGTGTTTCTGTGTATGTCAGTGTTTCTGTCTTTGTGAGTGTGTGAGTGAGCATACATCCCTAGAGTCCCTGATTAGGCGGGACAGTCCCGATTTTACCTGCCTGTCCCGCCGTCCCGGATAGCAGGTGAAGATGTCCCGCTGTTCGGATCTTCCTTGCTTCTTCCGGAGCGGTGGAGGGGGAGCAGTTGTAGGATTCAGTAAGTAATTCAGCACCAGCAGATACAACAGCGCGGAGAGACGCGTGATGCCAGCTGTGCTCACATTCATGCCCCTTATCCCCACTCTATTCACACAGTGCGGAGGCAATAAACTCACTCTATTTTACCATTGGTCTACACAGACATCAAAGTTCCAGGCACAGATTCTTTCCCCTCCTCTCTCCCCACTAGCCCTGGGCTAAGGCTGTAGCTCTCTGGTTGTTGGTGCTGGGAGTTGTAGTTCAATAACCTGTGGAGGGAAGCCAATTGCACTACGACTTCTACATCCCCCTTAGTAGGGACTGCCATACAGCTCTGCCTGCTCATTTAAAGTGATTCGGCTTATTTCTGTGCGCCAGAACTTTTTGCCCCTCTTTTGATTTCCAAAATGTCGGGAGGTATGGAGTGAGTGTGTGTACAAAAATACAAGTACAAAATTCAGTGTATATATCGCTGTGGTGATCAATCTGGAGACCTTGGTGCAAAGCTCAGTTCCAGTGATCCATGCAATGTATAAAATCAGATGGCACACCCTCTGGTAATGCTGCTAAATATGTGCGATTTATGGAGATCTCCACGTTACGAAGGTACAACCTCCTTTCTCAAGTGCTTTCCACTTAAAAAAGGAGTTTGTACCTCCGAAACGATACATTTCAAATATTTAGCAGGATTACCAGAGGGTGTGCCATGTGCGTGTGTGTGTATGTGTGTGTACATCCGGATACCCGAACACGTGCTTCCAGCTTGCAATTCCATCTCTGAACACTGGGCGGCGCCTCGGTGTAGAAGTGACGAGCCATGACTGATACCCACACAGAGGATTTCGTTTCCTCCCACCGGTGGGACTGGGTACCTCGCAGCCCTTGCTCCGTCCCATAACATTACCGCCTTCTTTGTGTTCCTAACCCGGTTCCTTCCCCCCACGCCCCATTCCCTCCAGCCCAGGGAGGAGCCTGACACTTTAACATTTAAATCTCCCCGCAGCCCCCCCTCCTCCTCAGGAAGTGGTAGATCTCTGGGCCCCACGTGTTAGTCCCTGTGGCCGCTTGTGATGGAGTTTGAGGAGCTGGGGATACGCGAGGAGTGCGGCGTGTTCGGCTGTATAGCGGCGGGGAGATGGCCGACCCAGTTAGACGTGCCTCATGTCATCACCCTGGGGCTGGTTGGACTGCAGCACAGGTAAGTCATATAACACTCAATGAATGGGCAGCTGGCATGTGCAAGAGCTGCTGGTCTGCAGGAGGATGCTGGGATATGTAGTCCGTGGTAGCCAGCATGAATGCAGATGGACATAAGAGCAGGAGGCAGTAGAATTGTTGCTGGATTATAAAGGTACATGTGCTGCCTGATGTACCTACAAGTTGTTTGTCCATGATCTCCAAATGTTGCTCCGGCCTGGCAGTTTATATTGGCTTTAAGGGGAGGCTGAGACTTGGCTGTACTTTAACAGCAGCTGTAGGTTTGGAGCCCTATTGTATAAGATCTCTGTCCCTGATGTACCTAATTAGTGATGTACCTAATTATTGAGGTAAGTGGTTGCCAGGCACTGGGCAGGTGCAGTTACTCTTGTCATTGTGGCATCTGCTGCAGAAGTTTTATTCTAGTTCTTACCATATGAGGAGAAGGGGGGCCATGATGTATGGGGTACATGATGCCTGGCAGATAACTGTTTGTAGCTCTGACTCCTTTGCTAATTATACAAACAGTGGCTTAACTACATATTACTGGACCCCACAGCAAATTATTTTTCAGGCCCCCCAAAATATTTAGAGGTTGACGTTCTTTATTGAAATTATTAGGGCCTCATGGGGCCCCTATACTTCCTGGGCCCCCTGCTGCCGCAGGGTCTGATTCCTCTGTAGTTAAGCCCCTGTATACAAAGTAGTAAAAGTTGTGTGTGTGTGTGTGTGTGCTCCAACCACCTTGTAAGAACTTGTCAAGTGTGTGCAGAGCAGTCTGGAACCCTTGGCAGAGCTTACATAGACATACAGGATAAATACTGATGCAGCACCTCTTAGTTGCAAGGGTTGTCTGACCTCATAAATTAATTGTTTCACTTTTGCAGCCGATAGGTGCTGCAGCTGTATTTTTTTCCCTTTGATAATGTATAGGGATGGCTCTGTGTTCCTTTTACAAAGGATCCCTACTAGTTCTGGGGAATGGCTGGCAAGAATGTTGGCAAGTGGAGCTGAGCAGAAGTTGCCACAGGTTGAATATCCATTACTGAGTACTGGCCTGAAATGCCCCCACACTGTATGTCTTCAACCAGCCCCCGCTCTGTCCTGCTCAAGTTGCAAGTGGAACAATAAACCGCATTCCTTATTGGTCACATGTGGCCTTAAAACCCCTAATTCAGCAACTAGTTGTTTCCCAACCTGACTAGCCACTTACTATCTACTTCTTCCTCCTCCTGTGTGTAATATTGTGTGTATTTTTTTTCTCCATTACTAACCATACACCTAGAGAGGGTACTGATATTTTTACCAAATATGTCTTCTGAACCGCACAGGTTGGGAAGCTTTCTCTACATGCTGTCTCAGCTGATTTCATTGGAAGCATAAGCACTAGGAGAGCTTTGTCATTTGCAGCAGCCAACTCATTGTAACTTCTTGGCACATTTATTTGCAAGTAAAGTCGTTAAAATGAAAGGGTTAAAATCTTTACATCTGTAGATTTATCTTGACAGTGTCCAGTTAATTACAGTGTGGCACCATAAATCATCTGGCTATGTTTAGGAACAAGAGCTGACACATAAGGTGGCCTTGAGGTTTGGAAATGTGCCACGGCAAGCAGTTCTGTGCCATAGGGCCCTTCCCTGGGCAAATAATTTGCAGTGGTGGCCTTAGTGGACATTGTAGTTCTTAATCTTGTAATGGCCAAATACAACCCTCCTGTGCCAGGCTGTGAACCAACTCCCTTATTTACAACTGCCAAGTCCTCGAGTTCCATACACCCGACTTACATACAACTCACACTTGCATACAGAGGCTATTACAGTAATGTACTGTGGTTTGCTTGGCCTTTATTAGCATTTAGCTTTAATAAACCACCTGCCCCCAATCCCCTCTGGGGTGTGTGTTGTCTACTGCAGAGCACAGAAAGGTAAAAATAAATATTCACAGAAAAGTAAAATACTATGTTAAGACAAACGGCGGTCTAAGTTGCGGTTAATAAGTAAATATATATGTTTCAACTTAAAGGGGAACTATCACAAAAATGGAAATTTAACAGAAACTTCCTCATACAAAAGTAAGAAACTTTCTAAATACAATTAAAAATTCAGCATTGTTTCTGAAATCAAGTTTATATTCACTATTCCTCTCTCGGCATCTGTTTCTCTTCTTTCTGTCTTCATGCAGCAGTTGGGTGTCCGATGTATGATCCAATATATCTTATAGGGAGAGGCTTCCTTTCCTAGCAGATTGCACACTAACAAAATAACTGCCTTTTGCACAAATTCTGCAAGTAGAGAGAGACACAATTTTTGGTTATTTTAATAGGGAGTTCTAATACATATAGTAGCCAAAATGAGCCCCCCTATGAGATATATTGGATCATTCATCTGACACCCAACTTCTGAATGAAGAGAAACAGATGCTGAGAGAGGAATAGGGAAGATAAAATTGATTCTATTGTTGGCAATCAAACTGTCATTGTAGTTACTGTGTCCCTTCTGTGTCCCTAGAGCTAAAGCAGCCCTGTTACCCTTGGGGGGGGGGGGGGTAAGTTTGTATTCCATTGCACTCCATTGTGTAACTTATTCTTGCTTACTGCACACTGGCTCTCTGCATAGGTACCACTGATTTCAGTGTAGATTGCTACATACACTCTGCTGTGCCAACATCACTTGTTTCACCACATTGTGCTGAACTTTGCTCCCGCTACTCAGTCTGGGCCTCTGCCGTGTCTGATTTAGTCTAAAGCCACTACATCTCAAATTCAGGATCAGGCAATGGGGGAAGCATTGTATAAACAGAATAATATAATGTCAATGAGAGGCGTTGGACCTCTGTATCCCAAAGGGTGATCTAGTGCAATTCTTTATGGACAGTGTTTGGTATCTGTGAATAATGCGTCTGGTAGTGGGATTTAATCTGGTATTTTCTGTTACAGGGGACAAGAGAGTGCTGGCATTGTAACAAGTGATGGGAGCTCGGTGCCGACTTATAGAATGCACAAGGTACAGCTATTGTGTTTGCTCCTTTCGGTATCTGTGTGGTTAGTTTTCCATTTCTGTTCTAAGACTTCCCTAAGAAATCCTATGTATGTGGCTACAGTGCTGTGAAAGTTACATCTGATAACCTCATGTGCCCAAGGTCTTAAAAATGTCCCTCCTGCTTCAAGGGGCCAAAAACGGTTATGGCATATGTGCTTATTTATGTTCCCATTATGGGGCATCATAAGCTGTGTCACATGCCCAGCAATGTTTTCAGAATGTTGTCTGGATAAATAAAATGGCTTATGTCTGCCCCCTGCAGACAGGACCACAAAGTGCTTTGCCCCATCGATCTTGTGACAGAGTTATCATTCTTGGCATGTGAGAGGGGTCTCCGAATTGAATTTACCTTAACAGGTAAAATGTACCTAGTGCAAAGCTTGTGTTTGTTCTTAAAATCCACAGAAACCAGGCAACCATGATGCACACTGTTGCAATGATTTTCTGCCCCTGCAGCAAACTTTGCACCTATTGCATGACCCTGATAGTGTGTGTTGTGTGTCAATAGAAATAGGGGTCAAGGAATTGTTTATCTCCAACATTGGGACAATACTGTGTCCTTCCTATGTCAGGAGTAGGGGGAGCAGCACTGATAAACAAGGGTTCCAGTCGCTGTTGACTGTAGGAAATCTATTGCACTTCATGCAGAAAAGAAAAAATGTCCAGAATGGGGAATCCAGTAGCAACAGCTGGCTTGCCTCCATCTAAATCAAGTTCTCTATAAATACAGGGAATGACCTACCCCCTTATTGTAATATATAAAGATATTAGAAATCACAAAGTCATATTCCTTCATTGTAAGTTATACATTCTGTATAATATGTCATTGTATTAATCTTCTTATTCTGCATACTGTTTATCATATTGATTTTTATGGTTTATTGTGACAACCAAATAAATAAATAAATAAAATAAAAAAATCACAAAGTAGTTCTGTGAGCATATGACATGACTTAGTGAGTCAAGTGAAATAAATGGTGTCACTAAGCACCAATTATAATTAATGGCATCGCTTATTACTATTTATAAAGATTGAGTTCATAGGAGGTTCATGAATATATAGAGTCCGTGGCCTGGAGCAAAGGTGCAAGTGTGAAATAACTGGACTGATCTCACATAATGCAGTTTTGTCATGGACTGGTTGTTGAGCAAACGTGACATTATAAATGGGGTGATACAAAGACTAAGCACTATATTAGGCTCTCTAAACTGCACCAGCTCGGCCAAAATATTTACACTAAAACAAATACTTAGTGGTTTCTTAAAGACATGGGAATACAGTCAAGGGCTCTTCCAATAAACTGCAGTTTTTTTTTTGTTCAACTCCAAGCCATTGCCAGGGGCACCAAATAGTCTTGATTGTGTAGTTTTGAGGAATTGTGTAGCAACCAATGAAATTGTACTGTCTAATAATCTCCCTTTCTGGTGCCCATCCTTATAAAAGGCCTTTATGGAGAGGAAATGTAAACCCTTGTAAACAAAGTAAAATAAAATTGCTCAGTTCATCACATAATTCATTTTGTGAGAAAAGAAACAGCTTGCAATGTTGCTCTGCTTAGATCTGACCAGATAAACATCAATGACTCTATTCTGCTCACTGAGTCTCCAACTTAATTTCTAAGCAGAGCAACAATGCTTTTCTCACAAAATCAATTTTCAGCCGATTGGAGCTAATAGAGCAATATGAACAGCAGAAGGCAGTGTTGTTTGTAAATGTCAAAAGTGCTCAGAAGATTTTACATTTGTTTTGTGGCTTTTATTTCCTTTAATGATACATGGCTGCTGCCTTTCAGTTCTTGATCTAAGCTGTGAATTGTGCAAACTGGTGTTGTGCAAGAGCATCATTTCTTAATTTTGATTTTAGGGCATGGGCCTGGTGAACCATGTGTTCAGCGAAGACAGTCTGAAGAAACTGCACGTGAGTAATCTTGGCATTGGCCACACCAGATACTCCACCAGTGGGAATTCTGCCTTAGAAAACTGCCAGCCCTTTGTGGTCGAGACGTTACATGGAAAGATTGCTGTGGCGCATAATGGGGAGCTTGTCAATGCTGCTCAGCTCAAGCGAAAGGTAAATACAACGATTTACTGCAACCTTTAAAAATGATAAGGGTTATATTTTGTATAGCGTTTTCAACATGTTCCACAGCTCTTTTATATAGATTCTACATCATACACATCAGTCACTGTTCCAATGAAGTTTACAATCCAAGATCCAAACTCCAGAAACATCCGTGCTGTATGTTTCTGGAGTTTGAAAGGAAACTGAAATACCCAGAGGGAACCATATGCAGGAACAGAGAGCATTGCATTTATGTAATAAATTACTAGTCACAGCAAATCAGTACATTTAATGGTCACCTGTTAAAAAAGCAACCTTCTTACTGGATGCTATGTGTTATTGCACCTGGGCAAACGCCTGACCTTTTATTATATATAGAATTCTTTGCAAATAATGCCCTGATCAGGACCCCAGTGCAGCGAGGCAGCAACACTAGTAGTGATGTGCGGGTCGAGTTTTTTCCAACCCGCACCCACCCAATATCCAACCTCCCGCCCGACTTCCGGGTTCTTTCTATAGACCCGCGCCGATCCGCCCCACCGATGACATCACAAAAGGGGTGGGGGAGCAGGCGTGTGGCTATAAATCCGGAAGTCAGAAGCCAGCAGTGAGCCCCCTGCCAATTAATACTCAAAATGAAAAACATACCCTGTGTGTCAGTGAAGGCTAATATTTATTGTGAGATCTTCATCGGACTTCATGGGGTTGGCTAATGAGATTTCTAGTTATTATATTACAACCTTTTTAAAGGAGTAGTTTAACTTTTAGTTAACTTTGGTATGTTATGGAATAGCCTGTATGAGAAGCTACTTTCCCCTATTCATCTTCCAGTCTTGCATTCAAACCCCTGCCTGGTTGATAGGGTACACTGAGCCCAGAACACACACACACCATTTGAATTGTAAACTGTACCAGAATATCACTTCCTACATCGTAATGGTAGTTATAAAGGCAAACTGATCCTTTAATTGCAGGTTTAGGCAGTATACATTTTTCACAGCACAAGTGCTTGTCGGGCAACTCTAGCTATAGCCTGTGGCTGTTAAACATCAAGTTTTTGAGTGACTTAAACACAACATTTAAAGGACCTGAAACGGCCATATGTGACATTGGCCAGGGTTGTATAGGGGTTTGACAACACAGGTAAGTGGCTCATTTCAGTTATTGGATTCAGCCAACAAATTAGTGCTTTAAGATATCAAAACAAAAGGGTCTGGATTCAGGTCCACTGAGCACCAAAGGCGGTACAAAATACAATTTAAGATGATGCAATTACTTTTATTTCTATGGATTTTGCCAAATTAAAAAAAAATCTCTGGGTTTGAGATATCCCTATTGTGTTGTGTGTGTTTTTTTTTTTTTTTTTTTTTTTTAAGGCCTCTCCTTCGATATCTTCATCTGTTATTCATACAATTGTCTGGTTGTTAGGGTTTGTGCCTTTAGAAGCAAGGTAAAATGCTGCACTGGAATAACTCCCACTGCCATTTTTAGGTTAAATTTCACTTTTAAGGATTTTTTATTTTCCTCTCTGAAAAGGTTCCAAGGTTCAGTTTGATCTACAGACCTTGAAACTCCAGCAAACAAGAGTGTTCTAGGCTATAACCTTCATGTAGTTAATCACAGTGTGATGTTTGATAAAAGCCAGTGAGAATATAAATATTTTGTAATTAAATAAATTGTGCTTTGGATTAATCGGCGGTGACCGCACATTCTGCACAAAATCACAGGCTTTGGTGCTCATCACAGCCAAGTCTGAATCAGCCGAGTGATTCTTTCCCAGCAGAAATGTTGTTTGAAGGGGAGAAAAAAAAGAAACCTTTGTCATTTTGTATTGTATCAACTCTGCTTGTTGTCTATGGAGACTTTATGGACTCTAAGGGTATGTTGCAACTATTTACCAAACAACAATAAAAGCATTCCTATACTTTATACTATATACATTTATAACCGCCGTTTCTTACTTTGTCTGAAGTTTCTGTGATGTATGTTCTGTGATTGTAATTATATTCTAATTTAGCTTTTACATCTCTGCTACAAGCTTGGAACCCTTTTTCCTCTGAAATAGCAACTGCAGAGGGGGATTCTTTTATGTTGGGGTGCAAAATTCTCTGTATAAACCGTTCATATATTTTCTTTCCTGCCCAGTTGCTTGTGGGCTTTTTAAAGGGGTGGCTCCCCTTTCAGTTAACTTTTAGTATGTTAGAGTGTGGCTAGTTCTAAGCAACATTTCAATGGCCTTCGCTTTTTTTCTTTTTTATATCGTTTTTAAATTTATTTGCTGCCTTCTAACTCATTTCAGCTTTCACATGGGGGGGGGGTCACTGACCCCACCTAAAATACAAATGCTCTTTAATGTATTGTTATTGCTACTTTCTATTACTCCTCTTTCTATTCAGGCCCTCTCCTATTCTAGGCTCTTCAATTCATTTACATTCAAATCGAGACATTTCTAGGGTCCACATAGCCCTAGAAACCAGATTGCTGAAATTGGGAGAGCTGCTGAACAAAAAAACAGAAAAACCATAAAAAATGAAGACCAAAAGTACATAGTAATCCAAAATTATTGGTCAACTGCTGCAATCTATGAAGGCCTGTCAAGAAAGGGCCAAAAAATGCTGGAATATAGCCCCCAATTCTAAAGGGCACTTAAGTCAAAATCCAAAAATATATTTCAAATCATTCTCTCAAAGTTAAAAAATCACTCTTTATTCAGCATAAATATTAAAAAGTAGGCATACAGACCAATTGATGAATCACGTAAGGCGGGAGCATCAATTGGTCTATATGCCTACTTTTTAATATTTATGCCGAATAAAGAGTGATTTTTTAACTTTGAGAGAATGATTTGGAATATATTTTTTGTATTTTGACAAAAGTACATAGTCTCAAAGTATCACTCCCTACATCATACTAAAAGTTAATTTATGGGTGAACAACCCCTTTAATTCAAGCAAATGTAGCAGATTCGAGACCTAGGCAGAACATGTGTGAAATCGGACTGTAGGTGGTGGTACATATGCAGATGCATAAGAGCTGAGAACTACAGTTCAGTTGTAACATTGTAATAAAGGAGTGAACCTTTATCAATAATAATACTTGTATTAATTAAAATAAATATATTAATACAAATATATAGGATCAATGATTAAAACTTTTGATATACTTGTGAGCAATAACTTACATGCGCGCGCGTAAAGGTAGAATTTAAAAACGTTTACTTAACCTCATATGATGGTAATTACAAGAATAGCAAGTTGTGCATCAAATCGGGGAGCCCAACATCCTGGTTCATCACCCTCAGGTTCCCGATAATCAAACGATGATCCAAATCCTGGCACCCACTCATGGGTCCGAGGCGAAGCTCCCATTCAAAAGTAAAAGGTGTTATTTATACTAAGCAGCTACAGAGATGTTTAACCCCAAATGCTGACCTAAGCAACATTGTTGGCTTATTGTCCTAAAACAGTGATCCCCAACCAGTAGCTCGTGAGCAACATGTTGCTCACCAACCCCTTGATGTTGCTCTCAGTGGCCCCAAAGCAGGTGCTTATTTTTGAATTCCAGGCTTGGAGGCAAGTTTTGGTTGCATAAAAACCAGTTGTTCTGCCAATCAGAGCCTCCTGTAGGCTGCCAGTCCACATAGGGGCTATCAATACCCAATCACAACCCTTATTTGGCACCACCCAGGAACTTGTTTCATGCTTATGTTGCTCCCCAACTCTTTTTACATCTGAATGTTGCTCACAGGTGAAAAAGGTTGGGGATCCCTGTCCTAAAAGATCAGCAAGACTCAGTTTGTTACTTAATCTGAGTCTTGTCTGTCTGCTGTCTATTTATTCTTAAAGGAAAACTATACCCCCAAAATGAATACTTAAGCAACAGATAGTTTATATCAAATTGAATGACATATTAAAGAATCTTACCAAACTAGAATATATATTTACATAAATATTGCCCTTTTACATCTCTTGCCTTGAGCCACCATTTCGTGACTCTATCTGTGCTGCCTCAGAGATCACCTGACCAGAAATACTACAACACTAACTGTAACAGGAAGAAGTGAGGAAGCAAAAGGCAGAACTCTGTCTGTTAATTGGCTCATGTGACCTTACATGTGGTTTGTATGTGTGCACAGTGAATCTTACGATCTCAGGGGGCGGCCCTTATTTTTTAAAATGGCAATTTTCTATTTATGATTACCCAATGGCACATACTACTAAAAAAGTATATTATTATGATAATGGTTCATTTAGATGAAGCAGGGTTTTACACATGAGCTGTTTTACTCAGTATCTTTTAATAGAGACCTACATTGTTTGGGGGGTATAGTTTTCCTTTAAAGATATATGCTGGGTAACCATACCTTTGTTTACTATGGCATGTTTACCCAGCAATATATGAGGAAAAAAAGAACACCATACTTCTTATCTTTACAATAGCTCTCTTAAATGTGCTGAATTTACTTCACTGACTAAAGCTAAACAAGTCTCGGATCAGAAATATATGTTGTAAATCATTAAATTAGAAAATACCCACTACACTATAAACATTTACTATAAACATATATACTTTATAACTGTCTTACTTAATGGGAAATTTTTTGTAATAATCCGGGTACCCTTTCCTATTCTCTAGTCTCCATCTGCTGTGTCTGTCGGGTGTTGGTTATTTGATTGAATACATTATCTAGGCAAGGGGATTGCACACCAGTCTGACCAAACATTCAATTAGAATCTGACTCCAATTCCCTACATGTAGAGCGACATATTGCTGAGATATGGATAGTGAACATTAACAATCATTTCAGATTCGGTACAGAACTGATATTTACAATGTTCCTAGTCCTAATGATATAAAGTTAATTTTTTACTCTAGTTCACCTTTAAGGGTTCCATAAGGAGGAGAATGGTGGCCTGGCATAAGGAATTGAACATGAACATTAGACGGTAAATATCTAGACCACTAGAATGTATGGCTACTTTCATCCGATGATTTTCCACATTTTTTTAACACAGACCCCTATTCTGCAGGTTGGTGTGCAACACAGTATTTCACTGAGGTAGTCAGGTCTGTAATAAAGGCAAAGTAGCGTAAGAGTTTGGTACATTGTTTCAGTGCCAGCATACGTCCCTGAGACTGACGGGACATATGCAAGATTATGAGTCATGTAGAGGGGAGGACTTGATTACTGGCGTAGATTAAACCTTTCTGTAGTGTCTGTACTGTTATGACATGTAAGAATATATTAAAAATAATTGGTCACTTCCTGTAATAAGTTTGGGGCTGCACTGAGAGTTCTACCTAACATTTCTATAATGCTGTTTTTAGTAGGGTTCACTTAACCATCCCTTAGTCTCAGGACATGAATATTTTATAAAGTTCTTTTGAATACAGTAGAGATAATGCTGTACATTGAGATAGAGGCAAGAAACCACATCTCTGTATAGTAAAATGGAAACTGCCAGTCACTGCTGCTACAGGGCAGTTTCCCACCTTGAGCAAGTGGAAACCACCAATCCCAGCAGTGACAGGCAGTTTCCTTTATACTCTTCAGAGAGAGGGATTTATACACAAGCAGTAATGTATTGCAGGAGAAGATGCAACGTCTGTCCTTGGCTTGGATCTGAATGGGAAAAGTGCAGTGTTTCTGAGGTACCGTATTCACGCGAGCATTTGTATTTTCGCTGTAATCATTTTTGGAAACATTTGAGTTAGGTCTAAGAAAAATCCGTATTGTGATTACAGAGCCTCCTTGATATGTTTCTGTCTAATACATTCCTTTTTAAAGAGAACTCTTCGAGATATTGCCATTGGTGCTGTGATTTTATTATTATTATTATTATTATTATTATTATCTGCCGTTGCCTGAGAAATGTCATAGATCAGTGGTTTGGGGGTGACCCTTCTTTTCATCGTGCTGCCCCAAACCCAACTCGGACCTGACCTATATATATTTAAACAGTGGATATATCTGTATCTGCTATTGACAGAGAATGATAAGCAGGCACTGTTTTCAATAGCGGTTACATAGAACTCTTGGGGAAAGTTGCTTAGAATTTAAATTTGTTTAAAGGAGCCCCATAGTGTGATCTGCTGTATCCCTGTTTCTTGTGCTTCCACTTCTATAATGGAAATATTAAGAGATTGATATAAAAGGATGTTCCTATTACAAGTATATGAGATCCGTTATCCAGAAGCCAGTTAATCAGAAAACTTTGAATTACAGGAAGGCTGACTCCATTTTATTCTAATCAAATTTTTTTTAATGATTTACTTTTTTTCTTTGCAGTCCTAAAACAGTAGATTGTACTTTATCCCAACTAAGATATAATTAATCCTTATTGAAAGCAAAACCAGCCAATTGGATTTATTTAATGTTTACATGATTTTCTAATAGACTTAAGGTCTGAAGATCCAAATTATGGAAAGTTTCCTTATCCGGAAAACCGTTCCCATACCTGTTTAGGACTTCTTCTCTTCTTACTATTGTCTCCACTTTTACAGTTCTTCCCACCAGCAAGTGTAAAGCTGGCCATAGACGCAATGATTTTCGGCCATGGCAATTGGCCATTTAGTTAAATGGACAGGTTAAAAATTTTGATATCGTCTACTGGTAATATCTCTGCTTGTATTGCCTATCTGACAATATCAGTGGGTGATTGTCACTACTATTTGTCAGACATATCTTTTGTACACGAAACTTCGCGCGACTTCGAAAACGAATTACCGCATGTGCTTGGCACCGGCGATTTTTCATTTTAGCCTGCGCAAAAGTGAGGGAAGGCGTTCGGGGAGATTGGTCACCGCGAAGACGAGGCGATTAGTCGCCAGACAACTAAATCTCCCTGAAAAGCCCAGTGTGAACTTACCCTAAATGCAAAATTATAACAGTCTGCACCTGAATTACTTGGCTGCCAGACTCAAACACAAGCGACACCAACATTCAACTTTAAACTTAGATTTTTAAAAATAATGGAAAGTAATTGAAAGTCTATTTCTGGGGAACAATCTGAAAACTGAAAAGTGTATGGAAGGTGAACATCCCCTTTAATGGCCCCGAGCATTGTGTGATTTGTTATCTTTACTACTTTATATAGTATATCTGAATGGTTAGTGGTAGGTCGGGAGATTGCAATGTCTGATCATTTCTCAGACATAAGGATTTATCTGCACGTCTATGGGCAGCTATAGTGACTGGGATGAGGCATCTATTTTTTTTCTTAAAAATCCCTACACCACCTCCTCAAGGGGGCAGGAGCGAGTGTGCTAAGGGTTTGCTGGAGGTGTGGCTAAGAAATGAATAGGCAAACATAGGGGGACCATCACTATAACCGTCAATATGTGCATAGCCTTTAGGGCAAAGACAGGCGCTGCTATTTCGGGAGATTAGTCGCCCAGCAACAAATCTCTTCTTCTTCGGGCGACTAGTCTCCCCGAACTGCCTTCCTGGCAGCTACACTGAAAATCACCTATGGGATGGCACTCGGCAGGCTTCGTTTTCTAAAGTTGCCTCACGGGGGAAACTATGGGCGACTTTGGAAAGCCGAAGCAATCAGAGTGCCATCCCGCCGGCGATTTAGATTCTGGTTGGCAGGAAGGCTTTTCGGGGAGATTAATTGCCAGCAGAAGAAACGATTTGTCGCTGGGTGACTAATCTCCCTAAATAGCAGCGTGTTTCTCTGCCCCTAGAGCACGTAAAATTGTGAAGCAAGTCCATTCCTTTGTTCTGGCCAGTGTGTGGTGGGTGGGCTCAGTAATGTACAGTATACGCAAAGCACATAAGCTTTCAGACACATGGTAGGATACCTGTTGCTGTAGCAGCACTTCTGTTTTAAGATCTCTAAACATAATCATGTGCTTCTCTTACAGGTCATGCGGCATGGTGTGGGCCTCTCCACCAGTTCAGACAGTGAGCTGATCACACAGCTTCTGGCCTTCACTCCTCCAATGGAAGAAGATCACACTGCCAACTGGATAGCACGGTACTGCTTGCATTTTTATTCTCTACAAACCAAGATCATACCCAGTAGTGTTGTAAGGACATAAACAAAACTCTATAACACAGTTGTTTGTATATAAGCATCTTTACTCATGCATTATTCTAGTATTATCCTTTTTCTATGTAAAACATATCTAAACCTTAAAAATAAATGTAAATTTACTCTTTGTGCTTTTCTAAGTGCTTCTTTCTTTTTCGTGCTTTTTCTTTCTTTTTTCTTTCCTTCCTTCCGAGCTGTATAACTTGGCACTGCCCATAATTTGATTTAGTGCTTGGACCTATTGCTCTGAGAGGTTACACTTAGAGGCCCGATTCTATTCACCATCTACTTTAATAGCAACCACCTGGTTGCTATGATAAATTGGACTCTAGCAACCAGATAGCTATTGTAATTCCAAACACTGGCACTAAATAATTAAAAAAAAAAAAAAAAAAAAAAATTAAAACCAAATGCAGATTTTAGTGGTAAACCATCTCTTTACTGACTGTAACAAGTAATAACAATTTGTAAATATTTCAAGTCATCATAATACTTAAAACGACGGACCTTCTGGTTTCAGCATAAGAAACTTAATGAACGAGACCCCAACATCTTACTCCCTGCTTGTCATGCATAACGACGTCGTATACGCCATACGGGATCCTTATGGGAACCGGCCTCTCTGCATCGGGCGTCTCATCCCTGTCAATAATGAAGGCAGAGGTAAGTGTGCCATGGGGCAGATTTATCAAAGGTCCTCTGCTTGATATCAACTACAAATTTATGCTTTTTTTTTTTTTTTTTTTTTTTTTTTAACAAAAGCATTTTGTTCATATTTTACTTCCATTTCTGTATCTCTGTCTTGTGCTTCCGAGGCAGAGCTATTTTATCTATAGAGTGCACAAATTTTCTAGGGGTAAGAAGGCATTAGAGGCAGACAGGGAAGTGGTATTATATTTGTGGTTATTTAAGATGCTTTTCATTATTGGGCAAAGTATTCCAAAATTCCACCCAGTGACATTCCCTTATAGACTTGGATGGAACCCGTGACATTGGGCAGCAAACTAAGCAAAAACAAAGTGGAAGAAGGGGTAGAATGTATATATAGATCATTATACTGCTCTATTCCTACCCACTGCTTTCTTTTTCCCTCTATACTTGCCATTCCCTTGAATAATGTTCTATCACAGCATCTTGTTTTCATTGAAACAATCCATGTTGTCTATTTTTGTTATTTTAGTTTCTCCCCCACCCAATTCCCATAATATAATCTAATCACATAAACATGACCAGCAGTTCTGTTTTCTCCAGCAATGACAAGGTTCCATTTAGGGCTGGGTGCCAGTTACTAACCTCCGTTCTGGGGCTTTGTTTGTTTAATAATGGAGTGTTATGGCTGGGCATAGCCTTTTGGCATGGCCAACCCCACTGTGTCTGGGTGATTTCATTTTGTTTTTCCAAACTTGTATCCCATTAAAGGACCAGTAAGATTTAAAAAATAAAGGGCTGATAATGAGTGGCTTTGAAAAATGATTTTGTTCAGCTAACCTCTGATGTGAAGCTATTAAAGCTGGATTAAAATAGCAGAGACAACCTAAAGAGACCGGGCCCTATTGTAGGGCTGCTGCTTGTGGAGATATTTTCAGAGATGATCCTGTGAAATGTCACCAAGGATGCTGCACTCAAGCTTGCCCGTGGGGCTTGCAACTTCCCAATTAAGTGCAGAGACACGCTCAGCTTCGGGGAGATTTAGTCGTCCGGCGATAAATCGCCTCTTCTTCGGATCGACTAATCTCCCCGAACTGCCTTCCGCCAGCTAGAATCGAAATCACCGGAGGGATGGCACTCAGAGCACTTTGTTTTCCAAAGTCAACCAAGTTTCCTCATGAGGCAACTTCGGAAAATGAAGTGCACCAGTTGCCATCCCACCGGCGATTCTAGCTGGCAGGAGGCAGTTTATGGAGATTAGTCGCCCGAAGAAAAGGAGATTTGTCATTGGACTACTCTCCCTGAATCTGAGCATGTGTGTCTGCCCTAAGGCTGATGTACCTCTGGGCTGGTAAGTGATTCATGGATAAAATGGGAAGCTTCTGCATAGGTTCTCTCTAGCATCTACCTGATCTGAGAGCCCGGGTGAGACTTTTGGGGTAAAATTCTGTACTTACTACTGGCCATTAATTGATTTGCATGGTGGCTCATTTCCTTTTGTCTGGATAAACTGTGGGACCTTTACAATGTAGATGAGCTTATCTCATTATGCTCACAAGGGGGGCTATTACTACCCGAGTTTTACTAGAATTATCCTTCCATTATAAAGCGCTGACATTTGGTTTAACATGCATTGAGAGTCCTTGTTTGTCTTTTGTTTTAGGAAAGCGCTTGGCAGAGACTGAGGGCTGGGTGGTGTCCTCCGAATCCTGCAGCTTTTTATCTATTGGTGCTGAGTAAGTGATTTATTTAGATCTCTGACCAAGACAAGTACTGGCCAAAATAGAATATCACTGTGCCTTCTGTTGCTTACAACCATATAAATAATTTCAGTGTGGATTTCCACAATACCCATACTATGTAGATAGGGGTAAGCACCCAATTTGCTTGCAATATCTGTTTTATTGTGTCTGAGGAATTAGCGTTGTGCTCCTGTTGCAGGATGAATTACTTGTGTAATCTGCAGTGCTAGTCCATTTTTGCACTTGATTTGTGTCTATATGGAGAATAGAATTGTCCCTTCCAATGTACAGGAAAAACATCAGGCCTCTGATCTGTGTGCAAACTTATCATCAATACATATGCAGAGATGGAGCAGTCGTAACTCACAGCTATTTTAAAAAGCTGGGAGTGAGCTGAGGTTGCCAACTGATTGTTTCAATAAAAGCAGCACATCTTCTTTTAGCCCCTAATGGAGTTCCCTTGCATTTGGAATCTGTTCTGTTATATGGACAGTTTCCATTAGCCTACATATGCAAAAATGGATGACCAGGTCGTTGGCCTCAATATAGAATTAACCGGATTGGTGCATGCAGTGGCCATGTTACGGTTGTTTTGCAAAAAATCAAATGGCTGGATCTGATAGTGTGCAGCTAACTTTTAAGCACCTTCAGTGGTTAAACCTAATTCTAAGCAGCCCCGTGAAGTCTTTGGGGCCACTCGGCATCAACATCTCGATTAGAAAATAATAATAATAATAATAATAATAATACATAGAAGAGCAAATAGATTTGGCTTAGATCATCCCAATCTGTCCGCAGGAAAGCAAAAGTGAAGTAATAGAATTGTGTAGAGAGGGAAACGTAGAGCAGTGGAATAGGTAATAAGGGTATGAGATCAGTTATCCAGAAACCTGTTAGCCTTTCCGCAATTCTGAATTTTCTGGATGTCTAGTAGACTACATTTTATCCAAATTTAAATGATTTCCTTTTTCTCTGTAACAATAAAACAGTAGCTTGTACTTGATCCCAACTAAAATATAATTAATCCTTATTGGAAGCAGAACTAGTCTATTAGGTTTATTTAATGTTTATATGATTATCCAAATTACAGAAAGATTCATTATCCGGAAAACCCCAGGTCCCAAGCATTCTGGATAACAGGTCCCATACCTGTACTAAACATTTTAAATCCTTGAGGCTTGTTTCCATCCAGACATATGCCAGAGCTGTGTTCATAATGGCATGTATATACTGTATTTTTGCAGGTATTATCGGGAAGTCCTACCAGGAGAAATAGTAAAGATTTCACGGGACGGAGTTCAGACGCTGGATATTGTGCCGAGAACGAATGGAGACCCATCTGCCTTTTGCATCTTTGAATATGTTTATTTTGCCCGACCTGATTCAATATTTGAAGGTCAGTCAGAATCTTCACATTATCTCTGCATGAGGCATTGGGATTAATGATGTTCCTTTTTTTTTTTTTTCCTGAGCTGTTTTATACCCATGCTTAGTTTCTCTATGATACTGCAATTTAATCCTATGCATGCCAGATTGTTGTTGATCATGCTGCACCATGGGGCTCATTTATAAACATTGGGCAAATTTACCCCTGAGCAGCAACCCATGGTAACCAATCAAATGTTTGCAAAAAAAATCCCTTATTGGTTGTGTTACTGCCCATGGGCAAATTTTCCCAGTGTTTATAAATGAGCCCAAATATTTAATATGTCACTTGATCTGGCCACATGGGCAGATTCGGGGAGATTAGTCGCCAGGCGACAAATCTCCTCCTTCTTCATTGCGACTAATCTCCCCGATCTGCCTTCCGCCGGCTAAAATCAAAATCGCCGGGGCCATGCACTCAGAGCACTTCGTTTTCCAAAGTCGCCCGAAGTTTCCTCGTGAAGCAATTACCGGCGACTTCGGAAAACTAAGCCCTCAGAGTGCTTGCCCCCAGGCGATTTTCATTTTAGGTGGAAGGCGGATCTTGGAGATTAGTCGTCGTGAAGAGGAGATTTGTCACCTGGCGTCTAATCTGCTCGTGTGGCCAGACCCTAAATGTGTAAACTTCAAGACAGATGAAAGAGCGCACTATGGTTCTGTTGTGCTGAGGCTGTAGATTTAGTGGTGGGTGGCATTAAAAATGGTAAAACAGGTTTGGTTAACCATCAGCGGGTGGTAGTTCTTGTTTTAGACACCAATCAGTGAGCCTGTCCCCTTATTGATTCCACAGGGCAGATGGTTTACTCGGTGAGACGGAGATGTGGGCAGCAGCTGGCAATAGAAGCTCCAGTAGAAGCTGATCTGGTCAGCACTGTGCCAGAATCTGCAACCCCCGCAGCGTTGGGCTACGCAGAGAAGGTATCTCACTCTGTTGGTACATGTCGTTTTGGGAAGGCTCTTCATGCCTATGATCTTGCGCCTTTAAAACTTTCCATGCAATGGATAAATGGTCTTTATTGGTTCTCTTTGCAGTGTGGTCTTCAGTATGTGGAAGTATTGTGTAAAAATCGCTACGTAGGGCGAACGTTTATTCAGCCCAACATGAGGTTACGGCAGCTGGGAGTGGCCAAGAAATTCGGAGTCCTTTCGGATAACTTTGTTGGTAAACGAGTTGTTCTGATTGATGATTCTATTGTAAGAGGCAATACTATCTCCCCTATCATAAAGCTGCTCAGGGACTCCGGAGCCAAAGAGGTGAGTCGTCCTTTCATTTTACATTTGTTGTAAAAATGAAAGAAATATTGTTTCATGTTCACCAGCCCCCACCAGGTGCCATCTCCTTATGTTCCAGCCAAAATCCTCCAAGGGGCACAAACATTTGTTCAACTCATGGATAACAGATATTCTAGTTTAAAGGGATGGTTCACCTTTAAGTTATCTTTAATATGTTGTAGAACAGTCCATTCTAAACATCTTTTCAATTTGTCTTCATTATTTTTTCCTTTTATAGTTTTTTTTTTTTTTTTTTTTTTTTTTCATTATTTGCCTTCTGACTTTTATCTAAAAAAAAAACACATGCTCTGTAAGTCTACACATATACTGCATTGTAATTGCTTATTATTTTTTATTTTTAATCTTCTGTTCAGGCCCTCTCCTATTCAAATCAATGGATGGTTGCTAGGCTAATTTGGACCCTAGCAACTGGATTGCTGAAAATGCATACTGGAGAGCTGCTGATTTAAAACACAGATTAAAAACAATTGCAGATTGTCTCAATGTTAATTTTAAAGGTCAACAACCCCTTAAAAAATGAAAACCAATTGCATATAGTCTCAGAATCTCACTCTCTACATCAGTGATCCCTAACCAGTAGCTCATGAGCAACATGTTGCTCTCCAACCCAGTAGCCTGCAAGCAGGTGCCTAGTTTGGAATGCCTGGCTTGGAGGCAATTTTGGTTGCATAAAAACAGGTGTACTGCTATATAGAGCCTCCTGTAGTCTGCCATTCTATATAGCCAATCATAGCCTCTATTTGGCACCCCAGGAACTTTTTGCATGCCTGTGTTGCTCCCCAACTTTTTTTTTTTTTTTATGTGGCTCACGGGTACATCATACTGAAAGTTAATTTAAAGGTCAACAACCCCTTTAATTGCTTATAGTTTAAGGCCATAGGTGAGGAAAATAATTTAAAATTTAGTTTTTTTTCAGGTCCACATAAGAGTAGCATCACCACCTATAAAATACCCTTGTTATATGGGAATCAACATTCCTACGAAAGAGGAGCTGATCGCAAACAAACCCGAGTTCAACGACTTGGCTGGTTATATTGGTAAGCAAATGTTCAGTTATCAATATATGGGGCTATGGCTTCAGTATTCTGATTCCTGTGCTGTTTTACACATATTCACATTTGTCTAAACGATCTTATTATATTACTCAAGGTGCAGACAGTGTTGTTTACCTCTCCGTGGAGGGACTGACGTCGGCAGTGCGAGAGGGTATCAAGGCCTTCAAGGACGAGCAGAATGGAATAAACGGCAAAACAAGGTCATCGTCTCACGGTCACTGCACGGCCTGTTTGACTGGAGAATATCCAGTGAAGTTGGAGTGGTGAGGCTGATTCTTTTAGCCTCGATAGGTCACAGATTCACTGTTGGATCTTTGATGGACAGCTGCTACCCAAACTGCAACTCAAGCTCGTACAAACGTCTTTCATGTTTCCTTATGCCCCTCTGGACGGCAGCTTTTTCTGACTTGGATGGTTAAGGCCGACTTGTTTACAAATGAGACGTGTATATTATGTACTAGCTTTTTTTTTTGTTTTTCTCTATCGCTCTTTATTTTGTGCCAGAGCAACTTTTTGTGTAAATGGTCAATTGTATTTCTTAACTACGTGTAAGTGGCAGATAAGTAAAGGGCATTTTTTTTTTTATTTTAAACAAATGGTTGGTACAAGAAATAGTACAGGGTGGTCTGATAACCACAAAAATGAACTTTATCAAGATTGACTTGCACTATATTAAAGGCAAAGCAAGCCATCTTTCCAGATCAAGGTTTAGATTCTCTTTAGCTGCCTAATGTAGAAGGTAACACATTCTGCATCACAGTACAATAAATGGGTATGGATCACATACAAACACCACGGGTATAAGAAAAAGTGTTACATTTATTCTAGTTAATCAAAAAGAGGGAAACATTTGTTACTTTAAGCAGCAGGTCTGATTGCCGAGTCACTGAGTCAGATTAACATTCCCTGTTTAAAGGAACAGTTCAGTATAAAAATAAAAACTGTAAATAGCTAGGCTGTGCAAAATAAAAATGTTTCTAACATAGTTAGTTAGCCAAAAATGTAATGTATAAAGGCTGGAGTGACTGGATGTCTAACATAATAGCCAGAACACTACTTACTGCTTGTCAGCTCTCTAACGCTGAGTTGGTCAGTGACTTGAAGGGGGGGGGTGCATGAGACATAACTGTTCAGTTAGTGCAATTGATCCTCAGCATTCAGCTCAGATTCAAACACAACAGATATGATCCATGTGACCCCCTTCAAGTCAAATATTACCCAAAGCCACCCATAAAAGTAGTGTGGGGGGACTGATCACTCAGTACAAGTTGAACTGGAATCTTACAATGCACACACACATCGACAAGACTAAAAGGGGTAGTTGCTTTTGTTATAGAAAGCAGATGCTAAGTTTTAATTGGTCTTTAATGATTTGCCTTCTTCTGACTCTTTCAAATGAATGTCACTGACCCCAGCAGCCAAAAACTGATGCTCTATGAAGCTACACTTTAATTGTTACTTTTCTTTTTAGGTCCTCCATAAATATTCCTGTCCCTCATTTAAACTACCTGGTTGCTAAGGTAAAAAGGACCCTAGCAACCAAACCAGTGCTGAAATTCTAAACTGGAGAGCTGCTTAACAAAAAGCTAAATTAAAAATAAATTGTCTCAGAATATCACTCTACATAACTTAGTTTAAAGGTGAACAACCCCTTTAAAGGAGAAGGAAAGGTAAAAATAAACTTCAGCTCTAAGTGTTGCCAATGAACAGAACATATCTTTAACAGCAAACATTCCCTCATTAGTTTCTTCCCCAATATAAGGGCTGCAATCGATTTAAAAAAGTTTAAACATGTATGTAAAATCATACCCAGTTTGCAGTCCGAAAATGACTCTGAATAGGGCACACGCATGTGTTATAGTTAGCAGCAGTGCCCTGCGCATGCGCACTAGAATCTAATGTGTTCCCTGGTAGAGATGACGCGGTCATGTGATGGAGTCGTACGTCATCACTGACCTCTCTGCCCCCCCCCCCCTCATTTGTTCTGCCTCCAATCGGGATCCTGCTTCCTAGGACACTCAGTGAATCTTTGAAGCTCCTGCGCTCGCTCTGGTTTTAATTTACAGCTTGTCAGCGAGCGAGCGCAGGAGCTAAGCTGTAATTCAAAGATAAAAAACAATCCAGCGAATGGGTATGTCTGACTGAGGTCTGCAGTGATTAATTATTAAAAAAAAAATTAAAAGACGCAAACTTTTATTAACTGTAAAGCTCTGGGCCCATGCGCAGGGCGTAAGTGATGCACTATTTTGAAAATGGCGGCGCCAAACTTTACACCACGGCAAAACTTCAAGACACTGGTGCCCAAAAGTATTATAAAATGAGTTTTCAATGGGGCGTTTCAGGAGGGGGCCTGATGATGCACAAAATGGAGTAGGTTATATTTTTTGTTTCCTTCTTTAATGCACTTTTAATGGTAATAGAGGACATATCTGTGAGCAATACATGCACTGGGTGCTACCCAAGATTTTATACCTGCTATAAACCCACGTGAATCTCTCCCTCTACTGAGGGAAAGACCTAACACTGCATCCAAGGTAATTCCCTTTTTAAGCATTACAACACAAGGAACCACCAATTGCTAGGAATGCCGAGAGCGTTGGACTCTTTCACTCTAGCTCTTATTGAGCAGTATGCAGTCACAATTGTCTTGCAAGACTAAAAAAAATTCATTAATTATGCCTATTTAAGTACATTGGGACTGAAGGCTTTATCTCTGCTGCTTTTACTGCTCCATACGACCATGAGCAGGTTACAGCTTAGCCCACCTGGTGCATAATAAGCAGAGTATCCAGAACACCTTGAAATAAATTTAGCAGAATAAGAAAACTGATCCCCTTTAACAGTCAGCAGATGCAGTGTAAGGGAAGCAAGTATTGTTACGTCCCAGCACTGAAAGCCATTCCTATAGCAAATAATAAAGTGGGGTGATAGACAACACTAGGTGAAGTGGTGCCATTGGGAGTAGAGTCCTGCAGCAGGTTGGGTATCTGTGGGTTACCTGCAACTAGGGTTGCCACCTGGCCGGTAAAAATGATGGTTGATCCCAATGTTATTAATAGGGGAAAAATATAAAGGAAAGCCGGTATTTTTTTTCCACAAAAGGTGGTAACCATAGCTGCAACAAAAGCAGGAACCCTGTGGAATGAGGGGAGGATTTTCAGGTGCGAGTCTATCCACGGGTTGGCTTGAGGGTCTCATCTAAATTTCTTATCTTATGTAAGTCTATTTTACTCCTTTGAAAGTTTTACAAAACTTGTTTCTGTCCCTGCCCACTTTTGATGACGACACTTCCAGTTTGCAGCACCATCACTTCCTGTTTGATTGTGGTCAGCGGGTTGTGGATAAGATAGTTGCGGGGTTGGGTAGTGAATCAAAGTGGGTAAATATGAGAGGGTCAGGGGGACTCTAACCAGGAATTCAGTGATACTCTGGCACCTCTGGATAGTTCTAGCTTTCTGTAGGACATACTGTGCAGTTACATCAGGCAATAGCCTTTCACAAGTTGATAAGCAAGGAAACTAAAATAGAAACCAGAAATTGTGAAAGAGAACCGAGTGCTTTATTGGAATGTTAAATGAGAGATCAGATGCTGCACTCCCTCAGCTTCATGTCCGCTTGCTTGAGAGATATCCAGGTGTTCAGGGTACAGGAGCGGAGCTTGCACCACACTAGGTGGTTGTTTAAGCCAAAGATTTGAGCAGCAAACTGAGCTGCAGCTTCTGGTGAGAGAACGGTGGAACATCCAAGCCCTGAACACAAAATTGGGACATTTTAGCATAAATACAACAAAACATTTTATCTAAGGCAAACCAAGAAGGGGTACTTCAGACTATGGGGTATATTTATCAAAGAGTGAAGTTAGAGATCGCCACCGTCCTCTAAAATGAAATTCTGCCACTCTACATTTCTATGGGATTTTTTAAGAGAGTATTTCTCAATGGATGAAAGTGAAAGTTCATCCTTTGATAAATACGCCTTTCAAAATCCCATAGAAATGGATGAAGAGTGGTGGAATTTCACTGTGGCGATCTCTAACTTCACTCTGATATATATATATATACCCCAATGTGTTAATTTATTCCAAATAGGCTAAACCCCAAAATCTTTTGCGAATGATTAGGCCGAATACCGAACCCTAATTTGCATATGCAAATTAGGGGGACCATTTTTTATTTCCTTGCTTTTTGACCAAAAGTCAGGCGACTTCCCTCCCGCCTCTAATTTGCATTTGCAAATTAGGGTTCGGCTGGGCAGAAGGATTTGGCCGATTCCTGGATTCGGTGCATCCCTAATTCCAAATATGAAAGATGCATTACCACTGGGCATTCGGAGGGACGACCAGACATCCTGTGCACCCCAATCTGCAGTGAGAGGGGGGCAGTTGATCACGGGATAAGCAGTGTTTCCAGACATGACCGGTCCCAGACCGTTGCTTCTGCCAGCCACTGCTATGAAGACTGTAGGAATGCCATCACCTATAAAAGAAAAACAAATGGTGGTGGATGATCAGTTATTAAAAAGTAACAGCATCAGAGAAAGTAGATAAAACTTGTGTTATTTCTGAGAATATATCAGCTCTTGATCCAGAACGGCACCATTCATTGTTATGAAGTATACTGGTTAACATATAATTAAATTTCTCAGTACAACATAAAACGGAGTTACACTATTCCCTGCCACAAGATTTATATAAACAATTCCCACAACATCACTATTTGATGAACCATATCAGTAGTTTCCCAAAGAAATGTTAAGCATCAACAATATGAACATGAAACATTATAAAAGACACACCATCGTACTCAGACTTGATACGCAGAGTTTCATCCGGGCCTTTGTGTGCAGAAGTCACTCTCAGCTCACAGGGAATGCCATAGTTTGCACAGGATTTCTTTATCTTTTCACAGTGTGCCAGGTCAGAAATGGATCCCATCAGCACCACCACCCTACCTTGGCTGTTTGACTTCAGCAGGAGCTGGGGAGGAAAAGTAAAAAAAAAAAAAAAAAAAAAAAACTTTACTTTGCTGGATCAAACGATTACGGTTGCTGAACAAAGTCAGTAGGTTTAGTTATAATGACATTCATGTCAGAGCCAAGTACAGGTATGGGACCTGTTATCCAGAATGTTCGGGACCTGGGGTTTCTGGATAACATATCTTTCTGTAACTTGGATCTTCATACCCTAAGAGGGCTCTTACATACGGGCATTGTTTGTGCGATCCCCTTTCTTCAGCCGCAGGGGAACGCAGGAGTAGACGCACTGAATTACTGTCAATGGGGCTGTACTCACACAGATGTATATATGCGCCAAACCCGGGTAAAATGCAACATGCTGCATCCCAGCCCGATTGACAGTAATTCAGTGCATCTACTCCTGCGTTCCCCTGCAGCTGAACGTAAGAAAGCGCAACGCAGGGGAGCACAGGTAAAGACACTCGTCTGTAAGAGCCCTAATGGTGGCCATACACGGGCAGATAAAGTTGCCAATATCAGTCGTTTAGACCAATTTGACAGCTTATCTGCCTGTGTATGGGGGCTTCCGATGAGTCTTCCCGATCGATATCTGCCCACGATATTGATCGAGAAGGTTTGATTTTTACTCGACAGCCCCGTCGGAGTCCCTTATCGTATCGTAATCCGATCGTTCGACCATACAGCCGAACATTGGGAGAACCCCCGATATAGCCATGCCGTGGTATATCGGGGAAAGATCATTGCCAAACGAGCGGATCTTTGAGTCTATGGCCACCTTTAGTCTACTAGAAAATCATGTAAACATTAAATAAACCCAATAGGCTGGTTTTGCTTCCTATAAGGATTAATTATATTTTAGTTTAGATCAAGTACCAGCTACTGTTTTATTATTACTGAGAAAAAGAAAATCATTTTTAAAAATTTAGATTATTTGGATAAAATCGAGTCTGAGAGACAACCTTTCTGTAATCCGGAGCTTTCTGGATAACAGATCCCATACCTATAACACTGAATCTCTGCGTTAACATTGGCCTGTGTTGGGTGTGCACGATCTTACTCATACTCAGCTGACAGGCAGCAGCAGCTTTAGTTCCAGCTTGGTGGGCAAAGAATGTCTAATTAGAATTTGGTCACAAATCATTAGGCTGAAGGCACACAGGCTTTTTCTCTGCTGCCAGAAGCAATATTCAAACTAGTCCTGCTGCTTTCCACTTAATGTAACATTTGATTGCCTGCAAATGAACAGAACTGCCAGTTCTCAGGCCAGATACATCCAGCAAAACCTTTTCAGGTCAGCTGGTGCTGTTAGGCAGTTTGTAGAGGTTCCCAAGCTGTGATGCTAGCACCAAAATGTAATATATCGCAACCAAGTAATAGGCTAAGGGACAGATCATTTTTTAAGTATTAACGTAGAATATTGGTTATCTGCCTTTTAATGACAATGTATATTTAAAAACAGCAGTTCACTTAAAGGAGAAGGAAAGCTAACAAAGCAATTTATTGCCATTAGATTAGCCACAATAGTGCAAAGCTATAACACTTTGATTCTGCAGAATGCTTTACCATACCTGAGTAAACAGCACTTTGTTTGTTTAGGATAGCAGCTGCCATGTTAGCTTGCTGTGACATCACTTCCTGCCTGAGTCTCTCCCTGCTCATTCACAGCTCTGGGCTCAGATTACAGCAGGGAGGAGAGGAGCAAACTGAGCATGCTCATGCTCAAGCCCTGGATGTTTATGCTGAAAACAGGAGTCTGATACAGAAGCCCATGTGTACACAATAGAGGGAAAGAAATGCAGTTTCTTTTGACAGAGGACTCAGAGCAACATTACTTTGAGGGTTTACTGGTGTATTTATATAGACCTTTCTGATAAAGCTTACTTAATTTTAGCCTCTCTCTTTAACTAGTTGCTGCAATTCTATGAGAGAATCAGTTATATAATACAGTTTTAGATCCAGTTATCCAACGTCCGTGGGACCAGTACATCGCTACTAAAGCCGCGTAACAACCCCGACTATAAATCTATAGTGCCATGAAAACAGGACTTACACTCAATTACTAAAACTGTTTCAACAAATTGAAAGATATTTTACTTTCATTATGCGATTTAAAATAAATATAATGGAAGCCCCCTACAACATATGTATATAATTCACTGTAAGCAATTGAATTGCTGGTTTTTATTCTTTAATGGCAGATTTTCTAATAATGGATGAAATAAAAAAAAAGGAACGGGTACCTGTGCAACACGGTTGCTTTCAGTCACCCCTTTTAACGAATGCATTGCACAACACTCTTGGCTGAATTATAGCAGCTTCTACTTAGAAATAACTACAAATGATGCTCTTTAAAAATTGCCAATACCCCCTTAACAGTTCTAGGTAAATAAAACACCCCTTTAAAATCGGGAACAAAACCCTTACAAGGAATGTGGCTAAAAATGCCATATTTTATATACTGAACTTATTGCACCAGCCTAAAGTTTCAGCTTGTCAATAGCAGCAATGATCCAGGACTTCAAACTTGTCACAGGGAGTCACCATCTTGGACACTCACATGCTCAGTGGGCTCTGAGCAGCTGTTGAGAAGCTAAGCTTAGGGCTCGTCACTAATTATCAACCAGAAAATGAGGTTTGTCTATACTATAAATACAGGGCTGATTATTAAATTCTGATGCTAATTGCACTGGTTTCTGTGCTGCCATGTAGTAATTATCTGTATTAATTACTAATCGGCCTTATATTGTGAAATTTCTATTCTATGTGTACTGTATATTGTGAGTGGGTCCCTGAGCTCAGTAAGTGACAACAGCGCAGAGCATGTGCAGTGAATCAGCAGAAAAGAAGATGGGGAGCTACTGGGGCATCTTTGGAGACACAGATCTTTACTGCTAAAGGGCTGTGGTTGTCTTGGGCTGGTACAGAAGCCCAAAACATAATGTACAACATTTCTAGCCTACTTAGTTAAGCTTTAATTCTGTAGTAACAATATAACTGTTAATAAGCTTCTGACAAAATAGATTTTAAAATCTATATATGTAGAATTTACTAAGCAATTCTTGAGAAAATGTAAGAGTTGCCGCTAACACTATTTCCTAATTTCAACTCTGTGCAGCGGAGATCAGTGTTGGTTTGGCAGAGCAAATAGATTTGACGTATATAGAGCCTGACTAAGAGGGAACAAGATGTTCTGTGTACTGGAGCTGTGACACAGAGAGCACATGGCTCAGTTGGCAATCGCTCAAGCACAGGCCGCGTCTGATTTGATGCATAAGCAGAAAACTTGCATTCTAGATTATTGTAGTGTTACATTCAGTTAGAAAGTGCTGTTTAGCCACAGGATGCACATTATTAATCATATTAAATATTATATTTATCATATTACAGAATTATAATTCTTTATATCTTACCTCTACTCTGTCTGCCACCCACTCAAAGTTTCTCTTCACCATCTGCAGAGCTTCAGGTGTTACCTCCTTTAGGTCCCGATATGTCTGTGGGAAAGATGGTCAAACCCCGTCATTGGACGGTTATAAAACGAAAGTCTCACCAGTCTAAAAATATGTTGTGTTATTCTGGTTTAAAAAGGCTGTGTAACACTTTTACAACAGGAGTGTAATGAATGGGGCTTTTGCCAAACATATTTTTACCTATTGTGCTATTTCTTGAGCTAATCAGAGCAAATTAAGCAACTCCATGTTTGGTCCTTGCGAGGTAAGATCATTTAATTACCAATATAAAACTCCCTTTCTTTCACCCCTTTCTTACCCTTTTGTGGTTACTGTTTTGTTAGCAGGAGTCCCATTATGCACAGGAATGATCTGTGCTCTGCAAATTCTCTACATCACAAGGACCAAACATTGTGTAGCTTTTAAAGGGTACCTGTCACCCAAAGAAATTATTCCTCCACCAGAGTTTTATTATAGTTATTTATTTATTTTTTTTTAATTATTTGCCTTCTACTTCTGACTCTTTTCACCTTTCAAATGGGGGTCTGACTGACTGACCCTCACCTAAAAAAAAACAAACACAAAAGCTCTGCAAGGCTACACGTTTATTTTTATTGCTCCTATTTCTTTTTAGGCCCTCTCCTGTTCACATTCCATTCACATATTTAAATCAAGGCATGGTTGCTAGGGTAATTTGGACCTGAAATTCCAAACTGGAGAGCAGCTGAATAAAAAGCTAAGTAACCAAAAACAACAAATAAAAATTGAAAAACAATTGCTATCGGTGTCAGAATATCATTCTCTAGAACATAGTAAAAGTCAACTTAAAGGTGTACAACCCCTTTAAGGTATGAAGATCCAAATTACAGAAAGATCCACTATCTAAAAAACCCCAGGTCCAGAGCATTCTGGATAACAGGTCCTGTACAAGGAACTACTTATTGGGGGTCATTTAGCAACACTGGGCAACTTTGCCCATGGGCCGTAATGCATGGCAAACAATCAGATTGTAGCATTCATTGTTCTACTTGCAGCTGCCTTCAAAAAGCTAATTACTGATTGGTTGCTATTGGTAATTGCCTATGGGCAAATGTGCCCAGTGTTGATAACCCAGCCCCATTATTACAGACACTGATAAATTCCATGGCTGTATTAAGATGGTGGCAGACGGGGAGATTAGTTGCCCTTGACAAATTTGCACTACTGCGGGCAACTAATCTCCCAAAAATGCCTTACCCTCATAAGGAAAGAAGATTTATCGCTGGGCGACTAATCACCCCATCTGGCACCAACCTAATGGAGCTTTATTGAAAATGGGTTTCTAGATCCCATACGTACACCCGTAATGTCACAATCATATTTATCATAACAGACTTCTGCAATAACATGGGTTATTTAAAACACACAGAGAAATAACCAGAGACTTACTTGCTTATCTTTCTGTTGAGATTTGTCCCCAGCCGGCCACAGGCGCCAAGAGTCATTATCAATAACATCAGCGAGGACAATCTCCTTCTTTGTAACATCCACACCAAACTCAATCTGATGCAAAAACATAACATGTCAGACAAAGCCTTAATAAAGCTGCGAGACATTAGCAGCCAGGAGTACACAGCAGCCAGGTCAGTATATCTGTACCTTCATGTCTACTAGTGTGCACTCCTGAGTCATCCAAGCCTTCTCTAGAATCTCAAAGATGGCCGCTGTGGAATGAGTCATGATATCCACCTCAGCCTGACCAATCACAAGCCCTGCACAGCTGAGTTTTGCCGAGATCAGTTGTTCCTCAGACCACTGAGGATCATGGTTGGCATCATCCTTTTAAAAAAAAAAAAAAAAAAAAAAAAAAAGTGGATTTCTTTCGATAAGTGCATAGAAAATGTAATGCAGACATTAATTCCACACAGTAACGTTTGCATCTTATTATACAGGGATTCTTTACCTTAAAAAAGGTCTCCACTTTAGGGGGGAGGAATTTGTAGCCTTCCTTAACACCAGGATTTCTCTTCAAGAATGAGCCAGTGGCGATTCTGCGGCACACCCACTCAATGGGAATCATCTCGCAGTGAGTAGCAATGAAAGCCGCGCCGCTGCACTTCCGCACAAACGCCGTTTTGATCCCTATGTGGTTCAACAGACACAAACAGATCGAATGGATAACTCGAAGAATCACAAGCAGTGACATACACTAAGGCATAGGCTGATGGTTATGGACTATTAAAGAGGTGGTTTCTACTTTAAGTATGTTCTAGAATGGTAAGCAACTTTTCAATTGGCCTTCAACTAACCCAAGCTGCACAGGCTTTCTTATGTTACTATTCTCAATGCTACGGGCAGGCAGTTGTTACTGGGATGAAATTTGAAGATGTTAAAGGAGACATTCAGTGTAAGAAATATGAATGTAACAGCACATTTTACTCATTTAGATATAGAAGAATTGTGCTTAAAAAAGTAGCATTTCAGTCTGATTATTGAATATTTCTGCAAAAACCCCAATAATCCCTCCCTTCTCTTCCACTTCCTGCTCCCTGAATTTCCAGGCTTTGCCGGCTGCTCTCAGATCACTGCACTGTAGGACAGGAACCAATCAGCAGCTAGCAGGACCTGATAGGGAACTGAAGCCTGTCTGTGCTTGTGTGACTGCAGGACTGTGATTGGCTGTCCAATTCCTACTGTGCTTCTAGCAGGGACACGCCCATCCCTCATTTGAAACAGAGACCAGTGAATATCTATAGGCAGCTATAATAAACGGGGCTATTTTTAAAGAGAATATTAATTTTTAGCACCTTGTAAAAGCAACACTATATATAACTTATAATTGCCTACAAAATTAGGGTTTTTCACTTATAATATGTCTCCTTAAAGGAAAACTATACCCCCAAAATGAATACTTAAGCAACAGATAGTTTATATCAAATTGAATAACATATTAAAGAATCTTACCAAACTGGAATATATATTTACATAAATATTACCCTTTTACATCTCTTGCCTTGAACCACCATTTCGTGACTCTATCTGTGCTGCCTCAGAAATCACCTGACCAGAAATACTACAACACTAACTGTAACAGGAAGAAGTGAGGAAGCAAAAGGCAGAACTCTGTCTGTTAATTGGCTCATGTGACCTTACATGTGGTTTGTATGTGTGCACAGTGAATCTTACGATCTCAGGGGGCGGCCCTTATTTTTTAAAATGGCAATTTTCTATTTATGATTACCCAATGGCACATACTACTAAAAAAGTATATTATTATGATAATGGTTCATTTACATGAAGCAGGATTTTACATATGAGCTGTTTTACTCAGTATCTTTTAATAGAGACCTACATTGTTTGGGGGGTATAGTTTTCCTTTAAGCTGCTCACGGAGGGGCTCAATAGCAGAGTATTCAACCAATCATACCAACAATGAGTCACATATCAAACAATATGAGATTTAAATGGGCAGTTTACCTTTATGGTATCTTTTATTATGTTATAGAATTCTAAGCAACTTTTCAATTGGCCTTCATTTTTTTTATAGTTTTTGAATTATTTTCTTCTTCTGACTCTTTCCAGCTATCAAATGGGGCTCACTGACCCCATTTAAATACAAATGCTCTGCAAGGCTACAAATGTATGTTATTGCTACTTTTTTTTTTCTTGTCTTTCTATTCAGAGCCTCCCCTTTTCATATTCCAGTCTTATTCAAATTGTTGCATGGTTGCTAGAGTACGTTGGACCCCAGCAACCAGACTGCTGAAATTGCAAACTGGAGAGCTACTTAAAAAGCGAAATAACTCAAAAACCACCAATGATAAAATGTGAAAACCAAGTGCCTCTGAATATCATGCTCTACGTCACACTAAAAGTTAATTTAAAGGTGGCTTGGGAATGCCCTCCTATACAGTGCTATTGGAGAAACATAACTCAATATCTTGAAAATACCCTGGACTTTCCGAATTTGTCTAACCCAGAAATGTGCCTTTTGGGGCTAATAGAGAGCAGATTCCCAATGTCCAAAACCAGATCTCTAGCTAGAATACTCAAAGGGGCCGATTCACGAAGGGTCGAATATCGAGGGTTAATTAACCCTCGATATTCGACTAGGAACTAAAATCGTTCGACTTCGAATATCGTAGTCGAACAATTTTGCGCAAATCCTGCGATCGATCTAAGGATTTTTCATTCGATCGAACGATTAAATCCTTCGAATCGAACGATTCGAAGGATTTTAATCCAACGATCGAATGAAAATCCTTCGATCAAAAAATCTTCCCCATAGGCTAACATTGACTTCGGTAGCTTTTAGCTGCCGAAGTAGGGGGTCGAAGTTTTTCTTAAAGGGACAGTACTTCGACTATCGAATGGTCGAATAGTCGAACGATTTTTAGTTCGAATCGTTCGATTTTCGTAGTCGAAGGTCGAAGTAGCCCATTCGATGGTCGAAGTAGCCCAAAAAAAATTCGAAATTCGAATTTTTTTTAATTCAAACCCTTCACTCGAATTTAGTGAATCGGCCCCTTATTGTATGCTAAAAAGTTGATTGCTATGCATTGGATGGGAGGCACAGCACCTGTAATTGCCCAGTGGATTAACTTGATTAATAAAATTCTCCCTGCGATTAGACTTACCTACGAAGGACGAGGATGCCCATCGAAATTCGATAAGATATGGTCCCCTTGGCTGGATAGTCATGCAATTGAGCCCACTAATTAACCACCCAATTCACGACCTGTCAGTTATGTGACGTTAATGCTTGGCACCTTGTAAGTCAGGAATATTGGGATCCTGTAGTAAGATTTTCTCATACTAAAATGCATATTTGTATTCCTATGTTTTTTGATATGAAGACAGTGTATACCTCTTTCTTTCTTGTGTCTATCTTCTTGTTTTAAATGTAATAAAACAAAATAAAACCTTTAAAAAAAAAAAAAAGTTAATTTAAAGGTGAACAACCCCTTTAAGTATGAACCCAATCCAGGATTTCGTCTGGAATTCTGCAAGGATTCAGCCTTTTTTTAACATGATTCAGCCGAATCTAAGTTCCTGGAGAAAGCGTATCCTTTTTAGGAATACACTGAATCAAGGATTTTTCAGCATGATTTGGCCGAATCCTTCTGCCCGGCTAAACCGAATCCCAATATGCATATGCAAATTAGGGTCATGGAGGGAAATCCCGTTACTTTTTGTCACAAAACAAGGAAGTTTAAAAATAAAAAAAAAAGGTTCTTTTTAACCCTTCTTTGCTCCAATTTGCATATGCAAATAGGCATTTCATTTTGTACAATCCTTCATGAAAGATCCTAAATTAGTGAATGATAGTTCCCTTCATCTGAAGCCTTGTGTGTACTTCAATTGCAGGATTTACTGGATAGCTATTTGTATTTAATATTTGAGGCACCGACAATTAACATTACTGAAGGTAACGAACTATAAAAAAAGGAATAATTTTACTCAGGCAGTAACCTGTGTCAACCAGTTAGCAGTTATACCTTTTTGGGATGTTTATACAGTGGATAATGTACCCCCTACTGTAACATATAAGGATATTATAAATCCCCAAGGATTCCATGACCATATATACAGGTCATAGAACTCAAGACACTCACCAGCCTCCTGCAGCAGTTTGAAGACGCAGCTAGTAGTCTTGTTGGAAATAGAGGCTTTCCCTTCCATGTGATCTTTCCGTACTGCATCGCCGGCAGTAATCAGGTCTTTGGACTTCATCAGCACGCAGCCAGGGTGCTCGGGCAGTTCGTACACTTCTTTCGTTTTCCCTTCATTTAATTTCTTGCCCAGCTTCAGTTCTTTAAAGGCAAAGAAATTACAGTAAATGAATATCAGTGGCTATATCTCAAAAGAACTAGCACGTGCCTTAGCCATGGCATCCAACATGGCAGCTCCTGCCAGTATAAGAAATGTATCAACTCTTTAAGGGGTTAGGTAATAAAAGGCACTCAGTTTGCCTAAGAGCAGTAACCCATAGCAACCAACCAGCAAGTAGATTTTACTGGTCATCTGTTTAAAAGCAAACTTCTTATTGGTTGCTAGGGGTTACTGCACCTGGGTTAAAAGAATTCCCCATGCTCCAATAGGCTGTGAATTAAAGCATAGGGATTTAAATCTAACCAAGCAGCTTACCCCACATATGCAGGCCCAGCTTCCTAGTTGTATGAAAGGCTGACGGCCGAGACAAGTTGCACACAATATAGGAGCACCCATGTGCTTCCATCCTATATGAAACCTAATGTACATGTCATAACCCTACACCAGGGAAGGATGCCAGGAGCTGCAATCCAACTCGCCTAATTGTAATTCTTATTGTACTTTTAAAAAAAGTTCCAAAACCTTAGGCCAGGGGTGTCTAAACTTTTTGCAACGAAGGCCAGATACACGGTGTTGCTTTTACATGGTGCTAAAAATGAATATTATCTTTATTGGAGCTCCCTATAGATGATCACTGGTCCCTGTCTGTGTTTCAAATGAGGGGTGGAGGTGCCCCTGCCAGAAGCACAGTAGGTGAGGGACAGCCAATCACAGCCCTGCAGTCACACAAGAACAGACAGGCTTCAGTTCCCTATCAGGTCCTGCTAGCTGCTGATTGATTCCTGCACAGCCTGGGAATTCAGGGAGCAGGAAGTGGAAGAGAAGGGAGGGATTATTAGGGTTTTTGCAGAAATATTTATTAAATCAGCCTGAAACACTACCTTTTTAAAGCACAATTCTTCTATAGCTAAAGGAGTATAACGCACTGGTATGTTCTTATTTTTTACACTAAGGGGCATATTTATCAAGGGTCAAATTTCGAATTGAAAAAGACCAACCAAAATTAAATCAAAAATTTTTTTTTTTTTTGCCGAATAGGTACATTTTTGATCGAGTAGGTCCGTATTCAGCCGAATTCTAATCGTACGAATCGAAGGAATAGCGCATTCGATAGAGTTTTTCCCGAAATTGGATTTTTCAAAGTCCACCAATTGACTCCCAATAGGTTCTAGGAGGTCCCCCATAGGCTAAAACAGCAATTCGGCAGGTTTTAGAGAAGAGACAGTACATGATCATTTTCTAAATTCAAATTTTTTTCAAATTCAAATTGAATTTGGACTATTCCCTAGTCAAAGTACACAAAAAATACCTCGAAATTTGATTTTTTTTTTTCATTCGAAAATTCACATTCCTCGACCTCTGATAACTCTCCCCCTAAATGTCTCCTTTAAAGCAGCAGTTCATTCAGATGCAGACTGTAGTGGTTTCTGTGCAGCTATGCATATAAATAAACGGCACCACATGGGAAAACAAGTTTCAGGGACACCAGACTGCGCTAACACGTGGGATATGACACACACGAGACAAGTTCTGGGGCACCGGCGTTTGTGAATCAATAGAGGAAAGTGGGCGCAGCCAGCACAAAGCACTGATTTCTGGTTATTGAGATCGCAGAAATACTTCCAATGTTCGACTGGAACAACCGATACAAATGTATAGAGTGGCCCTAAAACGTTAGCTATATTCCTAATTGCAGCCCCATCCTATTACCAAACTGCACTCACTGCCAGTCCCATGCCCAGCCCGCCTGACCCATTGGCACCACGTGTTCAGCCTCCTCGGCCCGCCCATCATGGCCCACTCCGTAGGGGAGTACGGTAATCCGGATACTCACCTGCGTAAGACTCCATTTCAGCGATGCAACCGGGACCCTAAGGGAAAATACAGAAATAGAAATGAGGCGGAGTTAAACCAGAGGACAATACCATATACACAAACAGACAGAACTACATAGGAGACTGAAGCCCCCCTTTCAGGACACCGGGTCGGGATGCCCGCCAACACCACGTGGTTCCCTATCTAATTCTCTCAGCCTGAAGTACCTACAGGGAGAAATTCCCTGAGCGCAACGAGGAAGATCTAGAGAGACGAACACTGGCGCTCAGAGAGATGCCAAAGAGGAAGAGCTTAGCGGACACGCCTACATCGGGGCACCAATCACTGCGCTCCTTACGCAAGACTCATTTAAATACCGCTATAGGAAACGCTACAACACAGGTGGGCCGACGCGGAAAGAAGGAGCCATCCCCAGCAGCTGCCCCAGTCCGACACCTTTTAGCTCCAGTCCAAACGGCAGACGAGCTGCTGCTGAGCGCACAAAGGACAGCTTATTAAAGGGGCTGCTCAGCTTTTAAATAACTTGTAGTATGATGTAGAGAGTGATATTCTGAGACAATTTGCAATTGGTTTTGGTTTTTTACTATTTTTGGTTCTTGAGTTATTTAGCTTTTTATTCAGCAGCTCTCCAGTTTGCAATTTCAGTAGTCTGGTTGCTAGGGTCCAAATTACCCTAGAAACCATGCATTGATATCAATATGAGACTGGAATATAAATAGAACTATAGAAATATAAAGAACTAGAATGAAAATTAGCAATGAAAATACATTTGTAACCGTAGGGTAGAGGCACATAATGCTATGTGGGGGACAGACAAATTGTCTCTTCTTTTTGGCGACTTATCTCCCCGCAAAGCCTTCCCAATGGCTAAAATCACAGATGCGATGGCACTTGGAGCGCTTCATTTTACAATGTTGCCCAAAGTTTCCTCGTGAGCCTCCAAGTGCCATCCAAGGCATGCCAAGTCATTGCAGGGACATTAGTCGCTTGAAGAAGAGGCGATTTGTCCCCCAAATAGTATTGTGTGCCTCTACACTTATAGGGCCTTTGGTTTGCAGATGGGGTCAGTGACTCCCCCATTTGAAAAGCTGGAAAGAGTCAGAAAGAAAAAATATAAAAGTGTATAATCAGGGTCAGGCAGGGGGGCCCAGGACCCACCGGGACTGCTGTCCAGGGCCCCCCCTCTAGCCCCCCGCCCCCTACTGTGACGCGCTGGTTCAGCATGAATTCTTCATGGAGCCGATGGGCAGACATGCGCAACGGCGTTCCTTTGCGCACATGGAGAGGGGGTCTTGCCCATGAGGGTCGGGGTCCACCGGGTTTTTTCCCCGTGTCCCGCCGGGCCAGTCCGACACTGGCTGTAATACACTAAAAGTAAGGTGAACCACCCCATTTAAGTGTTATAACTGTTTTATTCAAGGGGTTGTTCACCTTTGAGATAACTTTTAGTATGATGCAGAGAGTGATATTCTGTGATAATTTGCAACTGGTTTTCATTATTTATTATTTGTGGTTTTTGAGTTATTTAGCTTTTTTATTCAGCAGCTCCTCAATTTGCATCTAAACCAATCTGGTAACTAGGGTCCAAATTACCTTAGCAACCATGCATTGATTTGAATAAGAGACTGGATTATAAGAGGGCTGAATAGAAGGATCAGTAATGAAAAGTAACAATAACAATACATTTGTAGCCTTATTTGAAAGCTGCAAAGAGTCAGAAGAAAAAGGCAAATAACCATAAAACTATAAAAAATAAAAAACAATTGAAAAGTTGCTTAGAATTGGCCTTTCTATAACATAATAAAAGTTACCTTAAAGGTGAACCACCAATTTAGCATTGTGTGTATTTTTTGGGATTGTTTGAGACTTTTTGTTTAGTAAAGTAGTATGTGTGTTATAATAAGCCATAGGTGTTGGTGTTTATTTCCTTGACGTTTTAATGCAATTTCTGAACTTAATAGTGCCTTTAGCGCTACATATATAAAATGAAGACCAACTGAAAAGTTGCTAAAAATAGGACATTCTATAACATACTGAAAAATATTTCGAAGGTAAACTATCCCTTTTACAACAATAAGCTTTTTTAGATTGAAACATGTAAAACTGCTTTATGCAGCTCTCCTCCCCTCAAAATTGTGCTGGGATGCCTCGTATATATCACCTACTGCAGTTCTAAAATAGAGCCGTATGTATGTCCACGTGTTGATTTTGCAGTTGTCTTGTTAGTGTGAGCAGACTGGGCACTGGGAAATTCCTACTATATGAAACACTGACTGGTGGATTTCCTTTTCTATACTTTATTCCAGAGGTTCCCACACAGATTGCTAGCTGGCATCTCTTTTCAGTTCCAGCCATGATGAAATCCAAGCTAGGGTTGTCACCTTCTGTCCTGTGGAACTCCGAGCAGGGGGCTGAGCCGCAACATAATGGCGATTGGTCCATGGCTCGGTGGGACTGGCCATGACATAAGGGGCAGACCTATGACGTGGCAATTGGCCGATCAGCAGAGCCGTATTTATATTAATGGAGAAACAAACCCCTTATTTAAAAAAAACCTACCTCCCTACCCTACATAGACCCCCCCTTCCGCCTCCCCCCAGCCTTGCTGCTACCCTGGACAAATGGCCGAAACTTTTTACTTACCCCTCGGTTAGGGTTGCCACCTTTTCTGGAAAAAAATTCCAGCCTTCCTATATATATATATATATATATATATATATATCTTTTTTTCCTATTATTATATTAATAACATTGGGATCAACCATCATTTTTACCGGTCAGGCAATCCTACCCTACCCAAGAATCGGGAGTTCACGGCAGCCATCTTCCGGATCTTCGTGTTTTCTTCCAGCGCTTCGGCACATGTGCAATTGTCGCAAACCGCAAAATTGCTCCAACTGAGTTTGTACCGCCACGCTCGTTCTCCGATTACCGAAGACCCGGAACTCCGAACCCTGAATCTGCACCAAGGGGTAAGTAAAAAGTTAGGGGTATTTGCCCGTGGTAGCAGCTAGGCTGGGGGGGGATCTATGTGGGGAAGGGAGTAACATTTTTTTTAGTTAGGGGTTTGTTTCTCCTTTAAGGCCCCCAAGGGCCTGTGCCTAGGGCGGCACAGTTGTGGGGGTGCCTATTTTTTTTGGTTTTTTTTTTTAAACCCCCCACCCTCCGCCACAGATTTCCATAGGAAGTTGAGGGGTAGGGGGGCAGAGGAAGCATGCGGAATACGTCATAGGACGTAAGGGCGTGTTTAGGTGTGATGCCTAGGGCAGCATCGGATCTAAATACAGTCCTGACGATCACCACGTCAATTATAGGAAATCCTGCCCAGTTTCCTAATTTGGAAAACCAGGCAGCCAGTTTTGAACCGGACACAGGGCCGGAACTAGGGGTAGGCAGAGTAGGCACGTGCCTAGGGCGCAAAGCTGGAGGGGCGCCAGGCACACACCTTCTCTGCCTCTGCTATCCCCTAGTCCGGTCCCTGCTCTGGCCGACGTACGTGTATCTTTGTTTTGCGCATGCACACTTTCGTTTTTTTCACGCGAGCGCACTCGAGTATTGGGCGCTTTGCCGGGCAAGGCTGCCAAGGGCGCCTGCCCGCGTTGGCCCGGCACTGCCCGGACAGCCCTTCAAAAAACAGTGTCAAAAGTGGAGAGGTAGCAACCCTAATCCAATCACTTTTAACTGAAAAAACTATTTTTTTTTTTTTTGCTTTGTTGGGAGGAGTTTCACATCAGTATTTGCTTCAGAGATCCCAGATGCTGGTATTTGCTAGAACTGTCAGGGGGTTATTTTCTTTATTTTGATTTTTTTCTGGTCGAGGTTTTTTGGGCAAAAACTTGAATTTTTAGATGTTTCTTATACCCAGAAGCTGCTAAAAGTCAGAATCTGAAAACCCACCATCTCAAGCCAGTCGAGGTCATGTATAAGTCAATGTCCCTTTTACAACTTGAAGATATCTTGATCTGCATTGGGTTTTGTCCGATAATGTAAAGAATTTGGGGTTTTCAGCGATAACCAGAAAAAATTTACCAATTCAGGCTCTAAGTCCAAAAAATTGTACGATTTGGGTTTCTGTTTGATTTTATCGAATTTTATGCTGACCTGCTGTAGGCGTGTCTGCTAGCTCTTCCTCTTTGGCATCTCTCCTGGGCACTAGTGTGCATCTCTCTAGATCTCTCAGACAGCAGATTTTGGCCCCGTGTGGCCCTAGCCTTAGGCAGAACTATTTCTAGATGCACCAATGGCAATGCTCAGGTTAGTAAACAATGTCCACTCTTTCTTGATGTCCAAACCTAGTATCACAGGAACTTGTTGCACTGTTTGTTCTTATCTAGAGACACATTAATTATGTGGGAAAACAAAGAATGATATTCAACAGAGCTACAGATTTCCATTAAAAAAACATTTTTGTTATTTTATGTAGAATAAAAATGTACAAATCCAAGGTCGACACAGCTACATGTCTTTTTTGTTAGAAACAGTATAGTGGCTTAAATACACAGATCATTCTTACCTGGGAACTGAAATACTGAAGCCCTGGCTGAGAACTCTTCAGATCTTCCTCCCAAATGCCAACGCTCCTTTGGCCACCCCGAGGATTTGTCAGATGCCTTGTTGGCAGATGTTTATCGGCCCTTACAGTAAACTCAGAAGTAAATACATCAGATTTGTTTTTCCACTTGGGTCCAGAAATATAAACTTTATCTGGAACTGGAGATTCTGTATAGGGCAGAGGGACAAAATATTTAGCTGTACAGGGCTTTTTACTGTCTCTTTAACAACGTGGCACTTAATCTCTGTATATCTGTACTTATTTATTATAATGTAGTCCTTGTGTGTACACTATAAAGTTGTACAGTGCTGCATATCGTAGTAGTGCTATAGAAATATAGTTAGACTTGCATTCTTCATTTTTAGGCAGCAGGTGTGTTTCCTACAAATATATTTTCTTTAGTGGAACATTACAGTTTCATTTTTAAAAACATTTGAAGCTAGGATCCCGGATAGAAATATAAAACCTTACCACTGTCAACGTTTGGTATGGGTGCTCATGTCCCAGACTTCAGCAAAGGGGAGTCAATTAAGCAAATTGTAATTTAATGCAAACATTAATCTGGAACATCCCAAAGTAGAATCCAGGAGCCCGAAGTTTGAAAAGTACAAAAAAGTTTTCATTTTACATTATGTATAAAAGAGACACTTAATCATAGGCTACACTTAAGCCTAGGATTAAAGGAGAACTAAACCCTCCATTGTGATAAGTCCCCATTGGCCCCCTCCCTGCCTCCCCCACACAGTCTTACCCCTGAATTCTTTCCCCCTCTTGAAATAGTGACTGCACATGCAGAGTGAGCGCAGCGGAGCTCATAGGCGCCATCTTCTTCTCTTCGGTAATCTTCATGAAGTGAGCAGCGTATTGGCACATGTGCAGTTGGAGCAATCTACTGGTTTGCGACAACTGCGCATGCGCTGAAAGAGACGGAAATTGCCGAAGGGGAGAAAGAAGACACGAAGGCATGATTATCGAAGAGAAGAAGATGGTGAAGATTCAGGGGTAAGACTGCGCAGGAAGGGGGACCAGCTGAGGGGGGGGGGCAATGGGGACTTATCACAGTGTGGGGTTTAGTTCTCCTTTAAGTTTCTCTTGATGACATGAAACGTGTAAGGCTTTTATATACACAATAATACAGCACAGCTAAAAGCATCTGCACATTGTGACACACTGACACATGTATCTTCTTTGATAAATCCGTCAATTCATTAAAAACATTGCTGACTCAGTGTTCTCCCCAGACAAAAAAATGCTGGAGCCAAGCAGGTAAACCATCAGGAAAGTTTTGATAAATGGGGAAATCATCAAACTGCTGGGAATCCTCAGTTGGTTATTTGATAAATCTGCCCTTTGACTATCCCTAACTCCTTTTGTAAAAATGGGGGCATGAGGAGGTATACCCGTCTGATTTGTTTCTCATGTATTCTACACTGAACATAATTTACCAACATCATCTGTTTATTCAAGGCTGGGACAGAAAGGCATTCCATATAATTGAAAACCCCACCTGTTAGAAAGACTTTTCTCTTCTTTCCTGAGGTGGCAATTTTGTAATCAATGTCAAGCATCATGTGGTCTTCTTTATCTGACAAAGAAATTATTTTTCAGAAACGGATAATATATATATATATATATATATATATAGTATATACATAAAATGACATAGTACCTCACTCAACGGGAAAAAATATCCAATTTTTCAAACATCAAGGGGGTTATTTATCAAAATCAGAATTTATCTCATTTTCTGAAATATACTCTGACTAAATCCACATGGGTTATTTTCCCTTATTTATCAATATATTTTCCCTAAAAATTCCAGTGTGGGAAAAAACTCAAAAAAATCGTGAAAATTGTACAAAAATTCAAATTAAAAAATTTTCCGCCCAAAACCACAAAGGGGTCTATTTACTTAGCTCGAGTGAAGGAATAGAGGAAAACAACTTTGAATTTCGAATAGTTTTTTTGGCTACTTCAACCATCGAATGGGCTACTTCGATCATCGACTTCAATTCGAACTAAAAATCGTTCGACTATTCGACCATTCGAAAATCGAAGTACTGTCTCTTTAAAAAATACTTTGACCCCCTAGTTCGCCACCTAAAACCTACTGAGGCCAATGTTAGCCTATGGGGAAGGTCCCCATAGGCTTCCTTACAATTTTCTGATCAAAGGATTATTCTTCGATTGATAGATTAAAATCCTTCGAATCGTTTGATTTGAAGGATTTAATCGTTCGATGGAACGATTATTCCTTCGATCGTTCAATCGTAGGGATATCGCTAAATCTGACGACTTCGATAATATGGTCCTGCAATTGGGTTAATAATTCCTTTCTATAGTAGGAGCGATCCATTAATACAATGCCGGCCGCGGATAAAGGAGGATCAATTGTATTTTACATGTGATTAAATTACAGGAGTTAGAGTGGTAATGGACTACAGCAATTTATCCTAACAGTTCATGAAAATCACATTTTAAACATCAAAATATATATGTCGAATATATGACATACAATAACACGATATATTTATATAAACGTGCAGCAAAAGACAACACTAAGATATAGTCAAATAATAGTTTGCCCTGCAATTACCTACAAGGAATGGACCTTACAGAACCCTCTGCTGTGTACAAATGGTATTGCAAAAGGTGTCTCACCCCTACCTAGCCTTTACACTAAGGGGCCAATTCACTAAATTCGAGTGAAGGATTCGAAGTAAAAAAACTTCGAATTTCAAAGTATTTTTTGGGCTACTTCGACCTTCGACTACGACTTCGAATCGAAGGATTCGAAGTAAAAATCGTTCGACTATTCGACCATTCGATAGTCGAAGTACTGTCTCTTTAAAAAAACTTCGACCCCCTAGTTCGGCATCTAAAAGCTACCGAAGTCAATGTTAGCCTATGGGGAAGGTCCCCAAAGGCTTTCCTAAGTTTTTTTGATCGAAGGATATTCCTTCGATCGTTGGATTAAAATCCTTCGAATCGTTCGATTCGAAGGATTTAATCGTTCGATCGAAGGAATAATCATCCAATCGTACGATCGCAGTATTTGCGCTAAATCCTTCGACTTTGATATTCGAAGTCGAAGGATTTCAATTCCTAGTCGAATATCGAGGGTTAATTAACCCTCGATATTCGACCCTTAGTGAATCAGCCCCTAAGGGGCTGATTTACTAAAACCCAAATGTATCTATTTTTTTTTCTGAAAACAAAGTCACCCTAACTCTCCTTCATGAATTGAACCCATTTATCAATAATTTTTCTTGAAAAAAGTCATTGATGGTCAATTCATATCATACGACTGACGCACCAAAAAATCTGTTTTATCGAATTTTTTGGATCACCCTAAAATTTTCAGATTATCCAGTGCAGATCACGATGTCAAGAAACAACTTCAGCAACATCTGCTATTGACTTCTACACGACCTCGACAGGTTTGAGAGTTTGAGTTTTCCCCCTGAAAACCTTGACCAGCAAAAATCGAGGTTTAATAAATGGGCCCCATAGACCATATAGACCCCCATTTTACATCCCCTGATCTTAAGTTTTCCCACATTTTACATTGTTGTAAAATATATTATGCATAATACTTTTCCCTGATTTTACATTTTCCTGGATTTTACACCATTTTTTTCTGGTCCCCTGAAAAACGTAAAATGGAGGTTCTACTGTATTTCAAACACTGCTCTGCATCTGGGAGTAATCCTGTTGTGTCATGATATTAAAAGCTCTGCTTAAAATAATATGCCATTTACCTAGCCAAATATTTGTATTGTGAGCTCTGTTCTTGTAAAAGTGGATCAAAGCCAAAAAAGGAACTGAGTACTGAGCAATTTAGAGACCATTTTACACTACTAATACCATGTTTTCAGCTTTACAGCCTTCTGAAGATCAGAGAAGACACAACCAAGTCTAAAGCCCACTTAACCCTAACCTAGCCTTATCCTGACTAAAGTCAAGAATGATGAAATGTTTTTCACTTACCGGTCCTATTTATAGTTAGGTCCATAAATATTTGGAAAGATAATTTTTTTCTAATTTTGGTTCTGTACATTACCACAATGAATTTTATCTTTTAATCTTTTAATAAATGTCATGGCATTCATAGTTATAGAGAAAGTGAGTTTAATTGTGGTTTCAAAAACCTCTAAAACCACTAAAACCCGACCATTGATAAATAGGCCCCCACGTGTTTGAATGAAGACAAGGTAGAGCATACAAGGCTGCATTTATCATCCTGTTTACTACACACTACAGTATATACATTACAGAATAACTGAGATTCCTTCCCTGGACACAAAGGAAGAAGAGATCTGTTCATGTGAGTTTGTATTATCATGTTAGGGGACACACACATACAGTACATTAGTAATTTATAGACTAATTTTAAATGAATGATGTTTTTGCCTTACCTGTAATTGTAACTTCCTGTTTTATGTTTGTATTATCCTCTTTGCTTTCTTTAGGTAATTCAATGTCATCATCTAGTAAAGCACAAGCAAAAGTAAAAATACTTATATTTCATCACCTGGCTCCATTTTTATCACATTTTGTATGTGTTAACAAGGCACTAAGGGGCACAAAAAACTTCTGTTTGGGGTCCCACACCTCCCAACAATTTAAAAAAATGGAATGCAGAACAAAATGTTTTTTGACCATTCCCATTTTATGGCCACACCCTCTAAGTAATACGTCCATTTTACAAAAACTTGGCAGGTTATTAAAGTTTGAACACATTTCTGGGAGTTTTAGTGCAATGTTTTATATGTTATTACAGTTTTGCTAATGAAAGTGAATTGCCCTTTAAACTACCAGTCACAATTCTCACAAGAGACCTGCTTATCTTAAATTGTTACAAAACTATTAAAGTGCAGCTGCTAAGTGTTCTGGGCTCTCTAATTAAAGAGAAACTTTGTATCTTTTTCAGGCTGTTCATTGCAGGAGACCAAAGAGAAAGTTGGAAAATTTCAGTAAGAATCCCGAGACTGTGGGCTGAGCTGTCAAAATCGGGACTGTGCCGCAGAAAACGGGACAATTGGAAGGTATGGGGTCCAAATGAAAAACTGACACAAGGTGCAAACCCCAGTGTAAGTGGTTGCAGGCCGGTCCTGCCCTTACTACTTGCTATAAGGTAGGCAGTAAGTACAGGGCCCTGTTGCAACCATCACTCTCTAACTGTGTGTCTGAATGTCACACAGTCGAGGGGGCCTACGAGGGGGGGGGAGGGGAATGCCTACGTTCTTAATCCCACCCATCATGAATAGTGATGGGCGAATCTTCGCCGAAAGTCAATGAAGTCAATGGGCATCAAAATAATTTTGATACGCACAACTATTTTGGCCAAATGCATTAAAGTCAATGGGCGTCCGAATAATTTTGAAATTCCTTTTTGTCGCTGCAGATTTTTCGCCGGAAAATTTTTGCCTCAGTTTTTATTTGCCGCAGTTTTTATTCGCTTGCTGCAAAACGCAGAAATTCGCCTATAGCCATGAATAAGCCATCTTCATCTCTCCATTGACAGTTTGAGCCTCTCTTCTTTTGCATACTTCTAACCTGTCCACAATTTGAAAGATGCTTTCTCCTAACTACAGTTTTCTCATCTCTCCACAATTGTTACATGGGATTTAGAACTAAACTACAAGGCTGGCCACTTCAGGTACGTTTTTAGGGGTACTTTGGGTGATTGTCCAGCTGGAAGACCCATGACCTATATCAGAGCATAATACCTGCTAATAATCTTTTATCCAGTGAAATAAATAAGAGATGTCATAATAATTATAACAATAAAACAGACTAAAACATGGTTATAGTTCTTGATGAATGAATTACCAAGTTCTGGGTGTAGGGTGGGCACATTACCTGCAAGAGGCTCATGGTTAGCGCATTCATTCAACATAATTGAAGTCTGCTGGTCACCAGTTTCCGACTGAATTGATGGCTCTGAACATTTGCTTTGTAGGATATTATGCAGTACATGAAAGAATTTTGTAGTCTTTCTCATGAATCCAGAGTCCATGGCTTTCTTTGCCACAATGTAGTCATGCTTTAGATTTTTGTACTTGGTTCTGCACTGTCTCCAGCCTCGGTCTATACCCTGTCTCTGAAGAAGACTTGCTATGTGCTCAAATATTTGCCTGTTCCTCACCACACCTTCCAGCTGCTTGCGGATGCTTTCTTCAGACCAAATAGTTATCAACGCTTGGGTTTCCTCAGTTGTCCAGTGCTTGCCCACTTCATTACCTGCTGGTGTCCTTTGTAGCTCTACTGCAGCATAGGAAATATTTATGTGTTAGAACAAGTATGTCTTTTTTTAAGACAAAGATCAGGTCATGTCATTCAAAGTCTATAGCATATGTATATATTCTGCCCTGTGAATACAGATAATATAACACACATTGTGATAAATGTTCTTATTCCTTTATTCTTGTACAAATATAATTAGCTTGTAGTTATCTGGAAGCAGTTTGTATGTTCCCACCATGCTTCCCCTCAGTGGTGCATCTGGGCCTGCTGCAGCAGATCAGCTGCCACCTCCCTCCTTACTCCTTGGGGTAGATTTATCAAAGAGTGAGGTTAGAGATCTCCACAGTGCGCAGAATGAAATACCACCTCTCTCCATTCATTTCTATGGGATTTTTAAAGGCATATTTATCAAAGGGTGATAGTGAAAAGTTCACCATTTGAAATAAATGGAGAGAGGCGCTATTTCACTCTGCGGACTGTAAAGATCTCTAACTTTACTCTTTGACATATCTACCTCCTTCTATTTTATTACACCCCTGAGTCATAGGGCACAGACCTAATGCCAATACCCAAAATATCAGGGCTCAAAAGCAAATTTCTTCCAACAGTTGCTGGGATTCCTCTCAGTTCAGGAATTCTGTTCCCAAATTGTTGATTTCTCTCTCCTGCCACCCAGTGTTCTTGTCCCAGATGTGTGCCTGCTGGGATTAGTAGAAGACTTAGTTATACTAAATGGAATTATTGAGACCTTTTACCTTGAAATAAATCAGCGAAGCCCATGCTCCATAAGGTATTTTTACATGTACGCCATACTTTAAATTTTGAGTATTTATGCAAATGAATCATACATCTCTCGCTGCACTTCACTGCATTTGATGATCTGTATTTAAAGGAGAACAAAGGCTTAAATGGACAGTAACATCAAAAAATAAAAGTGTTTTAAAGTATTAAAAGTATAATGCAGTGTTGCCCTGCACTGGTAAAGTTGGTGTGTTTGCTTCAGAAACACTACTATTGTTTATATAAATAAGCTGCTGTGTAGCAAAGGGGGCAGCCATTCAAAGGAGAAAAGGCTCAGGTTATACAGCAGATAGCAGATAAGCTCTGTAGAACATAAATTATAATGGTGTTATCTGTTATCCACTATTTAACCTCTGCCATATAGACTTTTTTCAGTTTCCACCACTGCTACTCAACAGCTCCTTTATATGAACTATAGTAGTGTTTCTGAAGCAAACAGATCAGTTTTACCAGTGCAGGGCAACAGTACATGATATTTTCTTTACTTTAAAACACTTTAATTTTTTGGTGTTACTGTTACTTTAACAAAGAAGTAGGCTACAAATGCAAGGCCACCACAGCCCTTTAGCAGAGAAGATCCATGCCTCCACAATACCAGCAGTAATTCCTTGTTTTTAACTTATTCTTAGCACATACTCTGGGCTGCTGTCAGTTAGCTGAGCTTAGGTACTGATTAACTATATACTGCATATATATAGCATATATATATATTTATACATAGAAAACAAATACAAGAGGTCCTCACCAGTATATCTATCTATCTATCTATCTATCTCTCTCTCTCTCTCTCTCTCTCTCTCTCTCTCTCTTTCTATCTATATCTCTATCTATCTATCATCTATCTATCTATCTGTCTGTCTATCTATCTATCTATCTATCTATCTATCTATCTATCTATCTATCTATCTATCTAAATAACAAATATAAAAGTAATTTGTTGAAATTCTCGTTACATGGCAGTTTAAAAACCAGCCTGATTTGCATCAGAAATTAATAATCAGCCCTGTAGCATCAGCTTTTATGGCAAGGCAAACCTCATTTTCTATTTGATGATTTGCAACAACCCCTAACCATAGCTAATCAACAGCTGCTCAAAGCACACTGAACATGTGTGTGTCACTGACACTCCTAATAAAAATAAAATAAGGGGTTGGTGTTGGTCTATATCTGTGCCATGGTGTCTCATATTGCAGCAGCCCTACATTCAGCAATTGGGTCACGATTGCCTGAACCAAGAATAAAGACTTTTTGGATGGGTGCTGAGGCTGCATTATCTTTTCCAAGTGACAACTGAGCACGGTACCTAAGTCATGTTTCTGGGCAGACATGTGCCATTCTTCTGCATCCACTTGTAGGTCCTCTTCATGATGTAACATTTTAGTGATAACATCTAGCGAGTAAAATAAAAAGCAGTGTTTAGTGATACCTGGAATGAAGAAGCTACATTACTGAGAACTGACTGGTGAGCATATCATTAAAGCAAATTTAAAAGAATCAAGGCTATTAAGCATGTTTTAACACAAAAATCACCCCGAGCTAGAAAAGCTTATCCATAAATATTGAAAAAGTATCATCTGAGGCTTCTGATCTCTTTCCTGAGCAGGGCAACATCAGAACAGTTTTCTCTTTTCATTCTGAATGTAAATGGAAAAAAGTGCTTAGTAGAGCAATTTTTTTTCCAGTTACTGATATCTGATGGACATTGAACAGGGGTATGATAGATTGCATAATAATATTTAGTGGAGCAGAATTTAAGTTTTTTTGCCTTTGTTCAAACATTTTTGAAGATATTGAAAACAGTGGAATGTGCAAAGAGATGAAATGATCATTCTTACCTGCTGAGCCAATCTGTGAAGTAGAATGGGCACATGGAGCTTGTTTCAGGTTACTATGTACAGCTTTTTTAAGACCAAAAGGTTTGCTGGACAAGATAGAATCCAGCTCACAGAAGTATTTCATACGTTTACTGTCATTGCCACATTCTTGAGCTTTCTTTACCACAACATATTCATGTTTGAGGTTTTTATACTTTGTCCTACATTGCCTCCAGTCTCGGTCTATGCCTGCTTCCTTGAGCAGCTTGGCAATGTGTTCAAATATCTTCTGGTTCCTCACGGTGCCTTTCAGTTGCCGGCAGATGTTCCTGTCTGACCAGATATTTATCAAGGCGTTGATCTCTCTGGATGTCCAGTGTTTGCCTCCTTCATTAGACACTGGTGGAATAATTAGTGGATCCTCTTTAATGTGGTTAGGACTCCGTTTAACAAATAGTTCTGTAAAGGAGATGAAGATAAAAAAACGTACCAGATAGGCTACATAAATCAAAAGCTATGGTTGGATCTGGCGTTACAAATTTACATTTAAAAATATTACTGGAAATTTATAATTCTCAGTCTTCTCTGCCAAGCCAAACAATATACTCCTTTGATTAACACCAATCTCCACTAGGGTTGCCACCTTTTAGTCTGGGCCTACTGGCCGGTGACGTGGCGAATGGGGGTGGGCCATAGAGGGGCGGAGTGGTGATGTTTTGGGGGCGGGTTGTGGCGTTTCGGAGGCAGAGTCACGAAGTTTCAATACTGGTTTGGCCAGGAAAGGACTGCATGAATTGGATTAGGGGAGTAGGGGAGCTGAGAGAGGCGTATATGAGGCAGACCAGGGGCAGATTTGAGGCAGGCCAGGGATGGAGTAGAAATACACTGGCACTCAAGGCAAGTGAAATGCAGGGTTACCCCTTGCTATATATTTTTAGGCCAGGCCAGGGTTGGAATAATAGTGATTACAAATTTACCAGCTAATACATTGACGGCAAATTTGTAATACCGGCTTCGGTCTTGGCTGGTATTTTACCGGCAAAAAACTAGAGGCAATTACATTTCTCAGTGCATTAACTTATCTAAACTAATCTGAAGAACAGTACTACATTGCAAAATGTTTTTTTTCTGCCTACACCTTAAATTACATTCTCGTATTCATTTCCAATAAGAATAGTTTGTTAAAATGCCAGTCATTTCATAGCAGCCTGTACATTCCTGTTTCACCACTGGTGGCACTCACATTAAATCACTTTGTGCCTAACCCGTATTGTTTGTGCCCCCAGTCGAAGGGTAGTTCATTGCTTGTCTATAGGCAAAACAAGATCTTTTACCTTTCGTCCCTGCTGAATCCAGATGCTTCATACGTTCCAAACTGTCAAGGTCGTTCTCATCCTTTACTATTCCCTCTGATCCCAGAATTGAATCCAGCTCATTATAAAACCGCATTTTAGCATCATCTTCAATGGCGTGGCCACATTTTATTGCCCTGTATTCATATTTGAGATTTTTGTACTTTGCACGGCATTGCTTCCAGTCCCGGCTCACACCTAACTGCTGCATTCTCTTAGCTATGTACAAAAACAGACCTTTATTTCTCAAGGTCCCATGAAGTTGCTTTCTAATGTTTTTCTCTGACCAAATGCTTATCAGAGCACGGACCTCATCCTCAGTCCAGTATCTCCCTGCTCCTCTCTCCATGGTGAAAGTGACCTGGAAATGATTCACTATTCCTGAGCACACGGTTCAGTTTCCAGGGAAACCAGTCGGCTGGCGTTCAGTGAACGTGTGGAGACAAAAATCATTTGGTTAACTGACTCAAGCTGCCTTTTGCATAGAGATATCACCACAGCTGAAAAAGCAGGTTCTGCAGAAGCTTCCAAATAAAGCAGCTCCCGGGGGTCACATGATCAGTCAGTGCTGTGCTTCTGTGAGAGAAAATGGCTTCTTTCCACACAACACAGTTAACAGATAACATCCCTGACACTGGCAGAAGTGCTTTATTTCCTAATGACAAGCAAACCCACTTTTAGGACAGTAAAGGCTGTTATGCATTCAGATTTAAATATTGCAGTAGTATGTACATTTTCTAATAACATTAAAATTACAGCAAAACCCCCATTTTACGTTTTTCAGGGGACCAGGAAAAAATGATGTGATATCCGGGAAAATGTAAAATCAGGGAAATGTGTTAAAGTAACTTTTTATTCAAGTACTGAAAGGATATAAGAACAGGAGTCTGTTTTACTTTGAGATACAATATTTACTGTGTTAATAACAAGGGTTAAGCATTGCAGTGTTAATGTTACACTATGGGGGGCATGTGCACGACTCTCTGTCAGTCACAAACACAACCTAAAGCAATAAGTGATTGGCGCAGGACTGTATAAGGGGCAGACTCATTGGAATTGACCATTTACAGGCAGAACCATCGCAAAATATACACCTGGTTAGTATTTTAAACCTCTATTTCACAAATAATAACATTCATAGATGAAAAAAGCAGTTTTTGGGAACATCAGAACACAAGTTTGACCTTAAATCCGGGAAAACATTACTTAAAGGAAAATTATACCCCCAAACAATGTAGGTCTCTATAAAAAGATATTGCATAAAACAGCTCATATGTAAAACCCTGCTTCATGTAAATGGGTGGTGTAGGTGGAAGGTGGTGAGGCTAGTTCCCACGCTTCCCAACGTAGCTAGGCAGAAACTATAGCATTGGGAGGGAATGGTGGGGGGCTCAAAGGTGGCTCATTGGAAGGTGTGGAATACATTTAAGAGCGCTACTGGCATTAACGCTGTGTGAACAGTGAATTGTATTTAAACATTTGGTTACCACTAGCCTACCTAATCCGCCTACACATTCAGTTTTTAATATGTGTTATTTTTAAGGACATTGCCCTTCACAGCTGTGATTGGAACATGCTGCGTGTGTTTATGTCGGTTTGAGCCTATTTGGTTTTTATTAAGCATGGTTACTATTAAAGGTTAAGTTTTAATATACTGTTGCGATCATAACCTGAACTGGCTGGCTTGCTACATAGTTGCTGGATGGATGTCTAACATTCAATTCAGAGCTTGTGTGCAGTAATTTGTGTTTCTAGGTATATGTTTTGTGGTTACCAGCTTGCAGGCTACAGGTCGTTTAACTTCCCTATTAACCCCGATTAATGTGTGTTCATGTAAATAAACCATTTTCATAATAATATACCTTTCTATTAGTATGTGCCATTGGGTAATCATAAATAGAAAATTGCCATTTTAAAAAATAAGGGCCGCCCCCTGGGATTGTATGTTTCACGGTGCACACAAACTAACCATACTTGCTAGGTCACATGAGCCAATTAACAGACAGAGTTATGTCTTTTGTTTCAACACTTCTTCCTGTTACATTTAGAGCTCAAACAAATGTGTATACTTCCAGGAAAATATGCACAAGGGATCAGCGCCTGTGGCAACAGAAAGGCGCTGATCCCTTGTGCATATTTTCCTGGAAGTATACACATTTGTTTGGATTCTTTTTTCTACAGCTGAGAGACTGTGAGGTGATCGGCAAGAAAATAACCTAAGGGACTGACATTTTTTTCATTAATTGTATATTTAAAACAATTGATTTGTCACTACATTTAGAGCTGCATTATTTCTGGTCAGGTGATCTCTGAGGCAGCACAGAGACCATCACAAAATGGCAGCTTAAGGCAAGAGATGTAAAAGGGCAAGATTTACTTAAATATATAGACCAGTTTGGTAAGATTCTTTAATATGCCACTTAATATGATTTAATATGATGTAAACTGTCTGTTGCTTAAGTGTTCATTTTGAGAGTATAGTTTTCCATTTAAAATCAGGCAAATTCACCCATTGAAATGCATTATAAATTGGTGGGACCACAAATAAAAAATGTAAAATGCGGGAAAACGTAAAATCAGGGTACTTAAAATTGAGGTTTCACTGTATTTAAAAAAAGAAGTTATGTAAATAGGAAAGTTGCTTAGAATGACATTTTCTTTCACAATGTCCTTTCAGCATGCACACAGACTGTCTTGTTCAAAACTGCCTGTTCTCAATTCTAAAGTCTGAGATTGACAGGCATTTTGGCCAACCATGGACATACACATCGCCTGAACACAGGTCTGGACTGGGATTCAAAGTAGGCCTGCCATTGCAAGTACACAGAGGCCCAACCAGCCCCCCACAGGCCTAATAAATAGTGAGTGTTTATGGCGTCTTACAGCAGCCACTCACAGATTCCCAGTCAGGGCCTGCCTGCACGTCACTGGTTTGGGTAGGTGGAAAACCTACTTCAAATACAATATCTAGATCCTAGAGAGATCCTTAGATTTACAAGTTTGTAGTTTTCCCATACATGGCTGGAGCAGGCTTCTGATGTTGATCGCAAAATCAGTCAGTAGCATTCACACTGGAGCCAATTGACTTCCCGTATCCAGGCTCATCCTTGCTACTCAATGGCTGGGAGCCCATACAACATAGGTTCATGGGCAGCTTTGTTTGCCTATAAAGTATGTATGACTTCTGTGGCTCTTCACCTGGGACAAAAGCGTCTCTCTTCTAATTTGGCTAAAATAACCGTTACCCTAAAGAATTTTTCCAAATTCACTCTCCAACCCACCGTTGGAGAAGAAAAATGTCTTTGTTCCAGAGCCCGCTGACACTATAAACAATCATCCAGATATGGAACTCCCATAATACCTTCCAAACGTAGCACTGCACCTATAGACACCCTGGCAAAAACTCTAAAGACAAATTGAACAGGTATGTTTTGAATTGGGCATATTTGAGCGCCTGACCAATTGGGGCAGTTATAATGAAAACCATATTGTGATCTGAAAACATCTTAAGGCTTGAGATTAAATAGTTATAAAATTTAGAATTTTGAATCAGTGACTGATTTTGAAACTATAAAAGCAATGATGCAATAGGTTCTTTTTAACCCTTTGTGTGAAGGTACCTCTTCTATGACTTATAGGAATTCCAAAATAAAATTTTCCAAAAAAACAAAAAAAAAAAAACACGTGGGACGTTTTACTCCTGAGACTTTAAAGAAAGCCAGAACTTGGTAGATAAAATAATTCTAATCCTTTTCTTAAGTGCCTATTTCTGTTCATTACTAAAGTATGACAAGCTTTTTCTAACTCCCAGTCTAGCACCATACCTCAGGGTTTATAGGATTGAGACCTTCCCTAGGAATAGTTTAATCACAGCTTGATTGTAACCTAAAGCTCAGGGTTTATTTGGCCTTTCTTTCCTTTGTCTGGACCGAGATGGAGATCTACTGTGAAAAACCAAGTTCTTCTATTTTGGCTTTTGGTAGTTTATTTTGTAGAGCATTCTTTCCACAATCTATGAACAGTTTCTCTATTAGACCATCCACTTGCTTACCAAATGGATGTCCTGGTTTTAATTCTATGTAACAGATATGTAAAATCAGAGGCCCATGACTTTAGCCAGTTAGCTCTTCTGGCTGTAATAGATAGACCCATGATTATAGATGGTAATCCAAATATCAGTTTAATGATATCTCTAAAGAGATTTTAGTTGGCCCTCTCTGGGCCTTTTACCCTCTCTGTAGTCAGCTCCAGTTGCAACAGTCACAGTGTCAATCACTTTAAAGTTAGGCGGAGTTGAGAACTGCTTTATGCTGCACTGCTCCTTCTAAGCAGGCACTTCTCAAAGCTGCTTCCATTTTTCCAAAAAAAAAGCACTGCCACATACACCTTTGTAGGTTCTTCACATGGTTTAAGTAACTGATCAGATGTTTATCAAGTGCAAAGTAAAAGCTTCAGAATTCTGTTCTCATAAAGTCCCGCTATTTGAGAAGACAATTCCACCACAATTTTAATGCACTAATTCAAAGCCTCGTCATATTCAGATGGGGACAAACCTAAGAAATCTATCTCCATTATACTTTAAGAAATGTGTACCGTTTTTATAATAAACCTGACTGCAGTGAAATTCCCCCTTCGTTTTACTTGCTCTGACAGCTTCAGATAGGAAACTTCAGACAGTCCCTAACTGCTCTGCAGGGTAATGCTCATACTTTCAAACAGCAGGGGGGAGCCCCCCACATTACTTCCCTGACCTCGAGCAGCTTTGTTTGTTTCCCTATAAAGCAGCCTGGCGACTGTGTAGAGATTTGTATCCACAGAACCAGTGCAGTCTGCATATTCTGATTATTCATCAGTCTTGCCGTATCGGCTTCTATGGCAGATATGATTTGACTTGTGCCATTTTGATAATTTATGATGATCCCTAAGCTTAACATCCCAACTGAAGCCCAGACCACCAAGATAATGACCCCCTGCGGCCAACTTTGAAAACATAAATCATTTGTTTTATTAGGCTTCTGGTGCAGTTAATTCATGTTAATGTTTAGTATACAAAGTACAGCATTTCTAGCATTATTCTATTTTAGACTTTAGTTCCCCTTTAAGGACCTTCTTTAGATTTTTCAGTTGTCATTCTAACCCTGAACTGTCCATCGCTTATGGAAAATAGCTTTAAGAACTCTCCTTGCCAAATTGCTCATCGAAGGGATTAAGTATTATGCCGAATGGCACCTCTTAACACAAATTTATCCATCCCACTAGGAAAGGAAGAAACAGCAGAGGATAAGGTTTTTAAGAGAAAGGTGTTGACTCATTGGTTCTAGGTCCTAGGAAGTACCCAGCTTGCTGGAATGAGAGGCAGCTTTTTAATGGGACAGTATACTCCCCTTTTCAAAATTAGTTCAATGAATAGGGCCTGTACTAAACATACCTTTTGCCTATTGCTTTAATTAAGGAATATTTTTTTTCTGCACTAACCAGGGCAAAATCTACTTCCTGATTCTTACAAGCACAACCAAAATAAATCATCACTGAGAAGCCTCTGTATAAACAAACCCTCAGCTGTGACCTTTTACCCTTTGAGATAAGTAGCAGCTCATTAAACAGAGGGCTTCTCGGTAGGGATGGGCTTATTTGACCCGTTTCGTTTTGGCCAAAATTTGCCGCCGGCGAAATGACGCTGAAGCCCATTAAAGTCTATGGGCGTCAAAAAAATTGTGTCGCGCGGCAACATTTTTTTGACGCGCGTCTTTTTATTTTGACGCACAACGGCATACAAGTCTATGGGCGTCATTTTTTTGGCGAAACAAGACAAAAAAATTCGCCCATCCCTACTTCTCAGTGGACTGGTGATTGGTTTTGATTTTTTTTTTTTTGCGTGTACAAACAGGAAGTAGAATGTGCCTTTACATTCAATTTTAAGATGTCGCCCCCTGTCTAATGTAAGATGTAACAAAAAAAAAATACACATTTCATTATAAACAAAAGGCAAAAAGTATGTTTAACACAAGCCCTGGATATCTTGAAGAAGGAAGTATGTGTCACCTTTAAAGGACAAGGAAAGTTAAACTAAACTTGTTGTACATTATGTTTTGGGTTCTGTACCAGCCCAAGGCAACCATAGCCCTTTAGCAGTAAAGATCTGTGTCTCTGAAGATGCCCCAGTAGCTCCCCATCTTCTTTTCTGCTGATTCACTGCACATGCTCTGTGCTGCTGTCACTTACTGAGCTTAGGGACCCACTCACAATATACAGTACACATAGAATATAAATATCACAATATAAGGCTGATTAGTAATTGATACAGATAATTATTACATGGCAGCCAGAAACCAGTGCAATTAGCATCAGAATTTAATAATCAGCCCTGTAGCATCAGTTTATATTACAGACCAACCTCATTTTCTGCTTGATAATTAGTGACGACCCCTAAGCTTAGCTTCTCAACAGCTGCTCAGAGCCCACTGAGCATGTGAGTGTCACAGACACTTTCCAAGATGGTGACTCCCTGTGACAAGTTTGAAGTCCTGGATCATTGCTGCTATTGACAAGCTGAAACTTTAGGCAGGTGCAATAAGTTCAGTATATAAAACATGGAATTTTTAGCCCTATTAATTTTTAGGGTTTAGTTCTCCTTTAAAAGTTAACTTTTAGTATGTTATCGAAGTCAAAAACCATAAAGAATAAGTTAACTCAAAGGTGAACATCCCCTTTAAGGTTCATTGTCTAGCATACAGTATTTTAGACAAGATGTAGAAGAAGAAAAAAATTCTTTGAAGAACTGCAGTTTGTCCCTATATGTTTATATTGTTATGATAAATGAAAGTAACACTTGTTTTGCAAAGCTGAACGTTTATTGAGGTAGACATTGGATGCAACCAAATTAGTGAATAAAGGGGTGCTTTATTCTATGCCTGTTATGGGTTGGGTTTACTGGAAATGTTTAAACTGTTTATAAGCAAGACTGGAAATTGGACTGCTATTCTTTGTAAGGTGAATATATTTTCCCTTTGAAGATGTAAGCTCCAGTGAGTTAGAAGATATTACAAAGTGGATTTTCTTAGCTTCACATCTGCCTGCTTGAGAGAAATCCATGAGTTCAGAGTGCAGGCTCGTAGCTTGGACCATACCATGTGACTGTTTATTCCAAAAATGCGAGCGGCAAACTGAGCTGCTGCTTCTGGTGACAACACAGTGGAACATCCAAGGCCTGGAAACAAAAACACGTTGACATACCCCAAGCAGGATTCATCTTTCTACTATCTAGGCTTACCCCTAATTAGTGCCATTTATCTAGAAGTTACATGAATACTTCATTCCTAGAAAGTTCTCTATTTTATAGGTACAGAAGCCATGCTAACAGTGTTAGAACAGCTGAAACACATTCTTTTATTATTATTACATGGATCTGTTTGGGCACCGCCTAGTATTGCGTGTCACTGACAATAAGGGATTTTGCATTTTAATCATATCTCCTTGATGTAGTGATCAGAATTGTAGCCAACTGCTTAGGGCAGGGGCACACGGGCAGATTCGGGGAGATTTAGTCGGCTGGCTACTAATAGCCTCTTCTTCGGGGCGACAATCTCCCGAACTGCCTTCACCCTGCTATAATGAAAAAACTCCAGCGCAATGGCTTCAATTTCCGAAGTCGCCCAAAGTTTCCGCATTTCGCATTCTACCAGGCGGAAGCCGTTCGGGGAGATTAGTCGCCGGGCGACTAAATCTCTTCGAATCTCCAGGTGTGCTCTTAACCTAAGGATTGCTCCCTATGTTCCGAGACTAATCTCTAATGTAAGTCAGGAATATCATGAGAAATGTATATTTGTGTTGTCTCACACTGATTGCTACTGTTTATCTATGAACTCATAGGGGCAAATTCACTAAGATGCGAAGTTGCGCCAGGCGAAACTTCGCCGCACTTCGCCAGCGCTCGGCAAATTCACTAAACTCCGAAGTTGCGCACAGGGGTAGCGTAAGGTTTCGAAGTTGCGCTAGCGTTGATTCGCTATATAAAGCGAAGTTACGCTAGCGAAGGCTAATTTGCATACGGCGCAAAATTCAAATTTCAATGGAGGAACACGTATCTGCACTACAAATGCCTAGAAAACCTTCAAATCAGCAAATATACATTTTATTTTGCCCTACACATGTGCCCACTGTCTAGGTAAGTTGCCATGAGTCAGGAAATGTAGGGGGAAGGAGGGGGGCCCCAAAAAAATTTGTAGAATTCATGTAGAAAACACGCCAGCGTTTTTTTTGGAATTAGAAAAAAAAAATTGACTTTTTTTGAAACAATCCCTATCTACTCTATTGCGCTTCGCCAGGTCTGAGGTGGCGAAGGAAGTCTAGCGCAAAAGGTAGCGTTCAGTACACTGCGCAAGTTAGTGAATTTGCGTAGTTTTGTCGCTAGCGAAAATTCGCCTGGCGTAAGGGTGCGAAGTAACACTAGCAAAACTACGCCAGCGTTCGTTAGTGAACTTGCGCAGTAGCGAAAATGCCAAACGCTAGCGAATTAATGCTAGCGAATTAACGCTAGCATTCGGCGCTTCGCATCTTAGTGAATTTGCCCCATACTGAGGCTACATGGAGGTATATTTGCCTTTAATTTTCAGGGGAAGGAGCAGTAACCAAAAGAACCAATAAGATGTTTGCTTTTAAATAGGTGACCAGTAAATGCTACCTGCTGATTGGTTGCTAAAGGTTACGGCACCTGAACTATCTTAATGCCTTTTATTACATAACCCCATATGTTTCTTACCACTTGGCATCCTGAGAGAAGACCAGATATCCTTAGTGCTCCAATCTGCACTAAGAGGGGGGCAGCTGATAACAGGATGAGCAGAATTTGCGGCCACTATAGCCCCCAAGCCATTGCTTCCACCAGCCGCTGCTATGAAAACAGTTGGAATATAATCTCCTAGAAGTGAAGGCAAAAAACAGTGTCATCAGTGAGTGAAGTTGCAAAATGAACACTACGGGGGTTATTTATCAAAGTCCGAATTTATCTCTGCTACAAACTCTGTTCAAATCCACTCTGGTTTTTTTTATGCTTCTTTATCATTACATTCTCCAAAAAATTTGCTTTGCAGGAAAAAAAAAAAAATCAGATTTTCGCCAAATTTTTGTATTTTTCCAACCGATTTTCACAATTTTTTCTGACTTTTCACCTGAAAACTTTTCAAAAAAATCATTGGGACTTCTCCCATTGACTTATATGCAACTGATGCCGGATTTTCAGATTCTGACTTTTCCATCCTCGGGGTTTAATAAATTTAGAAAAATTTGTGATTTTTTAAAAGTCCGATTTTATTTTTTTTAAAAAAAAAATCATACATTTTTCATGATTTTTGCATTCAGAGTTTAGTAAATAACCCCCTTAGACATAGGGGTTTTTGTTTGGTGAGTTTTCCATTGCTTAAAGTCATTTGCTCACTATTATTATGGTTTTCAGTTATTTGCACCTCAATCTAATGGCACCCAGGAAAGGTACATATAAAACATCACTGCCATCAGGAGGAAAATTGTAAAAGAATTTGACACAAATGCAGAAAGTGAGTTTTAAAAAACATTCCTTTCCTAAATGTCTCCACATAAACTACCCAATCGGCATAGTGGGGCTGCCATAATACTTTTACTCTACATTTTCCAATAACAGTGGAGAATCCTAATGCAGAATGTCATTTTGAAAGGCTATATTCAGCAACAAGAGGGGTAATAACCAACTTCTTATAACTATTTAGCTGCACCCTCTCAAAAATAATCAGAAATTGAATGTGTTCCTTGCATTTTATTTTTTTATAATGTTGGAGACCAATGGCATACAACTTGTACAGGGGCCAAATATACAGAATACCAAATGATACATTAAAGAAAAATGCATAAAAAATCCCTTGTTTATAACTGAGAGCATCTAATGAATGGACTGCCACACTCAGATTTTGCACCTTCATATTCTGCTAAAATATCCAGAGTCTCCTGTGGGCCTGTATGGGCCGAGGCCACCCTCAGCTCACATTTCATTCCATACTTGGTACACGACTTCTTGATTTCCTCACAGTGTGCAAGATCTGAAGTTGATTCCATTAACACGACAACTCGGCTTTGTCCCCCTAAGCACTGCAGCAGAGGAAGAGAAGGGAGAGGTTTGCTTTATTGCATCATTAAAGAACAATATAAAAGTCAAAGGATACTCAGAGATGCACATACATATGTTAAAGTGGAATGGTAGAGGCTGCCTTTACTTGGGGCAGACAAAGTGACTGTTCTGTATGTGTGGGCTCAGAACATTGTGCCCCCATTTGGCCCTATTAAAGACAGCTTTGTGTACAGTAACATAGTAAGTTAGGTTGAAAAAAGACACACGTCCATCAAGTTCAACCTTTTTTTAACCCGCCTGTTAGTTGATACAGAGGAAGGCCAAAAAAAAAAAAAACACATTTGAAGCCTCTTCAATTTTCCTCAGAGGGGGAAAAAAAATCCGGACTAGTCCCTGGATCAGCTTGTACTATGAGCTACAGTATCTTCCATGATCCTGTATTCCCTCACTTGCTAAAAAGCAATCCAATCCCTTCTTAAAGCTATCTAATGTATCAGCCTGTACAACTAATTCAGGGAGAGAATTCCACATCTTCACAGCTCTCACTGTAAAAAACCCCTTCCGAATATTTAGGTGGAACCTCTTTTCTTCTAATCGGAATGGGTGACCTTGTGTCAGCTGGAAAGACCTACTGGTAAATAAAGCATTAGAGAGATTAATATATGATCTTTCTAATGCTTTAGTTACCAGTAGGTCTTTCTCTTCCCAGCGTGAACATCCCCAATTTGGCCAGTCTTTCCTCATAGCTAAGATTTTAAATACCTTTTACCAGCTTAGTTGCCCTTCTCTGTACCCTCTCTAATACAATAATGTCCTGTTTGAGTGATGGAGACCAAAACTGTACGGCATATTCTAGATGGGGCCTTACAAGTGCTCTATACAGTGGAAGAATGACCCCCTCCTCCCTTGACTCTATGCCCCTTTTAATACAGCTCAAGACCTTATTTGCCCTTGATGCTGCTGACTGGCATTGCTTGCTACAGCCAAGTTTATCATCTACAAGGACTCCAAGGTCCTTTTCCATAATGGATTTGCCTAGTACAGTCCCATTAAGGGTATATGTGGCTTGGATATTTTTACATCTCAGGTGCATGACTTTACATTTATCAACATTGAATCTCGTTTGCCACTTAGCTGCCCAGATTGCCAGTTTGTTATGTTGCAAGGATGCCACATCCTGGATGGAATTAATTGGGCTGGATAGTTTTGTGTCATCTGCAAACACTCATTAATGAAGTTACATAAAAGTGGACCCAATACTGAGCCCACTATAATTAATCATTGTTGGAAGAAAAACAACCCTATTGAGTTTAATTAATGTTTATCTAATATTCTGTTTTATGGTATAGAGATCCAAATGACGAAAAAATATCCTTATCCACAAAGCCCCAGGCTAACTGGTCCCATACCAATAGAACCTTTCACATTTGCTGACAAAACTCTCCAAATCTCCCCCAGAGAGGGGAAATGCTGCTACTGCGCCTCTTTCTGCTGAGTGAAAAGTTTATATATATCTCAAATGCTGGGCAATGTGTTTTTCAGAGATCTGCACTAGTGATGAGTGAAGTTTTTCACCAGGTATAAATTTGTCCCAAATTTTGCCCTCTGTTAATTTTTTTTGTAAAACTACCACAAAATTCTACAGTGAAAAATAGTTGCCATACAAAAAATGCCTGTGTATTTCGGAAATATTGAATGACTTTGGCAAGTATATCACTAGCAATAAACTTACCGGATTATTATTCAACTGACTCTTGTTTCCTAGTGGCCAGAGAGCCTGAGAGCCACATTTGATATCAGTAAGTAGAATTTCTTTTTTGGTCACATCAACACCAAACTTAATCTAAATTATAAACAGAAAATGGGAGAAAAAAATAATCGTAAACCTTTGTGTAACTACATACAGAGTGGCACAGCCATCGCAGTGTTTTCATCTGTGTCACCTGTAGAACTTGGGTGGTGGAAAGGAAACTCATATATGAGGGAAAAGAATTCAGCAACTTTACTGCCAAATACAACAGCATTGCTGTCACGCTCAGAAAGCAAGTTAATAAGAGAATGGAGAACAGTGGAACATACTCAGTTAAGGATAATGACAGACAAGATGTTTGTCGCCAATGCGTTTCCTCCAATGTGGGCAACAAATTACCTTCCTAATGGGATTAGTTTAATCACCAGTGGTAAAACATATGTATCACATACCCAAGGCAACTTCAGACTAATATGCAATTCATACAGTGAAACCTTGATTTTAAGAACCCCGATTTTAAGTTTTCCCCTATTTTGCATCTTTACATTTTTTATTTGTGGTCCCACCAATTTATAATGACTTTAAATTAGGGGTGCACCGAATCCAATATTTTGGATTCGGCCGAACCCCCAAATCATTTGCAAAAGATTCAGTCGAATACCGAACCAAATCCAAATTTGTATATGCAAATTAGGGGTGGGAAGGGGAAAAATTGTTTACTTCCTTGTTTTATGACAAAAAGTTGCGCGTTTTCCCTCCACGTCCCGTAATTTGCATATGCAAATTTGAATTCGGATTTGGTTTGGCCAGGCAGAAGGATTGGGCCGAATCTAAATCCTGCTGAAAAAGGCAGAATCCTGTATTCGGTGCATCCCTAATTTCAATGGGTGCATTTTCCTGATTTTAAGTAATGTTTCCCTGGATTTTACATCAAAATTTTGTCCTGATTTACCAAAAAACTTCTTTTTTTCCCTCTATGAATGTTGTGAAATAAAGGTTTAAAATACAAACCAGATGTATATTTTGCCATAGTTCTTCCTATAAATGATCAATTCCAATTAGTCTGCCCCTTATACAGTCCTGCACCAATCACTTATTGCTTTAGGTTGTGTATTTGACTGACAGAGAAACTTGCCCATAGTGTAACATTATCGCTGTCAAGCTTATTAACACAGTCAATAGTGTATCTCAAAGTAAAAGATTCCTTTGCTTATATCCTTTCAGCACTTGAAAAAAAAAATACTTTAACACATTTCCTCCGATTTTACATAATTTTTTCCTGGTAAAAAAAAAAAAAAAGTAAATTGGAGGTTCTACTGTAAACTGATGACCAAACGTCCAGTCTTTCATCATCCTGTAAGTATATTTTATTCGTGTGCAATCCCTTCTCCAGGTGTGCTCCCAGCATCCCAGAAAACGGAGCTATATTTACCCTCATGTCCACCAAAGTGCAGTCCTGAGCTCGCCAAGCTTTTTCTATAATTTCGAATATGGCTATTGTTGAGCGAGTCATTACATCCACCTCCATCTTTCCAATCAGAAGTCCTGCACAGATAAGCTTTACTGCCATCAACTGTTCCTTCGACAACTGGTGATTGCTAGTATCATCAACCTTTAGACAAAAAAAAGATACAAGCAATAAATCAGTCTGCACCCATAAACACAACTGCACCTGCAATTACTCCTCACTTACACTCATCTCCTTCCTTTGGATGGATTCACCAAAAGGAGGGATACATAACAAAGAGCTGAACACACAAACAAACAACTTATCACTGATTTTTTTCTGTACCTTATACATCTCTACTTTTGGTTGAGAAAATCTGTAGCCTTCGTCAGTTTCTGTGTTCCTCCCAGTGGGGATCCTCCGGCAGAACCATTCTATTGGAATCATCTCGCACTGGGTAGCAATGAAAGCAGCTTCACTGCACCTCTTAACAAATGCTGTTTTTATGCCTGAGGATTTGAAATTTAGGAGAAACCAATGACACTCAAAAAAATGGCTTATCTTAGAGTGGTTTAAAGTTGGAGTCAGAAACAAAAATCCCAAATAAAACCACAGAGAAAGCCCCTGTGCTGTTGCTATGTTGTATAGTTTGTCTGTTGACTTGCAGTGTTTTAAGTGCCCTGACTTCAACTGACAAAAAAAAAAAAAACCTGAAGAGGAAATACAGCTTCCACAGATGATGATGTAGATAAGATCATTTTAAGAATTGTTTTTTGAATTTTTTTCATGATTTCACATTGGACAGAGACAGAATTGCAAATACAGGTATGGGATATGTTATCCAGAATGTTCGGGACCTGGTGCTTTCCTGATAACGGATCTTTCCGTAATTTGGATCTTCATATCTTAAGGATACTAGAAAATAATGTAAACATTAAATAAGCTGGTTTTTACCTCCAATAAGGATTAATTATATATTAGTTTAGTTATATATTAGTTTGGATCAAGTACAAGCTACTGTTTTATTATTACAGAGAAAAAGGAAATAATTTTTTAAAATTTGGACTATTTGCTCAAAATGGAGTCTATGGGAGATGACCTTTCCGTAATTTGGAGCTTTCTGGGTAACGGGTTTCCGAATAACGTGTCCCATACCTGTACCTTGAAAACGATATTTTCCTGTGCCCCCTAATACGATGTATGACTTTGGTAAACAAACAGAACTTGGATGTATTAGATCCAGGTTTAATGAAGAAAAAGTTTTTTCTGCTGCAGGGTTTATTTATATTCCAAAGCCCATCCTGTATTCAGCTACATTACTGTCTTTACCTAGAAAGCTATTACCTGTCTGTCACTGGTCCCATACAATATACTAACTGCCATAAGCTATTCAAGATGTTTGCTAATTAGAGTACAAATATGGCATCTATTATCCAAGATGCTCTGAACCTGGGGTTTTTCCAGATAAGGGGATCATTCTGTAAATTGGATCTTTATACCACATGTCTGCTAAAAAATATGTAAACAAACATTAAATAAACCCAATAGGATTGTTTGGACATCAATTTAGATTCATGCAGCTTAGTTACAAACATGTACAAAGTACTGTTTTAATATTACAGCGAAAAATAAAACCATAAAAAAAATGTTCGATTCAATTGTTTTAAATGGCCTTCCCATAATTTAGAGCCTTCTGGTTTCCGGATACGAAAGCACCTACCTGTACTATGAACGTCTAACTTTTGATAACAGGAACACTTCTGCTGTTGTTCAAAGGTCCAGTAATACCCCAATTTAAAATTTAAGGAGAATTGAAATACTTTGGCATCAGCCATTGTTGCTCACTATAAATACTTACCAGCCTCCTGCAGGAGAATGAATACACGGCTGGTAGCTTTGTTGGATCCAGATGCTTTTGTATCTTTATGACCATCCCAGGCTGTATACTGTGCATTTATATGATCCTTCGACTGGATCAGAACACAGCCAGGCTGTTCAGATAATTCATAAACCTCGGTAGCTTCATCTTCCCTTAACTTCTTACCAAGCTTCAGTTCTGAAGAAAGAGTAAATGTCTATTAGATACATTATTTGGACTTAGTTCCCCTTTAATGTATGGAATGACATATATTGCTTCAGTCCTAAGTGCCAATTAACAACTGGACATGCAATAGATGTAGCATGCTCATAGGCATTATTTATCAAAAACGAAATCTCCCCCATTCTCACATTCAACCTGCCAGTAAAATCCCTCTATCTACCCCACAGCTCCAGTTTTATCAACGACGAACCACAGGCCTATGATTAAGTGTTTGGAACACGAAACGCATCAGGCTGTTTGACACAATAAAACTTTTTGACATTTGAACATTTGCCTGGTGGAAGTTTTGCCTTCTTGAGTGCCTGCTCCATATTGGTTCGTCGGTTTGTCAGCCCCCCTGTGCTGAGGGCTCAGGGCGGTGCACCTGGGCCACTATCTTGATGTGCTGAGTAACCATTATACTAACAAGAGACCCTACAACACAGTAGCTTTTTTCCAGTTTTATCATCAATTCACCAGTGAAAAGCTTGTGTCACTTAGGGTCAGTCCACACGTGCAGATTCGGTGAGATTAGCCGCCCCAGCGACAAATCGCCTCTTCTTCAGGGCGACAATCGCCCACAACTGCCTTCCCCCGCCCTCCGCCGGCTAAAATGAAAAATCGCCTGCGGCAATGCACATGTTGCGCTTCATTTTCCTCACGAGGAAACTTCGGGCGACTTCAGAAAACGAAGCGCAGCGTGTGCATTGCTGCAGACGATTTTCATTTTAGCCGACGGAGGGTGGGGGGGAAGGCAGTCCGGGAAGATTGTCGTCCTGAAACAGAGGAGATTTGTTGCTGAAGCAACTAATCTCACAAACTCTGTTTTTGTGGACTGACCCTTAGAGGACACTGGGAAAACATACTCAGTTTATCCTGGCATAATGGATTAAAAAAATAATACAATATCTGTGAAACATTCCGAAGCACCAAAAAAAAAAAAAAAAAAAAAGTTCAGAACCAACCTGTAACATGTTCCCTTTCATCAGGACAGTGCTGCACCTAAAAGTAATCAGACCCGAGAAAATCCCATTATAATGCAAAAAATGCAGAGTTTTTATCAAAGCAGGGACTATATCAGTTGTGAGATGCTAAAAATCTTATAGGAATGTTATAATATTGAGTTCTGGATTCTGAATGCATTCTCATTGCTATACAGGTATGGGACCTGTTATCCAGTATTCTTGGGACCAGGGGTTTTCCAGATAACGAATCTTTCTGTAAATTGGATCTTCATAGCTTTCTAGAAAATCATGTAAACATTAAATAAACCCAATAGGCTGGTTTTGTCCCCAATAAGGATTAATTATATGTTAGATTGGATCAAGTACAATGTAATGTTTTATTATTACAGAAAAAAGGAAACCATTTTTAAAAATTTTGATTACTTGGATAAAATGGAGTCTATGGGACACGACCATTGCATACTTTGGAGCATTCTAGGATAATGGATCCCATACCAGTCTTGAGAGTATAACAGTATTGGGAGTGACTGTTCACCAGTGTAATCATAAAACTGTATTTATCTCAATAGTAAAGGGATAGTCTGATAAATAATAGACCACAAATAAGTAGGTTTAAGTAAAAAAAAAATATCACTTGCTGATAGCACAATACTATGTTCCAACAGACGTTCTGCGCAGAGTGTTGCAACTTTCAATCACCTAAAAGGCAAATTTTAGCTGCCAGTTTGGCTCCTTAAATTGGTCCCTGTATGGGGCATTCAGACAGGCCTACCTAACTGAAATCTGGCCACTTTTCAGCCAGATATCTATCAGACAGGTTTCTAGTAGAATTAAGTCAAAGGCAACTGGATATTTAGAGTTTTTCTTAAAAAGTTTCACCACTCATCCGAGTGGCTTCTTCGGTTTAACTGAAGTGGTAGGGAATTCCCTGGCATTTAAACCCTTGAGGGTAGTAAAGTCCATTGAACTTCAGTAAGGTGTTGGCTGAAACTCAGTGGTGAAATTTTTCAAGAAAAACTCTAAATGTCCAGTTGCCTCTGACTTAATTCTACTAGATACTGTATATCATGACCTGGATAAATGAGAACCTTCACAGACAATTGAACAGGTTTAAAAACCTTATTGGCATGACAAGTGCAATGGCTTGTTGAAGCGGTACTTGCTCAACAGCCTGTATGTGATTCTGATCGTTGGCCCTCAAGTAGGGCATATTGAGAAAAGATCCAATTGTTTGGCAACCTCTTCAAATGAATGGATCTTTTGATGAATGGCCAGCTTGATCAAGCAAATGTCCGTAAAGGTCGATACTGAAATGACAGCAGGAAGCAAACCTCCCTGCTAACTTTTCCCTTGATTATGGGGCAAATTTAGTAAGTGGCAAAAATTTGCCAGCGTAAATTCGATAGAACAACGAAAATTTACTAAAATGCGAAGTTGCGTCCAGGGCGCCAAACGCTGGTGAAATTTTGCTAGCGTTACTTCGGCAAGCAAAGCGAAGTTGTACTAGCGTTGGGTAATTTGCATACGGCGGGAAATGAAAGTACAAAGCACGTATATGTTGCAGCAAATACATTACATTACACAAGCCCAGGGAACGTTAATAAAATAAAATAGAGTTATTATAATGCCCTACAAATGTGCCCAGTGTATAGTTTATGTGCCAAATGGTAGGGGGGAGCCTGGGTATCCAAAAAGATTTTACGGACTTTTGCAGCCTATCACCCTGAAAAAGTGAAAAGATGCCAGCGTTTGTTGGGATTTTTCAACCAAAAATTGAGGAAGCCCTATACACTCCATTGCACTTAGCCTGGTCTGAGGTGGCGAAGGCAAGTCTGGCGCAAGAGATAACGTACAGTAAAATCCACATCTTACTGAATTAGCTGAATTACGTCCAATCGCCAGAGCGAAAATTCGCCTGGCGATAAGAGTGCGAATGAGCGCTAGTGTATGTCTCTTTTACTAGCGAATTTTCGCCTGCACCCGTTAGTAAATCGGCAAAGTTCCGAAATGACATCACGCTGGTGAATTTTTGCCAGCGTTAGTCACTTAGCTCTTTAGTAAATTTGTCCCTATTTCTGTGCAGAACAGTCTTTGCCAAAACACAAAACTTATGTAGATTTATGTATATAAATCAGATTTTATATGATACTACATGAACAAATAATTAGGACAGTCTAGGACTAGACCTGATTCTGTGGCATTTACAAATATGTGCAATATTCTATGATCTGCTAATTTGTGGCAAATATGCAATTTTTGATACTGAATATTTCCATCTTGTAGTTTGATGCACTTACCAGAGTTTTATAAAGAGGAATGTGTAAATCCTGAAAGGTACAGCCTTGTGGGTTTCGAGAAGCCACTTGCTGGTTATAATCTCTTTCATGTGTTGCATCAGAGAAGCAATCTCTTTGTTTCTCCTGGTTGCATTTGAGCTCAGTATTAGCTGTCAAATATAATAAAAATGGCTAATGAATACAAAAAAAACCAAACAAATTCCTATTATGTCAGTCAAACCCAAGCCCCAGAGATATACGGAAGAATTTGAATTGTTTCTATCTACTTGTTGCTTTTGACTTTCGATTTTAACTATGAGAAACATTCGGACATAAGTAGCACTGTAATTTGTTGTCAAATATTCCATATGTACAGGTATGGAACCTGTTACCCAGAACACTCTGGGTTCTCCGGATAAGGGGTCGTTCTATAATTTGGATCTACATTCATTAAATCTACTAAAAAAAATGGTTTTTTTTGTTCAGATAGAGTTTATTGAGAATACACAAAATACATTTACCTGTATAAAGGCACAGTTTTGAATGAATCACACGATGGGAAAATAAGTCATATCCAAATGTATCCTTACATACATTATATTCCATAGTTATTAAGTGGGGTTACCTAGCAGTCCATAGTGACCAGGTCAGGGTTTGTCCCCTTCTACAGGCTATTATTTTCTTTGTAGTGTACAACACATTCATTTGTTTAACCCATTGTGTAGCTAACAGAGCCTCTGTAGTTTTCCAATTTAGGGTAATAAGCCTCCTTGCCTGAAACAACTTTGATAAGAAATGGAGCTGTTGCAAGACTGTTTTTTGGATGTCCTAGTGTTAGCAGGCAAACCTTGGGATGTAAAGGAGAGATGTTCGAAGTAGTAGTTTTGTATTGGAAGCTCTACTTCCACTCCCAAATATGTGAGCTTGGGAGAAATAGTCATTGGGCAGTCTGTAAGATCTTCCATGTCTTCATGAGGGTCAACCAGTAATAGGATTCATTTAGTTGGGCTTATATTTTAGACCTGACATCTGCCCAAACTTAGTCGTCAGGCATTGCAGAATCTGCAGACAAGGGCCTCTATCTCCTAGGCAGATTAGCATGTCATTGGCATACAGCTGAATTTTATTAGCGCTTTTAAAGAACAAGGAAAGTCTAAAATAGAATAAGGCTAGAAATGCTGTATTTTGTATACTAAATATAAACATGAACTTACTGCACCACAAGCCTAATCAAACAAATGATTTATGCTTTCAAAGTTGGCTACAGGGGGTCACCATCTTTGTTAAACATCTTTGCAAGACAAACTATGCACATGCTCAGTGTGGTCTGTGCTGCTTAGGGATTGTGATAAACAAAGCTGCTTGAGTTCCGCATGGCTGGTAAATAAGACGGGGCTCCCCCTGCTGTTCATAAGTATGATTGTTTCCCTGCTCAGCAGTTAGGGACCATCTGACAATTCCTATCCACAGCAGTAAATGAAGGGAGAATTTCACTGCATACAGTCAGGTTTCTTATAAAACGATACACATTTTAATTAAAGTATATTGGAGATAGGTTTCTTTTTCATTAAAGAAAGTAAAAATGGGATTTTATTTTTTTTGCCTTTCCTTGTTCTTTAAGCATACACCAACCTTGTATATAATGGGATTGCCTTACGAAGGCTCAATAGCTATTGAAAATAGGAGGGAAACAGTGGGCAATCCTGCCTTGTGGGGACTGCAGATAACATTTTACCAACTTTATAAACCCTCTCCCAAAGGTTTTCCACAAATACAGCCACTTAACAGTATCAAATATTTTTGCAGTACCTAGTGCCGCTATTGCCCCTGAGCCTATGTTTACATGGGGAATTGTAAGGTTGAGATATAAACACCTGATGTTCAGGGCTGTGGTTTTTGTTAGCATAAAGCACAGTTGATCATCTGTCACTATGTATGGGATGACCTTTTTTAATCTCGTGACAAGTTTCAGCTGTCAACAGTGAGATAGGACGGTATAATTTTGGGTATGTGGTGTCCTTCCCTGCTTCAGATATTGAGGCTATTGCTGCTTCACACATGGATGGTGGTAGTCACTCACTTATCAGGGCCACATTGTATACTGCTAGGAGCAGCAGGCAAAAGATTTATGGGGTCATTTATTAAGGATTGAGTTGTGTTTTCCACGCAAATTCGAGTTTATTTTTTTGGGCAAAAATCACATTTCCGGGTAAAAAAAGATTCAAGATTTATTATACACTACCCTGGAAATGTCTCAGATCCAAAAATACACCATCTTAAACCTGTCAAGGTCACGTAGGAGACAATTCTAGTTTTTTCCTGCCAAAAATGTGATCAACTCGAGTAGTTGTTGTTGAGTTGTTAACCCTGAACTCACTGCTTGTTTCCTGTATTCTAGCACATTAAGCATGGAGAACAGATGCTTGCACTATGCCTTCTTTAAGTTAATGTGCCAGCTTTTCTTGTGCAGTTTCCATTTGCCTAAATTTATCGGGCTTGGATGCATTGCACATTCATCCTCTAGCAGAGTAACTTCATTCTCTAGGTGGTCTGGTCTCTCTGCGATTATTTTTTAAAGCCATTTATCTCAGAATTGAGATAGGCTTTCAAAGCTGTGTAATATAATCTACTACACCTTCATTTACTTTATTGGACTCTGCTATATCCTCGTCTAGCTGCTGCTGGTTGTCTAGGATACTTAACCAGCAGGGGTGTAGGGACCACCTGGGCTTACTTTGGGATGAGGATAGGTTTAGCTGTAGCTTTAGGGGTGCATAGTCTAATATTCCTCTTGGAAGGTATTTAATGCCTGCTAGCATTATCAAGATTTTACTATTGGCAAAGCCATATCTAATCTAAAGAGTACAATATGAGATGGTGAAAAGCGGGAATACTGCCTAAGGTCTGGGTGCTTCATATAGTCTCCCAGTTGCCATTAGTTGGCCCAAATTAGTGGGAGCATCTATGTACTGCTTAGGATAGCTCAGGATCCTGTCCAGCAATGCATCAAGTATAGTGTTGAAGTCTTCCATTACTATCACCAATGCATGCAGGTACAACGAGACAAAGCGTTATAGCTGTGCTATAAACTTGTATGCATGCAAAAACAAATATCTGCCTTTAGGATCCAACTTCAGAGTTTCCAGTCTAAAGGAGGTTGTTCTATATACCAAAATGGTGACTCCGGATGGGTGGGTGGAGTACGTGGCATGATATCCCTAGCCTACCCATGGCCTTTTGAGCACCAGTAGTCTGCTCCATTGCATTTATTGTTTTGTTTGCTGCCTTTGTGGCAGGCAGGTGGTGAACACAATCACAAAAATACTAATAGGCAGGCAAGCAGGTAAGGGAATGCCCAAGGTTCAGCACAGAGGTGGTTAATACCGCATTAAGTCCAATGTACAGGCAACAGGTCAGGACAGGCAGCATATAGGCCAAGGTCAATACTAGGAAAAAAGGATCAGGCGCAAGAACTCATGGAAAGCATAAGGGCCTACAACCAGCAAAGTTGACAATAATAAAGTTGCAAAGTCCAACGGTGTCAGCGGGTCTTTTAAGTAATTTTCGCACCACTCGGCTTTGAACGCTGATGTCACTACTTGCAGCATACCTGGTGTCTAGTGGAGCAGGGCCACTGCTCGCCACACGAATGTGATTCAATAGCTGTGTATTTGATTTAGTGTGTACACATAACAGGGGCAGAAGTAGCTTACAAAAAGGCTAAGAAATGCAATAATGCTCCAACATGTAGATATTTACCAACTGTTACATATTTACAAAATAAAAATGTACCTGGTGGTGTACTAATCCTGGAAACATCAGTGTCACTGCTTGCATCAGTAATGTATGGTTTGTTTTGGAAAAACATATTCTGAAATTATAAAATTGAAATAAATTCTCTAAATCCTTAGAGAATATTAGAGTGTATTATTTAGTCAAATTTGAGTGGCAATGACAACGTTAACGCCAAACCAATGAAAGTAACAGAACAACATAATTAGAAGCAAGCAATACTCCCACACACAAAAAAATATCCCAGTGGAGGAAATGCTAGCCTTAATAAGCACTATTGGGGAGAGTACAAAATAGCAATGGACCCCTCTACTGCCAAGTACCCTGGCCTGGTGCATTTTATTTATAGAAGAGGTGCTTAAAGTCATTAAACATATAAGCCTAGAATTTGGTATTCAGTTGCTCATAGCTCAATTAACACCTCGTTGTTTGAGGCAGGGTATAAGGTTCTGATGTGGTGGTACAGTACTTGGTTCCCACTAGACTACACAAAATAAGTAACCACTATGATTCCTTATGTTTTAAGGGCTGTAGAGGTGAGAGCATCTCTTACCACAGTTGGTGGCAATGTCCCAAGTTCAACGATTCTGGACTAGAGTCTACAAAATGGTATTCCCCGTAACCAAGATAAATCTGACAAAGTCACTGGAGCAAGCCCTTCTAGTGTTTAGAATCCCAAATATCAATGGGCACTCAAGGAAACTTATTACCCAAATTTTTACCGCAGCTAAGCTAACAATTGCCAAATCTTGGAAAACAACACTTTTACCTGTTCAACAACTAAAAAACAAAATAAATTGGATTTTAGTTCATGCGAAATTGACCAGTATTTTAACAAGTCGATAGGGAACTGGAGGATTAGATGTATGATCGGGGATAAAGGGAATTTAGCTGAGGGAATGGATAAGACCCTAATACAAATTGCTAGGTAATTTGCTATCTAGAGGCCAGCTATCAATATGGGCCTTACTGATAAGATGTTAGACATACTGTATGTAAAAAAACGCTATTGAAGGGAACCCTAAAAACCGGCATAGAGCTGAAGGGGGCACCCTTTCAGTTTTTGGCATTACTTTTGCCTAGTTGTTGTTTCTGTTAATATACATTTGCTCTTGATTCTAAAGGTCCAACCGGGGACCTCAGCTTTAAAGCAAAATACACAGATCTAAATTTATGTAACCCTAGTCTAAATCTACTGTGAAATTACGTGAGCTTATGGGTCTGGCCTGACTTATATTTTTCCCCTTTACCTCTCTCCCTACCCCTTCTTCCTTTATTCCCCCCAAGGACAAGACATGGGCTACAATGTTAGTTTCTATTATTTTACAGTTTATTAACATCATTTTGTAAAACATTATGTGAAACCTTATCTATGTTTTGTATTTGAACATTTTCAAAAAAAGTATTTAAAAAAAAATAATATATATATATATATATATATATATATATATATATATATATATATATATATATATATAAAAATATCTTATAAAAATAAAAAAACTTTTTTATTGTGGGCACAGAAACTAGTGGGCACAACAAAAAACGTAGTTTCTTCTTCCATAAAGGTGGGTGCTGGGTCAAAGTATTTATGTAGAGTTCAAGAGGACCCGCACTCCTTGGTTAGTGAACCAAAAATATCTTTATTTTTCAAACTTGTGCATCAAGTTTGAAAAATAAAGATATTTTTAGTTCACTAACCAAGGAGTGCGGGTCCTCTTGAACTCTATATATCTATATATATATATATATTATATTAATAACACATTAGTTGCTGGCATTTCCTGAATTCTTAATCCCTACTGAGCATGCTGATTTGAAGCTTTGCAGTCAAATTAATGACACTGTAACAAGTCATTACTTGTGGTCAACTATTTGACAATGAGCTTTGTGAAGATGAACTGACCCTTTAAGAACTGCAGATGGCTTGTCTTGAATAAACAGTAACAAGGTGTTTAGAATGTTCATTTGTATACTGCCATTATAAAATGCTCTGAACTTACCTTTGCAGGTGATGCAAGAGAGTGTTGTGTTTTTATGTATAATGAACCTTGTGCTGCTAGGCTTATAATTGCAATGCCACTCCATTTAAAGCCAGCTGATACATTAGGCTTAATTAATTTACGATTTCCTGGTAAACACTGCAAAGACATAATATATAAAAATTATACTAGGCCAGACAAAAATGTAGAATAGGAAGGTTTTTTTAGGGTATGCACATCCGTGTATGTGATACACAGTACCTTACAAAATTTAAAAAAGAAACTAAAGACACATTCTACATCCTGATACCAAACAGCAAATTCAAACAAATCAGCAGTTCACTGAGAAACCTTCCGTATTATAAAATTGTCTTCATCTTTTTTTTCTCTGTGAACCTCCTATTTGTTTCACTTTGTTCTTTAGGATCAAATGTGGCTTTATTTTCAATCTAAAATGTTGCCCAGTTTAGAGCAAGAAAAAATAGTGGGTTATTTATCAAAGGTCAAGTTTGTGAAGTTTGTTCTACCTCGAATAAACTCACAACTCAAATGTTTGCTAAAAAATCTAAAAAATGTATTAGGACAAAATCCAAATGTAAAAAAAAAAACTCGATTGAGTGCAATTGGGGGGGAAAACCCAAATGCTCAAACTGATCGAGTTATTGGTGAAAAAATCGAGCACAGACCACCGAAAAAAACCTGAAAATCATGAAGGCTAAAAACATCTTCAAATGGTTCAAGGGATCTCTCCTTTTTTTACTGAAACTACCCTCAAAAAACTTGAATTTTACAGAAAAAACACAACTTGACCTTTGATAAATATCCCCCATAGTGTCTAATTAAAAGAATAAATGACAAAAATTAGGCTTAGCACAAATAATATTCACTGAACCAGTTTTAAAAAAGAGGGGTTATATTGTCCCTTTAAGTGCCATCTTTTACAAAAAGTCTTTATATTTATTTGGGGGGGGACCTGTAAGACCTCAAGTTCCTGCTCATAATGGTGAAAAGAGGCTTACCTGTAAAAAAGAAAAGGTGAAGTCTTGGTCCTTGCACTTAAAACACTTTCGGAATAGAGAGGTTACTTCAGTCTTGAAGTTCTCAAAGGTCCAAGAAGACTGTATCAGTATCTTGCCAATTAGGCCCTGCATGGCTAGCTGTTCTCTTTCTGTCCCTCGTGGAACCCTGTAAGTGCAGTTTTCCTCTGGATACTCGGCAGGCAAACAAATTATATCTTTGGAAACTTTTCTAAATTTCCCGGAGGATGAGCGGCAGCGTTTGGCAGTGCGACTTGCCAAAATGTTATTCCTCTTAAACTTCGCTTGAAGCTGAAGAAACTGAAGTGAATGGAGACATTACATAGAAATGAAACAGTCACAAATAAGAAAAAGAACAAATGATTGAGGCAGAATTCTACAGTGTGCTTGAGCGGGAATGATTTACGGTAGACACGCAATGCAATGAGGTGGATTTACAATGAGCCTGTGTAGACAGTTGGAGACAGAAACAACTGAATATAAGACTATTGCTAAACCAACTTGCGAAGAATAGTTGTGAAGTTCTGGCTGGTTAGCCTGCAGCTGCTCTCCGCTGACATCCTGATAACTGCCCTGCTGATTGTTAAACCTTGCCATTGGAGTTCCTTGTAGCTTTCCTATGGCAGTTAGGTCAGGAGTGTTATCAGAAGTGCGTGTCCTTGTAATCTCTGCTCGCTTTAATTTACCAGGAACTTGAGACTCTGTGAGAAAGACATAGAATATGACAAGACTTTGTGCTAACCATTATTATTATGTACCCAAAAGCATGTGATCTGTAATCAACTTGCAATTTCTTGTTTACACTATGTCAGAGTCAGAACCAGTAGTGCAGAAAATATAGATCAATAGTTAAATAGATAGTAGAGATGCACTTAATCCAGGATTCGGTTCGGGATTTGGCCGAATCCTTGTGCCTGGCAGAACCGAATCCAAGTCCTCATTTGCATATGCAAATTAGGGGTGGGAGGAGAATCATGTGATTTTTCATCACAAAACAAGAAAGTAAAAAAAATGTTTCCACTTTTTCTTTTCCTGCCCCTAATTTATATATGCAAATTAGGATTCTGATTCGGTTTGGTATTCGTTCGAATCTTTCACAAAGGATTCAGAGATTTGGCCGAATCTCAAATTGTGGATTCGATGCATCCCTTATAGATAGATACTGCTTTCAATACCAATACATTTACAACTAACTTTAAAAACCACTGCAAAGATTTACATGGCATATAACGGAAAGTTGCTTAGAAATTGCAAAATAGAATAGAATATACAAAAATCAAGGAATTTAATTTATAAAACAGTTCAACAAGATATAGTCTTATGGGATCTGTCATAAATCTTATGTAATATGATGTAACCAGGACCAAAGCAATATTTCTACATAGCTATAACCACAGGTTTTGGTTATTAAAATCAGTGCCTCTTGCAAAAAAAAAGAAATTGAGCTCTGTTTCCCTGCTAGAGAGACTACAAGTCACAAGATGCATAAATGGCTGTGTGAGGTTTAAAAATAAATTAACAGTGGATGATAAAAGGGGTGAAGCTGGTGCAAGGATTTACAGCAGGGTCAATGTACTTTACGTGGTGTCCTATCCTACAATCACCACAAATCACTGTACATGTATGGGACCAGTTATGCAGAATGCTCGGGACCTGGGGTTTTCCAGATACGGATCTTTCTGTAATTTGGATCTTCATACCTTAAATCTACAAGAAAATTGTGTAAAACCCAATTGGCTGGATTTGCTTCCAATAAGGATTAATTATATCTTAGTTTGGATCAAGTACAAGGTACTGTTTTATTATTACAGAGAAAAAGGAAACCATTTTTAAAAATTTGGATTATTTGATTATAATGGAGTCTATGGGAGACAGTCTATCTGTAATTCGGAGCATTATGGATAACAAGTTTCCGGATAACGGATCCAATACCTGTATACAGCATTCTACTTTTCAATTGTCAATCACACTTAGGGGCAGATTATTATAAGGGTTGAATTTCAAAGTAATGGGAGTTTTTTGGAACCCCCATAACTTTGTAATTCGAATAAAAAAAAAAAAGACTAGCCAAAATTTATTTAAAAAAAATTAAAGTTTTTTTTGTGGGTGAATAGACTGTATTCGAATCGTTGTAAGATCAAAATCGATTCGTAGTATTTTCAAAAAAAAAAAACTTGTTTCAAAGTTCACCAATTGACTCCAAATAGGTTCTAGGAGGTCCCCCATAGGCTAAAACAGCAATTTGGCAGGTTTTAGATGGCGAATGGTCGAAGTTTTAAAGAGTCAGTGCATGATGAATTTCGATATTTGATTTTTTTCAAATTTGAATCGAATATAGACTATTCCCTAGTTTAAGTACACAAAAATAGCTCGAAATAGTTAACTTCGAATTTTTACTTAAACCCTTGATAAATCTGCCCCTTAAATTACATAATGGTCATGAAGTGGAGGAACACTTCCAGTATTTTTACAAAGGTATCCTCTGGACAAAGTTTATTTAAAAATGGTGCATTATAAGTCAACCAGTACCCACCATATTCAGAAGATTTTCTCTTGATTCTTAAAGGCAGTGTTTGATCTTCCATATTCATTTCTTTTGCTGCCAAATGACCAAGCCTAAGGATTACTAGAACATATTTACATGTGCAAACTATATATAAATGATTTGTTTCTTGGAGCTTCATATATTATAGATTTGTGTCATTTGCTCCAAGAACAAACAATTGTGGCAGTTTAGCAAAACTAGTCAATCACTCAAATGACCCAAATACAAAAACATGGTTTTAAAGGACAAGGAAAGGGTTAACCACTTGGGGTCTGCAATTTAGTTAGGCACCCTCAAGTTGATACACTTGATAACCTCATACCCTGGGTCTGCACTATTCTACAATGTAAAATGCACCTGGTTACAGAACTTTAATGTTGTGCTCTGTACTTCTACCACGTAAGTCTGAGATTAGCAATTATATTCACATAGCGGTGCCTAATAAATGATCGATTATATTGATTAATCCTTTCATTGACATGTAATGCAGCAAATATGGTAAAAGTCTTCAGTCTGCTTCTCTTTTTGATCAGCAGTAAAAGTATTTCCTAAAAGCCAGTGGTTCCCAAATTGTAATGCCAGTTCTCTGAAGTAAGATTCTCATTTGTCCCCAGGGACAGACACTGCTTTAGGTCCTCTCTCCCTAAAAAATTATCTGCTGCTGCTTTCTTGCCAGGCTACAAAACTAGGGGGTTACTTATCTACTTATCAAAGGTTGAGTTGATTTTTTACAAGGAAAATTTGAGTTTTAGTGGGTATTTTTCAGTGAAAACTCAAATTTTTGGGTTAAAAAAAAACTAGTACCCCTAGGTGTAGGTAGATGCATTGTCTTTCCTTTCCTCTTTTCCTACCCACCTTCTGCCAGAGCTCTTAATCTATTTTCCTTCTGCAGGAGAAAGACTATTTCCAATTTGTCAAGTTGGAAGACAGCTCCATCGCATTTCTGATGCAGAAGCAAAATAATCTAACAACGAGGTGAAAAAGTTGCCCAACAAAGACAGAAAAGGGTTAGGTGACCTTTGAATTAACTTTTAGTATGATGGAAACAGCGATATTGTTTTTTTTTTTTATCTGTTTAACTTTGTCTTCAGCATCTTTCCAGTTCCAAATTACAGCAGCTATCTGGCTGCTAGGGTCAAATCTACCCTAGCAACCAGGCACTGGTTTAAATAAGAGACTGGAAGATGAATAGGAGATGATCTGAATAGTAATAAAAGTACAGATACCAAAAAATTGTAGCATTACAGAGAAGTAGTGTTTTTGGATTCTAGGGTCAGTGACCACCATGTGAAGGCTAAAAAGAAGAGGAGAGCAAATAAGTCATCAAAACTATAACATTTAACACCAATGTAAATGTTGCTATAAGCAGCCCATTTTAAAATACTAATACTAAAAGTTAACTTAAAGACAAACTATCCTTAAAAGATGATATTGCACATAAGACTAGAAAGGAGAACAGGAAGGAAGGGGGACTGTAGGGAAAAAAGGAAATGAAGAAAACATAAAAAAACACAGTAAGTAGATAGAAGTGGGCAGGTAGTGGGCAAGTAGGAATAAGCAGAATAGGAAAAAAAACTAAAAGAAATAAAGAACTGTGTGGCAGAGAAGGGAGAGTGGATAGTGAAATATTGATGTTGAGGAGCAAGGAAAGCAGGAGAAATGGGAGTATGGAAAGTGCATCAGATAGGCTATACGTATGAGTTGAAACATGGAAAAGCAAAACCAAAAAGAGTAGAGAAAGACCTGAGACAATGTGAACAAAAAAAATAAGGAGAGAAAGAAGAATGTAGTATAATAAAGCATGTACCATAAAGTAGAAGGAGTAGAAGGATTTATGTACTGACTCCACAGCCCTAATAAAAAGTAAGTAACATTTTTTAGATACCCTGACCCTGGGTGAGCATGGTTGGAATGGTAGTGGTCAGAAGGTTCAAAAAACAGCTGGGTGCCACAGCACATACCTCCATCTCTGAATTTCAATTTTAAAATCTGGTATCCCTTACCCTAGAAGTGCCTACGACCTGGGTCGAGCATAGGACCTGGGTCGAGAAAGGATATTTGCTTCTCACACATACGCCTCAGAACTCAGATTTAAGATTAGTTACAATGGTATTTGCTAAACAAGGTATAATACCATCAGTGTTATCATATATTTATAATCCTGAACTAAAAGTTTAAAAACCACGGCTATGAACCAATCCAAAACAGATTCTCATAAGTGTATGCAAAAGGGTTCCAAAAAATCAAGCCTCTGTATGTGTTCTGCAAGCATTTCACGTTGTTTTTACCTGCATTTCCTTGCAGACTGCTGTAACATTCTGGGGACTGCTCTGAATAGTTTCCTCTAGAGAACTTCCTCGTGCTGGTTTTGCTGCCTCCAGCATTTAATACACTTAACAGCCTTTGCATTAAATTCTCAACTTCATCATAAGAGTTTTCTTGGGACAGGTGTAGATTTCTTTGTTTCTTGAGAAGAGAATATTCACATTTAAGGTTTTTATACTTTGTCCGACATTGTTTCCAGTCTTTGTTAATGCCGAATTCCATCATCCTTTGGGAGATCAATTCAAACAGTTCCTTGTTCTGGAAGGGCCCCTCCAGTTGCTGGCAGATCCTCTCATCTAGGCACACGTGCAGTAGAGAAACAACTTCATGATCACTCCAGTTCTCTGTTCCACCCTCATCTACAGTAACTATTCTGTAGTTACAGTCAGTTTTATCAAGCAGCTCTGGATCATCCTCTAGAAATATCATGTAAAATTCAGTCAGTCATAAAAGTACACAATAAGATGATTAGTTTAATAGTTATTGTTGATTCATGACTACCATATTACTTGTAATATCTCTTATCTGTGGCAACATTACAGTGCAAGCAAGGAAAAACAACGTAGCAACATTCCAAGCCAGTTGCAATGAGGAACAAGTCCCTTGTGTTTATTGTGTCAAGATCAAACAATACAGTATCTAGAAGAATTAAGTCTAAGGCAACTGGACATTTAGGGGAAGATTTATTAAGGTTCAAATTGTAAATTCGAATTTTCGAGTTGGATTTTTGGTCAAAACTCACAAATTTGAGTTGGGAATAATGCAAATTCTAATTCGAGATTTTTCATACCTTGACCCTGGGGACAACTCGATTTTGACTATTCACCACCTAAAACCTGCTGAGTTCACGTAGAAATCAATGGCAGTGGTATGATGTAAAGCAGTGATCCACAACCAGTGGCTCGTGAGCAACATGTTGCTCTCTGACCCCTTGGATGTTGCTCCCAGTGGCCTCAAAGCAGGTGCTTATTTGAATAAAAAACATTTGTACTGCCAAACAGATCCTCTTGTAGGCTGCCAGTCCACATAGGGGCTACCAAATAGCCAATCACAGCACTTATTTGGCATCCCTGGGAACTTGTTTCATGCCTGTGTTGCTCCCTAACTCTTTTTACATTTCAGTGTGGCTCACGAGTAAAAAAGGTTGGGGATCCCTGATGTAGAGAGTGATATTCTGAGACAAATTGCAATTGGTTTTCATTTTTTATTATTTGCGTTATTTATCTTTTTATTCAGCAGCTCGGTTTGTAATTTCAGCCATCTGGTTGCTAGGACCCAAATTACCCTAGCGACCATGCATTAATATGAATAAGAAACTGGAATATGAATAGGAGAGGCCTGGAATAGAAAAGATGAGTAATAAAAAGTAATAATAACAATAAATCTGTAGCCTTATACAACTTTTGTTTTTTAGATGGGGTCAGTGACCTCCATTGAAAACTGGAAAGTGTCAGAAGAAGAAGGCAAATAATTCAAAAACTATTAAAAAGAAAAAATGAAGGCCAATGGAAAAGTTACTTACAATTAGCCATTCTATAACATACTAAAGGTTTACTTAAAGGTTAACCACCCTTTAATGGCCTTCCTGACATTCTAGATTTTCTTGGAGAAAAACTTGATTTGGGGTTAGCTGAATTCAATTTGATTCAAGTTTTCGAGTTTTAGATGTTCGAGTTTTTTCTTAAATAAGATACTATTTGAGTTTCGAGGTCATTCGAAGTAAAAAAAAAAAAACTCTAACATTCGACCTTTGATAAATCAGAGTTTCACCACTCATCCAAGTGGCTTCTTCGGTTGAACTGAATAAAATTACTGAACTCAGCAATTTGATAGGTTACCAGCCATGTTGTTCCAGGCTCCCAGATATTCTATGCACCGCTCTGGGCGGCTATATACACATTACAAAGCATTTTCAAATAGCTACGTATTGCACATGAGCTCAGCTAAAATCAATGAGAGGATAAATGGAAGCCTGAAACAAGATGCCAACAGTATGTTCAACAAAAATACATATGGACACAGCAACAGCCCCTGATAGATTACAGTAATGGGGGGGGGGGTGCATAACAAATTGTTTTCATGGTCCATGTATAGAGCAACTTAAAATACATTTTTAGTATGTTATAGACAATGGTATTTTATAGTTTATATCTTGGTCTTAATTATTTACATTTAGAATTGAAATGGATATTTGGTTGTAATTAACAATACAGCAGTTCAGAAGTCAGAAACAAAAATGAATTAGTAGAGGATCAGAACAGAACTAAAGCCTCACAGTCAAGTTGAAACTACCCTTTTTTTTTAACAGTCGAGCCAACTCCCATCCACAAATTTAACTAATTTTATCAACAATTCTAAATCGGATGGGAAAAAAACTCAGCAACAAAGTAGTGTGTCAATTCAAATCATACGATTAATCATCCAAAAACTCGACTATCAAATTCTTGCTGTCTGATTATCGGACGAAAACCGGAGCAGATCCCAATGTCATTAAATAACTTCAGGGACATCTGAAATTGACTTCCACATGACCTTCAGCAGGTTTGAGATGGAGTATTTTCAGATTCAGATTTTTAGCAACTTTGGGTTATAATAAATTAGGGATGCACCGAATCCAGTATTTTGGATTCGGCCGAGCCTCCGAATCCTTCGCGAAAGATTCGGCAGAATACCGAACCAAATCCTACTTTGCATATGCAAAAAGGGGTGGGAAGGGGAAAACCTTTTTTACTTCCTTGTTTTGTGACAAAAAGTCACACACTTTCCCTCCCCGTCCCTAATTTGCATATGCGAATTAGGATTCGGTTCGGGCAGAAGGATTCGGCCGAATCCGAATCCTGCAGAAAAAGGCCGAATCACAAACCGAATCCTGGATTCAGTGCATCCCTATAATAAATCTCTAAAAAAGTTTAGTTTTTATTTTTCCATGAAAAATTCTAGTTTTCCCCCTTTAAAAACTCAACTAGAACAATTTGAGGTTTAATAAATGGGTCCCTTAATGTTCATTAAAAGCCTCTACTTTAATTAATTTACATACAGTTTCATTTATTGTATCTAACAAATATAAATGTAGTATATGTTAAGTTTTTACCTGATTTTATCATCATGTCTGCTCCATGTGAATAATGTTGCTCGTCAGACATGGTGCTTGAAGAAGCAGCCCCTATGAACGAAGTTTGTGATACATTAGTAAAATACATGTCAGGAGGGTTTTTTTTTTTTCTTAAGAGCCACCATATCTTTTTCCCTCAAAAGTATTTGTTTATTATTAAATGATCATGCCATTGCTGGAATTGTTCATGATAGAATATGCCCATATATGTGGAAAATACACAGTTCTGTTCTGACCTTTTGCACAAATACACCATTGCTTGAACGAATGCTAAATGAATGAATGAATGAATACAGGGTGACAAACAGCACAGTAGTCCATGCAACATCTCTATGTACAGCATTTCATATTTAGTGTAAACATACCTCCATCAGAAGGCTCTTCTTTAACAGTTGCCATTGCTGTATTTATTTCAGCACACACCTCCTGGGAACCTTTTTTTTATAGGAAAAAATATATATAAAGGATATCAGTGCCACAACACTTCCAAAATATACATGTGCCCAAATATTGATATTATTGCTGAAGATGTAATTTTAAAAAAAGGACAATATTTTTATTGTTCAGTATTAAAATAAAAACTGGGTAAATGGATAGGCTGTGCAAAATAAAAAAAATGTTTCTAATATAGTTAGTTAGCCAAAAATGTAATGTATAAAGGCTGGAGTAACTGGATGTGTAACATTACAGAACAGAACACTACTTCCTGCTTTTCAGCTCTCTTGGTTTCTCTTGGTTACCAGGCAGTAACCAATCAATGACTTGAGGGAGGGCCACATGGGTCATAACTGTTGCTTTTGAATCTGCGCTGCATGCTGAAGATCAGTTGCAAACTCACTGAACAGTTATGTCCCATGTGCCCCCCTAGTCACTGACTAACTCAGAGTTAGAGAGCTGAAAAGCAGGAAGTTGTGTTCTGTTCTGTTCTGTTATGCATCCAGTCACTTCAGCCTTTATACATTACATTTAATACTACCTAATTAAAATAATACCTAACTGTTTACCCAGTTTTTATTTTTACACTGAACTGTTCCTTTAAAGGAGAATTCAACCTGTGGGGAAAAAAACCTGTACCCCCCACCCCAGGTAGACCCCCCTCCCGTCAGGCTAACTACCCCCCCTGGGGAAATGCCCCATACTTCATACTTACCTCTCAGCGCAGATTCTCCCAGCGTAGTTGCACGCATCTTCTGCGTCCACTATAAGCCGACTGGGAGATCGGTATTTTTGCACATGCGCAGTTGGAGCAACTTTCCGGAATGTGTTAACTGCGCATGCCGGAATTCCACAGAAATTGGCGATCCCTCAGTCAGCTTACTGAGGAGCCGGAAGATGGATGCGTGGAACTTCTCTGGAAGAATCTTCGGCGAGCACATTCATAGAGGCTACCAAACATCAGACAATACATTTACGACAACAAAACAAAGGTGCAGGTATGGGATCTATTATCTGGAAACCCATTATCCAGAAAGCTCCAATTACAGGGAGGCCGTCTCCCATAGACTCTATTGTAATCAAATAATACAATTTTTTAAAGGAGATATATAGGATAAATGAAAAAACCCTAATTTTGTAGGCAATTATAAGTAATATATGATGTTGCTTTTACATGGTGCTAAAATTAATATTATCTTTAAAAATAGCTCCTTTATTAGAGCTCCCTAGATATGTGCACTGGTCCCGTTCATGTTTCAAATGAGGGGTGGGCGTGTTCTAACATTCCCTGCCAGAAGCACAGTAGGAAGGGGACAGCCAATCACAGCCCTGCAGTCACACAAGCACAGACAGGCTTCAGTTCCCTATCAGGTCCTGCTAGCTGCTTATTGGTTCCTGTCCTACAGTGCAGTGAGCTGAGTACAGGCGGCTCCCCTGCACAGCCTGGGAATTCAGGGAGCAGGAAGTGGAAGAGAAGGGAGGGATTATTAGGGTTTTTGCAGAAATATTCAATAATTCTTGAAACACTACCTTTTTTTATATCTAAATGAGTATAACGCACTGGTATGTTCTTATTTTGTACACAAAATGTCTCCTTTAAAATTATTTCCTTTTTCTCTATAATAATAAAACAGTAGCTTATACTTCATCCAAACTAAGATATAATTAATCCTTATTAGAAGCAGAACCGGACAATTGGGTTTATTTAATGTTTACATGATTTTCTAGTAGACTTAAAGCATGATGATGCAAATTACGGAAAAATCTGTTATCCGGAAAACCACTGGCTCGAGCATTCTGTATAACAGGTCCCATAGCTGTACAAAAAGATGCCTCCCTTCATGTGCTGCCAAAGACTATAGGGCTCATTTCCAAAGGTGCAGTAACCAATAGGAAACAGTTTGGCATTTGCTTTTATTATTCCACCTGTGAGAGACTTATTATAGCTTGATCCTGATTGGTTAGGCTGCTAGCTGTGTACATTGTAGCTAAAAGTGCCTTTTTGAGTCTCTCTTGCTGTCCAGGCACCAGGCAGAGGGTCGGTTTCTGACTCCCAAACATGCTCTGAGTGATGCTGAACCCACCCATTTACTATAAGCAGAACTATGAGCTCTCTGACATGAACAAGTCATATATTAATAACCTGGTGCGCCGCCTCCTGTTTCTTCAGCCATGAACATTTAGCGAGGTCCAAATGCGCATACTTCACTTTCCCTGTATCTCTGTACTGAAAGCTACACAGGTCAACAACGCGCAGGCCCAACTCCATCAATAGGTCCCTTGCGACGCGCAAGCGCTTCCCAACAATGTGTCATCAGCCTCCGCCCAGCTCTGTCCCTCATGTTTGCGTCACCAGTCCCCGCCCAGCTCCGTCCCTCATGTTTGCGTCATCAGTCCCCGCCCAGCTGTCCCTCATGTGTGCTTCATACGTGCGCGCCCTTAGTTGTGCGTCATCAGTGCCCGCCAAGCTCCTTCCCTCAGGGCGCGTCATCAGTGCTCGCCCAGTCCTGTCCCTCAGAAGCCCCCTAATAAATGCAAATACAATAGCGCACACGATTCCAAGTATAATAGGCAGTATTATGGTGTTGATATTAGGACTAATACGCTTGTTGGAGCCATGAGTGCGGCTCCAGGAAGCGGAAGTAAAGGCTTAGCGTCTTCAGGCTCCACGAGGGACCGTGTTAGTAAACAGCCCAAATGGGAGGTCCTCCGGGTTGGAATGACCGCGCTGTGTTATGAGAACATCTGACTACGGAGCCCTCTCACCCAGTTCTCTTCCTGCTGGGGGAACATCGCGTTGCTGGGATGGATTTGAGCTTTAGCACGGCTTGCTGCCCGCCCTCCCTTACAGTGGAATGCACTGAGCTGCCCCTTACTCAGAGGCATAGCAGCTCCTGTAAGGAAACTGGAAAGGTACAAATACTGGAAAGCACGTGTCACAGACGTGTTGTTTTGTTAACGTGAACCTTTACTTTGAGTAGTGGGTTGTTCACCCTCCAAACACTTTTTCAGTTGTTTTCAGATTGTTCCCCAGAAATAAAGACTTTTTTTCAATTACCTTCCATGATTTATTTTTTTTACTGTTTTTCCAAAATCTTAAGTTTAAAGTTGAATGTTCACGTCTCTGGTGTTTGAGTCTGGCAGCTCAGTAATTCAGGAGCAGACTCTAAACTGTTAAAATTTTGCAACATTGAGTTGATCCATTTCTCAGCAGCTTCTCTGGAGTATTAGTAACTATTGTAACAACTCTAACAGCCGCCTGTAATGAAACCCAGAGATTCTGCTCAACAGAGACAAAGAATAAATGTATCAACTGAATGTATCAATTTTAGAGCAGTTTACAGGGTCGGCGACCCCCCTCCGAGAGCTGCTTTAGAAGGTGAAAAAAGACACTTTACACTTCAATATTAGAAAACCAGTAACACATTGAAAGTAATTGGGAAAAGTCCTTATTTCTGGTGATCGATCGGAAAACAGACAGTTGTTTAAAGGTGAACAACCTCTTTAAATCGAAATAATGAGGACGTATTTGGAAAGCTGCATGTAGCTGCCATGTCACTTGGTGTGGTAAAGTTGTTCTCTGCAGGCTCCTTCAGACCATCCTTAGTGGCTCATAAAAGATGGTCATTGTTTACCTCTATGTATAAGTGAGACCTTTTCATAAATAAGGTGCATAAGCATTGGTCCCTTACAGACTTATGTTCATTTACACATTGCAAGTTGTGTTATTGATGGAGGTACTTTAATTATTCTTAAAAGGTAACTGTCTGAAACCAAGCAGTGATGTAGGCTTTAGTTATTTTCATGTTTCTTTCACTGAACATTATTCTTTTCTGTCCATAACAATAGGTTCTTAATTTCCCAATGGCATCTACTCTCCAAGAAATGGTCTCACACGCTGCCAGCAAGCATGGCCGCAGAAATGCTGTGTGTTTCCACTCCTCCCAGGAAGCTCCAGTATTCTACACTTACAGCAAGATGATGCAGCTGGCAGAAGAGCTTGCTCTCTTTTTGAAATCTCACTGTTGCCATATGGAAACCTGCAAAATTGGTCTCTATTGTAATCCAGTAATAAACCTACCATCTTATATTATTGGGTAACGCATCTAAAATGCATTATTTGTTTTATATTTTTGCAGGCATTATGGTGCACTGATAAAATCCAGTGTGTTGTAGTTATGCACAGGTCTGGGAAAAGTTTGTTCTCTGCCCATTAGTCATTGCGATAACAGGAGCTTTACTGATTATTGTTCTGAATTCATATGTTTGGGATAGATGTAAGAGCTAAAGTCAGAGAGGACAGACCCATATGTAAGGACCTAAAAAATGTCCCTAGCAGTCAGGAAAGTGTTGATAAATGGGTGAAGTTTTGGACTGATCGAAATCTTCCAGAATCACCCAGTTCAGTATTTGATAAGTCTGCTCAGGCACTGTAATGCTCAGGCACTGTAATGGTTAATTGTGTCTTAATTTGAATTTGTCTAGAGCAGTGATTCTCACCAGCTATTGATGGGTTACTGTATCAGCAGACTTTCATATTCTTTCTCTCGGGTATGCTATTTTTGATATTTAGGCACATTTTTTATAGACATATTTGCAAACCAATTACCTTTCTTCTTGTCCTTTTATAGAATTCTTCAGGTCCCTGCAGCTTATTTTCCTATAGATCCAAGTAATCCATCAGGTATAAGCACCAAGTTAATGGAAAAGAGTAATGTTGAATACATGCTTGTACATAAGGACATAGTGGAGGTGAGTGTAACATAATTATAGAGATATCTAATGGCAGTAAAATCTCTATCTTTTTTTTTTTAATTCATTGCATATGGAATGTAGTGTTTGTACTACTTCATTTAACTCAATAACCCATCTTCTATCCCTGACTTTGCAGAACTTCAAGATGCAGTTTCCAGGCTGCTTGGAACTGGATTCTACAAGCATACATCATCTTGACGTGAATCTCTTTGAGGTTAAAAGAATTGAAAAATCAGTTGTCTTACCAGCGAGAGTTGATTTAAATGAGAATACAAGTAGGCTTGATCTGCTCAGACAGCAGAATGTTACAACTGAAGAGAAGCACAAAGAGAACTTGATGTATGAAGAGCACATGGATATTCGAGAGAAGCATTGCTTAGCTTATATACTACACACCTCTGGAACAACAGGGGCTCCCAAAATAGTCAGTGTACCTCATCGGTGCATAGTGCCAAACGTACACCACCTTCGGTAAGAAATTGCAAGCCTAGCCCCTTTCCACTTACCTTTAAGCCTATTCAGGCAAATACAGTACTAGGTTACAATATTTACTAGATTTGGCATTTCATTAGGTTTCCATTACTGAGATAATAAATAAATTAACAAAATGCAGCTCATGTAACTGCACATCTTGCAGTCCCATTATCTGTCGATTTAGTAATGACTTGCTGTTTACAGTATATTTAAAAACCAAAAACTATTTGTGGAAGTCCAGCTTTCTATTTTCAGATTGAATATGTATGATTTAGATAAAAAAAAACTGTTATACATCGAGCTCATTTTTAAGGTTTTTATTTCCACTAAGATATGAGTAGGCATTTACTATAAAAGTATGAAGTGTACAGTACAACTTTTTTTAAACGTTCCAGTGTAATTGTGCCCACTTCAATCAGGCATGAATTTTCAAACAAACCATACCAGTAAATAAAGTGCATTATGGTAATCACCTTGTGCCAGTGCATTTTGTGATTAATAGCCGTATAGACCATTATATGGGGTTAATCTGTCTGTAAATTCTTCTTTAATTGTCTTATCATTTTCCAACAGATCCATCTTTGAGATATCACCCAATGATCTCCTATTTTTGGCTTCTCCTCTGACATTTGATCCCTCAGTTATTGAGCTATTTCTTGCATTATCCAGTGGAGCTTGTCTTCTTATAGTGCCAAACCCCATTAAAATGATGCCACACAAATTGTGTGACATTCTTTTCCATCAGCATAGAGTGACAGTGTTACAGGTAATGTTGACAGGCCAAAATTAGACATCATGTATTCTTTAGATGACTCTTCTCATATGCTGAAATTCTGTTGACTAGAAAAGATAAGTATTTTGGAAAAACATATTCTCTAATTATTCCTGGTTATGTTTAGGTTACACCCACTTTCTTGAGAAGATTTGGGTCACATTCCATCCGATCATCTGTGCTGTCTAAGGGAACATCTCTCAGGGTGCTTGCACTTGGTGGTGAGCCTTTTCCAGCTCTCTCTGTCATCAGAAGCTGGAAAGAACCAGGCAACAGGACACGCCTTATTAATCTCTATGGCATAACAGAAGTTTCAAGCTGGGCAACTTATTTTGAGATCACAGAGCAAATGATTAGCCATCAAACTAGGTAAGCTCCTGATGTTATTTTATTTGAATGGGCGGTACCTTACCTAAACGTACCTAAACTTTTGACTGTAATCTTACCTTTGAGACGCAAGCTTACTTACATTGAATCAAAGGTGTACACAAAAAAATTCTGTATTCACAAATAAAACTAAAATATATATATATCACATCATCACATTAAACTTATAGTCCGAAATATGTGCAGTGAGTATTTCCAAGCAACTATGAAACTTGTTTCACTTGGTCTAATTTCATTTAATTCATCCACTCCTTTCTTTGCATCAAGACATTCAAAGGAGCCTCTGCTGTGGCCCATGTATATGCACACCATGACTGTAACCGTATTTTAATGATACACCCATTTGCAGAATAACAGCAGGGGACACGTGTCTTTGTAAAGTGGGGACATGTGCAGCAGTGTTAGTGGTAGAATGGTAGTCCAGATATACTTTCTTACATTTTTTAATGACACCTTGTGTGTGTTAACGAATGAAACGATGGCCCCTAATATCTCTGGGGTGATCGCTATTTTACAAAATATACAGGTATTTATGAATATGCCCTGGGGTTTATATTATGTTTGTTCAAGACCATAATTTTATAGTCACAGATTATGTAATAAAATCCAATATTTAATATTCTAATGCAAAACCTAAAGAAACATCCCTATAATGCATTCATAAAGACCTGTACCGTGCAGCTGTAATATGCATCTACTCCTAACCAGATCGTGTGCCCTATCTGTATTTCTGAGTTTTGATTGAAATCAAATCTGCATTTTCACTTTTCCATTTGTATGGATCTTTTTATTAAAGTGATACTGACACTAAAAAACTACTTTTAATAATATGAATATATATTAAAAGTTATCTATAGGTCATGTTGATTGTTTTTGCCTGAGAGGTTTGTTTATCTAAGAAATTGTTAGTTGAAGTTCCTAACCCTGAATGTTTTGCCAACCTGACTGTCCCATCTCAGCCTGTCAGTTAGAGATTCTAATGCTAACGGACAGAGAAAAGAGAGAAAGTATGACCCATATAATTGCACCTTCCCACACTGATTAGCTGGATTCCCAAAGCAAAAAAATATAAAATATAACTTTTATTAATCACATCCTAAAATTACTGTGAGACAAAATAAAAATAAAAGTGTATGTTAAAACCAAGGTTAGGTGAGGAAGCTGAAGTAGACTCAAGGTCATCAGCTAGTAGACGGTATTTAATTGTCGGAACGATGTGGGTTTTCTTAGAAATCAATGGTAAATTACCCACGACTTCACTCACAATGCCCACCGTGTATATATGGATCGGGTGGAATCTAGGGTTAAGTGGTACTATATATATGAACCAGGTCCGGTTTCACACCACACACCGTATTAGGGCAGTTTGTAGTCCCTTATCATCTAACATCCTTAAGAGCTAATATGCTTCTAACCTAAAAGCGACCGAATCCGCCAAATTGCGAGATCCGTCTGCTTGATTAGCTGAGCAAAAGTACTTGGCGTGCAGATCGTCCAGTATATATGGAGAGATAGTCGCCTGCTTTCTCCGTTCAAATATAGCCGTCCGCGCCGGCGAGGAGAGGGCAGGTCTCTCTAATCTAATTTAGCTGCCAGCTTCAACCCGCACCACCCTTCCTTTGACATGAGACCAAACCGCTAGGTGGAAGGTGTCGGAGCCACAGATCACTGCGGCTCGTATTAGCGTACCGGTATTACCCGAACCACCCTTCCACCCTTCCGTTTTTAGACCCACAATTTCCCCAAAGCACCGTCCCTACCTAACAGTTTAAAAAGAGAAAATTCTAAAAGCGCCTGACGCGCGTTTCGCTTGCTAAGCTGCAAGCTTTATCAAAGTCTACTTCAGCTTCCTCACCTAACCTTGGTTTTAACATACACTTTATGTTTATTTTGTCTCACAGTAATTTTAGGATGTGATTAATAAAAGTTATATTTTATATTTTTTTGCTTTGGGAATCCAGCTAATCAGTGTGGGAAGGTGCAATTATATGGGTCATACTTTCTCTCTTTTCTCTGTATATTTAACTATTAATGACCTTGCACACCACCACTTTTGTTTCAAATCTCAATCAATGGGTGGTGCTACCTACCAAACTAATACACTCTAATGCTAACGGACTCCTGCTGCACAAATATGGCAGCCCCTCATTGAGGAGCATGGGGCATCAGACGGGTAATGTAAAAGCCTTTTGCATATTCTTTATGGCAAAGTTATAAGTAGCTTTCAAAGGCAATATTATGATAGATGTAAAAAATAGTTTAATTTCTGGTGTCCGTATCTCTTTAAACTTTGACATTCAATGCAGTTGATTCCTTGCTTAGATATGATGTTAAAGGGACACGAGTCCTCTTTTATGAATTATTTTTCTAATTGCATTTTAGGGATTGCTCAGTGTCTTTAATATTGTTAGTGATTGTGTGCCTTTAACTGACAACCTTGTATCAGTGTTTCACAAGTATGGGGTTATACTAAACACAACTTGATGGCATTTTGTATATATTTTATGTAATTCATATAAATGTGCTAAGTTTTTTTTCTTGCTTGTAACTAGAGAAGAGTCATGTGTTCCACTTGGTGTTCCACTTCAAGGGACGATAGTTGAAGTTCAGCGGGAAAAAGGCTGTAAAATAGAAGAAGGGCAAGTACTTATAGGTCTGGCAGTTTTCTATACATGTTTTGTTTGTGCTTTACTATACAGGACTGGCAGTAAGTTAGGGCAAAATAAGCATACCTGGCTACCCACCACAAGAATCTCCTGTGCTTTGTGTGATTTTGCTTTGAGGTTATTGTTTATATAACTGCCAATGGGGAATCTTGCATTCAGTTATATGTCAACATCCTCATTCTCAAGCTCTTCCCTCCCATATATGTAGGTAGGATAAGTCCTTGAAGCATTTTGTATTGTCATGCTCTTTCTTTAGTTTTTAAACATTTAAAGCATTTTCCCCCTACAGCTATGTCAAAAACAAATGCTTCAAATCTAGCCGTTTCCTAGGCCATGCTGATCCATTATAGATAAAGATCTCCATCCTTTGTTTTCCTGTCTTTTTCTGTACTGCAGCTACCAGCATTCCCTCTGGACTTCAGGTGCTGTGCGTTATAATTCAGCAGCAGACAGAGGCAGCAGATTGAATGTTATTTTTGTAAATTGTTGATCGTGAAATTCTTTCTGCGCTATATAAATAATCAGTTTTGTATTCATATCCACAGGGGGTAGAGAACGTATATGTTTCCTAGATGACGAATTCATTTTGCCTTATGGAACCATGAGAAAAACAGGTGACTGGGTTACATTAAAGGACGGGGAAATGTATTTCTTGGGACGGAAAGATAATCAAATCAAACGCAATGGAAAACGGCTGAATATTGAATATGTGCAGCAGGTAATCCACAGATTTTTTTTATTAGTTACTTTTACTATTTTAACGAGAGGACCACTTTTCAGTTTACAAAATGTCACCAATTTAAAAATTAAATGTAGTCTATGTGATTTGACGTTTATATAGGCCGTACATAAATATGTTAAGTTCGAATAGTGATACTCATTTGTCCATTCAGAATAAATCCATTACTACATAAGACCTGACATTAGGCAGGGGGATCTGTTGTGGGGGCAGTGTCTGAGGTTGTGAGGTTTTGCAATTCACATGTTAAGCTACTGTGCGACATTGTAGAGAAAAATGGCAGTTGTAGATTTAAATATTCTGTCAATATCATGGCAGTTTTTCATTTGGAAACAAGTCAGCGGCTGGCAAGATTTGGTCTTGTCGGTTTATGTCCTGCAGAGCCCTCCCCAATAGGAGATGAAGTATTTCTTTAGGAATAGGATGACAGAGGACTTTATTTAGCAGGTAGACTACGTCATTCCAAAGTGGTTGCTTGACAGTCCCAGAAGGTACTGTATTTCCCTAATGTACCTTGGCTTCCACAGTTACTCCAAGTGGGGAATGGGCAAGGAACAGTTTATAAATGTCTGGCTAAGTGTGATGTCAAAACATTAACATTTTTTAAATGTGTTCCTTTTGTAGTACATGGGTTGTTATTCTCTTGGCATCTGAACAGATTAGATCACACTACAGTGATAGGTTGCTTCACCATTTTGTCTGTAAATGTGTGCCTTGTTTGAGTGACATCTGGGGAATTGATTGATGAGTAGCGTATATATTTTACGGATGCACCGAATCCACTATTTTAGGGATGCACTGAATCCACTACTTCGCGAGTGTATCCGAATCCTAAATTGCATATGCAAATTAGGGGTGGGAAGTAGAAAACATTTTTTACTTCCTTGTTTTGTGACAAAGTCAAGCAATTTCCCTCCCAACCCTAATTTGCATATGCAAATTAGGATTCAGTTCGGCTGGGCAGAAGGATTCAGCCGAATCAGAATCCTGCTGAAAAAGGCCGAATCCTGTACCTAATCCTGGATTTGGTGCATCCTTAATATATTTTAGATATGAATCTTTTTGGGGATAGTCCCTTAGTAGCCATGCTTTCAAAGGGGGTAGAGGAGATTGATTTTGCTGCTGTGATTTACGTTAGTAGGAAGTGCCATAGTTGAAGATATTCAAAATACTGAAGCTGTACATGTGGTGTTTTTTGCCTGGATAGTTGTGAAGGGAAAAATGCAATGCATTTGCTGATAGTCTATCAAGTCCCCAGCTGTGTAGAGTGTAGTCCACCTTGTACAGAGGCAGGGCTGAGTCCACACATGAAAGTATGCTTATTAAGATAGACTGTAATGAGTGGCCATTGGGAGACCGTCTTTGCATTTACGTTTATTCCACCTTTGGAGCGTAAAGCAGGTGGAGGGTAGCAAAGTGAGGGGTATCTTTGCTGCAGTAGACCAGATCAGAGAATTTACATGAGTAACTTTAGATGACATTTTCAATCAATGCCCAGATAGTTATTGCTGCCCAGTTCAACCAGGCCAAGATTTGTCTCAGTAATATTTCTGGAGCACTGGTACTCCCAGGCCCCCCTGTCTAAGTGGTGGCATCCACACATTGTTAGTACAGACATCTAAGCACAATCACACTGACTAATATACATTTTACATTTCATTCTGTAAGTGGGTGATCCAGCCCATTGTGTTTCAATATATGTCTAAATACGTTTGTGATTCACTCTTTACTTGCAGTCAGCAGAAAGCCTGGCCCATGTGGAAGCCTGCACAGCTCTGTGGTTTCAGGCCAAACAGTTGATCTTGTTTGTGATCCCAAATGGTCCTTTAGAAAAGAAGTTCCTCTGGAAAGAGCTGCAGTCACATCTGCTAAGCTATGCAGTACCTGATGATCTGGTTCTGGTAGAAACTTTACCTCTAACAAAGCATGGTAAGCAATAACCCAAGGTAAAAAGCCAGAAATGGCTAAAAATAAAATATTAAGCAGTGAGAGTGGTTTCTTTACAATATGTCATAAATCCCCTCTTGCAATAAGTGGATTTGCCATTTGTGGTATAAAGCCTTTGTACTTATTCTGTCTTGCTAATGGCTTATTTACATCAAGACATTGCTCTGTTTCTAGTCATGTCCGTGATCTTTTATACCGTTAGGCATGTACTACAATTGGGACCTCAAAATGTATTCTACTCTTCTAAACTGAATGGTTGTCTGTTTTTGCCACAAGGTAAAATGGACGTATCCAGGTTAAATGATATGTACCGTGAATATTTAAATGAAAGGAAATCAAGCTGTTCTCTACCAGATTCTGAGGATTTATGGAACAGTCTGCAGTGTTTATGGAAGGTAATGTGTAAATCTGAAAACCTTAATATTACCTAAAGTATGCTGTAAAAAACCTACCTGTTAGCAGTAAGAATTTAGAAGTTTAGAACAATCTAGTTCTCATCAATCCTCCTTAAATAGGTTGTTCACCTTCCAAAAATGTTTTCAGTTGAGCTGTTTTCAGATTACCGTATATACTCGAGTATAAGCCGTCCCGAGTATAAGCCGAGGTACCTAATTTTACCTCCAAAAACGGTGAAAGCTTATTGACTCGAGTATAAGCCTTGGGTGAGAAATGAAGCAGCTTCTGGTAAGTTTCAATCAAAAAATTTAGTGTTTCTGCTCCCATTGGAGGTGCCAGCGTCTCGTTTTTGGATGCCGGTGACCATTCTTGGACGCCGGCAAATATTCTTGGAGACTATTCTTGGACGCCGGCGACTATTCTTGGACGCCGGCGACCGGTTTTGTGCTTGACCCGAGTATAAGCCGAGGTAGAGTTTTTCTGCATATTTTGGGGGCTGAAAAACTCTGCTTATACTTGAGTATATACAGTAACTATAAACAAAGACTTTTTTCAGTTGCTTTCCATCTTTTATTTTTTACTGCTTTCCCAAAATGTAACTTTAATGTCTCTGGTGTCTCAGTCTGGCAGCTCAGTTAAACAGGAAAATCTGAACTGTTACAATTTGCTACACTTAATTCTTATAATTAGTTGGTACATTTCTCAGCAGCATCTCTGGAGTATTAGCAGCTACTGTATCAATTCTAACAGCTGCCTGTAATGAAACTCAGAGATTTAGAAACTCAGCAGAGACAAAGATAACAAATTTATCAACTGAGGGAAATTCGACCATCGAATTAAAATACTTAGAATTCGAATTTTTTTCCATCGAATTTGGCTATTCTGCGGTTGAAGTAAAATCGAATGATTAAAGCATTCGAATCGAACAATTTTACCGTACGATTGGCCGATTTTTACTTTGACTTCAAAAACTTAGAAAAATGCTGTAGAAGGTCCCCATAGGCTAACATAGCGCTTCGACCGGTTTAATCTGGCGAAGTATTGAAGTTGAAGGTTTTTTTAAAGAGACAGTACTTTGAATATGGGATGGTCGAATATTCAAACTATTTTTACTTATTTAAATTCAAAGTCGTATCCTATTCGATGGTCGAAGTATCCAGAAAATTACTTCGAATTTCGAATTGTTTTACTTCGAAAATTCCCTCTAATTCACTTCGACCCTTGATAAATCTGCCCCTACGTGTATAAAGCCGGTAAAGAGTCGCAACACCCTTCCCCCCCCCCCCCCAGAGCTGCTTTAGGTGAAAAATGGTGAAGGTGAAAAATGAAACTCTACACTTCAATATTATAAAAACGGTCACCAATAGAAAATAGAAAGTAATTGGAAAAAGTGAGGGCACATGTTGAGGAAGCAAGTAATTACAATCAGATGGAGCAAGCAGAGGACCAAAAACAGAGGGGAATTGGGCTGTTGCACTGGACACATTTTGGGGTTGTGAAATGGAATTGGGCAAGTTCCTGAACCAGAAGTCACTGTGTGCCCAGTTATGGGCAACTTTAGGACCAATCTACTCATACTTTTAACTTTGATGAAATAAATTAATATAGAGTACATGGGTCAGAACACATTTACAAGGCTTCACAGAAATATCATACTGACACTAAGTTGTTACATGTTTTCCCTGTCATTTTGTAGGCCATCTTAGACTTGTCTGAAGATTCTCCTGCAGTTCCTGAGGATTCTGTATTTCTGCTTAGTGGTGGGGATTCCCTTAAAGCCATACACTTTCAGCAAGAAGTAGACAATCTTGTTGGCAGACATGTAACAGGTTTAGTTGAGGTCATCCTGAACGACAACTTCCTTGATATTTACAGACACATTTCTAAATCAGTACAATTAACTGAAGAACATGGAAATACTGACCTCAACCAGAGTACAGCGGATAATCTAAGAAATATACATGATAGAGAGAAAAGGAGGCAACATTCGGGCAAAAGGAAAGATCAAGCAATAATGGAACTGGAAGTAAATAGGAGCTTGTTCATTTCTCTCAGCAAAGGAAGCCGTTTATTTGTTAATGAGCCTTTGTCTTCTGATATCATGGCTCAGCAGAGCAAGTTATTCACTGGACTAAACCACAAACTGTCCAAGCTTTTTGAAATACATTGTATGAACTGTGACAGCAAAAGATTAAAGAAATCTCAATGCAGATGCTGCAGTCAGTGTTCTCCAAGTTCTGGAGCGTCATCTAGTCAAACTGGAGGTCTTCTATACAGCTCTCTGTGTCTGCAGGAAAGATGGACATCTGACACTGGGAAATGTGTTGATGCTTCACCTCTTCTTGTGATATCAGCCAGCAAAGACTCACCAGTGATTTACATTGGGTCTCATTCTCACAGAATGCAAGCTCTTGATCTCCAGAATGGGCAAGTGATCTGGGAAAGAGTCCTGGGAGATCGTATTGAATCTTCTGCTGGAGTGTCTAAGTGTGGCAGATTTGTTCTCGTTGGTATGTATTTACAAAGGGAACTCCGTATTCAGCAAAACCTTTTATCTTGCTGACCTGTAGTTTTGCCTGGTAGGGCTTTGGGGGGCAGTTGATGAATATGTATAAACTATGGCTTCACTGAACATAATAGACTAGGTGGGTAAGCAAAACAGGAGAAAGCTCCACTGTGAGGAGCAAAATGTGTCCAGCTTGTCCTGTAGTGTATGTTTTTAATAAAATGCAGGTGCAAGGTTACTAAACTCTCTATGATAGAAGAAAAAACACTCATTATACATTTGGATCTCAATAGTATCCGGTACCCATCACGGCTATTGCCCATTCCACAATACCTAGTGGTAGATAGGGAAGGTGGGTGGGAATTAAGCAAATTGGGTGCAAATGGGATAGTCTGTTCAGTTAGCCTAGCGCATGGTTATGCGGTTTGCTTTTTCTGTTTGCGACGCTTCATTTATGTTTGCATAATTAACGGATACGGAGACATTTTTTTAAAGCAGTGTACTACAGTGTCAGTCACCTTGCACACCACTCACCTGCTGACACATGTATTGGACCCAGGGAAATGAGTTTTCAATGTTGTTTTTATAGAAATAAAAGCTATAGTTTAACTTTCTATCCCTATTACAAACTGCATTAATTGATGGGGAGGTGAACTTTTTCCTATCCCTTTATAGCGGGGTTTCTCACTGTCCTACAAACACTTTTCTATAGAGACTGAAACATTGTTTAGATAAAATCTGGCTGAACAAAGCCTGACTTCTGCTTAAAAGCAGACATATTTACACAAACAGGATAGATGAAAGTAGTACAAGTCAATTTTTTTTGTACTGGCCCTTTAATCCATATAGTGCTGGGCACAGAAACAAAGAAGCTATGGATCATGACAGTGAGGTCCTTGACACATAAGTGTAGGCATTTTGCACACCCTTAGCTCCTACTGATGCAGTGTTACTGTCAGTTTAACCTTTCTACTGTAGCTTAGCAACAGCTAGATATGTAGATCATATTCCTGCAAGCTTGCTGTAAAGAAACCCATTTAATTCTTGATTTATTGGTCATTTGGCAGGCTGCTATGACGGTTCACTTTATTCCTTGTGTAACCACAGTGGGGAAACACACTGGATTTTTACGACTGAGAATGCAGTAAAGAGCTCTCCTGCCACCGACTTGCTCAGTGGGCTTGTGTATATTGGCTCCCATGATGGTCACATATATGCTTTGGATATTGAAGTAAGTTCTTTTGGAATTTTACCTATAGTTGGATAATGTTTACATTTCCTTCTGTGAATGTTACTCCTACTCACCCCCTCCATCCAGTTCGCTTATCTGTTACATAAGTGCTGACAGGGAGGCAAGAACTCCACAGAGGTCATATTCCTCATTGTACGGAAAGGGAGAGTGGCACTAAATAATTAATTACCTACCACAGCAGGATTTCAAGGTAATGAGTGGATATTACAAAAGTGCTCTGTAAGCATTGCTATCAATGTGTGGTTGTGTATATATTACGAATGCATAAACTATTTCTCACTGTAAAGTTACCATCTGCTTCACTTATAAACAGGCCTAGTGATCAACGTGGGGCTACTTTTAGCATTATGATCTGCAAAATGAGCTCAAGCTTTGTTGCTGAACTTCATACATTGTCAAGCTAAGGCTTGAAACATGACAACATTCTAGACATTCCATGTACTGTACATGGAGTCATACAGGAATAATGATCTTATTTTATAAAGAGTGTTTGGCTAATGGCCCTTCTATTGCCTTTCACAGCTGAGCTTTATTTTCCATTAAAATTAGAGTATAATTAATACCCCCAATGCCGACAACTGATTTGCTACTGTTTTATTCTAACAGGGAAAGCAGTGTATCTGGAAGTCTCACTGTGGAGGGGGTGCTGTGTTCTCTTCCCCTTGTGTAAGCACCAAACCATATCACTTATACGTTGCTACCCTTGGAGGATTAGTAATAGCTCTCCATCCGGTAAGTCTCTGCGTTCAAATAGAAACGTATCCACAATCATTTCTAGGGATGCACTGAATCCAGGATTCGGTTTGAGATTCAGCCAAGATTCGGACAAATCCTTCTGCCCAGCCTAACCGAATCCTAATTTGCATATGTAAATTAGGGGAGGGAAATCGTGTGACTTTTTGTCTCAAAACAAGGAAGTAAAAAATGGTTTCCTCTTCCCAAAGGATTTGGTTCGGCATCCGTCCGAATCGTTTGCGAAGGATTCGGGGGTTCGGCCGAATCCAAAATAGTGGATTCGGTGCATCCCTACTCATTTCACAGGCCTGAAAGTGCCAAAAATATTCAATTTTAATCTGCAGTATACTCATAAATATAAAAAAGTATAATGCTTCTATTAGATGAATGTGTCCTTTAAATAATTGTATATAATTATATAAATTGATATAACATACATGGTGCTCCATGTTAATACATTTTGCTGGGACCTCCCTCTAGGGTGCCCTCAAAGGTAGTGGACCCAGCCAACAAATACAATGGGATCCAAATGAAAAAAACTGTCATTTTCACACAGCCACATCCCTATTCTTAATGAAACTATTCCCATGATCCACTCTATCCATTCACCCACAACCCCCATCCCTTTTGTTACCCACCTTTCTATATCAGGTGTCCTATTCAACTACAGGAACCCTGATCTCCATATCCCCTGTACCTCCCTGATGGCCAGCCATGCATTTATGCAAATAAACTCAAAAGGCATATGACCTTTATTAGTATGTTCTTACAAACATTTCTTGGCAAAGTCATTTCACATTTGTTTTGATCTCACAGCCTACAGGGCGCACTATATGGACATATGCATGTGGGAAGCCTGTATTCTCATCACTTCAGTGCAGCCATGACCATCTTTTTGTCGGATGTGTGGATGAAAACTACTACTGTCTCAGCCATGCAGGAGAAATGGTGAGAGAGCAAGACTTTGGTTAACTTGTTTTATTTAGACTGTAACTCAGGGGGTCTCTGTGGTTACACTGTAGATTGTGCTTAGAAGCCAGAAATATTGGTTCACTATAAGTGTTTTAAAAAGGAGAAGGAAAGGTAAAAACTTAGTACGGTTTATTATAAAGGTCTATGTAAATACAAGCACTAACACCTACTCTGCCACTGTTCTCTGTAAAAAGAAATCACAATTCTTTACTGCTATTGATTACACATGGGCTCTGGCATCAGACTCAGATCAGATCAAACCCCAGGGCTTGGGCTCGGAGCATGCTCCGTATCCTCCTCTTTCCCTCCCCCCCTTCCTTGCTGTAATCTGAGCAAAGAGCTAGGAGCCAGAAAGAGACACAAGGCAAGAAGAGAGGGAAGTGACATCACACCAAACTAATATGGTAGCTGTTATCTTCTTCTATGGCTGTTAACCCTGGTATGGTAAAGCATTTTGCAAAATAAATATAGAGTTCTGTTTTGCAATATTGTGGCTAATCTATTGGGAATAAACTGCTTCAGTAGCTTTCCTTCTCCTTTAAGGTAACTTTACTTCTAACATTAACATTGTGTTCTGTTAGTTGGAGATATTTAAGGTATGGCCTTCCTGCAGCTCTTGGATACCAATCCCTGCCTTTAAGTGTCCCTATGGCTGTAAAAACAATAATTGGCACTCTCGTATGACCATTCCATGGTTGGGATGTCTACAGCCAAGAATTACTAAATTAATGGGAAATACAGTTAATTGTATAATTCTCTCATCTCTAATTAAAGGAGTTTGTATCAGGAGCTGTATTTTAGCATCAGTGAAAAAAACTCACTTTCTCCTTTTGTGTTTCTGCAGGTTTGGCATCTTAGAACTGACGGACCGATTTTTTCCTCTCCATGTCTCTCTGATTTCTCTGGCTGCAGTGTATTTGGGTCACATGATGGCTACATCTATTGCTGCAGTTCTGAGGGGCTTCTACTTTGGAAACACAAAACAAGTTCAAAAGTGTATGCCACTCCATTTGTGTTCCCTAACCCATGCACAGAGGCCAGTGAGCTGGTGGCTGCAGCTTCTACAGACGGAGACTTGTACATACTGGATGTCCAGAGTGGAAACTTGATGGCCCAGTACAGACTGTCAGGGCAGATATTCTCTTCCCCTGTGGTATGGGAAAGCACTCTCATTGTTGGCTGTAGAAATAACTATGTGTATTGCTTAGATCTATCCTGCAAAAATGCCATCAAATAAAAATTAATTTTCATTGTTTGCATTTTATATATTAACATATATATTTGGGCTAATCCTCCGTCACCTGAAATCCATGTCTATCAGGGTCTAAATGTAGATATGCAGTAAAGGTATGGGATCCACTATCCTGAAACCCGTTATCCAGAAAGCTCCAAATTACAGAAAGGCCGTCTCCCATAGACTCCATTATAATCAAATAATCTACATTTTTAAAAATTATTTCCTTTTTCTCTGTAATAATAAAACAATACCTTGTTCTTGATCCCAACTAAGATGTCATTAATCCTTATTTGACGCAAAACCTGCCTATTGAGTTTATTTATTGATTACATGATTTTCTAGTAGACCTAAGGTATGAAGATCTAAATTAAGGAAACATTCGTTATCTGGAGAATCCCAGGTCCCGAGCATTCTGGATAACAGGTCCCATACCTGTATGTGCAAGCTGGATGCCGATGTAGGTGTATTATATAGTGCTATTATATTGCACAGCTCTGTTCTTTCTTGCAACACAGTTTTATACAGACGAGGGGTTGCATGCTCATTACAGTGCAAGGGATGTACAGTAAATAGATGTCTTGCAGAGACATGATTCTGCAACCATTCCCCACCTCTCTCGTCCTGAAAGAATAGTTTTTACTAAAACCAATTAGATTGCACACTTCTACAAATATTATATTATATATCTTATTATATAAGAAAAAAAACTCATTAAAGGGGTGGTTCACCTTTACGTTAACTTTTAGTATGTTATAGAATGGCCAATTCTAAGCAACTGCTCTTCATTTCTTTCTTTATTAGTTTTTTTTTTTTAATAATTTGCCTTTTTCTACTGACACTTTCCAGCTTACAAATGGGGGTCACTGAGCCCATCTAAAAAATAAATGCTCTGTATGGCTACAAATGTATTGTTATTGCTACTTTTTATTACTCGTTTTTCTATTCAGACCTCTCCTATTCATATTCCAGTCTCTTATATAAATCAATGCATGGTTGCTAGGGTCATTTGGACCTTAGCAATCGGATTGTTGAAATGTCAAACTGGAGAGCTGCTGAATAAAAAGCAAAATAGTAAAAAATGAAAACCAACTGGAAATTGTTTCAGAATATCATCCTTTACATCATACTAAAAGTTAACTCAAAGGTGAACAAACAATCCCTTAACGTGGAAGATGGGCAGCAGGGGAAACTGTCGATGCACCCTGCAAAAAGGACCTGGGGGATAACACTGTTGGACTTTTTTGTTTTTATGTTATTAAAGCCATATACATCTACAGAAATGGAAATTCATATTATTATTACCGTATATACTCGAGTATAAGCCGACCCGAGTATAAGCCGAGGTACCTAATTTTACCTACGAAAACTGGGAAAACTTATTGACTCTAGGATAAGCCTAGACACAACTACAGCCCTGTCTCCCAGCAGCGCACATTCTGCCAAAGCGACCCCCCCAGCGATCAACCGGACTTCTTTGCAAAGTTGATTGTGACAGAGAATTGCCAAACGGATTACTGTGTGCATTGTCCCACTGTCCCACTACCATGTGCCGAGGGTGCTGTTTGATATTGCCATCACTGTTAATCTTTCGTATAACCAACAGAGGGCGCTGTGTGATATTGCAGTCACTGTTCTTCTTTCAAATAACCAACAGAGGGCGCTGTGTGATATTGCAGTCACTGTTATTCTTTCATATAACCAACATAGGGCGCTGTGTGATATTGCAGTCACTGTTATTCTTTCATATAACCAACAGATGGCGCTGTGTGATATTGCAGTCACTGTTATTCTTTCATATAACCAACAGAGGGCGCTGTGTGATATTGCAGTCACTGTTAATCTTTCATACAACCAACAGAGGGTGCACTGTTATTCTTTCATACAACCAACAGATGGCGCTGTGTGATATTGCAGTCACTGTTATTATTTCATATAACCAACAGATGGCGCTGTGTGATATTGCAGTCACTGTTATTCTTTCATATAACCAACAGAGGGCGCACTGTTATTCTTTCATATAACCAACAGAGGGCAATTTGGGATATTGCAGTCTCTCCCCAAGTGTACTGTTGGTATAGGAATGATTAAAAGTGACTGCAATCTCAGCTACTCGGGTCGGGTACCGCTGACCCGAGTATAAGCTGAGGTAGACTTTTTCAGCACATTTTGGATGCTGAAAAACTCGGCTTATACTCGGGTATATACGGTAAAAAAGCAGCGACAAATGTGTACATATAATATTTTGGTGATAATTTCCCTAGTGTGAAAATGCCATGCATGTCCTAATTTCTTTTCACTGTTAACATCAGTGGTGTAACTAGTGTCACTTGGGCCCCCCTATTTGGACTTGCGTCCCCCCACCCACTGCATGTGAAAAATCCCCTTAAAGGGCGTGTAAAGGCAAAAAAAGAAAATCCAATTTTTACTTTATTTAATGAAAAAGAAACCTATCTCCAATATACTTTAATTAAAAAATGTGTACCTTTTTTATAAGAAACCTGACTGTATGCAGTGAAATCCTCCTTTCATTTACTGCCATGGATAGGAATTGTCAGACGGTCCCTAACTGCTGAGCAGGGAAACAATCATACTTATGAACAGCAGGGGGAGCCCCGCCTTACTTCCCAGCCATGCAGAACTCAAGCAGCTTTGTTTATGACGATCCCTAAGCAGCCCAGACCACACTGAGCATGTGCACAGTCTTAGTCTTGCAAAGATATTTACCAAAGTTACAAGATGGTGACCACCTGTGGCCAACTTTGAAAGCATAAATTATTTGTTTGATTAGGCTTGTGGTGCAGTAGGTTCATGTTTATATTTAGTATACAAAATACAGCATTTCTAGCCTTATTCTATTTTAGACTTTACATGCCCTTTAAAGGGGAAGTCCAAAATTTGATAAAGAGGCCCACATAACACAGAAATCCCTAATAAACCATCACAGTTACCTGTTTCTTCAAAAAGTATAAATAAATGCCATTTTCTATGCTGAAATCCAGCTGTTTTAACAGTTCCTCTCTTTCTGCATCATTTGAAATTCTGGCAGGGAAGGAGGGACTAAAACTGATGTTACAAATTGTAACAACTTATCCTCAGCTTACAGACAACTTGCAGGAACTACATAAGCCACAAGGCATTGCACTGTGATGTTCCTTTCCTTATTGAAATCACATGTGCAGGGAATTGTGGGGTTTGGAGTATGCAGGCTAGGGACAGATGGCTGCTGATAAAAAGTAACAGTAGTCAGCCAGCTCAGCAAAGTAGTCAGACAGATCAGCAGAAGGGCAGGGGGCTAGGCTTAGGGAACTGTCAGCAACCATTAAAAATCATGAAAAGTTTGCATATTTTTTATATTGCAACGATGCTTGAAATTATGTTTACTTTTCAAAAAGCTTAAGTTATGTTTGTGTGGAGTCCACCTTTGAGCTCCATGGTCGTGCCAGCTCCCAAGATGGGTGTGACCCAGGTGTGATTGCACCCCTGATATTTACGCCACTAGTTAACATTAAGACATGAGAACAGACACACACACACACACACACAAAACATTCCATACAAGATTTTAAAAGTATATCCTTTTTTTTTTTTTTTATTCAACTAAAGACATTTTTTTTTAGTAATGGACCGTTACATAACAGTCAGACAAAACCAAGTAAATTTACACGGTTAAGAATTTATCTTCTCCTGTATAGTCTTTAAACGTTTTTTTTTTTCTTCTCAAAACATCTGCAGCACAAAAAAATAAATCCGATGAAACAAAACAAACTTTTTTCCTGTTGTTAACAGGTGATACGGAAATGAATATACAACAATTTTTAAATATTTACTTGGTAATAATTTAGTTAGGACTAATAACATTACAAATAAGAAACAATCATATTTCAAAAATTAAGAAAACGTTTTAAAAAGTACAGTAAACAAAAAAAGAACCACAGCTTTACTGGTTTATATTTTTTTTTCTTTAGACTGCTATACTACATCAGTGATCCCCAACCAGTAGCTCGTGAGCAACATGTTGCTCTCCAACCTCTTGGATGTTGCTCTCAGGGTCCTCAAAGCAGGTGATTATTTTTGAATTCCAAGGGTGAAAGCAAGTTTTAATTAAATAAAAACTAAATATAGTGCCAAGTAGAGCCTCCTGTAGGCTGCCAGTCCACATAGGGGCTACCAAATAGCCAATCACAGCCCTTATTTGGCATTCCAAGGGACTTTTTCATGTTTGTGTTGCTCCCCAACTATTTTTATATTTGAATGTGGCTTACGGGTAAAAAAGGTTGGGGACTTATATATGTTTGATGAAATCCCTTAACAAAATAATCTTTGACCTATTTGGCCACCCAGGTGATTTAATCCCTGGCAAAAGACTGGAACAGATCTGTGGGAGGAGACCCAATTAGCAACCTCTTTCTGTCCTCAACCAATCGGATTTTCAAAGTGATCCCCAGCCAGCCTAAGACTGGCCAATAAGCAGCCAACTTGATCTGGAGTGGTCATTTCAGCAGCAAGTATCAGCCGTTTGAATATTTTGGGCTGAGTAAAGCTATTCAATTACTTAGCACAGAAAAACACACAAAGAGACAAAAGCATGGACTTGTCTATAATGCTACTGTGCCTGATTTAAAAATATACATTTGTAAAAATTACACTAAGCTATAAAATATTTAAAGGCACAAACAAAATTTCCTAGAAGCATAATCACTATGTAGCAATATACATATACAGTATCACTACGGATAATTGGAGCTCTAAACTGAACAACAGTTTGACTGAAGGACTAAATGACTTGTGCTTTGTTCCTCAGCCAACATTTTGGATGAAACTGTACTATGTTTTTCCAGCAATTTGGCTAATGCCAGTCTTGCCAGACGTGAAACAGCCAGACTGCTTGCTCCTCTGCATTGACAGGCACTGAATGAGCCTGGGTGCAGACACACAGGGATGAGAATATTCCTTTGTACATTGGAATCTGCCCCGTGTGTCTGCATCCAGGCAAGGGCTGTGCAGACAGAGAAGCTAACGGAGGGGAGCTGTTTTGACTCCTGCCATTAGCCATAAATGAATCTAATTTGCTTTTGTACATCTCAGTGTTGGACTGTGTTACACTAAAGTGCTTTATTTCTAGTGCACTTTATCAAAACAAGGTCAGAAGCCAATTACAGGCCATAACCCCCCCCCTATATATATATATATATATATATATATATACTCATTATTGTGCAGTTTATAATAATCCATTACCTGGAGCAGATATCCAGTGTTTGGTAAATATTTACATCATATGTGTACAGTTAGGATTGGCCCTTAGTGGAGTTCACAAACAAAAACTTTGCATGAAAATAGATTTTTAACTCATTGCATATGTGACTTCTGTCTGCCAGAAGGTCAGGCTTCTTCTTATGCACTGCCTGTGGGATGTGCTCAGTATTCCCTCTGGGCTTTTAAGTGGAGTACGGCAGTGCACCAAAATAGTTTTTCTAGGAAATAAATGTGCCCGAAAATGGTAAGTACAATGGCGGTACTTGATCCCTTTTCTATAAATGCAGAAATTGTTCTTTTTGAATCATAATTTTTATCCTGTTTTTTTTTTTTTTTAATCTTTTCTCTTCCCTAATGTCAGACTTCATACACCTCTGTTCCATCTCTCAGCTACTGGCCTTCTGTTGACTAAGGACTATTTCACTTCTGGGCATTGGAATTGCTGATACCAAAAGCAATGACCCAAATATCCCTGATATCCCTGACTTGCCACGGGTAACACATCAGTTGTTATTAGCCATTCAATTTCATCTTTAAATAGATTTTTACTACAGTTATGTTAAACCTATATGGTGGGGCTGGTGGGTTTTTTTTTTATGGTAGAGGAGGAAAAAAAGCTCATCAAAATAAACCCAGCACAATTATGCAAATAATATGAGTAAACTCATAAGGGATGCACCAGGATTCAGTTTGGGATTCAGCCAGGATTCGGCCTTTTTCAACAGGGTTCAGATTCAGCCGAATCCTTCTGCCCGGCCAAACCGAATCCAAATCCTAATTTGCATATGCAAATTAGGGGAGGGGAGGGAAATCGCATGACTTTTTGTCACAAAACAAAGAAATAAAAAATGTTTCCCCTTCCCACCCCTAATTTGCATATGCAAATTAGGATTCCGTATTGGCCAAATCTTCGTCACGGATTCGGGGGTACGGTCGAATCCAAAATAGTGGATTAGGTGCATCCCTGAAAATCATATTTTAGCATTTAGCTACCTTTCATGCATAAATCCCTTGGTTATAAGAAAATATTGTATATATTTTTTTTTTAAATGCTAATGCCAATTGTAAAGTATTGGTAAAGTAATGGTAGGTTGAGGAACACATTCATAAAATGTTGGGGGGGAATAGCAGAAATAAATAAAGCAAGATTAATTATTATCAATTATTTTTTAAAAGAGTCATGAAATCTTCTGGATTTTCATTAATTTGTTACTATTTATTAGGTATTTATATAAATACACTTCCACACAAGGAGCAGACAGTATCTAGTGTTCCAGGACTGCAATCCTGTGCAATGTGGAATGATAGGAGATGTGGGCACCATTTTCTTCTAGGTAGGCCACTGCACCCCAGCATATACTGAAGGGGTCAGCCAATCAGATCTTCATCTTATACTCATCTCAAAATGATAGTTCTAAAGCCCCGTACATGCACCCACATCCAGCAATAGCCAACCAATTCAGACTCAAACAGGCAAATCACATTTGTACTCCTCATCAGCTTGAAGATGGGGTGCACTATATCTGGAATGATTTGATCAGGGACATGTTTAAGGGTAAAGCCATGTACCCCTAACATAACAGATGCCCCTGGGGAGGGGCAAGATTAGTGATGTGCAGGTTGACCTGAAACTTGTGGTCACCCACTGGTTGACCTCCAGTTGGGCAAGTTTGGGTTGAAATTTGGCCAACCACTGTGGGTAAAGGTTTGGTTGCGGATCAGACTGGTAGAACACTCCTCCACTGCTCCCAAAGAGTAGAACCAGAGGCACACACAGAAGTAGTGTACAGAGAGGGAAGACACATGTTTAGGATGGGTGCAGGTCCTACAATGGCAACATGATGTTTCTATATCTGTATCAGAATGACTTTTCCTTCCTTGTGCCCCACAGCTGCTTATAAGCCAATCAAGGCTGGGCGTGATCGCATGGAGGAGTATGAAATCACTTTAATTACATTTCTTTTGCTTCAAAAATGATGGAATTAACACAACAATAGTTAGAAATAGTTATAATAAAATCAACTAGGTCCAACCAGAAAATATTAAGAATGTATCCTTCAAGTATTGTCCTAGCACTTTTCAGTATCAGATCCATTAGGTGGGTTGAATGTGTCCTGATCGCCTTTTGCATCTGATCTATACGAATAATATTAGGGTCACAGTTCATTTACAAGGAAGGCAAATTAGAAAGGCTATAACTATAACACCTCTAAATTCCCTATAGGAACTATGTCTAGTAGTGTTGCACATCAATATAATACGAGCAGGAGATTCATGTGGCTTCAGTAGCGGCACATATAGTACCAGAGTGTGCAAAATATTACACCAAGAAGTGTACAAAGTGTATTGGTCTTGATCAGGGATGGTCAACACCACAACTTTCCTTTACTTGTTAAACTACAACTCCCAAATTTTCCATCAGCAGCAGACGGACGCTGGAAGTTGTGAGTTTGGAGGGTTGAAGGTTGGGCATGACTGCTCCAGATAATATCATATACAGGTTGCCAAATATGTCAATTATTACAGTCCTATTTTTTCCCCAAGAAGTATCATGACTGTGTAAGAAGACAGCACAGGAGGACATTGCTACTGTTCCAATACAGAGTATCACATTTCACCAATATTAACAATTAGGCACAAATGCGCTTGATTATTTCTGTATAGCCCGGGAACAGACCACTTATTATTACTGTATTTGCCATAACATCCATACAGTAGACCACAGACACAGCTTAGGGACACCTAATTGGCTTCTATTTAGCCAGGACAAGATATTTACTTAATAATCTGTGGACAGTCACTCCAGGCTTTTGATTTCCGTTTGGCTAAGGCAAGCCAAGCGGGCTCCGAGGACACCGGAGAAGCATCTGGTGTAGAAAATCGCTTCGGTATATCCTTTGCCAGAGGAGGAACTTGAACTCCATCTGTGATTTCCACTGTGAGAAACAAAGGGAAGATGTTACTTAGTGGGCCAGATACGGTAGTAGCTACAATACACATTTGCTTTACGTTCATTTTGAGTATGTTAATTCTAAGCAACTTTTCAATTGGCCTTCATTTATAGTATTTTAATTATTTGCTTTCTTTCTGATTTTTTCCAGCTTTCAAATGGGGTTCAATGACCCCATCTAAAAAACAAATTCTCTGTATTGTCATTTGCTCCGTCACTGAGTGAAAATTGTATACAAGAGTTATACATATTTTTCCAGACTGTAAGCTCTACTGAACAGGTTCAGTAGCTCCTGTGCCTCTTAAAAACACCAATTAATATTTGTTATTGTAAATATTTATTTTTCCCTTGTGCATATTTATTTTGATTTAAAGGAAAACTATACCCCCAAAATGAACAGATAGTTCAGATCATATTAAGTGGCATATTAAAGAATCTTACCAAACTGGTATATATATTTAAGTAAATATTGCCCTTTTACATCTCTTGCCTTGAACCGCCATTTCGTGATGGTCTGTGTGCTGCATCAGAGATCACCTGACCAGAAATACTACAACTCTAACTGTAACAGGAAGAAGTGAGGAAGCAAAAGGCAGAACTCTGTCTGTTAATTGGCTCATGTGACCTTACATGTGGTTTGTATGTGTACACAGTGAATTCTACGATCCCAGGGGGCGGCTCTTATTTTTTAAAATGACAATTTTCTATTTATGATTACCCAATGGCACATACTACTAGAAAAGTATATTATTATGAAAATGGTTTATTTACATGAAGCAGTTACATATGAGCTGTTTTATGCAATATCTTTTTATAGAGACCTACATTGTTTGGGGGGTATAGTTTTCCTTTAATTGCAATGTTTGTCCCCCTGTATTGTAAATATGTAGCTAGCTGTGTACATACTAGTGCTATAGATATACATGGATATATTTATAGCATATGCATTGATCAGAGGGCTGTCTAGACTGGGGGAGAGTGAAAGGATTGAGCGGATGCCGATTCACAGCTCATGGACCCAGAGAGACAGATCCAACATGGCTTGGAGGCCTATTTATTAAAGGTTGAATTTTAGTGGTTTTAGAAGTTTTTGAAAATACGAACAAACTCATTTCCACAAATGTCATTAATTTATGAAAAGATCAGAACTGAAAAAGCTCGAAAGGACAAAGTTGCAGAAAAGTTGCAGAAAAGTTGCGAAAATTGCATGTTTTTTCACTTGTCACTAGTGACGGGCAAATCTATGGGGTGCCGTTTGTCCCAAATACATTCTGTATACAAAACTATCCCTAATACAAAGAATGAATGTCTCTCATGTTATATAAGTATTTGTGACCATACACAGAGAAAAAAATATACAAAAGACTTATTTCTATTAAAGAATGAAAACAAAATCTGGTTAGTGCACAAAAGGATGTCATTATATCACAAACCATTCTGTACAGTTTAACAAGCAATCTGTCTCACAAATGTATAACCTCCATGTAACGGACGCACTTATGTGCAAAGTTACTTACAGAATGAATTATGTAAAAACAAAATAGGACATAATATATAATAGTGTAACTAATTAGTGCTTGTCAAGCTAGATTTGACTGACAAAATAGATATCTGCGACAGAAAGCAAGATTTTATAGTACAGGATTCATTCTTTCCACAAAATGACAGTTTTGTTTCACAAAACAGATAAAATAACCATTCTGTGAAGCAACACTGTCAGTCACATTCCTGAACCAATAAGAACAAAGCTTATTGCCATATACAAACAAGATGAGAAGTGGGCAGCTCTGCTCCACATGGCTAAGGCAAAGTATCTGACCTGCTATAGAGGGCGCCCTCTAATGTCCCCTGTGCTGTATAGTAATAAACATGAACAAACCTTTCCTAAAAGAGCTGCTGTTAAACACTACAGGTTCTTAAATGGAAGTTTTTACAAATGGCTGAGAAATATAATGCTGCACTTATAATGATTGTAGAAAAAGAAAAGTATGCAAAACATAAATATGATCATTTTAGGTGATATGGCTATTCTTATTGTAGTAACCTGCTTGTGTGGCCATTTTGGTTAAGGGCATTCCTGCTATTTTGCTATTATCTTATGACTCACTCCTGTTCCTCTTCCTGTCTAAGCTAAGAGCAATAATGTGACAGGCCACACCCACCTGCCATTTTCTATGAAATGTACCAGAAGTTACTGTGCTTGTCATTCTAGGGATAGTTTTGTATACAGAATGTATTTGGGACAAACGGCACCCCATACAAATCTGTCCCATTTTGCTTTGCCGAAAAATTCGTGAAACGCATTGAAGTCAATAGGTGTCAAAATAATTTTGACACAAGTGACAATTTTTATACAAGTGACAATTTTTATACACACAACTATTTTGTCCAAATGCACTAAAGTCAATGGGCGTCCGAATAATTGATTAATAATTTTTTTCTCACTGGATTTTTTTGCCGGAAAATTTTTGCTCAGTTCCGAGAATTTATTTGTGAGGGGCGAAATGGGGAAATTCGCTGCAAATCCATGCCCAATTCCTACCCAAATTTATTCGCCCATCACTACTTGTCGCACTATAACTATGACTTTATCTTTATGTTCGAAAACTTCAAAAACCACAACTTGTTTATTAATGACCTGGAGGTGGGCATTGAAAGTACTGTTTCTATTTTTGCAGATGATACTAAATTGTGCAGAACTATAGGTTCCATGCAGGATGCTGCCACTTTGCAGAGTGATTTGTCTAAGTTGGAAAACTGGGCAGCAAACTGGAAAATTAGGGTCAATGTTGATAAATGCAAGGTTATGCACTTTGGCAAAAATAATATAAATGCAAGTTATACACTACATGGCAGTATGTCTGGAGTTTCCTTAAAGGAAAAGGAAAGGTACCGATGCAGTCAATAGATTAGCCACAATAGTGTAAGCTATATCACTATTTATTCTGTTGAATGTTTACCATACCTGAGTAAACAGCTCTAGAAGCTCTCTGTTTGTTTAGGATAGCAGCTGCTATATTAACTTGGTGTGACATCACATCCGACCTGAGTTTCCCTGCTCAGTCATAGCTCTGGGCTCAGATTACAGCAGGAAGGGGAGGAGGGAGGGGGAGAAGCAAACTGAGCATGCTCAAGCCGTAGCCCTGGAGTTTTAAGTTGAAAACAGGAAGTCTAATACAGAAGCCCATGTGTACACAATAGAAGGGCAGTGTTTGAGGGTTTACTGGTGTATTTATATAGACCTTTCTGATAAAGCTTACTTAATTTTAGCCTTTCCTTTTCCTTTAAATGAGAAGGATCTTGGAGTTTTTGTAGATAATAAGTTGTCTGATTCTGGGCAGTGTCATTCTGTGACTACTAAAGCAAATAAAGTTCTGTCTTGCATAAAAGAAGGGCATTAACTCAAGGGATAAAAACATAATTATGCCTCTTTAAAGGTCCCTGGTGAGGCCTCATCTGGAGAATGCAGTGCAGTTTTGGACTCCAGTCCTTAAGAGGGATATAAATGAGCTGGAGAGAGTGCAGAGACTAAGTGCAATTAAATTGGTTAGAGGGACAGAAGACTTAAATTATGAGGGGAGACTGTCAAGGTTGGGGTTGTTTTCTCTGGAAAAAAGGCGCTTGCGAGGGGACATGATTACACTTTACAAGTACATTAGAGGACCTTTTTACCCATAAAGTGGATCACCATACCAGAGGCCACCCCTTTAGACTAGAAGAAAATAACTTTTATTTAAAGGAAGAGTAGGTGGTTCTTCACAGTCAGGACAGTGAGGTTGTGGAATGCACTGCCGGGTGATGTTGTGATGCTGATTCAGTTAATGCCTTTAAGAATGGCGTGGATGATTTCTTGGACGACATAATATCAATGGCTGTTGTGATACTATAGAATTTATGTGAAAGTAGGGGTGTGTGTATGGATGCTGGGTTTTCATTTGGAGGGTTTGAACTTGATGGACTTTGGCACAAATTCACTAAGCGCCGAAGCGCCGAACGCTAGCATTAATTCGCTAGCGTTTGGCATTTTCCGCTACTACGCAAATTCACTAACGAACGCTGGTGTCATTTCGCTAGTGTTACTTCGCACCCTTACGCCAGGCGAATTTTCGCTAGCGACGTAACTACGCAAATTCACTAACTTGCGTAGTGTACTGAACACTACCTTTTACGCTAGACTTCCTTCGCCACCTCAGACCTGGCGAAGCGCAATAGAGTAGATAGGGATTGTTTCAAAAAATGTCAAAATTTTTTCTAGGTCCCAAAAAACGCTGGGCTCCCCTCCTTCCCCCCTACATTTCCTGACTCATGGCAACTTACCTAGACAGTGGGCACATGTGTAGGGCAAAATAAAATTCTTACTTGCTGATTTGAAGGTTTTCTAGGCATTTGAAGTGGTGATCCGTGTTCCTCCATTGAAATTTCATTTTCGCGCCGTATGCAAATGAACCATCGCTATCGAAACTTGATTCGCTTGGCGAATTAACGCTAGCGCAACTTCGAAAACTTACGCTACCCCTGTGCGCAACTTCGGATTTTAGTGAATTTGCGGAGCGCTGGCGAAAATACGCCTGCCGAAGTCTGGCGAATTGTGGCGAAGTGTGGCGAAGTTGCGCCTGGCGCAACTTCGCATCTTAGTGAATTTGCCCCTTTGTCTTTTTTCAACCCAATTTAACTATGGAAGAAAGAGCTTCCAATTGTAACAGGGACATCTGCCAATGACGTCTGCATGATTTCGACTGGTTTTAGCTGGAGTATTTTCGGATTTGGAATTGTGACAGTTTTATTGCATAATAAATCCTGGAAAAGTTGCATTTTCAATACAAAACTATTTTATAAAGCAGTAGCTCCTTCTCTTCTCAGGTTTGTAACCAGCCATCAACATCAACAATGACACTTTGCTCTATGTATTAGCTTCATTAAAAAATGAGTGAGTGGTAGTATCTATCTCACAAGCACAAGACATAGGATGTAGACCTACAGAATGACATATACAAAAAATTCTCATTCCAAATGTAACTGGCACAAACAGAAAACCAAGGCTAAGCAAGCCACAGAAATAACCCCGTGCAGTTGTTTAATATACCATTTGATACATGTACCCTGACCTCACCTGTGACAGATGTGGGAAGCGTGTTTGATTTTTGTAGTTGCTCTCTGCGCTGCAGGCGGGTTACTACTGTTTCACATTTCTTCTCTTCTTGGGCCACTACGACGCTCTCACTGGCCTTTTTGAGATTTAATTCAGAATAAGGAGGTTTCGCTTATATGTCAAAGTCAAAAGTAAGTCATCGGTATTAATATCAATGCTACTGTGCACACAATAAGCTCTATTTTCATATGTCTATTACAGAAAAGGATGTACAGGTAAAGGACCTGTTATCCAAAATGCTCAGGTCCTGGGGTTTTCCAAATAATGGAACGTTCCATGATTTGGATCTTCATACCTTAAGTCTAATAGAAAATCATGTAAACATTAAATAACCCCAATAGGCTGGTATTGCCCCCAATAAGGATTAATTATATCTTAGTTTGGATCAAGTAAAATATACTGTTTTATTATTAAACAGAAAAAGGAAATCATTTGTAAAAATTTGGATTATTTGGATAAAATGAAGTCTATGGGAGACAGCCTTTCCAAATTTTGGAGCTTTCCGAATAACAGACAAAGATAAAGCTGGTACATACTAACCCCAAAATGTACAGAGGCAGATCATTTCTACCTGATCTCTTGAAATGATGGCTTCGGGAATGACAGCTTAACATAATCACAGCTAGAGCTCACATGGGTGTAAAATATAGAGATGTGCTTTAAAGTGGCGGCAACCTTAACATTTACTGAATATTTTCATTAGCCTGCTTACATTTTCTTTATTGATCTTTTCTGACTGTTTGGTTTCCCTGGCTTGTTTTCTATCTTCCCTGTAAGTGTGCTGTTCCCGAAATCCCTTCTGCTTCTGTAGAGCTAACGTTATCCAGAGAGGCTGCTCTGTCTCTGGTTTTTCCATCAGTCTGGTACCATCAAGGGAATGACGACTCTGAAGAGCTGGTCTTTCTGAAAGGACACAATGCACACATACGTAGATCATTAATATCAGTCACCATGGGCAGTGGAGTGATAGTTAAGGGTAATTTAGACAGATACAGAAGGAAATTATATGATTTATGTAAAAAAATAAATTTACCTTTGCTGATTTGCTCTGGCCTTTTCTCAGACTTCTCTCTCCAGGGAATATGGATCGATGGAAAATAGCACTTTTTGTCTTTTGATTCTGGCTCCTCATTTTTACCTGGACTTGAAGATGGCAGTGCCACACTCCCTTTGATGGATTCTCCCAGCATTGCTTTATCTGGGTCACTTTTTTCCAGCTTCTGTGCAGACAGGTCAACCAGATTACTTCTATCAAGTTTAGAAAGCAGGGAGGGTGTTGAAGTTGGACTGGATGGCTTAGGAGCTAGGCATGGTTTCTCAACAGAGAGTGATTTAGGCACAGTTCTACCTTTGTTAGGTGAAGGGATGTATGAACTGGAGGATGATATTAAAGGGGGCGACACTGAATGGAGATCTGTTAGACTGCTTGAGGTATCCATGGAGATGGACGCAAGATTATCTTTTTTTATTTTGGTGGGTGATGCTGACAGTTCTTTTCTAGATGTATTGGAAGGTTCTGTTTCATCTGCTGCATTGAATGACGCTGGCACACCATCAAAACTATCACCCGCACTATACCTCTTTTTTCTCTTTTGGTCATTCAGAGGATCAGAATGAAATCTTAATGAGTAATTTGTTCTTCTCAACTTGATTCCAAATGGAGATGTTTTCTCCTCCCCGTTTTGTACAGTCTTATCATTTTTCTGTGTTCCATTGCTCACTTGCATGTCAAGCCCAGTTTGTGGCTCAACCTGCCCTCGACGGGGAGAATGAGGAGGATGGGGAACAAGAAAGGATGGAAGATCTTTTGAAAATATAAAGCCTTCTGTGCTATTATTACTTGTCACCTGCTTTCTCAGTTTACTAGGGATTGTTTCTTGCGAACTGTTGACTTCAAGGGATTTGTCCTGAGTGGCATTGTTAGTAATCACTGGCTTTGTTGCTGCTACAGTTTCTGTACTTGTTTGAGTTGTCATCATCTCAAGCTGTTGGGACGTTACACTTTCAGCAAATTTCTGCCAAGCTGGAGTTATGGAGAATTTAGCACTGGCGGACAATGTTTTCCTTAAATTGCTATGGAGCTCAACATTGCTTTTCCCGGTCCAGTCATCTCTCTGTAATTGTGAATTTCTTTGTGCTTTCTCAAGCATACTGATATTTTCCGATTTACTTAGGATTTTTGATCGGATGGACGTCCATTCATTGAAGACTGATTGTGTGTCTAAGGATTCTGAGGTGTACTTTGTTCTGCTTGTCATTGTTGTGGGGTCTTGCCTTCCTTTTTCACTCTTGGCTGTTTGGTCTTCTAAATGTTTTTTCTCATCTGTGAGACCCAGCAATGACTTACATGCAGAATCCTTAATTTGATCAAGGTTCACTGCCGGGCCACAGAGCTGTGCACCAGTAACTAAAATAGCTGTGTGTGGAACACAGAGGGACGACGGAAGGGAATGAGTGGTTATATTAGGTTTATTTTCCTTTGACCCATGTGAATCAGGAGAAACAGTTGGTTCTTTGGAAGGTGTAACAGGAGATAAGTTAACTCTCTGAAACAAAATTTGCTTTTCCCCTGCCGATACTTTGAATGTGAATGGTCTTTGCCGCTGGTCAAGTTCCTTCCATCGTTGCTCTTCACTATTTCTCCCTTCTACCTGGTCTTCAGTTGGTGTTTGCTGCTTGTTCTTTTGGATCTCGTCATCTTGACTTGTTTCCACAATCATCTTTTCCTTTTCAGCAGCATCTTTGTCTTTCAGCTTTGTATCTGAAGCTAAAAAACACACCTCCGGTTTTGTTTCAGTCTCTTTTTTCTTTTGCTGATTCTGCTTCTCTAAAAGTTTTAGTTCTTGCCGTTTTTGCTCCTCTATTTTAATTTGTTCTTCTCGCCTTCGCCTCTCTTCTTCTTGACGCTGTTCCTCTGCCTTCTGGATTGCTTTCTGTTCTTCTCTTTCACGCAATTTTAACTCTTCTTGCCTTCTGTGTTCCTCTAGTTCTTGGAGAATTTGTTCAGCACGTCGCCTTCTTTCTTCTTCGAGTCGCTGTTGCTCTTTGATTCCAAGCTCCCTTTTTAATTGTCTCTTTCTCTCCTCTTCCTCTTCCTGCCGTTGTTTTTCCAACTCCAGATCTTTTTCTACTTTATCTAAAGATCTATTTTCAGCTCTGTGTTTCGGGCTGATTAGTTCCTGATATTTCTCCAGTTTTTTCTCTTCCACATTCTCCTTACCCAGTTTCTTTATATCCTTCCCGTCTTCACTTTTAATTAATGTGTGAACCTTCTCATAGGATTGCACCTCAGTCTTTTTCCACTGTGACTGATCTGATTTATGTAAATTCTGACCTGATATTTCTGTGGAATTATACATGGTTTTGTCAAGAGAGTTTCTTATGGGAGCACTTTCATTTTCTAACGCTGTGTCTTCTATACTTGGATATTCCTACAAAATGTATAAAATAATCATTGCTTGATATCAGTGGCCTATGAAACCATAACATATAGTGCATACATTATATTCATACATAAGACTACAGACAGATAAGATCTGGAACAATAAATAATAAAATAAGATCTGTATGAGATTCATAGTAAAATACAGAAGTGACATAAAACTAGAGAACGCATCTTTTAGCTATCCAACTAAATGAATACTAATATAAACTCCTTGCTAGTATTTCACTACTTAAAGGAAAACTATACAACAAACAATGTAGGTCTCTTTAAAACTATTTCACATAAAACATCTCATGTGTAAAACCCTGCTTCATGTAAATAAACCATTTTATTAAAAATATACTTTTTAAGTAGTATGTGCCATTGGGTAATCCCAAATAGAAAATTGCCGTTTTAAGAACTAGGGGCACATTTACTAAGCTCGAGTGAAGGATTAGAATAAAAAATACTTCGAATTTCAAAGTATTTTTTTGGCGACTTCGACCATCTCATTGGTTACTTCGACATTCGACTACGACTTCGACTTCTAATCGAACGAAACTAAAAATCGTTTGACTATTCGACCATTCGATAGTCAAAGTACTGTCTCTTTAAAAAAAACTTCGACCACCTACTTCGCCACCTAAAACCTACCGAGCACCAATGTTAGCCTATGGGGAAGGTCCCCATAGGCTTTCCTAGCAATTTCTGATCGAAGGAAAATCGTTCGATGGATGGATTAAAATCCTTCGAATCGTTTGATTCGAAGGATTTAATCGTTCAATCGAACTATTTTTCCTTCGATCGAACGAATTGCGGTAAATCCTTCGACTTCGATATTCGAAGTCGAAGGATTTAACTTCGATGGTCGAATATCGAGGGTTAATTAACCCTCGATATTCGACCCATATTAAATGTGCCCCCTAATGTCTGCCCCCCTGGGAGCATACGATTCACGGTGCACACAAACCTCGGGGACACATGCATGTTAGGTCACATGAGCCAATCAATGGACAAAGTTCTGTCTCTTGCTCCCACTTTTTTTCCTGTTCCTGTTAGGGCTGTAGTATTTCTGGTCAGGTGATCTCTGAGGCAGCACACAGACCATCAAGAAATTGTTTAAAAGGCAAATATTTATTGATATAAATATTCTAGTTTGGTAATATTCTTCAATAATGTACTTAATATGATAAAAAATGTCTCTGTTACCCAAGTATTTCATCTGGGGGTAATAAATTTCCTTTAATCCAAAAATGCCTAAATCAGAGGCCCTCCAGCTGGTGTTAAACTACAGAGTTTGTGGGACCCATGTTTCATATTCCAAAACATAACCTAAACAAACTTTCAGTTTTGCTATTATTTTTGTCCTACTGTATTTAAAAATGATTTGGTGGCAACTATACAGGCACAGCACATATACAAGTCTAAGCAATGAATGCGCAAAGCCATTACCTCGGACATTCCTCTGTGCTTCTTTGACACCCTCTGGTTCTTTGGCTTGACAGAAAGCTTATGCTTAGCAAAAGTATTATCCAGACGATCGACAGACCGAGGAACAGCATCCAGATTTATAGACTCAATTGTGCCAGACAATGCCAGGGGCCTCTTGGACCGTGATGGCTTTATTGGAGTCGCCTGAAGGCAAGCCAATAACAGTTATATGAGTATAAAAGCAGCATTGCAGTTACAATCAAAACAATATTTTACAGGTATGGAACCTGTTATCCACAATTGTCTGGATAAGGGGTTTTTAATTAATTTGGATCACCATACTGTAAAGGGGACCCATCACCCAAAAACATATTCAAAATCCTATTTTATAACATTAGTCAAGCTAATTGAAATTAAATTTCACAATATAAATTATTTGAATCTTGTTTCCTTCAGTCTGGGAAAACACAATTATAGCAAGCATGCAGCAGCCATTTTGTGGACACTGTTATTAAGGCAAGCCTTGCATCATCTCAGAGTCTTTTTTGTTCATCAGAATGGGGGCCTGATGTCCATCCCCATGCCCTGGTTACACCAGTGATCCCCAACCAGTAGCTTGCAAGCAACAAGTTGCTCACCAAGCCCTTGGATGTTGCACCCAGTGGCCTCAAAGCAGGTGCTTATTTTTGAATTCCTGGCTTGGAGGCAAGTTTTGGTTGTATAAAAACCAAGAGTCCTGCAAAATAGAGCCTCCTGTAGGCTGCCAGTCCACATATGGGCTACCAATAGCCAATCACATTTGGCTCGCCAGGAGGGTTTTGCATGCCTGTGTTGCTCCCCAATTGTTTTTATTTTTGAATGTGGCTCACGGTTAACAAAGGTTAGAGACCCCCTGGGTTACACAGTTAAACGGTGAAGAGAATGGGGAGAATGTGGGGAGCGCAGTTACATCTAGGAAGTGCTGAATGGAAAGTGAAAGTAATTGTCTGTCCCGCCTCTATGCCAATAAATTGGTCTTATTTATTTTTAGTTTTTTCATTATTTTCCTTTTTTCCAAATTATTTCCAGCTTTCAAATGGAAGTCACTGACCCCATCTAAAAAACAAATGCTCTGTAAGGCTAAAAATGTATTGCGATTGCTACTTTTTATTGCTCATATTTCTATTTAGGCCTCTCCTATTGATATTCCAGTCTCTTATTCATATCAGTGCATGGTTGGTAGGGTAACTTGTTTCCTAGCAACCAGTTTCCTGATATTGGAAATTAGAGAACTGCTGAATAAAAAAGATAACTCAAAAACCAGAATTAATAATGAAAACCAATTGCAAATTGTCTAAGAATATCACTCTCTACAAAACATCATACTAAAAGTTAACTTGAAGGCAGACAACCTCTTTAAATAAACCCAATAGTATTGTTTTGCATTCCAATAAGGATTAATTCATTAATATAAGTAGTTAAGATCAAGTACAAGCTACTGTTTTATTATTACCGAGAAAAAGGAAATCATTTTTTTTTTTAAAAATTAAAATTTTTAGCTTCAAATGGGAGTCTATGAAAGATGGACTTCCCTGAGGGAACACATGCCAGACTGATTCACAGTGTTCTGATATTGTCTATGTTAAAGGGATACTGTCATGGGAAAAAAAAATTTTTTCAAAATGAATGAGTTAATAGTGCTGCTCCAGCAGAATTCTGCACTGAAATCCATTTCTCAAAAGAGCAAACAGATTTTTTTATATTCAATTTTGAAATCGGATATGGGGCTAGACATGTTGTCAATTTCCCAGCTGCCCCAAGTCATGTGACTTGTGCTCTGATAAACTTCAATCACTCTTTACTGCTGTACTGCAAGTTAGAGGGATATCACCCCCTCCCTTTTTCCCCCCAGCAGCCAAACAAAACAACAATGGGAAGTTAACCATATAACAGCTCCCTAACACAAGATAACAGCTGCCTGGTAGATCTAAGAATAACACTCAATAGTAAAAACCCATGTCCCACTGAGACTCCTTCAGTTACATTGAGAAGGAAAAACAGCAGCCTGCCAGAAAGCATTTCTCTACTAAAGTGCAGGCACAAGTCACATGACTGGGGGCAACTGGAAAATTGACAAAATGTCTAGCCCCATGTCAGATTTCAAAGTTGAATATAAAAAAATCTGTTTGCTCTTTTGAGAAATGGATTTCAGTGCAGAATTCTGCTGGAGTAGCACTATTAACTGATGCGTTTTGAAAAAAACATGTTTTCCGATGACAGGATCCCTTTAAGGAAATGTCTTGTTGATGTACATCTGCTCCATGAAGGGCTGCATCCCAATAAAGCACATCTGAGTAGTGTAAAACATTATTTTGGCAATACTTTAGCTTTAATATAAACAAATCTATCTTACCTTCTCCTCTGCTTTATGTTCTAGTTCAATAATGGTCATGGAGCTGAAAGAACCGGGTGATCCTGTGAGCTATTTAAAAAAAATTAAACAGAAAAGAAAAACGTCAAAATATTGTGCTTATTAGGAGAATCGGTTATCTTGTTATACTGTACATGATTCACACACAGTTTCAGTGTCGGACTGGGACACCAGGGGCCCACCCAAAAACCTTTCACTAGGGGCCCACCAATTAATCTTAGACTAGGGGCCCACTCTCACTACTATTATTATTCCTCTTCTCATTCAACCTCTATTCTCCTAGTCTGTTTTCTTTACATACTATAATCTATCATTCCATCTATTTAGACTCTTTGTTGTAATAGAAATATGGAATGGCCATGAAATAGGCCAAATGTTTAGCAGCATGAGGGCCCATTGACACCTGGGCCCATGGGACATTTCCTGATATCCCAGTGGGCCAGTCCAACACTGCACAGTTTATTTGGAAAGCAAAGTCCAGATGCAATAGGTAGAGATGGCGCGAACTGTTCGCCGGCGAACTTGTTCGCGCGAACATCGGGTGTTCGCGCTCGCCGGAAGTTCGCGAACGTCGCGCGACGTTCGCCATTTTGGGTTCGCCATTGTTGGCGCTTTTTTTTGCCCTCTCACCCCAGACCAGCAGGTACATGGCAGCCAATCAGGAAGCTCTCCCCTGGACCACTCCCCTTCCCTATAAAAACCGAAGCCCTGCAGCGTTTTTTTCACTCTGCCTGTGTGTGCTGAAGAGATAGTGTAGGGAGAGAGCTGCTGCCTGTTAGTGATTTCAGGGACAGTTGAAAGTTTGCTGGCTAGTAATCGTTTTGATACTGCTCTGTTATTGGAGGGACAGAAGTCTGCAGGGGTTTGAGGGACATTTAAGCTTAGGTAGCTTTGCTGGCTAGTAATCTACCTTCTACTGCAGTGCTCTGTATGTAGCTGCAGTGGGCAGCTGTCCTGCTTCTGATCTCATCTGCTGACTGCTGCAATAACAGTAGTCCTTGTAAGGACTGCTTTTATTTATTTTTTTGTTGTTTTACTACTACTACTACTACTACTACTACTACTACTATAAGAGCCCAGTGCTATTAGTCTAGCAGTGTTGGGGAGTGGGACTGGTGTGCTAATCTGCTGCTCCTAGTAGTTCAGCAGCACCAACTGTAATTTTTTTTTTTTAATATTCATTTTTTTTTTATTTTACTTTTTTTTATTTTACTACCGCTGTAGTAGTGTATAAGTTGACCTTTTAGGCATTATTTGCCCTGTAGGCATTTTTTGCCCAGTGTGTTATTCAACCAACAGCCATCTAGCTGTGTGACCTTGTTCACATTCTGTCTAAATATCCATAATATTACCGTCTCCAGAAAAAACACCGGAGTGACTTTTTTCAAGCAGCCATAATAAATTTTACGTAATCCGTATCCATCGCTGTAGTAGTGTATAAGTTGACCTTTTAGGCATTATTTGCCCTGTAGGCATTTTTTGCCCAGTGTGTTATTCAACCAACAGCCATCTAGCTGTGTGACCTTGTTCACATTCTGTCTAAATATCCATAATATTACCGTCTCCAGAAAAAACACCGGAGTGACTTTTTTCAAGCAGCCATAATAAATTTTACGTAATCCGTATCCATCGCTGTAGTAGTGTATAAGTTGACCTTTTAGGCATTATTTGCCCTGTAGGCATTTTTTGCCCAGTGTGTTATTCAACCAACAGCCATCTAGCTGTGTGACCTTGTTCACATTCTGTCTAAATATCCATAATATTACCGTCTCCAGAAAAAACACCGGAGTGACTTTTTTCAAGCAGCCATAATAAATTTTACGTAATCCGTATCCATCGCTGTAGTAGTGTATAAGTTGACCTTTTAGGCATTATTTGCCCTGTAGGCATTTTTTGCCCAGTGTGTTATTCAACCAACAGCCATCTAGCTGTGTGACCTTGTTCACATTCTGTCTAAATATCCATAATATTACCGTCTCCAGAAAAAACACCGGAGTGACTTTTTTCAAGCAGCCATAATATATTTTACGTAATCCGTATCCACCGCTGTAGTAGTGTATACGTTGATCTTGTGGGCATTATTTGCACAGTGTTTTCTTCAAACCGCCATCTAGCTGTGTGAGCTTGTTCACATTTTGTCTAAATATTGATAATATTATCGTCTCTAGAAAAACCACTTGAGTTACTTTTTTTCAAGCAGCATTCTTATATTTTACGTAATCCGTATCCACCGCTGTGTATACGTTGACCTTGTAGGCATTATTTGCACAGTGTTTTCTTCAAACCGCCATCTAGCTGTGTGAGCTTGTTCACATTTTGTCTAAATATTGATAATATTATCGTCTCTAGAAAAACCACTTGAGTTACTTTTTTTCAAGCAGCATTCTTATATTTTACGTAATCCGTATCCACCGCTGTGTATACGTTGACCTTGTAGGCATTATTTGCACAGTGTTTTCTTCAAACCGCCATCTAGCTGTGTGAGCTTGTTCACATTTTGTCTAAATATTGATAATATTATCGTCTCTAGAAAAACCACTTGAGTTACTTTTTTTCAAGCAGCATTCTTATATTTTACGTAATCCGTATCCACCGCTGTGTATACGTTGACCTTGTAGGCATTATTTGCACAGTGTTTTCTTCAAACCGCCATCTAGCTGTGTGTATTATCGTTTCCAGAAAAACCAACTGAGTTTTTGTTGTTGTTGTTTTTTTAAAAATAATGCCAGGCAAAGGCAGGCCGCCACGCAGAGGCCGTGCTAGGGGCCGTGCTGCTATGCAATCCTGTGGCCCTAGCAAATTGCCCAGTTTTAAAAAGCCAATGACCCTGAACTCCCAAAATGCTGAAGAGGTAGTTGACTGGCTTACACAGCACACCCCATCCTCTACCGTTTCTAACTTTACCACAACATCCTCCTCATCCTCCACTGCTATGGCCACCCCACGTAACACTTCCTCCACCACCGGTGCCCCTTCTTCACTGGAGTCAGAGGAGTTATTTTCCCATGAGTTTCTTGAACTGAGTAATGCGCAACCATTATTGGCAGAAGAAGATGAAGGAGATGAGGACGTTACACCAGATTTAATTCTGGCAGAGAACACGACAGAGATGGACATAATGATGAGTGATGAGGAGGAGGTCCCCGCTGCTGCTTCCTTCTGTGATGTGTCAGAAGAAATTGATGCATCTGAGGAGAATGATGATGAGGAGATTGATGTTTTGTGGGTGCCTAGTAGAAGAGAGCAAGAGGAGGGTAGTTCAGATGGAGAGACGGAGAGTCAGAGAGGCAGTAGGAGAATAAGACTTAGAAGAAGCAGGGAGGACAGCCCGAAGGGATCAGTAGGGCAACAACATGTATCGGCACCTGTGTTCAGCCAGCCAACGCACCCGCCATTGCCGCCAATGCCGCCAACTTCTACTGTTACCGCCAGATCGCACACTTCCAAAAAGTCAGCAGTGTGGGATTTTTTTAATGTGTGTGCCTCTGACAAAAGCATTGTAATTTGCAATGAGTGCAGTCAGAAACTGAGCCTTGGTAAGCCCAACAGCCACATAGGTACAACTTCTATGTGAAGGCACATGAGCGGCAAGCACAAAGCACTTTGGGAGCAACACCTCAAAGGCAACAGGCAAACTAAAAGCCACACTCCTTCTGGTCCAGCATCTTACTGCTCTACCTCTGCTCTCCTTGACCCATCTGAACCACCCTCCACTCCGCCTTCCACCTTGACCACCTGTTCCCATTCCCAGTCATCTGCCACCAGCCAAGTTTCTGTGAAGGCCATGTTTGAGCGTAAGAAGCCAATGTCTGACTGTCACCCCCTTGCCCGGCGTCTGACAGCTGGCTTGTCTGCACTCTTAGCCCGCCAGCTTTTACCATACCAGCTGGTGGACTCTGAGGCCTTCCGCAAATTTGTAGCAATTGGGACACCGCAGTGGAAGGTACCCAGCCGCAATTTTTTTTCTAAAAAGGGAATACCACACCTGTACCAACATGTGCAGAGCCAAGTTACCGCATCTCTGTCACTTAGTGTTGGGCCAAAGGTCCATATGACTACTGACGCATGGTCCTCCAAGCATGGTCAGGGCAGGTATGTCACCTACACTGCCCACTGGGTGAACTTGGTAATGGCTGGGAATGGGAAGCAGGGAATGGGTAGCTCAACAACAACAACAACAGTGGAGTTGGTGTCACCGCCACGGATTGCACGCGGTTCTGCCACCACCTCTACTCCTCCATCGCTCTCTACCTCGTCTTCTTCCTCTTCTTCTTCTTACTCTGCTGCTGGGTCCTCCTTCTCCTCCTCCACACCTGTGCACCCCCAGCTCCCCCTAGGCTATTCGACGTGCCAGGTACGCCGTTGTCACGCTGTCTTGGGGATGACGTGCCTGGAAAGCAAAAACCATACCGGATCTGTACTCCTGTCATCTCTGCAGTCACAGGCCGATCGGTGGCTGACCCCACACCAACTGCAGATCGGAAAAGTGGTGTGTGACAATGGAAGCAATCTGTTGGCAGCGTTGAGACTGGGAAATTTAACACATGTGCCCTGCATGGCACATGTGTTAAATTTAATAGTCCAACGTTTTGTCTCCAAGTACCCAGGATTCCAGGACGTTCTCACCCAGTCCAGAAAGGTGTCGGCCCATTTCAGACGTTCCTACACAGCCATGGCACGCCTTGCTGACATTCAGCAGCGCTACAACATGCCAGTCAGGCGTTTGATTTCTGACAGCCAGACTCGCTGGAATTCAACGCTCCTTATGTTGGAACGTCTGCTGCAACAACAAAGGGCCGTCAACGAGTACCTTTTTGAACTGGGTGGTAGGACTGGATCTGCAGAGCTGGGGATTTTTTTCCCCCGTTACTGGGTGCTTATGCGCGATGCCTGCAGGCTCATGCGACCTTTTGAAGAGGTGACAAATATGGTCAGTCGCACCGAAGGCACCATCAGCGACCTAATACCCTTCGCTTTCTTCCTGGAGCGTGCCGTGCGACGAGTGACAGATGAGGCTGTAGACCAGCGTGACGAGGAGCTGGAAGCGCACGATTTATGGTCGGAATCACCAGAACGAACCCAGGCACCTGCTGCAACGCAGGGAGAGGTGCCAGAAGTGGAGTCAGAGGAGGAAGGTGGCTTTGTGGAGGAGGAGGAGGAGGACCAACAGGAGCAGGCTTCCCAGGGGGCTAGTGGTGACCTTTTGGGGACCCCTGGTCTTGTACGTGGCTGGGGGGAGGAGACCGTGGATGATGCAGTCCTTGATAATGAGGAAGCGGAGATGGATAGCTCTGCATCCAACCTTGTGAGAATGGGGTCTTTCATGCTGTCATGCCTGTTGAAGGACCCCCGTATCAAGAGGCTTAAGGAGAAGGACCTGTACTGGGTCGCAACGCTACTAGACCCTCGGTACAAGCATAAAGTGGCAGAAATGTTACCAACATACCACAAGTCCGAAAAGATGCGGCATTTACAAACCAGCCTGCAAAACATGTTGTACAATGCTTTTAAGGGTGATGTCACTTCAGGAACTCATCAACATTCCAGGGGCAGAGGTGCCAGTAATCCTGCCACGAGCACACCTGCAAGGACAAAGCCCTTTGGCCGGTCTGTAACATCAGACATGCAAATGTTTTTCTGTCCAAGGCAGCGCCACAACCCTTCTGGATCCACCCTCAAAGAACGCCTCGACCGGCAGGTAGCGGACTACCTGGCATTAACTGCAGATATCGACACTCTGAGGAGCGATGAACCCCTGGACTACTGGGTGCGCAGGCTTGATCTGTGGCCAGAGCTGTCACAATTTGCCATGAACCTCTTGTCTTGCCCAGCCTCAAGTGTGCTCTCAGAAAGGACCTTTAGTGCAGCAGGAGGGATTGTAACTGAGAAGAGAACTCGCCTAGGTCACAAAAGTGTCGATTACCTGACCTTTATTAAAATGAATGAGGGGTGGATCTCGGAGGGTTACTGCACGCCGGAAGACTTGTTCTGACTTCTATGCAGCTGTCCTTCTCTTCAAGCCTCATGACTCCACACACAGCTGTCCTTTAGCGTCCTCCTCCCTCCGCCACCGTTACAAACTAGGGTGCAAACCCTACTGGTTTAATTTTTTCTGGCCTCTGTGCTTCAGTGGCTGCAACCAAAAAAACTGGGCAAACAATGTCTACAAGGTCAACGTATGGCGAAAAATGACTATTTTCAGCATTTATATGGCATATTTTTTCTGGCAACTGTGCTTCAGTGGCTGCGTCCAAAAAAATGCATATTTTCTGCATTTATATGGCATAATTTTTCTGGCCTCTGTGCTTCAGTGGCTGCAACCAAAAAAATGCATATTTTCTGCATTTATATGGCATAATTTTTCTGGCCTCTGTGCTTCAGTGGCTGCAACCAAAAAAATGCATATTTTCTGCATTTATATGGCATAATTTTTCTGGCCTCTGTGCTTCAGTGGCTGCAACCAAAAAAATGCATATTTTGTCCATTTATATGGCATAATTTTTCTAGCCTCTGTGCTTCAGTGGCTGCAACCAAAAAAATGCATATTTTCTCCATTTATATGGCATAATTTTTCTGGCCTCTGTGCTTCAGTGGCTGCAACCAAAAAAATTTATATTTTCAGCATTTATATGGCATAATTTTTCTGTCAACTGTGCTTCAGTGGCTGCGACCAAAAAAATGCATATTTTCTGCATTTATATGGCATAATTTTTCTGGCCTCTGTGCTTCAGTGGCTGCAACCAAAAAAATTTATATTTTCAGCATTTATATGGCATAATTTTTCTGGCAACTGTGGTTCAGTGGCTGCGACCAAAAAAATGACTATTTTCAGCATTTATATGGCATATTTTTTCTGGCCTCTGTGCTTCAGTGGCTGCGGCCAAAAAAACTGGGCAAACAATGCCTACAAGGTCAACGACGTTGACCTTGTAGGCATTGTTTGCCCAGTTTTTTTGGCCGCAGCCAATGAAGCACAGAGGCCAGAAAAAATATGCCACATAAATGCTGAAAATAGTCATTTTTTGCCATACGTTGACTCAACGTATATGGCAAAAAATGACTATTTTCAGCATTTATATGGCATATTTTTTCTGGCAACTGTGCTTCAGTGGCTGCAACCAAAAAAACTGGGCAAACAATGTCTACAAGGTCAACGTATGGCGAAAAATTACTATTTTCAGCATTTATATGGCATATTTTTTCTGGCAACTGTGCTTCAGTGGCTGCGTCCAAAAAAACTGGGCAAACAATGTCTACAAGGTCAACGTATGGCGAAAAATGACTATTTTCAGCATTTATATGGCATATTTTTTCTGGCAACTGTGCTTCAGTGGCTGCGTCCAAAAAAACTGGGCAAACAATGCCTACAAGGTCAATGTATGGCAGTTGTTTAAAGAGAACAGTAGATTACTAGCCAGCAAAGCTACCTAAGCTAAAATGTCCCTCAAATCCCTGCAGACTTCTGTCCCTCCAATACAGAGCAGTATCAAGCAGATTACTAGCCAGCAAACTTACTATCATCTGTCCCTGAAATCACTAACAGCTCTCCCCCTACACTATCTCTTCCAAGCACACACAGGCAGATTTTTCAGATAAATTTTTGCCCTTGATCCCCCTCTGGCATGCCACTGTCCAGGTCGTTGCACCCTTTAAACAACTTTAAAATCATTTTTCTGGCCAGAAATGTCTTTTTTAGATGTTAAAGTTCGCCTTCCCATTGAAGTCTATGGGGTTCGCGAACCGTTCGCGAACCGCTCGCATTTTTGCGCAAGTTCGCGAATATGTTCGCGAACTTTTTTTCCGACGTTCGCTACATCCCTAGCAATAGGGCAGTAGGATGACACGCTGACATGAAACACCAACCTAGCAGTCACTGTAGATGTATGAATCACAAACAATTTTTGTTTGTGACTTTATTTTGTGTTTTGTTTCCCAGGTATGGGATCCATTATGTGGAAACCCGTTATCCCGAAAGCCCTGAATTATAGACAGACTGTCTCCCACAGACTCCATTTTATCCAAATGTTTTAGTTTTTCCTCTGTAGTAATAAAGCAGTTTTCTACTTGATCCCAAATAAGATATAATTAATCCTATTGGGTTTATTTAATGTTTAAATCATTTTCTAGTAGACTTAAGGTATCCAAGGTTCCAGAAAACCCCAGATCCCGAGCATTCTGGCTAACAGGTCCCATACCTGTACAAGAAAGCATTTTTAGTTGGATACTGACACAAATGAAAATGTGTCCATGTCATCCTAGGACCAACAGCAATGAATGTCCCTGGAACACACAGGATGCTGGTAGTATACATGAAATTAACAGTTCTGGTCTCAATCATTATACGTGAAATTGACACTACATGTATATGGATTTGCTAATTAATGACAACCCGAATAAGCTCCGCTCTGCTCCTCGTGGCTCAATGCCCTGTGTTTAGAGCAGGTGGTAGGGACAGGACCCCATTGCACACAGCACCTCTCTATTATAATGAACCCCTATAACAATGAGGGTCTCATCTGCAGAAGTCTGAACCCCACTGTGCTTTGTGATTCTGTAATTTTACTTGTCCTGGTGAGCAGTGATGATGAAGCTGCATACTCACAGGGGTACCAACATACAGGAGGAGGCCAACCAAATCAGAAATGACACCTCAAGTGTATGGGTGTGTATGGGTGTGTATGGGTGTGTATGGGTGCAAGCAGTGTCAGACTGGGACACCAGGAAAAAACCTGGTGGGCGCTGGCCTTTATGGGCCCCTCTTCTACAACCGGCTCCCATGCCCAGACTCGATAGCAGAAAATTAAGAAGGTGGCCAGGAGGGAAACACGGAGGGGTGGTGTGTGGGGAAGGGGCTAGCTTGGATGAAGGCCCTTCAGTTTGCACAGAGGGCCCTTAAAGGAGAAGGAAAGCTACCAAAGCAGTTTATTACCAATAGATTAGCCACAATAGTGCAAGCTATACCACTATATTTATTCTGTAGAATGCTTTGCCATACCCGAGTAGATAGCTCTAGAAGCTCTCTCTGTTTGTTTATGATAGCAGCTGCCATATTAGTAATCCACCATTAAAATAGAACACAAGAAGATAGGCGCTGAGGCAGGATTAACTGCTAAATCATCAGTGTTTATTTGCCAACACTACATGTTTCGAACCATAGAAGGCTCTTTGTCAAACTTGACAAAGAGCCTTCTATGGTTCGAAACATGTAGTGTTGGCAAATAAACACTGATGATTTAGCAGTTAATCCTGCCTCAGCGCCTATCTTCTTGTGTTCTATTTTAATGGTGGATTACTTATTTGCACCTACGGCGGAGGTGCCTCACAAAAAGACTGGGCAATACTATTTAAAGACTTTTCGGTATCCAGTCAACCCCGATTGCCGTGTGAGCTGCCATATTAGCTTGGTGTGACATCACTTCCTGCCTGAAGGGGGGGAAATGGAGGGGGAGATGGAGTCCTGGCCCTGGAGGTTTAAGCTGAAGGCAGGAAGTCTGATACAGAAGTCCATGAGTATACAATAGAAGGAAACAAATGCTGTATTTAGTTTGGACAGAGGAGCATCACTTTGAGGGGTTACAGGTGTAATTATATAGGCCTTTCTGATAAAGCTTACTTAGTTTTAACCTTTCCTTCTCCTTTAAAGTTGTAGTCCCATTGGGCCCCGGATTCTCCAGTCCAACCGTGGGTGCAAGTATAACATAATCACTGTCAGAGGGATCTTTTACCTTCAGGCTTGTACAGCAGCACTGAGACAATTTTTAAAAAAACCTTTTGGGGTTATGGTGCCCTTCAAGTAAACTAACAAAGCCCTGTTTGCAGACAATGTGTATTTTTCCTCCTAGTAGTTAATCTGAAGGGCATCCAGGGGCAGCATTTTACTGTACAGTAACCAGCTCCGGGAGAGTGAGGGATATTTTTACACTGATTTAATAAAACCTCCAAAATATCAGCTGTGGCAGCATGAGATCTACAAGCCATCACTGTTAAGGCCTGTTCCTTGGCTAAGGTCCTTTAATTCGGTGCCCTACAGAAAGTGTTTCCATAGATACGGTGCCCACACATTCTCAGGAGCTGAACACATTTGACTGAAAGGTTTCTGAGGCAGCTGGAAATGCAAATACTTATTATTAAACTGGCTCATAAACAGAGGCAGTACCAGGAGGTTAGCAATTAGGAAACCCCCAACTTGAGGGGAAAACCCATCAGCTATAGTTAAAAGATAAGTAAACCTTTAAAACAAAAATGTGAAATGGAGGAGAGTGCTATTCTAAGCACTTTTGTCATTTCCATTTAGATTCTAAGCCATTTAGGGAAATATGTGCTGTTAATACGCTAGTCAGTTTCTAACCATGATCCAGTCGAGGAGTTTGTCAGAAGAAAGAAAGAGAGAGGTTTCTGATGTTTTTCCAGCGGAACATCAGAGCAGTCCTTATAAAGGAACAGTAACACCAAAAAATAAAGTGCTTTTAAAGTAATTAAAATACAATTCCCTACACTGGTAAAACGGTTTCCTTCAGAAACACTACTAAAGTTAAAATAAACAAGGTGCTGTGTAGCCATGGGCTCAGGTTACATAGCAGATAACAGATGCATTCTGCAGAATACCATTGTTTTCTATTACAGAGCTTATCTGTTATCTGCTAAGAAACCTGTGCCTTTTCTACTTTTTTCAACTTAAATGGCTGCCCCCATGGCTACACAGCATCTTGTTTATATAAACTATAGTAGTCTTTTTAAAGCAAACACACCATTTTTACCAATGCAGGACAAAACTAAATTATATTTTAATTACTTTAAATTGTGTTTTTTTTTGGTGTTAATGTTCCTTTAATGAAATATTGAATGTAAATAAACATATAAATAGCACTCTCTTTAAACTACAACTCCAGTACTTCTGACAGCCTTCAGCTGTAGCTGTATTCCAACAACATGCTCTTAAAGAACAAGTAACACCAAAAAAATGGAAGTGTTTTAGAGTAAATAAAATATAATGTACAGTGTCCCTGTAGTGGTAAAACTGGGGAGCTTGCTTCAGAAAGACTACTATAGTTTATATAAATAAGCTGCTGTGTAGCCATGAGTGCAGCCAATCAAGAATAGGCACAGGTTACATAGACGATAAGCTCTATAGAATACAATGGTGAATCTTTTGTGGTAGATTCAGCATACCTCCCAACTGTCCCTTTTTCAGAGGGACAGTCCCTCTTTTGACAGCTCAACCCGCAGTCCCTCGTTTGTACTGGAAAGTCCCTATTTTCTCTGCACTGAACAGCCAGAAAAAGAAACAAAGTTTCTCACTTAATTGGCTTTTAGCAGAAAGCACAGGACAGGTAACAGGTGCAAATAAGATACTTTGTAACAATTTTGAGACAAACAGTTTAGATAAGGAGAAATATTTTCAAACTTTCATAACCTGCCAAATTTTGTAAAATGAACATGGTAATTAGGAGGTGTGGCCACAGAAATGGGCGTGGTCAAAACATTTTGCTGTTCTACATGTGAAAAACATTTTTGTCCCTCTTTTTACTTCCAAAATGTTGGGAGGTATGGATTCAGTATATGGACAAAACCAGGAAAAAAATGTATTTGATGCATCACTATTATTTATGTAGTGCTGATAAAAGCTGCAGTGCATTACAGAAACTACACATCATTTAAATTAGCCCCTGGTTCCTAGTTACAATCTAGCAAATGTACACCTGCTGTGGCCCAGTGGTGTAACTACTGTCCAGGGAGGGTGCCAAATTATACACAATGGTTTATGTCAGTGCAAGGATCACCCCTGGAATACCCTAAAGAAGGGCTTTACATTACATAGTACATTTCCTTTTTTAATTATTTAAAAGTTTACCACGTTAGCAGACTTTTGTTGCACTTCTTTGTCCTGTTCATCTCCGATCTCCATGGGGCTGATGTGAGAGCTGTTCATTTCTCCTGTGCTTGTTCCCAAACCTTGCATTCTCTTTCGCGATATACTGTCCGGATTCAGGCCAAAACGGATATTTCCTGATAACTGTTGCTAATATCAGACACAAAAATGTATATTACATATATGTATATACATAATATAGGAAATATTAGATATGTTTTACTGTATATTGGAAAGTTGTTCAGCATTACCTTTACTTTCTAATAGCAATCTAGTTAACGGGGGCTGTTCACATCTAAGTAAACATTTAGAATGTTATAAGATAACCAATTCTATGCAACCTTTCAATTGGTCTTCTTTATTTTTTTTTGAACATTTTTTATATTTCCAACTATTTGCCTTCTTCTGACTTCTTCAGCTCTCAAATGGGGGTCAATGACCTCATCTAACACAAATGCTCTGTAAGGCTACAAATTTAGTGTTATTGAGATTTTTTATTACTTATATTGCTTTTCCAGTCTCTTATTCAAAGAAATGCATGGTTGCTAGGGTAATTGTATCCCTAGCAACCAGGTTTCTGAAACTGCAAACTGGAGAGCTGATGAATAAAAAGCAAAATAACTCAAAAACCACAAATAATGGAAATTAAACTAATTACACGTTGTCTCAGAACATCATACTAAAAGTAAACTCAAAGGTGAACAACCCTTTTAAGGCAGTTAAAATGAAGATTATATTAATACCGTCTAACATGGGTGTACTGGGGGTGATAGCATTTGGTACATCTTGCATACAAGGCTTCCTGAGACTTTGATACAATAACATGGTTCCCACAGAAACAGAGCAGGCATATCTTCTATTAACAAAGTCTTGTGCCAGAGCAAATATAAGTCAACTGCCAAGTTCTAGCTTCGCATGACTGTCAGTTGTGAATGGGTTAAGGCTTAATAGTTGCCATTCTCTTGCATTCTGATAAACCTTATTTGCAGATAATGTTTCCCCTTGAAGTCAATGTGAAGGACATGTACAGGCAGTACAGTGATCAAATAAAACCCCTGTAGAGGTTTTATATGTTGTTGTTCTGTGTACCCTGCCCCTGATCAGCACCTCTGGCTATAGGCCTGAAACACAAGGACCTGTGTTCCCCCAATGAATGACACTCCCCTCCCAAAAACTTCAAAGCTTTCCCATTCCCTTACACAGGTGTCTAAGTAACAAGCTGTAGGTGAATTAACTAAAAGGAATCGGGCAGGAAAATCTTGCTGACATAGAGAATGGCCAGCAAAGGAAAATCACTGTAAGTATGGTTTCATTTTCCTTTTTATCCTGGTCATCTCCATGTCAGCTACGTATGGGTTAGACAGTCTGGGGTCTTCTGACCCCAAACAGAAGACAATCCCCTTCCAAAAACTTCAAAGCCTTCCCACTCCTATACACAGATGTCTAAGTAAGGGCTCTTACACACAGGCGGTTTTTCCTGCGATTCCCTGCGTTGCACTTTCTTCCTTCAGCCGCAGGGGAGCGCAGGAGTAAACGCACTCAATTATTGTGAAGGGGGCTGTACTCACACAGACGCATGTAAGGGGCAAACACAGGTGGGATGCAGCATGTTGCATTTCACCTGCGTTCAGCACATAAATGCGTCTGTGTGAGTACAGCCCCCTTCACAATAATTGAGTGCGTTTACTCATGCGCTCCCCTGCGGCTAGAGTATAGATAGATATTCAATAGATATTCAATCTATTTAGCTGTGTCTTTTGGGACAGCTGGGACCCTTTAGTCCCAATAAAAACATTGTTACCTGCAAATGTGGCATTTTATTAACCTGGCCTGGAAAAAGCTAAAAAATAAAGTGTTATTTCTACAGAAGCTAAGTACATGGCTCCTGCCATAATTTTATAGAGATTTAGGATCTGTGGGCGGGACTTACTTTAACACTGGCAATCCTATGTAGACGTAGCTGTATGCCTTCTATACATATACCATAAGTACAAATAGTGCAGGATTGCACACCTGCCCCCAGGCCCTGGATAGAATGTTCTTCAAATGATAATGTGGTGAACTGTAAGTTCTACTGTAACTCAAACTGCTTGTGTTCAAACCAGGATTCTCTTTTTTCCTTTTTTATGTTTAAACTGCAAAATTAATGAAGGCAACAAGTATTTTAGCACTGCCTGTATGCACTGGTTGTTATAGAGCATATCTGGATATTGTCTCAGATTAAAGGGACTGTTAAATTAAGCTTTTTATATGATGTAGACATTGACATTCTTAGGGGCCCATTTACTTAGTTCGATTGAAGGAATAGAATAAAAAAAACGTAGAATTTCAAATGTTTTTTTAGGCTACTTCGATCATTGAATTGGCTACTTCGACCTTCGACTACAACTTCGACTTCGAATCGAATGATTCGAACTAAAAATCGTTCGACTATTTGACCATTCAATAGTCAAAGTACTGTCTCTTTAAAAAAAAACTTCGAACCCCTAGTTCACTACCTTAAACCTACCGAAGTCAATGTTAGCCTATGGGGAAGGTCCCCATAGGCTTCGGAACAATTTATAGGTCTAAGAAAAATTGTTCGATCAATGGATTAAAACCCTTAGAATCGAACAATTTGAAGGATTTAATCGTTTGATCGAACGATTTTTCATTCGACCGTTCGATCAAACTAATTGCGGTAATCCTTCGACTTCGATATTCGAAGTTGAAGGATTTCAATTCAGCAGTTGAATATCGATGGTTTATTAACCCTCGATATTCAACCATAAGTAAATTTGCCCCCTAGACAATATCCAATTTTTATTTTTTGTGGTTTTTCAGTTATTTAGCTCAGTTTTCAGCAGCTCTTCAGTATGGTATTTTACCATCTATCTGGTTGCTAGGGTCTTATTTACCCTATTAACCAGACAGCAGTTTGAATGAAAAAAATTGAATATGAATAGTAGGGGGACTGAATAGGAGTTAAGTAACAAAATGTATCAACAGCAATAAAATTGAAGCCTTACAGAGCAATAGTTGCTGGGGTCAGTGACCCCCATTTGAAAGCTGGAATGAATCAGAAGATAAATCATTCAAAAACTAAATAAATAATGAAGACCAGTTGCTAGACATAGGACATTCTATAACATACTAAAAGTTAACTTAAAGGTGAACTAACCCCTCTGCACACGCATGTGGAACACTGGAGTTTTCTGGACTCTGCCCAATAAATACATCTTCTCCTGATTGTGGCAATATAATTAGAGCTTTCTGATAGTTTAATTGCATTTACATCTGTTTATCAGCACATGTTCCCCTGTCTGGACTATGATCAGCATTTTACAGTCCCAAATACCAAGTGCAGTAGTAAACACTCTATCCAGATGAACGGGGACAGATTTCAGAGGTCTGTATGTACATTGCTCTTATATAACAACCTGGAAGTCCAACAAAATTGTTTTCTATAGACAAGGACTAGTTTATACTAATGCACAGAGGGAATTTCCATGAGGCCTGGGAAGAGGATACATAGATAAATGTACATAATGTGAACAAGGTTGTTATACATTTCCAATACATATATACTCTTCCAGCTCTGGTTAAACTGAAACTGTCAGTATCTGAGAGGGGATGTAGTAAAACCACGGCTTGATGGGTATAGGTTGGGTGTCTCATATTTGTCTAATATTTTACCCCACACTTTGTAGAAGATAATTCTATAAACACTTTCCAGCAATTGTTGCCCCTTTTAGTTGGGACAGTCCTGAATGAATGCCCTGTAAGCATTAAGAATAAGACACTATTTCTATATTTATTTGCCAAGAAAATCATCGTCCCCGGTTTTGGTAGTGGTGGGAAGGGGGGGATATTTTGCTGAGGCTAGATCATTTCTGGTTATGGCAATGAAAATAACAGATTTAAATGGGCTTTAGGTGTGTTTTTCTCACCACTTACCCGGAGAGCCTTTACATTTCCAACAAGGTACTCTTGGGATATTGCCTGAATACTCTGCTCCTCTTCTCCTTGCTCTGCTGGCATGAAAATGCTATCATGGGAAAAACACCTTGTTCCCATACTATGGCTGAGGAACCTGAAATGGAAATGGGAAAGCATTATAATACTTGCCAGATGATCATACTTTAGTCCTGCCTCTAGTTCTGGTCATATCTTAATGATGACCTGTTTCCATTACGAGCGTGGCATTTCTTCAAAATAAAATAGTAATGTACAACACTATATCCTATACAGTAGGACTAATATTAACAACATTTCTGACTCATGAAATCCGCATTTGCAAATATGGGATGCACCAAATGTCAGAAATATCTGAGGATTCGTCCAAATCCTATACTTTTTGGCATATCAGATTAAGCCAAATTTAAAAGCCTGGCTGAACCAGCCCCTTAAAATGAAGTGACGTTAGATCATGTTATTATGTAAATTGCCTATTTTCCCCCAATGAATTATGCTAATGTGCATATTCAAATTAGGCTAGGATTCAGTGTGGAATTTGTCCAGATCTTCTGTGGAAGATTAGGGATGTAGCGAACTGTTCGCCGGCGAACTAGTTCGCGCGAACTTCGACTGTTCGCGTCCGCCGCAAGTTCGCGAACGTTGCGCGACGTTCGCCAATAGGCATTCGCGTCAAAATCGTTCGACCGTTCGACCATTCGATCGCTAAAATCGAATGATTTTCGTTCGAATCGAACGATCGAAGCCATTGGATTCAATGAAATCATTCGATCCAATGGCTTCGATCGTTCGATTCGAACGAAAATCGTTCGATCGAACGATTACAATCCTTCGATCGTTCGAATCGAACGATTTTCGGATGTTCGAAGTTCGCGAACTGTTCGCGAACTGTTCGCATTTTTTGCCGGATGAACACATACACGGCGGTTCGCTACATCCCTATGGAAGATTCTGTATTTGGTGTACCCTGTAATATAGTCACCAGAGCCGGAAGTAACCCAGTATACAGCTGTACATATTGCTAATGCATATCAGGGGACTCTGTTTATTCACCTTAAAATTAACTTTTAGCATAATGTAGACAATTTGCACTTTATTTTTTATTTATTTTGTTTTTTAAACAGTCCCTCCTCCCCAGCCCACTAACGCTGCACCTCCCGGCCCTCATTGTCGACTGCTATTTTAAAGTTATGAGAGAGACTGGGGAGAGGGACTGTGATGTAGCAGGCCCTGTGGTCTGGGACCCCTGTTGTCCGGTCCACCACCCACGACCACAGGGTCTGCTGTATAGGTAGTTATACCACTGGTTGCTTCTGCAGATAGCATTTGAACAGCTGGAGCTCTGGAGAGAAAGAGGCAGAATTGGAACGCAAATATTTTAAACACCATACATTAAGGGGAAGATTTATCAAGGGTTGAATAGTAAATTTGAATTTTCTATGTCAAAATTCAAATTTGAATCCCCCTATTCGAATACAAATTTGAATGTAAGATTTATCATGCCTCGACTATGGAAACAATACTAATTTGATTATTCGCCACCTAAAACCTGCCGAGTTCATGTAGAAGTCAATGGCAGGGGTCCGTTGAGTCATTTGCAGATGTTAATAGTCTTCCTGACATTCTAGTTTTTTTTTTTCTGGAGAAATACGAATCGAATACAAATCGAATATGATTCTAATTTTCTGGTCGAAACCTTTGGATCAAGTATTAGACATTCAAATTTTTTCTTAAATAACCTCCCAGTTGAATTGTGAGTATATTCAAATTAAGAAAAATCACATGAATTTGAAATTCAGCCTTTGATAAATGGGCCTCTAAAAAAATCTAAACCAACTGAAAAGTTACTAAGATGGGACCTTCTCCTACAGCACCTTTCTTACTGAATAGGCCCTTATGGCTTTCACCTTCTTTGACCTACTGTGTGGCTCTCGACAATCCCATTTAGGGTCATTGTTTTTTCCATATAATTCCAGATGTCTTGCAGCTCAATATTATTTGATATTGTAGCTTTATGGGAAACTCATCTGGGTTTGAAATATCCACAAATCTTTGCAACATTTACAATTGTTAAAAAGTAAAGAGGAATTGAGGTGGCTATCAGATTTTATTTGAATCTTAAAGTAGATATTTGTTATTATCGGGTTCCATATCCAAATATGATTGGAAAGGTCCAATAATCTCTGCCACTTCGACATCTTCTAAAAACAATTTCTCCATGACTCTTCTTTAACTGACACTTGAAGATTCCTTTATCTGGATAAACAAGTTTATATTTTTTAATTCAGTGACCAATGACTTGTATCAATTACATTTACATAACTTGTTCAGTCCTTCCTAATAATAATACGAAGGCTAGCATTGATCCAGTTTTATGGTCTGATCCTGCTACTGTTCAGGTATCTTAGTATATTCCTGATAAGCTTGCTGGCAGGTATTCTTGACCTTTAAATGAAGATGCTATTGAGAACTATTGGGTTGATAATCCGACTTTCTATGAATAGGATTTGGGCAGTTCATAAAGCTATTATCTGAGTTACTTTCATTAGTATAGCTTCTCTTAAAAAGGAAAGAACACCTTAAAGTGGACCCGTCACCGAAACAAATTATTCAAAATCTTACTTTATCACATTAGTCAAGCAAAATGAACTTTAATTACACTATATAAATTATTTGAATCTTGTTTCCATCAGTCTGGGAAGTCATAATTATAGCAAGCAGACAGGAGCCATTTTGTGGACACTGCTATTAAGATAAGCCTTGTATCATCTCAGAATCTTGTTTGTGCACCAGAATGGGGGACCTGATGTCCATCCCCATGCCCTGGCTACACAATTAAATGGTGAAGAGAACTGGGGGAATGTGGGGAGAGCTGTGACATCTAGGAAGTGCTGAATGGAAAGTGAAAGTAATTGTCTGCCCCGCCTCTATGCCTAGGAATAGAGGCGGGGCAGACAATATTTGATTGACAGCTGAGATTTTTAAATGAGTTTACAACAGCTATGAATGCTTTAATAAAAAATAGAAATTGGATTTCATGTTTAATTTGAAAAGGACTTTTATTATACAGATTTTTATGTCTGGGTGACGGGTCCACTTTAAACAAGAATTTGCATTAGAAAAAGATATTTATGATTTCGAACAGCTACAAAACACACTTCCAGTGCAAGTACTTTTGGATGATATTGTAGAGACTCGAAAACTAAAATCTTTTTTATGTAAAAAAAACAGACGAATCCCTCAATATAAATATTTTCACCTTAAACCTATCGGGTTTTCTAGCCAGAAAACTCTGACAAAATGGAGGGGTTCACCCTTTGATGTTGATTAAAACCCCTACTGACATTGGGCCCAATTTTAAAAGTTCTGAACAAGTTTATATTCCTTGTAGTACTTTTAGTACTTTAGTGTAAATCCTGTTGATAAGGATGTTTTTTTTAGATAGTAAATCATTTATATTGAACCCTTATTTCTCCCATTAGTGTTGAGGAAATAGAGCTAGCTGTTCACCAGTTGAAAAATAATTCTAGCCTATTCTTAGTGCGACCCCAGACATTAAATCATATAACCCATAGCTCTATAACGACCACTACCTGGACTGACCACTCGGCAGTGAACTTTACTTTAACAGAAAAATATCAGTTCTCCAACAGACCACCTTGGAGACTAAATAATACACTTCTCACTGACCTCTCCGTCAAAGAACGAATACACAAGGCGATGACAACCAAGAAATAAGTGATTTCTCCCTGTGGTGTGCCCATAAGGCAACTATAAGGGGGCAGCTCATTAGCATAGCCACTCATAAAACTAAGCAGGCTAAAGCTCGTCAGCATCAACTATTATTTCGCATAAATGATTTAGAGAGAGATATCCGCAACTCCCCCTCCCCTGCTAAACACCTACAACTGTCCAAATTGAAAGAAGAATTCAACCTATCAGTTCTCCATAGATGTCAAAAACAACTCCTTAAAATCCAAAGCCACTCTTATGTGATGGGTAATAGAGCTAGCACGGCCCTGAGGAAACGATTGATCAAACAAGCCACTCTTCATAAAATAGATAAAATAAGATCTACAAATCAAGAAATCAAGATAAACCCTAAAGATATAGCGAACACTTTTGCCCAATTTTACTCACGCCTGTATAACCTCGAAGGTGATCCTAGTTTGACACTTCCTTCCACCACAGAGATCCGCTCATTTCTAGACACTTTACAGCTCCTTACTATCGACCAAGATAAAGCAGCTACACTAATAGCACCAATTCAAAACTCAGAGGTTCTCAACTTACCCTCAAATAAAGCACCAGGCCCCGACGGGTTTACCAACAGATACTATAAAAATTTTAGCTCTCTGTTGGTCCCCTACCTCACTAGAACACTCAATCAGGCTTTTCTGAATCAGATATTCCCTAAGGAAATGCTGCTTTCCCATATTTCAACTATTCCCAAACCTGGGAAAGATGCCGAGCTCTGTGCAAATTATAGGCCAATCTCCCTTCTTAACGGCGACATCAAAATATATGCAACAATTTTAGCTAAACGATTGCAACCATTGCTCCCGATACTGATAAATAATGATCAATCTGGCTTTGGAAGGCAGTTATAAGATAACACCAGAGGGCTAATTACTCTCATACAACACTTACACCAAAACAAAACGCCTTCTCTATTATTAGCGCTAGATGCCGAAAAGGCGTTTGATAGAGTAAACTGGGTGTATATTGAACAAGTATAGTATAAATTTGCTATGCCATACCCCTTGGCGACTGCTATTATGGCTCTCTACTCAAATCCATCTGCACAAGTTAACATCCAAGGCTTCCTATCAAATCCCTTTACCCTGTCAAACGGGACCAGGCAAGGCTGTCCTCTGTCTCCTCTCATTTACATACTGAGCATGGAACCCGCTAGCTCAACAAATAAGGCAAAACCAACTGATACAGGGACTGAAAATAGGTCCTAACGACCATAAAATCCTGCTATATGCGGACGATGTGGCCCTAATCCTGACGAACCCATCTGAAGCTTTACCTGAAACTTTTTCAATGCTGGCAGACTTTGGCAAACTGTCCTATTATAAATTCAATGTATCCAAAACCCAAGCGCTCCCTATCCATATGCCGCTAGGGATGCTGCACCGGCTAAAGACTAGCTATGATATGGACTGGAAGTCTACTTCTATAAAATACTTAGGAATAAATCTCACTGCCAATCCTAATGCTCTATACAAAAACAACTTTGCTTCAATGCTACAAGACACACACAACGAATTACAAACCTGGAATACCACTTTTGTATCCTGGCTTGGAAGAATAAATGCTATAAAAATGTTAATTCTTCCCAAGATACTATATAAACTACGAACGCTTCCTATACCTTTGGGAAACTCCTTCTTCCAACCACTACAAACACTCCTCATGTCCTTCATTTGGAGTCCAACAAAACCTAGAATCGCAAAGGAAATTATGTATACAAGCAAAAGGAAGGCTGGATTAGCATGCCCGCACCTTCAGACCTACTACAGAGCAACACTGCTCAGCCAATTAGCTGACTGGCACCTCCCCCTCACACTAAGAGCTGGGTGGACCTAGAGCATGATAACATCCAGCTTATGGGTGCAAGTTAAAAAGCCAATGGCAAACAAGGAGTCGCTGCCATTACCTATTACGGCAACGCTACGTATATGGCGAACCTCAAAATCCGTGCCAACTTTAGTCAAGTTCCCAGTGGCCTTTTCTCCGCTATCTACACTGGAAGGAGCCATACTGGATCTTCACTTAGACACATGGTCCCAAACGGGGATACAAAAAATAGGAGATTTATACAACCAGGATGGCATCAGGACTTTCTCAACACTTCAAGCAAAATATGAACTCCCCCAGAACCATCTATATTCATACCTGCGAATAAGGCACTATCTCCAATCCAATAAGTGGCTAACAGTTTCATCTCCGACATTATTTGAGCAAAGATGTCTAACGAATCCGAATAAAAGAAAAGGAACGACTGGTGCATATAATGCTTTAATATCTCTGTATGATAGAGACAACCGAATAAAGTTCCCGAATAAATCTTGAAATTCAAACGATTTCACAAAAAAATCCTAAAATTTGGACGTTTTCACTCAAAAATCATGAAATTCGAAGGCTTTCACAAAAGAATCATGACATTTGAAGGATTTCACTCAAAAATCATGAAATTTGAAAGTTTTCACAAAAAAATAGTGAAAACCGGAAATTAACACCGGCGAATTTTCACAGGAGATTCGCAAATTTATTCGCTGGCGGCGAAACACTGGAATTTGCCGCAAATTTCTGCCAGGTGAATTTATTTGCCCATCACTAGTTACTTGCTAATACCAAAGAAGGATTAAACTATAGTTCTTGTAAATACTTGACAATTGTCCAAGATCTTGGCAGGCAATTGACAGATTAATTAATATCATAGAAGATGGTAACATTTCTAGATCTCCTGTATTCATTTTGATCTTGGATGTTCAAGAGTTTGATTCCCTTTCTTGGCATTATTTATTCTTTATTCTCCCTAAACACAAAATCACTGGAACATTTTTGGATGATCTATGTGTAAGTTATTGAAATCCTGTAGCTTGAATAACATTTTAGGCCATCAGTGCTTAGTTGTTTCCATTTCAAGTGGTACCCATCAAAGTTGTGTTTTCCTTGACTTTGGAACCACTCGCATATCATGAAAGCATATGATATAAACCTGACTTTAACTAAACCCCTTACCAGCCTTCTCAATCTGTTTAAAGTGTTAGATAGATTTCATATGTTTGGCCACCAAGTTAGTGTCATCAAAATGGAAGCATTGCCTATTTATTTTATCATGAATTACATTTCACTTTTGAGTTGAGGAAACTCTCAATGATTATTGGATTACAGTGGAGGACACATGTCCATGATGTTCCTATCAGCGCAAATACACGCAGGAACAGATCCCAAGCCCTATGTGCCATTAAACTAGTAAACATGTTTTGGATCTTCCCACCAACACATCTTCTTGTCTCTAGTTTCAGGGTAGTCTTGCAGATGACTTAATTCACTGTACATAAACCATTGAAACCCACGTTACCATCTGCCTTTTTATCACTACCTTATTCTAGACCAATTCAAGAAGGAAAACTCACTGCAGCACATTGGGTAATTTGGATAATAGCATTGCATTTATTGGCTCTATAAGGCTTAACCATATACAGTCAATGCATTTTTATTAGCTCTCTTAGATGACGATCTTGAAGATCATAGCAATATTTGGTCTCCCTGGAAATATTCTGTATTGTAAAATCCTCTTGCATACATTTTTTACTGTAGCCCACTAATATTTCCAATTAATGTGCCCAATTTTTATCAGCCTGGACCACTGCTTTGCATCTATGTAACCTAGTTTCTTTTTCTTTTGTTCCACTTTTGGTTTTCTCTTTGTCTAATATTCATGATATATACTGAAAAGATTTGATTGCAAGTTGCAACACTTTCTTATTTTTGATCTATGCTATGGACATTGTTTTATGTGGGCAATTGCTTGCTATCTTAAAGGGCAAGTCAACCCCAAAATAAAAATTTGCCTAATAAAGAAAAACATAATTCTAAGTAACTTTCCAATATACATTTATTCAAAAATACTCAGTGCTTGTAAAGTTATTTGTAAAAACAATTGCTATTGAAAGCAGCATTTTTTTAACTCCTGCTTGTTACTTTTTTTAATGTTGCAAAAGTCTTAGTTCCCCAGCAAAGACAGGTCTGTTAATCAGCTGCCTTGTCTTACATTGTATCAACAGTCTGAGCCATCAGGACAGAGAAATGACCAGACAAACACTTCTTTCAATAGCAATACATGTATAAATAACTTAAAAACCATAGACAATTTGTAATGAATTTATAATGGAAGTTGCTTAGAATTAGGGATGCACCGAATCCACTATTTTGGATTCGGCCGAACCCCTGAATCCTTTGTGAAAGATTCGGCTTTATACCGAACCGAATCCGAACCCTAATTTGCATATGCAAATTAGTGGTGGAGAAGGGAATATTTTTTTACTTCCTTGTTTTGTGACAAAATGTCACGCAATTTCCCTCCCCCACCCCTAATTTGCATATGCAAATTAGGATTCGGATTCGGTTCGGCCAGGCAGAAGGATTCGGCTGAATCTGAATCCTGCTGAAAAAGGCAGAATCCTGGCCGAATCTCGAACCGAATCCTGGATTCGGTGCATCCCTACTTAGAATTATGTTTTCTTTTATTAGACAAAATTATTGTTTGGGTTGACATTAAGATTGCTAAGAACAGGACATTCTGTGACAAGGTGCACTACTCTTTGTCAAGAATAGCCAAAATTCTTTGCTGCAAAAGAGGGTTTTGGTTAGAGCACACTGGGGAGCCCTTAAAAGAAGTTAAGGTGCAATTTGATGACAGAACCTTTGCCAACATGTTGCTACAAACAGTAAAGGAAATGTAAGAAATGGCATTAACAGAAAAAACTTGGAAATGAGAACAAAATTGGAGTAAAAGGTTGAGAAAATGATTGTGTAAGTAAGAAATTTTTTTTTTAAATCTGCTGGCCCACATTTATTCTCTTTTGTCCCACCAAATTGGTGTTTTATTTAGTGTCCTTATTCTGCATTTGCTGCACAGCTGTCTGCATGGAAGTTACGAGCAAAAAAAAAAAAAAAGGAACTGCTGACAAAAACTGGACTTAGTAACTCACGTGTGGATATTCCTTTATCTTTAACAGCAGCCGTTTCAATCATAATATTAGCATCCATGACATGAATCTCGTGCCCTTCCAGCTGCTGAGTCACAAAAGCCATAATCAATTGGGATTCCATTTGCTTCATACCAGAGACGCACAGTTAATAAACAGCACAACAGATTAGTGTGGCCAGCTGGTTGGGCTCAGATACTGCACAGAAATACATTGATTACAAAGTATGTATGAGTGCTTTCATCTGTCTTGAAGAGGATAAAATTCCCAATGAAAGGTAAAAATACTGCAGCCTGTAAATGCAATACTGTGGGTGGAAACACCAGAGGTTAGAAGTAAACTGAGCTTTTTGTGCAAATACTAGTTCTACACCCTCAGTGGCTTTAGTAGACTTGACCTGCTGCAGAACTGAAAGAAAACATGATGCCTAAAATACCTGTAGGCTACTTGCAGGTAGAAAATGTGTTACAATGGATTCCTTGCATCAGTGATTCTCAAATTGTGGTGTGGCCCACTATAAGGTCCCAGAGTCTTGGCTGGGGGAGCCAAGGGTAAAGGTCAATTATTAATTTGTCAATTAAAATGACAAAGGTCAATTTAGGACATTTTTGCAATTAGTTGCTACTGTAACTGCTCCTAGAAGCTGAGGTTAAAGGAATTGTTCAGTGTAAAAATAAAAACTAGGTAAATAGATAGGCTGTGCAAAGTAAAAAAATGTTTCTAATATAGTTATGCAAAAATGTAATGTATAAATAGGCTGGAGTGACTGTATGTGCAACATAACAGGCAGAACACTACTTCCTGCTTTTCAGCTCTCTTGGTTACCACTGATTGGTTCCAGGCAGTAACCAATCAGTGACTTGAGGGGGGCCACATGGGTCATATCTGTTGCTTTTGAATCTGAGCTGAATGCTGAGGATCAATTGCAAACTCACTGAATAGTTATGTCCCATGTGCCCCCCTTCAAGTCAGTTAGAGTTAGAGAGCTGAAAAGCAGGAAGTAGTGTTCTGGCTATTATGTTACACATCCAGTCTCTCCAGTCTTTATACATTACATTTTTGGCTAACTAACTATATGAGAAACATTTTTTATCAGCCAGTTTTTATTTTTATACTGACCTGTTCCTTTAAAGGTTCTGGGGGTTGATTTAGGGGAGATTTTTTATTTGTTGTCCTAAACATTACCGAATGGCTGAAACATTGGTATATATATTTCTGCAACCTTGTTATTGACCAAGAAAGAAAAGCCTGAGAACTGTTTGTTTGCTTTTCACTTCTGTTTTTTGCTGCTGCTGACCTTGGCCTACTTACTGGCCACAACCTTTTCCACCATTTGTACATCATTTTCAGATTTGGTCTGGCTTTTTTAATTTTCAGATCAATATTTCTTTTATTTTTCATATTTCAAATAGAAATAATAAGGTGATAAAGAAATGAAGAGAAGGTGGTTAAGGGCAATTGTCTACTGTGTTACTTATAAATGATTTCTTTACTTTGCCCGTATTTGCACGTCTTTCTCCAAATCAGTGCGGCCTTGACTCAGTCAAACGCAATTAATTTCATCTCACAAAGGTCAGGGTAAACGCGTAGAGTCCACAGCTTAGAATAACCTGTTCTACTTATATTACCCAGAGTAAACATTTCTGCAACCCTCGCCTCTCTATCTCAGCAAGAATTGCACAGATCACAGAATACCGTATATGGCAAAGACTGCAGCACTCTGAGTCACCCAAATCGACAAGTGAGAATAAAACAGAACGTGATTAGGTGCTGCACATTGTTCTACTCTATATATTTAACTACATGTGTTCTTTTGATCATTTCTGTGATCATGCCACAAAAATAAACTAGAGGGAACTTTGTTGCAGAATCATACATAAATATCCGTAAATATCAGAGGGAGTAATATTAATAGATTGCTATGGGGATTCTTCCCGTGCCACAGGGGTTAAAGAAGCATTTACATAGAGGGTGTGCACCATAATAGAATATCGTAGGCCAGACTGGGTAACTTAGCACCAGCAAACAAACAAAAATAACTCCTTATTGTGGTGATAATATCTGTCTGATCTTCTGAGCTGTGTGTCTAAGATTATCTTGAGGTAGTGTGGGAATTATATTCACACAGAGCCGTGCAAAAACTTTCATCCCCTTGACCTGTTCTTCCATTTTTCAGCAACAAATCCTACGCTGAAATGTTGTTCTCTGGAATATTTTTATTTCACCAAGCAAAAACTGAAAATTAAGAATTGCATTTAAAAAATGAGATATGCTGTTTGCACAAGTATTAAATCCACAGATCATTTTGCTCATTATAACCAGAAAATAGAATTCCACTAAATAATATACATTTGTCCTTATTCTGGTTATTATGGCGGCCTACAAGGTATGGTACCATAGATAAGGTGAGCTACAAACATATAATAAAGGAAGGATTGTATCAGATCAGACAGCCTTCTAAAGTGTGAGATCAAAAACTAGATTCTCAGCTGGAATGAATGTGGAAATAAATGATGTCTGAGAAAGGTTTAAGCAGAGAACATTAATGTTGCCTTGCAGACCTGCTCCTCTGGGACTCCAGCCTGATATGCCATAAAGAACTGAAAGTCCTATTTTAGCGTCTATTCAGCACAGTTTGAAATTGCTTTCTCAATAGCGTTTACTGTTTGCTGATTGATAGTGGAAATTGGTGCAGTTTAACCTTTTCTATTACCAGACAAGGCAATAACCAGCTATTGGATATTCTCTTGGATTCCTATTGTGCTGCAAATACATTGATTGAGAGGTTCCTGATCATGTATAACATTTTGGTCTCTAGAGAAGATCTAGAAATTAGACTGATGTTACATTCTCAGAATTTTAATCTGATGAGGTCAAAATGACAGGCCTATATAGGGCACTGTTTGTAAGACAACTGTATCTGATGGAATAGTAGTGAAAGGTTCTGCTGAGCTTTGCACATTTCACTCTCCTGGAGGATTCAATTGCTCTAAGACTATCAACATAAAATATACCACTACCAGGTCATTTGCCCACTTTGCTTAAAGGGAAGGTTTACCTTTAAATTAATTTTTAGTATGTAATAGAATGGCCAATTCTAAGCAACTTTTTCATGTTTATTTTTTATAGCTTTTTTTTAAAATTATTTGCCTTTTTCTTCCAGCTTTTAAATGAGGGCCATTGCTACTTTTTATTACTCATCTTTGTATTAAGACCCAGGGCCGGAACTAGCAGCTGCCTAGGTCACAATAATAGGGGGGCGCTGGGCAGCTACCTCTAATACTATCCTCTGGCTGCCCCTAGTCCTAGTCTTACTTTTCAACTCTCTTGTCATGCTCCCTTCCCTCTCCTCTGTTGCTGTCCCCTCCCTCCGTCACCTCTCCCTCACGTCTGTTTCTTCACTCTCCGTCTCTCGCGTATGCCGGGGGCAGGGCTTGTCACCCGGGGGCGGGGCTTGCAAGCCGGTTGCCTAGGGTGCCTGGCCCACCTGGCAGGGCCCTGTTCAGACCCATTCCTAGTCATATTCCAGGGTAATTTAGACCCCAGCAACCAGATTGCTGAAATTGCAAAACTGGGGATCTGTTGAATAAAACGCTAAATAATTCAAAAGCCACAAATAATAAAAAAATTAAAACCAATGGTCAAATGGTCTCAGAATATCACGCTGTACATCATATTAAAAGTTAACTCAAAGGTGAACAACCCCTTTAAGGCTGATGTGGTAGAAGCTAGAAGAATTAATGTCTTTATATGGTTGTCAGAATCTGTTAGAGGACCATTTTGGATGGTGGATATTTTAGTTAAAGGGACAAAAGAGGCTTTAGGCAAAACACATGTTCAGCATAAGCCCTATTCATTGAAATAAGGTTGAATAAGGGGGTATACTGCTTCTTTTCCAAGCCTTAAAAGTTTATGGACAATGTTGTTTAATCTGGCCTAAACAGGGAAGCCTGGTTTGTATAGAAAGGGAATTCTCCATCAACATTTTTCAGAGCAGTAGAGGGTACCAAAATATTTTGGCTTTTTCTGTCATGATCTTTCTCAGGGTACTTAGATCTGATGAAATATATTTCAGAGACCTGGACTTTAATTCTGCAGAAAGGCATTTGTGTGTGTTACTTGCAGACATGGGAGACATCAATCAAAAAGTGTGCTTTAAGATGGCAAGGCCTTTACAATGAGCCTCAGAATATGTGATGTGAAGCGGCTACAGCATTGTGTCTGTCCTTGTGATTTAGAGATAGAAGAAAATCTTCTGGCCTTATCTCTTTAATGATTGTCTGGACGATTTCCATCATGAATGACTTATCTCTAGAAAAAACGTTTACAGGTTTTTTTTCAATTAAAGACCTGGTGACGGAGACATTTACTTTACTGATTAAAATTTTCGGGTACTTAGACAACTGTTGACCATATGATATTATAGTATTTTTTTCTCCAAAATTTGGAATTTCTGAAAATTAAATAATTTTGTTTTCTTGAACTCTAGATAGCAACCCTGAACTATAGCATCCATTAACCTGTGATCCTTTATTTATTTCCCCCAAACATTTAAAAATTGTCCTGTGTACTGAAAGAGATTGGACAGTTTTTGGCTTTAAAAGCCCTGCTATGTAAAAATCTTTTGGGGACTCTAATGCATCTGTGTGGGCAATGCATTTTACATTTAGGGCACTGGTGGGCTAATATGAGCTATGCAATAAGCATTAGGGCACACTGATGTATATTGTATTGTACAATTGTATACTGTAACGATGCGCCGGGGGATATCAAGTGGCTAGCGGTTATGTTATGTACCTTTGTGGAAATATTTATTAATAGGACTATATAGGCTAGAGCTCCGGAGCCTCATATCCTACCCTGCTGCGGCTAAGGCTAGGACTCCACGAGCATTTTTGGCGCAATTTCGACACTCTGCGGAAAAACGCAGGCGTAAAGTCGGATGCAATGGAAATAAGGTAAGTAATCGCATTGTTGGATGGTGTTGCAGCGTTGATCTGACACGACTGCATAGCATGCAGCGTCTGCATCCGTCAATCGTGTCACGTCGGATCAACGCTGCGACACCATCTGACAATGCTATTACTTTCCTTATTTCCATTTTCCGCAGCACGTCGGACCACGGCGAAAACGCTTGTGGAGTCCTACCCTCAGTCTTGCAGATTTGCCTGTCACGTCGTCTATACAGCCCTCGCACCTAGCTAACGGTTAGCTTACCGTGGTCGCACACTTAGGAAGCCGCCAGCAGGAGCGAGGGCTTTACAGACGTCCCAGGAGTGACAGGCAAGACCGAACCGCAGCAAGATGATTCATCATGGTCCTTACCGCGGTCACACACTCAAGATAAGAGAGAGAAGATCAGCATTGAGCTTCAGAAACAAAAGTCACATTAAACAGATGAGAGCATTTAATAGGGCTATTCACTTTCAGGTTTTAATTTATTTCAAAGTAGGTCTGCACATACACACTGCACTTCTGTTTGTTGTATTCTGTTGTTGTAACAGTTACAATTAAAAAAAGGTTAAAACTTTTTAAAGATTATAGATGTGTTGTGTTTTGTGGCTCCAGACTATTTTTCTTTAGTGGAAGAGGGGGCAAAATGGCTCTTTTGATAGTAAAAGGTTGCTATCCCCTGGGCTAGAGGTATTCACGTCTGGTATGTACCAGCCCTTGTTCACGTTCATCTCTTCCAACCAAGTTAGAGATGCATAATATATTGTAGTGACAGTCCTCCTATCATTGCTTTCCAAGAATGCTAATAACTATGCCCCCCCACCCAAATACCCCACTGCTTTAGGGACATCTCAATACTTTGAGAACCTGTGCTGTAAGCTATGCATTGTACCGCTGGTACCAACTCATCTCTCTGGTTATGCATTCTACCTTTAGGGACCCTGACTTAATGGGGCTAATGTGGACTCTTTGATTCACCTCTAGGAAAATAATATATATTTATCAGTTGGGTCACTTTAAGAGGAACTCCAGCTTCCAAACCAAAATTTGATAAAGACACCCACATAACACAGAAACCCCTAATATACGCATCACAGTTAACTGTTTCTTCAAAATGTATAAATAAATGACATTTTCTATGCTGAAATCCAGCTGTTTAACAGTTCTTCTCTTTCTGCATCATTTGAAATCATGGCAGGGGAGGAGGGACTTAAACACTGATGTTACAAATTGTACCAACTTCTCCACAGTTTACAGACAGCATGCAGGAACTACATACCCCACAATGCATTGCACTGTGATCTTCTGTTCCTTATTGAAATCACTTGTGCAGGGAATTGGGGGGTTTGGAGGATGCAGTCTAAAGACAGCTGGCTGTTGATACAAAGTAACAGTAGTCAGCCAGCTCAACAAAGTAGTCAGAGAGATCAGCAGGAGAGCAGGGGGCTAGGCTTAGGGAACCGTTCCAAACCATTAAAAATCATGAAAAGTCTGCATATTTTTATTTCATGTATATTGCAAAGTTGCATGAAATAATGTTTACTTAAGTTATGTTTGTGTGGAGTTCCCCTTTAGGTCACTTTGATACTATGATAATACATTCTCTTCCCAAACCTCCCAGTATCTATCAGTCTCTTCATGGAAAGAGTAGCTCTATGGGAGCTACTAAGCACAGGAAATAAAAGCAAGTTATCATACACTGTCTATCTATCTATCTATCTATCTATCTATCTATCTATCTATCTATGACATATTTATAGTTTTGAAGCAGGTTGTCCCAATGTTCTGTTACACAGCTAAACAGTATTTTTATTGCGGAGGGAATACTTTCAATCTGTAAAATAGATACAGGTAATGGTATTGCTTTCTGGCACTGGTTACAGGACCAGTCCAGAAATATTTAGATTCTAAAACCTGAAACTGTAGTTTATGTTGCAAAAAACCTAGACATTCTCGTTCCAAGATCTATTTATCTATCTATCTATCTATCTATCTATCTATCTATCTATCTATCTATCTATCTATCTATCTATCTATCATCTATCTATTTATCTACTCTACTCTAATCTACTCTACTCTATCTATCATCTATCTATCTATCTATCTATCTATCTATCTATCTATCTATCTATCTATCAATCATCTATCTGTCTGTCTATCTATCTATCTATCTATCTATCTATCTATCTATCTATCTATCTATCTATCTATCTATCTATCAATCATCTATCTGTCTGTCTGTCTATCATCTCTCTATCTATCTATCATCTATCTATGACATATTTATAGTTTTGAAGCAGGTTGTCCCAATGTTCTGTTACACAGCTAAACAGTATTTTTATTGCGGAGGGAATACTTTCAATCTGTAAAATAGATACAGGTAATGGTATTGCTTTCTGGCACTGGTTACAGGACCAGTCCAGAAATATTTAGATTCTAAAACCTGAAACTGTAGTTTATGTTCCAAAAAACCTAGACATTCTCGTTCCAAGATCTATTTATCTATCTATCTATCTATCTATCTATCTATCTATCTATCTATCTATCTATCTATCTATCTATCTATCAATCATCTATCTGTCTGTCTATCTTATCTATCATCTCTCTATCTATCTATCTATCATCTATCTATGACATATTTATAGTTTTGAAGCAGGTTGTCCCAATGTTCTGTTACACAGCTAAACCGTATTTTTATTGCGGAGGGAACACTTTCAATCTGTAAAATAGATACAGGTAATGGTATTGCTTTCTGGCGCTGGTTACAGGACCAGTCCAGAAATATTTAGATTCTAAAACCTGAAACTGTAGTTTATGTTCCAAAAAACTTAGACATTCTCATTCCAAGACATAAAGTACAGAATATGCAAAGGTCTGTTGTACTTAATGAATGGTTTCATGCCCTGTTACTGTATAACTATACAACCATGTCACATGTCAATCAGTTACTAAGGGACAGGTATTTATGAATAGGGTCTATAGACACATTTCTGTGCACTAGACACATAAGGCAAAAGTGAACATTATTCATTTACAGTAACAGTGCTAGAGGTAGAGAATAGAAGGGCTCTTGTCCAGGGCAAATACCCTCTGAGCATTACCCTAAAATCAGCCCTGTACAATTTTTGAATTTCTAAGCCAAGGTAAGCGATATGCTATAAATGTATGTATAAATGTATAGATGCAAACATGACAAGATTAGAAATTCTATGAAAAAATCAACCATTTAAATATAAAGTAAACTTTACTAGTGTATATATTACCTGCAGTGATAGTAGCCATACTAAAGCTCAGCATTGCTTTCCTACAACCAACCTAAACTCCACATAAATATTGAATTCCACCCGGGGATACAGCACACAAAAACACAATCAGGAATAAGAAATCAGTGGCCTGAGAGAAGATGTGCTAATTAATCATCTACTGTCACTCTTGGACAAAAAACACACAATTTGTAACTCAAAGGGTGATTACAAAGTCGTGATTAAAAGAAAAATCCAATTTGTTCTGAAAATCAAGAAAATGCAATTATGGAAATATCCTAGTCTTGTTCCCATGACAACATAAGTAATTGTTTAACTAGCAGCATGCATCGCAGGTATACACGTCTATGTATTGGGAAGGGAAAAAAACATTCCAGTAGACAATTCTGCACAGAAAGACTCTGTACTTACAGTTCCTGAAACCAGATTTGAACCGTACAGAGCCGTTAAATGTATAGCTTGTTGTATTTGCATATGTAGAACTGCAGCCAACAGCATTGACCCTGCCAGCAAGGAGTTTGTTTTGTAAATACAGAGTGGGCCAAGCTGAAGTCCAGTATCCTGGAGCTGCTAATGTTACATTGATGAATGCTGGTTAGTGCCCAAAATATCTTACAGGGGCTCTATAAAGCTGATCTGTATGGTCCCTGAACTACAGGTGGATGAAGCCTGGGAGAACTTGCAGAATGGGACAGAGGAACCTGGGAAAAATGCCGGAAATAGATTAATTGTGGTTTATCAGCTGAGCACACACAATGATATAGTCATCAGACAATAGATTTTCCAGTCTTGCCAATCAATATTGTTTTGAAACCATCCAGGCATTGATTGGTATCAGACATTAAACAGATATCCCTTTGTCTGGGGTATGACTGAGCAGTTAAAAAGTCGAGGAGTTCATGGCCCGTTGTAGTAGGTTGAGCGAATGGCACTCGGGTATGATTAATGTCAGAACCCGTAACAGTTCCTAAGTTGTGCAGAAATAACAACTCTAAAGTCAAGGAGGGGCAGAAAGATTGGTTACAAAGTTACTCAGGGACACACTTTTGTGCCCTTAGTGCTCTTATGTTTGCATCCAGAGAATTAGTAAATGAACCCTATGAAACATAGCTAAACATCCCCAAGATTTTTTCTGTTGCTACAAGAAAACTTTATGTATGGCATGTTGGGAGATATGTACAGTATATCATGAAAAACATAGTGTCACAGCTATGAATACAGAGCTACCTATGTTCAGCAGCATTCTCCTTCCTGCCATCTAGTCATCCCACCACATGGGCACCATTTAGAACCACAAGTTAGGAAGTACTGGTGGACTCAGGCTGCATCAAGGCTCTATATACATGGGAACAGGACAGGGCTGTCTTGCACCCATCAACACTTCACTCTGCACCTCATGCTGGAACTTTTAGCTGGTGTGAGGTGTGGAGTGTAGCCAGACCTCTGATGGAAGTGCTCCCTGTGCTCTTGCACTTCTGTCCAGGGTCATAGCAAATGATCTCTATTATGTTTTCATGCAATTCAATATTACTGTATATGTATAAATACATATATGACCTCTTTAATTATCAAATCCCTCATAAATAATCTTTGCACTGCCCCTGACTTCATTCTCTCCTCCTTACCTCTTCCCTCTCCCATATCCAGGACTTTACACGTGCCTTCTCTGGAATTCCCTTCCCTGAGTCTTTACACATTTCTAGAGCATTCAGACATTCAAATTTCACTTACAATATTCAATCCCATACTCTCAGCCGTCAGAAACTTCTCCACTTTTGCCTGCCTCTCCCACACACACTACTGGTTTACTGGTTGTCACTACACGTGTACTGATCATATCCACATAAACAGGACTGCCACAGAGTCACCAACATGTTATGACTCTCCCCCTTCTCTCTAAATCGTAAGCTCTTACAAGCAGGACCTCACCCCTATTGTCTCCTAGCATTCTGCAATTGCAACGTCTGTCTGCCACATTGAGATTCTAATTGCGATGGTCAGTAACTTCTCATTCCCTATGATACAAGGCATCATCAAGGTTGTGTAGGGGTACCATGCTCCATCCAATGATACAGTCTCATCAAAATTTCTGTTGCCATATTGAAACTGTAGCATATTTCAGCCACATGCAGCAGTTACCATTGTGTTTGCATTTTGCAGCCTGGTTAAAAACAAATGTACTGTTCTGGGTTGTTTGGCATATTTAAGCCCATCGGAAATAAAAGTATTTGTAACCTGACTGATGCAATTCGTTCGAATGACATAGGCCAAGCCAATCTTCTGGCCTTCACTTTGTGTGCAGTCACATGGAGTGGATTCCATCTGCCCCACTCGGCTAATGCAGTTATTACAATTGCAATGTAACAAATCACTCCCCATAGACTATGGTTGAATGGGAACACAGCTTAGAAATGGCAGATCCCTCTTTTGAAACAGTTGGAAGCAATAGTTTTAAATCACTGGACAGTAATGAAATGAGCCCAGGAAAACAGAGAATGCAAGCATGTAAATACTGACTGATATATAATGCAGAGATTCTATACATTGAACACTCGAACACGGTGATGTCAACGTTTAATCACTGAATGAATATATTATTTTAAAAATATTTTATTTTTGATTATTTAGTATTTTTCCATTATTTTATTTTTTTAAACAATTTATAGTTCATATTTTAAAGGTATAAATACACCCTACTTTGATACGAGCTCATTCAGCTGGGCTTATGCACAGGGTCGAACTGGGCCAGTGGGACACCGGGAGAAAACCTGGTGGGCCCCTGGCCTAGATCCGCACCCACACGCATCTGCGATCGGAAGGTTTCTTAATGCCGCGACTGCCCTTTGTTGGGTGGTCGCAACAAAAACATTTTGCTAGTTTGCACCGGCGCAGCAGGGGGGGCCGGAGGGGGGCCCTGGTGCAGCAGCCCTGGTGGGCCCGGCCCACCCAGTCCAACCCTGCTTATGCAATAATGGTACATAAACACTATATGAAATTCTAAATATAAAAAAACACATTTTTTTATTTTTACACACATACATACAATAATTCCTCAATGAGAAGAAACCTTGATAGTTTGCCTCTGACTCTCTCTCTCGGACCATTTCCTGATGTGAATGATGTATAACCTCCATAAAGGGCAGTGTAAACGTGTTGGTGATATGAAAATAACAGGTAATAGATACATTTCCCAAAACTCTCTCTCTTGCTTTTAGTGGGTGGTGAACACATATTCTGGAAAAGCAGAGGGACTTTGAATCCCAGAATCCATCACTTAACAATGCTTTAAAAAATGCAGCCTTGATCTCTGACAGGACAAGTCATTCCTCCTGCTCCCTGATCTATTCCATTATGGTATTTTATAGACACCTTGTATAGCTCACATATACTGTTGAGAGGTAAGCAGCTTTAGAACACATTAGTGCCCTTATCGTCCTTTAACCATCCGAAATAAAGAGCCACCCAGAGAACTGCTGCATTTCTTTGTCATTGGTGGCTTTCTTAAAACCACCAAAGATAAATCTAAACTTGATTTTCTTTTCCTAAAACAGTTTAATGGAATCATTTTCAAAACTAAATAAAAATAAAGTAAAAAAAAAAAACTTTGGTAATATAACTGAGCCTAGTGTGATGAGCAACTCTGACCTGTTTCGCTTTGCCGAAAATTCTCAAAAAAAATGGCCAAACACATTGAAGTCAATGTGCTTTTTACTTACAACATTTTCAAACCGCACGTTTTTTTTTACTATACATTAACGTTTATGGGTGTATTTTTCAAGGTGAACCAGGCAAAATATTTTTACTCATCCCCACTATAGCCTTCATATTGTTCAGGACATTATTATAACGACTAGAACAATCTGCTTACCATGGCAATGGGTAAAAGGAGCAAATGGCCAGCGCTAGGGGCCCACCATAAGATCTTCCATTACTTGCTGTAACTTTTGACTCAAGAGCTCACCGTAACTATTTTTACATTCCAAAAGAATATTTTTTAAATAAAATTTGTATCTGCTCCCATTGCTATTGGAACCGGGCACTTCATGCACCTGAACCTTAAATCTACGCCCAGCAAACTATGTATTTGTTTCCTGCCTTATTTTACTCAAGTTCTCCTGCTTCAAGATCTTTGCCTTAAAGTAGAATGGTTGCCTTTTGACCGTGTGGGGCAGAATAAATTTATTCAAAATTATCTACTTACCAAAATTTTTGTACCCCCTTCAGAATGCTCCTGTGGTAATAACAACCAAGTTTTTTTAAAAAACTGAATGGTGAAATGAGATCTTTGGTACAACAAAGCCCCTAGAATAGGATGGACGACACTCATGGCCCCTACCAGAGTGGAGGGGTTAGCTATACCCAGCATGAAATTTTATTATCTAGCAGGGCAACTAACCTTTATACATAATTGGTTCAATCCCGAACCAGACAACCCTCTTACGGCGCTACATGGGAATATAATGGGTTTCCTTGAGGCACCCTATAGAACTAAGAAAGATATGCCTACTATAACAGAAGTGATCAGTTCCCTTATAAGAGCATGGGATATGGTGCGGAAACAAAGAGCAAATACAGAGCCAACTCCTTCTCCACACATACCCCTTTGGAAAAATTCAAATCTCCAGCATTTAATGGGACTCCCAGACATGCAATATGGGATGCTATTAGGAGTTAAAGAACTTTCCGACCTATTTATTGATGGCTGCTTCCCCCAATTTGAAACACATAAAGAGTGAATAGGAAACCCGAATGTGCAGTTTTATCGGTATTTGCAACTGCACCATGCCTTCAAGGCACAATTTGGCTTGCTTAAAATTGAATTAGGGATGCCTCAGTGGGAGGAACGGTTATGGATTCCAAACAAAGAGAAACTTTTGTCCCAACTATACAAGGCAATAATAGAGGCAAAGCCCTCCCCCTTCGACAGGGCCAAACGTATGTGGAATGTTATGATCCCAACATTAAATGATGACCAATGGGAGGAAGCAACCGACCATTTTTACGAATTCCTTATAGCCACAAGGGATCGGTTCATACAATTTCAAGTCTGTCATCAAATTTACATCACCCGATTAGGCTCAAATATATGGGAAAACTGCCTAATGCAGAATGCCCTAGATGTCAAGAGGTCAATGCTGGGTTTGCACACACGGTGTGGGAATGTTCTCACAGTGGAAAGTACTGGTCGGAAATCTTGCAGTATATGGAAGAGCAACTAGCTCTACATAGGGTTAAGACACAGGAGGTATGTCTACTAGGCTTAGTGGACGAACTGATCCCACAATCTCACCAGAGAAAGTTAATGAGAACACTACTTTTCTGTGCAAAAAAACTAATAGCCATAAAATGGATGAGCCCAGAAGGTCCGAGACTGACAGAGTGGTTAGCCCTGGTGAACAAGGTAATTCTGGTTCCTCAGAAGTTTTATAAAATTTGGGCACAATGGATAAATGCTAACCCAACAGTAAACCTTTCAGAGATGCCGCCTCCAAGGTTAGCTGTTCAATAAAGGTGAAGCTTTAATAGACATGCAATGTAGCATAATTGTTATTGTTGGTGGTAATGTATGCATAATAATCTCCTGAAAGTGACTTAATGGACTGCAATGTCTTTACGTCTTTTTTTGTCCTTTATGATTTATTGTTGTTTATGTCCATGTCTAGTGTACATATCAGTTAATAAATAAATATCTTTAAAAAAAAAGTAGAATGGCTGCCTACATATAACAAAAATATTTTTTTCCCTCTGACTGATGATAGACTGTGTTCATTGTTCACCCCTGAAATCAGAATGAAACATCATTTATGTTTTTTTAGGACAGGCTGTTGAAGGGAGTTTTTATAACCAATATGCATTTCTGTCTTTTATTCTGTACTTTGAGCATTGTCCTCTACTTAATACAAACTTCCCATCTGGCAAAAGAAGTCGATTGGTGGGTAACCTTCTGATACATATAGTAAATGATTTGGTTTCACCAGAAGATAAAAGTAAGAAATGGTGAATGGACTAGCCAATCTGGTTCCAGGCTTCAGAAAAGAATGAAATACAGTGACAATGCTGTTAGGCAGAAGCAGATGGCATTGTTTTGCAGGAGTTTTCAGTTCTGACATCTATACAATGCACATCCTGCCAGGCAGTAGTTATGTAAGTTATATGTATTTCAGGTATTCCCTCTAATCTAAACCTTTTAAAAGGAGAACTAAAGCTTAACTAAAGAAGGATAGAAATGTTTTATATAATTTTTGGGCTTATGTATCAGCCCAAGGCAACCACAGCCCTTTAGCAGGGAAGATCGGTGTCTCCAAAGATGCCCCAGTAGCTCCCCATATTCTTTTCTGCTGATTCACTGTACATGCTCTGTGCTGCTGTCACTTACTGAGCTTAGGGACCCAATCACAATATTCTGAACATATACGGGGGAATGTAATAAAAGCGAAAAGTTATGCCTTTGCGCAAACATATTTTGATTTGCACGAATTTAATCTAGCTTTTGCAAACCCGGAAACTGTTTAGCGACCACTTCCGACAGTGGAATACCGTTTGCGAATTTTATAGTTTGCGCCAATGCGCAGTCAGTGTAATAAAACTTTTTGTTGAAAAAGTCGTTATGTTTGCTCCAAAATATTAGGACACCTTCAAACACTTCTTAAGAGTGCGCAATTAAAATTCGCAATGCAATAACAGTTTAAGGAACAATATTACAGATGTGTATTTTTATTCTTATTGGTGCAAATTGTTTTTCTCTTTACAACTTTAATTACATTCCCCCCATTGAATATAAATATAAGGCTGATTAGTAATTAATACAGATAATTATTACATGGCAGCACAGAAATCAGTGCAACTAGCATCAGAATTCAATAATCAGCCTTGTAGCATCAGCTTATATTACAGGCCAACCTTATTTTCTGCTTGATAATTTACGACGACCCCTAAGCTTAGCTTCTCAACAGCTGCTCAGAGCTCACTGAGCATACAAATGATTTTCCAAGATGGTGACCCCCCTTGACAAGTTTGAAGTCCTGGATCATTGCTGCTTTTGAGATACTGAAACTTTAGGCTGGTGCAATAAATTCAGTATATAAAATATGGCATTTTTAGCCATATTCATTTTTAGGGTTTAGTTCTCCTTTAAAGAATTAATAAAGGCAGATTCATTTCTGCCCGATAACATGGAGAAGCGTGATACAGAATATATGTAAATTACGCAAAAGACAGGGGATCCTATAGGAAAACAATGTCCTACCTTAGATCATCACAGGATTCTTCATCAGAGGAGAAGGCTGTATTAACACAGACATTCCCAATAGAGCAGCTGGCCTTTAGCTTGCCTTCCTTAAAGGGCAATGCTGAACTTTTCTTTTTCTTCTTTCCAAAGATCTTTCTGAAAGGCTGAAACTTGCCTGGCCTTTTCTTTTCTGCAGAACCGAAGAGAGTGAAAACTCAGGCTGTTATCTGCCTTGCATGCGCTAATATATTGTCCTACAATCACAGTTAGTTATAAGGCAGGACAAAGTCAAAGTGTGATTATAAGTATATGCAAACAAGACTCAGGAGTGAATGTCTTGCCATGTTGCTAAAGCAGAACTAATGTACGTAAGCAGGAAATCATGCAGTTAAATACACAGGCATTTCCAAACCACACAGTAATTAGTAATTCAGCTGCACCATTCTTAGCCCTACTGAAGCTTTTAGTATCTTTGTAGTAGCTTTTTAGTATCGCTCTCAGGGATGATAAAAAGAAGTCATTTAAGGGCCATTATGACCCTACTTAATTATTGTTTGTATTTATCTAACCAAACATTTTAAGGGAATTAAAAGACTCTGAAAGATAATGTAAATATGCATTAAATGCCCTTGTGCACGTTTGCTATTTTATTTTAATCTTTTTAATTAGCTGATTTATGGTTGAATCGCCATACAGAAGGGTTTTTCGGTCAGAAGCCTTCTTGCATGGGATGCCCTCCATCCTTCCCCTGTCCTGTGCTTATTCTAATGAGACAGAGCAATGTCCCCCAGTTCAGCACAGTGCTCTGACAAATTCTTCATCATACTCACACTGTAAAAGCATTGGTTTCCCAGTCACTTTTAATTTGTCTATTATACATTTATTTTCACGTTCTCTTGGATTTGTTGTCATTGCTTCTATGATGGTACTACAGATATGGAATCCATTATCCGTTATCCATATCCATAAACCCGTTATCCATTATCCATAAAGCTGTTATCTGGAAAGCTCCGAATTACAGAAAGGCCATCTCCCATGGACTCCATTTAATCCAAAATTTTAAAAATGATTTCCTTTTTCTCTCTAATAATAAAACAGTACCTTGTGCTTGATCCTAACTAAGATATAATTATAATCCTTTTTGGAAGCAAAAGCAGACTATTGGGTCTGTTTTAAGTTTTAAAGATGTTCTAGTAGACAGATTTAAGGTATGCAGATCCAGGTCCATGCTTACAGTTTCAGGGGCCATTAGCTTTCAGCTCCCATATTCTAACCAAGCAGTTCTCAAACTGTGAGGCTGGCTCCCCTGGGGGAACTTAGAGCAATGAAAAAGTGGGATCAGCCTGAAGTTTGGGTTATAAATGGCCATTTGATCTCCTGATATACCAGAAAGTCTAGTTTGAAGGTCAGTTGGGGGGAGATTTGTGATAAATGGGTTGTCCTAAATATCCTTAGCTTATGTAATGGGTACAATAGGGGTATATCTGTTCATTCCCAACATGAAAGTCCAACCTTTTGTCAGGGCCCCTGCCGTGTCTTTTGCACATTTGCACCATACATACGGGGGAATGTAATAAAAATCGCTAACGGAAAAACTATTCGCAATGCGAAAAGTTATGCCTCTGCGCAAACAAATTTTGCTTTGTGCGAATTTAATATAGCTTTTACGAGCCCGGAAACTGTTTAGCGACCACTTCCGACAGTGGAAGACCGTTTGCGAATTTTATAGTTTGCGCCAATGCGCAGTCAATGTAATAAAACTTCTTACTGAAAAAGTCGCTATGTTTGCTCCAAAAGATTGCGACACCTTCAAGCACTTCTTATGAGTGCGCAATTAAAATTCGCAATGCGCAATTAAAATTCGCAATGCAATAATAGTTTCAGGAACAATATTACATTGCGAGATGTGGATTTTTAGTCTAATTGGTTGGCTGGATGCAACTTGTGATCCTAGAGCTGGAGAATAAACATCTCTCATACGAGTACAAAAATCTTTAACTATTATTACACAATGAAACACAGAACTGGGCCAAGTAGTATTTGCACCTGAAGCAATACTATGTAGCCTGCCCCACCCCGTGTGCTCTGTCACCCTCACTGTGCCGATGCCACCACCACCATCACAACTCTCTGCCAGACACTCACTTGCACCCCAGGCAGGGGCATTTTCTACCTACCCCATCTTCCCACCCTGATGTAACAATAGGTAATCTCCTCGTATATTTTTGGACAAGGATTCTTCTTTGAGAGTAGACAAATTCCTACTAATACTGTCCCTGAGAACAAGGAGAATACACACATGGATTATCAGCGGAATGCAGTTTGCTGCTCAGATCTGCGCAATATGTTATTCTTGCTTTTCAGTTTGGCACTGCAGGAACCATAAAAATTCCACAGGCTCATTGCCAGAGCTACACTCAGCAGAAATACAATTAATTAATTACCTAAGCGTATACATCAATGCATTTTGGCAAGTGGGTTGTGTTATGACTAATATTTACGTGACAGAAATGGTGTAACCCATGTATACTATCCATAAACAGTATTGTTATGTTTTGGGTAGCCGAGGATGAGTAGAGTATAACAGTGCTTTATTAGCAGGTTCTCATGCAGCCATTACACAACAGTAACTTTCACTTTTAAGCTAAAAGGAAGTATGCACAGTATAAGTATGAGCACAGTGACATCTACAGGCCATTTGCATAAACACCACAAGCATGACATGCACTAGTTCTATAGGTGGGGTATCTGTCATACAGCAGACCCCGTGAAAGAGCAACACAGTGCAACCCCGCCTGGGGTTTGGCTGCACTCCTACACAACTAGCATTGGATTGGAAATCAGGTGGGAGGTACACAGCACTGGAGGGTGCAAAGCAGCCCTGTCCTCTGTAGAGGGCTCCATTGTGGCCTGCACCTGTCTGAATGAAGTGCAAGTTAGGGGATGGGTAGGGGGTAGGGGGCAGGAGGGTGTTACACCTATATGCCACCTCCTGCCTGCCACTCGTGAATACACAGCTGCTGAACAGAGGCAGTGCTGTATTCATGTGGCATATTTAGGTCTCTGCCCTAAATTTTGGAGCTTAGAGACCTGCACCAATTTTTCTAAATAACAAATGTCCCCTTATTGGTTATCTGATCGTCCCAGGACTGCAGGGAAACTTGTAAGCACCAGGAAGTTGTTTCACACAAATGTTATCTCAGACAAAGTAATAATGCAATGATTGTGCTTTGTAGTACAGTTCTTTGTAAATTGCTGAATAAATAAATTGGCAGCCTCTATCACTTTCATTTATATAACCGGCGGTGTTGTTTATAAGGGAGAAATAAATAGGAAACGTAGGAGTCAGCGTATGTGGCCACAGTTCAAAACCTGTGCTCCCCCCCAATGAATACAATGCTGCATGAGTTCAGCACTTAACCCAATACACTCTGTACATCATGTTAGAATATTAGTTTTGGGGTGCAGAGTGCAGACTAAAGAGCTTTTTCAATGAGCTCTATGGTGGTAAATTTTGTGCCTCTTAGTGCATTTGTACTTGCGTTTGTGCAATCATAAATGATCTATTACAGCTTCTGGGCTGTTGGAATCCTTCCCTGCTATGAATTCTAGGATGAATGTTTATATTGTCTGCAGCTAATCAGAATATAAAGATTTCTCCTACAATTCTGACATCATTACAGTTATTGTTTAACTAGCTTGCCTTGTCTGGGATATGTGACGACCTGAACCCAGAAACACTGGAGAATATGACGCCACCTGCGCTATCAAAGATAAGTTACAAAACGGGTTCCCTTCAGCATTATAAGCAACAAAACAAGGCTAAGGTCCAGTAACCCTGCTACTAAAAAGGGAATAATGAGGTATAGAAATGTCTACATTTACTAGATCATTTGTCTCCTGGTTAAAGTCCAGGCAACAAGGCAATACGATGAGAGTAAGTATCCTTTCATATATAAGTGTAAACTCTTATAATACACAAAAGCTATGAATATCTTGTAAATTATATCCTTATAAACGGTAAGTTCTGATGTCATCAGTTATATACAGTGAGTAGTGATGTCATTTCTGTCACATGCCTTACTGAAATGTGTGTATTATAATAAATAAAGTACCCCCAGTTCTAAAATATGAGGATATTAGAATTTACCTCGGAGTTCCATGACCTATATAAAAGCACTCGGCCTTCGGCAGTAACTTATAATATCCTTATATTTATTGTTATACTATTATTATTATATTATTATTCACTATATTAAATACATTTAAAGAAAATATTATAGGAATACCAATATTACCCTGCTCGTTAAGCCCATTTTATCTTTATCTAAGTTAATTGGGGTGTTTTTTTTTTTTAAGCCAGTTGTTTCTGTAATAAAACAACCGGGGCAATTCTGGATCTGCTGGAACACTTTCCAGTTGGCATATTTCATCCGGCTATAAAACACCAGTGACCCCCTTCCACAGTGGATGTAAAGACATAAATGCTTTTCAGCTTGAAATTGCTCTGGTGAGCATTCTTGGACAAACACTGCCAATGACAGCAAACATTTCCCATTTAAGTCAACGGGGCTGGGGTGACTGGTACTTTTCATTCCGCTAAAATATGATGGCTGAAAAGCACCGCATGTGTCATTGAGAGTCTGAGAAATGTCAGCGGCATAACATATGTTTCTTTGGTGAAGTGTCACTGAACTGTGAACTATAGACATGAGGGTGCAATGATATACAATGGATAAAAGCAAAGAGTCATATAAAGAAGAAAAAAGCTGGACAAACAGTAAGAAACATAAGGTAAATACAGACCTAAACACAACTCAATGGTTTCGAACACAATGAGTCTGTGTATGGAGCAGGTGGCAAGAGTAGCAACCAAGCTCAGAAAGTGAGTTGAAGGAGAGAAAACAAACACCAGCACTGCTTTTTCAATTTAAAGGGGACATTGACCACAAAATTGAGTACAAGTATGGGACCGGTATACGGAAACCCCAGAAAGCTCCTAATTAAAGAAAGGGTGTCTCCTATAGATTCAATTTTATCAGAATAATCAACAATTTTAAAAATGATTTCCTTTTTCGTTGCAATTTAGTGTTTATTTAATGTTGATGATTTTTTAGTAGACTTATGGAATGAAGAATTCCAATATAAGACACAGCTCCAATCGGGATAGTAATCTAAAAAGCCTTTATTTGCACATGGCTTAAAGATCTACAACAACATGACGTTTCGGGCTCACCTGTAGCCCTTTTTCAGGGTGAGCCCGAAACGACATGTTGTTGTAGATCTTTAAGCCATGTGCAAATAAAGGCTTTTTAGATTATTATCCCGATTGGAGCTGTGTCTTATATTGGAATACTTGGTGAAGTCGGTTGGACAGTGGGCCACTGGACACGTGCACCGCCAGCATCATAAAGAGGTTAATAAGTGGGTGAGTGCTGACTAAATAAACCTTATGGAATGAAGATCCAAATTAAGGAAAGATCCATTATCTGGAAAACCCCAGGTCCCGAGCATTCTGGATAACAGGTCCCATACCTGTATTCAGTCGATCTAGACGAGACAGTGATATTCTGAGACAATTTGTGAGGAGCATACATTTATGTATTTGCATTATCTCCTGGTTAGTTTTGACTCCCTCCATCATGAAATGTAAAATGTTATCTGGGAACCAGTCTTCTCTTTGACAGCTTTTTATAACACCTTCTATTTATTGTTCCCCATCTGTATTTATCAAATAAAAATACTGCATGTTGAATGTATAATGTAACACAATTCCATAAAGGTATTACTGTTTAATCTTCCCTACCCAGGAATAGTCTTACATATTGGCTTATATCTGGAATGTGGATGGGTATAATGAGCTATGGTTGGGTGGAACATGGAATGGCTGGAATTATCCCAACATCCCAATGTGGAGTGTTGGAAGATATGATTGTTTTATATATGAATATTTGGTATCATGCACAATTCATCCTCAATGTTCTGCTGCCTGTTGAAAATAATAACAACAGCCCTATTCCTTCATAATAATTCAATGGAAGCAAATTTCATCCAACTTCTATTTTTCTTTAATTAGTATTCCATAGTAGCAACGAGTCTTCCAGTTTGATTGGTTCCACTAATGGCAGGAGACATCTAGATCATACAGTAGAAACTTATACAAATGGCCTGTAGATGTCACTGTGCTACATACTGTGCATACTTCCTGGACAGCTTAAAAGTAAAAGTGAAAGTAAACGTTACTGTTGTGTAATGCCTGCATGAGCCTGCTAATAAACCACTGTTGTACTGTACTCATCCTCGGCTACCCAAAACATAACACTTATTTCTCTTTATTATTTCAGAGGGTGGCACACTACAGATGATATTTCTCTTCAGGCACAGAGTGGGTCCTTCAGGCCATGGGTTCTAGCACCCGACGCCTTTGCAAGCGCCCCCCCCCCTCCCTGCTAATGGATATTCTTGATGCTAGTCTTTGAATAATAGAATGGAGATGCAATGACACATATGGATAATGATGGACTATAAATGGAAACTACCAATTAAATAAAATACTTTTTGCAAAAAAAAAAAAAAAAAAGAAAGATTGATGTTAAACTATATAACAAGCTTTGTCTCTTGAGCAAGAGCCAGCCAAGAACTTTTTGCAGGTGGAATGAACAAGCACTGCCCCAGAAGGAATATAAATGACTTGAACATCCGGATTTACAAAGGTAGTTCCGGCAGATGCTGCAAATACAGCATATAAATTAGTGATGCACACGTTGATAAACTGTTGAAATGCACCCATCCCTACCCCTAAACTGCCTTCACCCTACACAAAACATCCGTGGATGAGAAGCTATTTAATGGAATGAACTTAAAAAAAGATACTCAAGTTGCCAGAAAAACATAGATTAACATATTTTCAATTACCTTTCCGTGCAGGACTTAATTCTAAGGGTAAGGGCACACCTGGAGATTCCGGGAGATTTAGTCGCCCGGCGACTAATCGCCTCTTCTTTCGGGCGACTAATCTCCCTGAACTGCTTCCCTGTGTCTTCTGTCTGCTTCAATAAAAAACCCACCTGCGCCAATGCACTTGCGGCGCTTCGATCTCCGAATTCGTCTGAAGTTTCCTCAGGAGTAAACTTTGGGCGACTTTAGAAAACGAAGTGCCGCGAATGCATTGGCGCAGGCATTGTCTCATTATTTTTCATTTAACCATTCTCTACAACTACTAATACTAAAGATTAAGTTAAAGGGATTCTGTCATGATTTTTACAGTTTACTTTTTATTTCTAAGTAACACTGTTTACATAATAATTCACCATTTAAATTTGTATTCTTTAACAAACAAATGTATTTTTTTATCTGTAATATTGGTGCGGAGGCAGCTATCTCAGTACATTGTGCCTGATCCTGAGCTTTGACAAGGAGCCAGCACTTCAAGATGGAACTGCTCCCCTTCTCATTGTATTATACAACAACCCCAGGTCGTATTTGCATTGCTAAAAATACCCCCTATATTTGAATGTGGCACATGGGTAAAAAAAGGTTGGGGACCCCTGTACCTTAAAGGGTGATTCCCATTGAAAGAGATTCAGTCGCAAGAAAACATGACTTTTTCAAAATGCATCAGTTAATAGCGCTGCTACAGCACAATTCTGCATTGAAATACGTTTTTTGAAAGAACAAACATATTTTCTTATGTTTAGTTTTGAAATTGCCATGGGGCTAGACATATTGTCAGTTTCCCAGGTGCCCTCAAGTCATGTGACTTTTGCTCTGAGAAACTTCAGTCACTCTTTACTTCTAAAATGCAAGTTGGAGTTATATCACCCCCTCCCTTCCCTCCCCAGCAGCCCATTAGCAGCCTATCAACAGAACAATGGTCAGCTAACCAGAAAGCAGCTATCTGACACCCCTGCTGAGGAGTCACATGTAATATGTGTCTAGTTATGTTTTACCTAACCAGGTCTATGGTAACCTATTTGAATAACTGTGATATTAAGGTACCCCACCCCCATACAACTTGCTCTGCTAGGTTTAGAAAATGACAAATTTGTCAGTTAATATTTAAATAATAAAATAAAAGATTTAAATTATGGTTTTTTTTCTTTAAATGTCAGTCCCAGCATTAAATAATTAATTACAAAAAGCTTTACATTTCTATAAAATGTGATTGAGTGTGAAAATGTATTGTGTAAAATGTGATTGACTGAGTGATAAAACAGTTATGGAGACATTTATATGTGGATTTAATACATATAGGAATGGTCTCTGACATACTGAATACTTGTTTGGTTTAGGTGTGACAATTGTACCTTTGTTCTATTCACCGAGCAGAGTTATAACTGTAGTGAATGTTATAACCTTCATGACCTTTGTTAACTTTGGCAGATATACTTTTATTTGCGTCATTTAAATTGTACTGTTCTGACTATTTGCAAAATAGAAAACTGTCTGCAGTCAGATGTAGTTCATCTAACGTTTATACACAAAAAGCTGAGTTCCATCCTAATTTTTATGGAGGCTTCAGCGACATGTAGTAATTATTTGTATTAAGTACTAATCAGCCTTATATAATGACTTTTCTATCTTGTATATTCAGTATATTGTGCGTCGTTGACTAAGCTCAGTAAGTGACAGCAGCACAGATCATGTGCAGTGAATCAGCAGAAAAGAAGATGGGGAGCTACTGGGGCATCTTTGGAGACACAGATCTTTACTGCTAAAGGGCTGTGGTTGTTTCGGCTGGTACAGAAGCCCAAAACATAATGTACAACATTTTTAGCTACTTCTTTAGTTAAGCTTTAGTTCTCCTTTAAGACCAGGAACCCACTGCTTCAGGGCTTGCGGGGACATTAATTATGCCACTGATTCACATGCCTCATGCTACACACATAACTCTGCCCCATATATTTCGAATCACTCTTTATAGTCCATTAAGTTAATATCACAGATTCAGCCTAATAATTTAGAGCCATATATCCAAATTTGCAGGCAGCCTGTTTCACCTTTGTAAGGTCTCAAGATATTGGAACATGGATTCTGAAGGGTAGGATGAGAAGGGCTAAATAGAGATCCCTCTATCCAGTGCAAGGATAATCCTTCCCAATTCTGACCTACGGGGAGATTTGTCACCTACAATATATGCTTCCGAAATTGCCTGGAGCTGCCTCACAAGGAAACTTCAGGAGACTTTGGAAAAGGATTTGACAACCATGTTTGTGCAGATTTCAATGCGGGTGACAAATCTCCGTTTGCCATTAACCTAAAGCTCACAAGACAAAAATGTTAGTTGGAAGGGACTTCTGGTGTGTACTAACCAACTCCCTGGAAGAAACGAATATCTACAAATGTCATTTTTAGTTTTTTCTTATAAATACAGATATAGATATACTCAAAAGAATTAAGCAAGTGTACTGACTGGATTGTATTGACTGGCAAGCTATAGCTTTCTGTACTGTTCTGCAGCAACTCTATTAATCCACACTTCTGTAACAATTTGTTATGTGAATCATTTTTTAATTTACTTTATATGTGATTATTTTGTAGCAAGTCAATTCACTGCCATAGCCCATTAATATAGTTGTACCAGCCATGTGGAAATACAGCATTAGCTTTGGCAGACCCAAATGTCAGACAGGCTGATGGATTTTCAGTCAACCATTAATAATTTGACCCCGATGGTTAATGAGCTCAAATGTCAGAGCAGAGTTTTAACTTTGTCCGTTGGTGAGCTTTGCATGCAATTACGATCTGTTTAATAGCCTCTGTGGCACTGTCATTGTAGCTTTATTGCTTATGTCATTTGCCCTTTTCTATTGTTATGAAATATAGATATTGCATTTTCTTCTCTCCTGCTCTCCTTTAGAGCTTCTTTGTCAGACTAATACAAAATTAGTCTATTTATTTGTTTTATTTGTTTTATTCATTCAAAGCAGTTGTTTACTCTTGTATTGTGTCCTAAAACATTACAATAAAATTGGTATAGTTGCACTGGTATGAAGAGTTGCAGGAATAGACCTGGAAATGTGCCATAGAGATACTGTAAATGAATAATGCCTGGTCGGAGGTGGCATACTATTTTCAGGCAAATTCCCAAAGCACACTTGCACACCCTGGCACTCCGGGCGATCACGTATAGGGTAAGATAGAATGTTTACAGAATTAATTGTTTTCTTTTTGTATCTATTTTGTTAGTTGTAACTAGTAACTTATTGTTATTACTCTAAGGGGCAGATTTATCAAGGGTCAAAGTAAATTCGAGGGAATTTTCGAAGTTAAAAAATTCGAAATTCAAAGTAATTTTTTGAATACTTTAACCATCAAATAGGATACTACGACTTTGAATGTACTTCGACTTCAATTCGAAGTAAAAATCGTTCGACTATTCGACCGTTCGATAATCTAAGTACTGTCTCTTTAAAAAAACTTTGACTTCAATACTTCGCCAACTTAAACCTGCTGAAGTGCTATGTTAGCCTATGGGGACCTTCCAGAGCAATTTTCTAAGTTTTTTATATTCAAAGGAAAATCGTACGATCGTCCAATAAAATCGTTCCCGTACGATCGTACAGTCGTACTATGATCGGAATGCGATTGTACGATGAATAAAATCCTCCGACTTCAAATGTCGGAGGATTCTATTTGATGGTCGAATTTCGGAGTATTTTCGAAATTCGACCCTTGATAAATCTGCCCCTTAGCGTTACTTTTTTGCTACTGTTTTAACAGTGTGATTTCTTCTGGACTTAATTTTACCTGTGTCCATTGTCTGACATTCTATGGATTTATGTCAATATCTAATGCCTCTGTTATCTTGCACTTTTTGGGCCTTGTAGTTCAACACTTCCAAAGAAAAGCTTTTTTCCAACAATTTTTTCTATTTTTTCTATTTTTTCTATTTTTTCTATTTTTATGTGTCTGTTTTTTCCACAAAATACGGACTATGGATTATCGACTCTATATTAGAATTATTACATTTTTGGACTTTATATATGGACTTTTATTGGCCTTTGCATGTTGCTAAACCTAAACCCTGTTACACACCTGTTCTCACGCCCACTTTATTTGTTATGTTAATTTGTGAATCTTTAAATTGTTACGTGCACTAGTACCCTGTATGCTTGACGTTGCATACAGCAATAAAACTTTAGCAAGGGCTCACCCTGTAAGCATTTATCTGTGTGCGTGTGAGTTTCATTCATATTATTTTCAGGGAAAGGTCTGTTGTCAACCTATTGGAATATAAATATATAGATACAAAAATACCCAGTGCTTGAACTGTTTTTCTGACTGGGTCTCTTATAGATATTGATCCAGCAGAATGGGAAATCCTAACAGTACAGAATTGTATTGGGTAATGGTAGAAGTCCATATCTACATGGAATCTGCACCCTATCCAATTAATTACCCAAGGGCCCATTGTCCATATATTCCCAGTTTGCCAAATAAAGGGAATTGAGTAATAAGCAAGGAGGATTTTCTAGCTACACAGAGGTGCATGTTTATATATGAAAAACGTAATCATTGAAGTAGGCAGTCTCTATGATACAGACCAATAATTTCCTACATCAGAGACCAAGAGAAATTACTCTTCCCCTGCACAAATTAAGCACGATTATTCTGTGCTGCTGTACAGATTGTACCTTTCAAAAAATACAATGAAACCTTTCCTAAATATACTTTTATCTCTGTTGCTCACCGTATAAGAACAGGATAAAAATGTAAAAATTTGCATATGACAATAAAGAGAAAATGATCTCCTAAAATATTTATTTCTGTCTCCTGTTGAGAAGATTATGTCTGATGCTCCCTATTGTATCTGCTTAATCTGTGCTGTGAAACGCTCATTGGAGCTGTAAAAGCAAACAGAGAAATGAAACAAGAAGTGTGCGCTACAAGAACAATTATAGCAAACAACTTGTCATGGTGATCCAGTATTTAAGAGGCATGGCACTGGCAATATAGTGACCCATATTTAATTTTCACCCTAATACATTTTGACCAGTGTCTACTGGTGCTACAGACATTGTCTAACTCAGGGCAAGGCCAGACATGGCGTTTTTGCTGCATTTTTACATTGCGTTTTTAAAAAAAGAACAGCCAGGCATTGCGGATAAGACAGTTGCGGGTCCGGGTCGGGTAACGGATCAAAGTGGGTAAATATGCAGTGGTTTGGGTCACGGGCTGCGGGTTGCAGGTTCGGGTCTTATAAAGCTAGCGTGTGTATGTACACTTAGAAATGTGACTCATATTATATTGGGATGGGGGTACCACTACTGCAAAAGTATTGATCTAACCCAATAATAATGGTGTTAGCATAAGTCAGAGAAGGTTTTTGCCTTTGGCTTTCAGCATTGCAGGGGCCCTTAGGCAGAAGGTTGTAGATGAAAGCGCAAAGAATATATTGCACTGTGTGTCAGCTATTGGATATATTGTTTATATACAGTATTAATTGCTTTCTTGCATTCGGCACTGTTAACAATTGCCCCTTGAGTATTGCTTATTGATGGATTATTTTCTATGGCTGGTCCTATAGTTACATGCAATAAATCTGGGGCTGGACCTTCTCAACCAACAGGCAATGATCAGTCTGTAGAAAATATGGACACTGCCTCCAGAATGTTAACATCTTTTATCAACAAACTTTTATCATTATCAAGATACAACAAAAAATAATGAACAAAACAGAAACATGGTACAAAACAATATTAGACCAGGAAGCTCCTCTCAAGGTTTCATTATCACACTACATAACTAATTTACATAGAAGAAGACTTCATTATCTGAGTTGTTAACTTTTGTTGCTTTTGATAAAGTCTTTCCAAAGTTTATATAATTATTTTTCTACCATGTATTTCTGGAGTTTATCTTAGAAGAGCTGCCTGTGTTCAGGTGAATTTAATATATTGTATCTGAACTGAGTAACATATCACTGTAGATAATGCTTGTAATCTATGTACTTATGTTATGTGTACTCTGTACTTTATTATATTTAATTTATATTTATATATATATATATATATATATATATATATATATATATATATATATATATATATATATATATATAATTCATTATAGTGACCAGTAAAAAAAACTCAATAATATACAATATATAGTGAATAAAGTACCCACTTTTGTAAAATATAAGGATATTATAAGTATATATAAAATATATAAAACACGAGGCCGAAGTCCGAGTGTTTTTATACAGGACATGGAACTCTGAGGTAACTTCTAATATCCTCATATTTTGCAACTGAGGGTACCAGTCCTAAGCTCAATTTTATCTGATTCATTAAGAATTCTATTGCTTCATTATACATTTTACAAAGGGACTAAGTTTTACCTGCAACTTACTAGCTGCTTTCAAAGTAAAACTCCCAAACCTGGTTGCCCTTTTATTAGACACCAGTGGGATCACCTGACTATAGCTGGGAAGGGTGGGAGCTACAACATGGAGCTGGTCACTGCTCCTGTATAACTATAACAAACAAGGGAAAGTTGTGTTCACCACTAATTTTTAAAACCATTAGGCGGGGGTGCAATGAGGCTGTGACCACAAAATACATATAGTCAAATACAAGAGTTATATATATATAACATTTTTACTGGTCACCATTATAAAATATATATAATAAATATCAAGAAAATACAATTAAGACTATCGCATTACTAGTTGACAAATGACCATGACATTTTTGAAAAATTAGTTTTTACTATGTGGCATGTACAAGTAAGGGATTTATTATTCGGAAACACTTTTTCCAAAACGCTTTGAATTACAAAAAGCTCATCTCCCATAGACTCTATTTTTATAAAATAATTAATTTTTTTTTTCTCTTTTCTCTGTAATAATATCATATTACATTGAACTTGATCACAACTAAGATATAAGTAATCCTTATTAGAGGCAAAACAATCTTACTGGATTTAATTAATCAATGTTTACATTTTTAGTAGACTTCAAGTAGGGAGATCCAAATAACAGAAAAGACCTGAAAAAGATCCAGAAAACCCCAGGTCACAAGAAGAAAAAAGAATGTATATACATGTGGCATAAAATGGAATGTATGTATATAATTAACATACTTCATGACTTCATGAAGTAGAGAAATCTAGATAAATCTTTATCAGTGTCATAAAAAGCAAATCGATACTTACAGTACAGTGTATAGCATAATAAGCTTGAAATTAGTTATTTGCATTAATTGGTTCAGTGCAGTCAAAGGGCAATAAAACACAGAGATCCCAGTAGAGGAATAAAAATACAGTTTGCTATTCCCTGTCCTGTGCTGAAAAAGGTCTCAGGTATCATGAATATACTCTACTGTCATGTTCTGGAACCCTGAGTTCTCAAAAATTTGAAATGAGGGAGGCCAGAGGACCATAATGCACAGGGAAATTGCCAAATTGATGTGGGAAATGAATTTTACATGAAATGGTGGTGGTAGTTTACAGGTATTGGATCTTTTTATCCAGAATGCTCAGGGTCTGGGGTTTCTGGATAACAGATATTTGCATAACTTGGCTCTTCAGACCTCAGGTCTACTAGAAAATCATGTAGACTTTAAATAAACCCAATAGGCTAGGTTTGTTTCCGATAAGGATTAATTATATATTAGTTGGGATCAAGGTACTGTTTTATTATTACAAAGAAAAAGGAAATCTCTTAGAAAAATATGGATTATATGGATAAAATAGAGTCTACGGGAGATGGCCTTGCCTGAATATAAAATTTTGTAGACAGATTTCCAGATAATGGATCCCATACAATTCTATATGATCACCAAACAAATGGATTAACCAGTATGACTGAGCTGGTCTGTGCGTGATTCAACTGGAAATTGGGTCCTTTGGATGATAATAAACCATGGAATATTAGTTAGGGGAAGATTTATCAAAATGTGAGTTTAGAGCTTAATAAATAAAAATTCACATTCACCGTTTTCACAGTTCTATTCATTCCTATGGTATTTTTGATAAATATGGTTCTAAAAATCCCATAGGAACGAACAGAACATGGGTGAGTTTCTATTTATTAAAGGTTAGGCACCCCCAAGTGATCACATTTACTTACCTGACACCTCAGGCCGGTGCTCCTATCAGCAGAAAACTGCACTGGCCCCGGATTCTTCCAGCGAGCACCACGGAGCGACCCTCTTCTGGCTTCTTCTAACAGACGCATGCGCAATAAAACTAAATAGCTGTCTTTTCCGTTAAAGTTCGGCTTTTTGCTCTACTGTGCACTCGCAGCCGTGAGAAGAAAGAAGAAGCCGGAAGAGGATCGCTCTGTAGTGCTCCCTGGAAGAACCTTGGATCGGTGCAGTTTTCTGCTGATAGGAGCACCAGCCTGGGGTGCCAGGTATGTAAATGCGATCACTTGGGGGTGCCTAACTTTTGGCATCCCCAAGTAAAAAGGACTTGCCTTCTCTTTTAAGCTCTAAACTCACATTTTGATTAACCTGCTCCACATGTTTAATAAATGATATCAAACAAGGTAAATGGATTACATGATGCTGCTTAGTAATATGTTAACGTAGTGTTAAAGGAACAGTAACGTCAAAAAATAAAAGTGTTTTAAAGTGATGAAAATATAATGCAGTGTTGCCCTACACTGGTAAAACTGCTGTGTTTGCTTAAGAAACACTACTATTGTTTATATAAATAAGCTGCTGTGTAGCAATGGGGGCAGCCATTCAAAGGAGAAAAGGCTCCGGTTACACAGCAGATAGCAAATAAGCTCTGTCTGTCTAATGGTGTTATCTTTTATCCATTAGTTATCCTGTGCCATATTGCCGTTTTTCAATTTCCGTTATTGCTCCCCAGCAGCTTATTTATATGAACTATAGTAGTGTTTCTGAAGCACATCAGTTTTACCAGTGCAGGGCAACACTACATTATATTTTAAATACTTTAAAACAATTAAATTTTTTGGTGTTACTGTTCCTTTAAAAAAGACCATTAGGCTATCATGTTTGACCCTCTGAAATTCTTTAGCCAATAACACAAGGCAATCTGCCAGTTCAGCCCATAATGATTAGATTGCTCCCTGGATCAAATGACAGGACCCCAAGTAGTTTCAAACCCTTCTTTTAATTACGGCCACAAGGTACTTTTATGGTATATTAGCACTTGGTTATTCTTTAGGGGCATGTTTACTAACATTGGAGATAAATATCTGGAGAGATTTCTGGAGATGTTGCCCATAGCAACCAATCAGATCTTTGCTTTTGTTTTCTAACTTGGCTGTGGCTGTTTAAATATAATTGCTGATTGGTTGCCATGGGCAACATCTCCAGAAATCTCTCCATATATTTATCTCCAATGTTAGTAAACATGCCCCTTAATCTCCATTTATACTTGTCCCACATTTAAATTTTTGCTAAAATACAGTGAAACCTGAAATTGGATTTGTCAGATTGCTCTGTTAAATATTCACACTCAGTGCTACGCCTTGCAGAACAAAAAGAGGAAAAATTGGTTTCATTAACATCTCTATCATGCAGCAGATCTGAAGGCTAATGGAGAAGTCAGCGCTGTCCTGCTGGAGATCTTCATTTTAATTGGGAAAGGCAGTGTTAATAGAGAAGAGAAAGAAATCAGTTCACCGCACACCTCCAAACGCCATGAAATTATTCAGCTCATTTGAATAATTCATGTTTATGAACCGCTATTGAAATCACAGCGCACGCCACGACGAGATGAGACAGAATCCATTTTCCCTAATAAATCATAACTGGATAGCAATCATCAGTCCATAAAATGCCATTAAACATTTCCTACAGTGTAATGGCGAAGCTCACACATCTCAGATTTGAAGACGACTGGCCCTGAAGAAAAACATACATTTTCCTATTCTCATTGGCTGATAATTTTTTCAGATTTGAGCCTCTATTTCATACCTCCCAACTGTCCCTTTTTCGGAGGGACAGTCCCTCTTTTGACAGCTCAACCCGCAGTCCCTCATTTGTACTGGAAAGTCCCTCTTTTCTATGCACTGAACAGCCAGAAAAAGAAACAAAGTTTCTCACTTAATTGGCTTTTAGCAGAGAGCCCAGAACAGCTAACAGGTGCAAATAAGATACTTTGTAACAATTTTGAGACACAAAAACACAGTTTAGATAAGGAGAAATATTTTCAAACTTTCATAACCTGCCAAATTTTGTAAAACAAACATGGTAATTAGGGGGTGTGGCCACAGAAAGGGGTGTGGTCAACAAAATTGCTGCGCTACCATTTTTTGTCCCTCTTTTTACTTCCAAAATGTTGGGAGGTATGCTATTTGCTTTAGCAGGATGAAACACAAGACTTTAAAAATAAAAACAAAAACCTCCACCTTTGCACAGTTCTGCTTCAGTTACTCCATGCCTTTGAATATGGGCAGGGGAGTTTAAGGCTGCCCCCCTCTCCCCCCTGGATCTTATCCAGTGTCAGACTGGGACACCAGGGGCCCACCCAAAAACCTTAGACCAGGGGCCCACTATAAAACCTTAGACCATGGGCCCACTCTCAGTACTAATATTATTCATCTCCTCAATCAACCTTTATTCTTCTAGTCTGTTTTCTTTACATACAATGATCAATTTTTCCATCTATTTAGCCTGTTTGTTCTAATAGAAATAGGGAATGGCCATGAAATAGGCAAAAAGTTTAGCAGCACAAAGGCCCACTGACAGCTGGGCCCACCGGGAGTTTTCCTGGTATCCCGGTGGGCCAGTCCGACACTGATCTTACCTTTCCTGCGCTTGAAGGAGGCTGCATCACTAGTGCGGAGAGAGCGCACTCTCTCTTTTCGGTCATTTCGGTTTAAAGACCTCGCCTCCTCGGGACTGTACCAGTGTGCATAGGGGGTCATTTAGAAACACTGGGCAACTTTTTACTAGGGAAGTAACCAGTGGCAACCAATCAGATTTTGTCTTTTGTTGTTCTACCTGCAGCATGCTGAAAAAAAGCTAATCATTTGTTACTGCCCTGGTGCAAATTTACAAACGAGCCCCCGTGATATATTAGACAGATATATTTCATTAGACTGATAAAAAAAAAAAAAGGATGATGAACAGCAACATAGTCAAGCAATGTAGCAAGCTGGCATGTAAAATAATGCACAGAAATATCAAAAACAAGTCAAGACATGGCAAGTAGGCACAATGAAGCAATGGTTAGGGTCCCAGGTTCAGTTTTAACATGGGCACTGCCAGGACTTTGTATGTTCTCCCTGTACTTGCACTGGTTTCAACCAGGTACTTTTTTCCATACCCCAAAATCATACAGGTAGGATCCTGATTAAATTGACCATAGTGTGTGCGTGTGAATATAATCGCTCCACCGGGGCAGAGACTGGTATGAACTATGATCTTTGTCAGCAGACAATGTCAGCACTATATAAAAAAGAAAAATTATAAGTAAGAGCATAAAACAGATATGAATGACAATGTGATTAGTAAGGGTGGTACAAGAAAGCAGATAAAGGCTGTCTGGACTCTGAAACATGCTCATGGATTGGCTTGAGTGGTGCCGACATCCAGTCATAGCCAAAGAGCACAACATCATATTGCGAAAATGCAAATTTTTGTTGTTCTAACCTATAATTTTTTTTTACATTTCCAACTTTTATCACACCCCAGCCCCACCCCCCTCCCAATAGAGAGGGGGAGACTAGAGAGGCATGTTTCTTGTTTCTTCTGTCTCACGGCTGTTTTCTCTGTCTGCTGGTAAACCCTATCTATAAGATTAGTTGCTCTTTACAGCACTAAATGATTTCTTTAGAGCGGATTCAGACAAAAGATTAGAATATACAAGATAGACAGTTCAACTGTGAGAATTAGAATAGGAGAAATGGTCATAATAAAGGCATTAGAATGAAAATGAAATGTGATAGAATGGTGGAGTATAGGGAATAGATTACTGTGAATGTGTTAGATAGAATGGTAAGACAGCTTGGGATAGAAGGGTTAGAACCTGTGTTGAGATGTGTGGGACAGCAAATATGGAATGCGTATGATAGTATGAGTGAGACACAATGAAAAGAATGGCTGTGATGGAATGATGAGAACTGGAGTGCATACTGCAAAAAACAGGCAAGATAGAGTGGTAATTATAAGAAAGACCGAATGATTAAAAACTGTGACATACATGACAGTTGACTATAGACAGCCATATGAAGGGCAAGGACATGTCTGTGTACAAAGGCTATTGAGCTTCATTATCTCTGTCTGTTTATAATGCTGATATAAGAACTGATGTCATCTTGGTGATGTGATCTGAATAGATATGCAATGGTGGGACCCCACCTCTGATCTTCACCCTACTGGCTGGAAGCACGATGAGACATAGCACAGGTATTACTGGATTTATTATTATTTTTATTGATGGAATTCCACTCAATTGGCAGTAAGGGTATATAGTTCTAGGAAGGGGGTTCAGTTATTTTATTATTACTTCCCACCACTTAAACAGGTTTTGAGGGTTCAGTGCTTTAATCTAACCAAACTAGAGGACCCCAACTGGGTGATACTATGGAGTCTTTTAAAAACCCCGTAATTATGTTTCTACTAATGCAAATCAGTAAAACTCTTAAATATCAGCCAAAATGATGTGACCAGAATTTATAGCAGATGCTCAGTAACAATAAGTACTTATTTGCCCCACTCTACCAAAGAGGGGCAGGTTTCCAAGAAAAAAATGTAAGGCAACAAATCAAAACTCTTCATTAAAAATGTGCTATAAATATCCCCTCAAGTACAATTTAAAACATAATTGCTGAGGCTTTATAGAAAAGTTATTAAAGTAAAAGTTAGAAAGAGAAATATACTATGTAAGCAGTGTTTATGTTGCTTTTATTTTCCCTTAGGTACAGTTACCAAACAGCAGCTTTTGTTTTCCCATAACATCTCTGCATATCCGCATTTCCAAATAACGAAAGGGGGCCATCATATTGTACCCCACGGGACACACGTTCTCCATAAACTGCATGTGAAAGCACAACTTAGTACACTTGTGCCTGAAATGATAGCTCATTGTGCCAGCTTCTGCTGAGATATTAAACTTGGGTATACACTGTAAATCCCAATATAAAGAGGAGAGACAAAAGAAAAACCTTAAGGGTCAGGCCACACGGGCAGATTGTCGCCCCGAAGAAGAGGTGATTAGTCGCCAGGCGACGAAATCTCCCCAAATCTGCTTGTGTGGCCAGACCCTTATAGGAAGGCTATACAGATTAGGGAGGTAATGTTATAAAAGGTGCAGTACACTTAAAAAATTATTTTCAGTAAAGAAATATGGTTGGTTGGACTTATAAAAACGTTAAAAAAATTATTTCACGAATGTTATGATCTAAAGGAGAAAAGTATAGCAGCCTTTATGACTTAATCTCAGAAAGAGGGGACCATGTTGTACTGCACATATGGATCTACCCTATGTGAATCTATTAGCGACTATAATAAAATATTTTTTTTTCTAAAAAGTGGGCCAACATTATAGACTGGTAAGTTTGGTTTATAGCAAACCTATAATAACAAACTGATAATAACAAAGTGTGAATCACAACAAGAATGCACAATGTGTAAATAAAGTCGTCTTTTAGGTAAAACAAGTAAATTGTATTTACAGGTTTGCAGTTAATTCATGTATCCATGCCACAAAACATACAGTAAGATGCCACTGGCTGGCTCAGGAAGAAGAAAGTGGTTATTGACATTAGGAATATATATAAGGTGAATATGGAGCTAAGAGCAGATAAAATACACCCACAGACTATAGCCAGACCATTTCTTTAGGGTGGCGGCACACGTATCGTTCCAGGGAGATTAGTGGCCCAGCGACAAACCTCCCCTACTTTGCTATGCATTTTTATTGCCTTCTCTCCTACAATGTCATGGAATTAACGTCCCCCAAACTAAACACAGGGGCAGGTAAAAATACAGAATATTTATTTTTTCTCCATTAAAACAACATAAAAGTTTGTCACAGTACTTCTGAACAATTTCTCTCCAGAATCAAAAAAACTATCTAGCTCTTTTATCACATTAGTTCCCCATCTTTTTTCCTAAATTCTATCAATTGACCAGGGCGAAAAGCCCCAAGAAAAATAAAGGAATTTTCTGTCCTTTGATAAATCTTGCCCTCAAAAGAACTGGAGGCCAGCCTTGTAAAGCCCATATGAAAGAAACTGGTGTCATTTGAAACATACAGGCAACACTAAAAACATACATCTCTATGTCACCAACTTACAACACTGTGTTTAATTAATTATTGGTCATTTTCAGGCTCATTTACAAACACTGGGCAATTCATCACTTTGGTAGTAACCCAGAGCAACCAATAAATGATAAACTTTGCAGTGGCAGGATAATGGAAACATGGACTGAATTGGAGGCCATAAGTTGCTGCACTAGTGCAAATTTAGACACTGTTAGTAAATGAGAAAGAGTATATGAGAAAAGCTATTTATTTAAAATGCTCTATATACAGATATGGTCCTTTAAATGGATTCTGTCTCTTTAGTCCAATCCAAAACTCAAATTGCACACTGCTGTTTACCTGGGCTCTTAGTACTGAGCAATTCAGTCTGAGCATCTTGCACTGTTTCTCTTTCATCTGCCATGTTGTTCATTAGGATTGCTGCAATAAAAATGTAACACAGCATGCACACGTAATAAGAATAATGTAAAACAAGCCACACTGTATAAAACACAACAATCTGAAGTTACTGACCTGGTGCATATTATAACTATTTATAACTTATTATACTTATATGTGGATTGGATTTGTTATGGTGGGTCAGAGACCTTCTGTTGGTTCATGTACTGCCAACACATTTCCTTGCAGTCATGAGAGTAACCTGCACCCGACAGAGGTGCTAAACGAGCCCTGTAAGCAATTTTACCCTGCAGCTTCAGGTATCACCCTTCTTTGTAGCGTAACAAAGGACAGGATCGCCCAAGGCATGTTGCATTTGACTTTGAAATGGGTTCTCATAGATGAAGGACATTTCTGTAACTGTATAAATATTAAATGATTTAATTATACCCCAAGACTTTGTTACTTAGAGGAGAACGAAACCCAACATCATAGAGGGGTGACAACTTGTTAGGCACTCACCACAATAATTACTGTAATGATCAATGATTCACCAATCAATGACAAAGGTCCTGCTCTTATCTGTATAGCCTCTTTGTTTCCATAGAGAAACAGGGAATTATCATGAAATAGGCCAAATAGTTAGAAGCAGGAGGGCCTGCCGACACCTGGGTCTAATGGGAGTTTTCCTGGTATCCAATGGGCCTGTCTGATACTGAGAATAAGGCCCTGCATATCCCAGAATATCATCAGCATGGATGGATGTCTTCTCCAGAAAGTTGAATGATTTGCAAAATAAATGACATACCTGTATATAAATGTTGCAAACACTAGGCTTCCTTTTGTACCTCCAAACAGACTTGTAATTCAATATTATCTTTGTTTCTCTCACAAAGCAGCAATTACGCCTGCCTTGATGTATGGCTAAACTTCTAGCTATCTTTTTCGTCAGAGTATTCTGACCACAGTGTTCACCTAAAAAAAACTTTATTCACATCACTACAAGCTTCTCAGCCTTCAACTGCATTCATAAGAGCCACTGAGATTATAAGGGCTCTTACACACGGGCGGTTTTACCTGCGCTTCCCTGCGTTGCACTTTCTTCCGTTCAGCCACAGGGGAGCGCAGAAGTAGACGCACTCAATTATTGTGGAGGGGGCTGTACTCACACAGACGCATGTAAGCGCCAAACGCAGATGGGACGCAGCATATTGCATTTCACCTGTGTTCAGCGCATACATGAAACCGCCAGTGTATAAGAGCCCTAAAGCTGAGCATAACAAAAGAAACAACACCACTGCAGTTTTATTTGGTGAAAACTGAATATGTTTAGCAACAGAAAATTGCCCAACCCTAATAAGGCACAACAGAAATATGGAGAACATTATTTAGAATTAGATTATTCATAACCTAGTCTTCCAAGAGTCCAGTTACCCGCTCCCTATGATTTGCAACTGAACATGATTTAATCCCAGCTACTGAAAAGCAACAGAGATGCACCTGACATCTTTCAATACGGACAACTTTAGGTGGTCAGATTTTACATGGCTAGGGGTGGGCATGACCGAGACACACCTGAGATAAGTTATGCAAATATAAGTTGGCTGCTGTACAAGAGTGATACTGTGGCCTGGAAGAGTGGTACTGTTTCCCATTAACATGCCCAGCTATGCATTAAAGATGTTGTTCAACTATAATTAACTTTTAGTATGATGTAGAGAGCGATATTCTGGGACAATATGCACTTGTTATTTATGGTTTTTTGTGTTATTTAGCATTTTATTCAGCAGCTCTCCAGTTTGCAATTTCAGCAATCTTGTTGCTAGGGTCCCAATTACCCTAGCAACCATACAATGATTTGAATAAGAGACTGGAATGTGATTAGGAGATGGTCTGAATAGAAAGAGGAGTAATAAAAAGTAGCAATAACAATTAGGGGGTTATTTATCAAAATCCAAATTTTTCTGATGTTTTTAATAAAAAAAAAAGTCAGAACAAACTAGAATCCACGATTGAATTGGTTCAGGTAAAAATCCAATAAAATTGAGCAAAAACCAAAACCGGAGTTTTTTACGAACCGCTCAATTTTTTTGACTTTTTCTGGAAAAAGTCTGAATTTTTCAGATTTTTGTCTGTTTTTCAGGCTAATTGCAGTGCAGATCACAGAAAATTCAAAACAGGATATGGACCTCTGCCATTTAATTATACACAACTTTGTCAGGTCTGAGATTTCGGATTCAGGCTTTTTGCTGCATAAATCTCGAAAAATTTGAGTTAAAAAAAAGGAAAAGAAGAAGAGTTTAATAAATAACCCGCTAAATGTGTAGCCTTAGAGAACATTTGTTTTATCAATTGGGATCAGTGACCCCCATTTAAAAGCTGCAAAGAGTCAGAAGAAAAATTCAAATAATTCAAAAACGATAAGAAAGAAGGCCAATTGAAAAGTTGCTTAGAATTACCAATTCTATAACATGCTAAAGTTAACTTAAAGGTGAAATATTTGTAACTATCTTGCTTTATTATACCCAGAATTCCACATTTTGCCTATAACTACTGTGCTGAACGTTCCCTGCATGGAAATCACACATATTTGCAACCCTTAAGACAGCTCTGAAACACACAAATAAGAGAACTGACTCTTCAAAATGAAGTCTCTTTTTTGTTATAGACTACAGGTGACTACAATTACCAATTTCATATCCATGCAATACAGTACCTTACAGGGCTTTATATTTCTCATGCCACTGCTCCCTTCTAAAGTTTACCCTTATTAATTAGGTACATTCCAGAGCAGACTAAGGTGGCCAGACACAAATGCTCATATTACTGTTATTCAGAGGTGGCTTTTTAGACATTTCACTGGACCAGCAAATGGAAATTTAACAACAATGGGCTACTTAAAAAAATGAAAGCTCTATTGTTGAAACACATTGTAATACGCACAAAGCAAAGGCGCACTCGTATTACCAAATTTATTTCTCAACTTGTGATGATGCAAATTGAAAATAAATAACCACCATTACGACTCCACGCCAGTAATCTAATGACTAAAAAAAGGATACTTTTATTTTTGCAATGTTATGCACCAAGTTTAATTACATTGCTGAGAAATCATCACTGATAATAAGGGCTACAAAAGTCTAATTTGATTGAAATCCACTCTCTGATCTATTTATTTTCCCTATCAGTTCTAAAAACAATGATCTTGAATTTTAGCCATTACTGAAATATCAGATTTCCCAATATGGGTAACATGTGGCATGGTACTGTCCTAAACACTGCAGGTCTGTATCAATTCCGACTTGGATACGCACATCAACAAATCATCAACGAATCATTGATTGAAATAAATGTAGGTCCATCAGACAGTCCTTACTGTTTGCATATTGAGCAAGCTGGTTGTAGCAGCCACTCCAATAGTAGCTCGCCCTCAGTGAAACACAACTGCAGATTAAGATATACAGGTATGGGATCTGTTATCCTCAAATCTGTTATCCAGAAAGCTCTGAATTATGCAAAGTTGTCTCCCATAGACTCCATTTTATCCAAATAATATATAATATTTTCTCTGTTATAATAAAGCAGTAGCTTGTACTTGATCCAAACTAAGATATAATTAATCCTTATTGGGAGCAAAACCAGCCTACTTGGTTTATTAAATTTCTACATGCGTTTCTAGTATACTCAATGTATAAAGACACAAACTTCGAAAAAGATCTGTTATCTGGAAAACCCCAGGTCCGGGGCATTCTGGATAACAGGTCCAAACCTGTACAACCAAAAAGAACATCGCATTTTTTTGTATATTGTTTTATTACACCCCTTAGTCTTATCTTTGTACAGCCGAGTAAACCAACACAGATTGAACAGATATCATCTATTGCCTTTATTGGCATCTATATAATATACGGCAATCTATATAATATATGTAGTGCACTTCATTAAGGCTATAAAATATATATGTATAGGAAGCCATGTGTAATATATGCTTAAGGCCCTGAATATAATACAAGTAAAAAAATTGCAGTTTCACCCATAATGACATTTATTCAGTGCATAAAAATCAAAATGAACAATTTATACCATACCAAACAACCGTTTTCTTAGTGCTTTATGATCCCTAATCTGCTTGTTTCTAATTTTACACAACTGAGTGCTTCATCAGAGACTTTTTTGATGAAGAGTCCAATGGCACTAATGGATTAGTCATGTATAAAATAATTATTATACGAATCATCAGGCCAAAAAAATATAAGATTCACCATTTATGAACACACACATGGTAAAACCTAAGCAAATGCATGCCTAATTCCTCAAATATAAATAATTGATAGTTACTTTTCAATAGTTTCCAAATTCCCTTTTGGTAGCATTAGTAGACTCACCAGCCTAGAGACCAGTCAAAGTTTATTCCGTTACAGTAAATACTCACTGTGAATACAGTCCTATAATGCGGTTGCCCGTCAGCAGAAATATAACTGTGTCTGGTATGTAAGTGAGGTAGCGCTGGTGCCGTTACATAGTCGGGAGCAGTGCTGAAAAAACTTCCATGGGCAAGACCACATCATAAACCTTTAATGAGAGAAACATAAAAAGTAGTAAATAATACTTACTGTATGTTTATATCGGCTTTATATACTGAACCAGAAAAGCAGAATATAAATAGCAGTCAAATGGAGGATAGAAAGCACAGAGCATGGGGTCAGCAGTAGGGGGGCATGGACATTTTTATTTTGCTATTCTACTGGTGAATTGTGCCTCTGGTGTATTAATAACTCTTACTTCTAATGCAAAATAAAGAAACCTGTGTCCAGATGGCACCTACACTGGCATATCTTGGTTTAGGGTGTGGGGCAAGTCATGCACATGTGAGAAACAGGATCTAAGCAAGTATCAGCCTTATAGGAACCCAATCAGTGTCCGACTGGGAGGCTAGGGGCCCACCAGAAAACCTTAGACCGTGGGCCGATTTTCCAAACTATTATTCCAACTATCCTCACTCAACCTCTTTTATATCTACTTACTATATTCTTCCATTATAACACATTTTCCCCCATAAAGAAATAGGGAATGACCATGAAATAGGCCAAATGTTTAGAAGCAAAAGGGCCCACTGACACATTTTTACTGGTATCCCTGGTGGGCCTGTCCGACCCTGAACCCAATACATATATGTTGGTGCTGGGGCTGTTGTGTATCTTGCTAGCTTGAAGGATACACTGTCAGGGGTGTAACTACAGAGGAATCAGACCCTGTGGCTGCAGGGGGCCCAGGAGTTATAGGGGCCCTATGAGGCCCTAATTCATGTACAGTTCAATAAACATTGGTAAAACAGGTCAACCTTTAGACATTTTGAGGGCCTGAAAAATAATTTGCTGTGGGGCCCAGTAATATGTAGTTATGCCACTTATACCTGTGTTTGCAGTTAGTTAGTACACACACACACACACACACACACACACATACATATACACATACCTATACACACAATATATACAGAATACTTTATATTACAAGCTTAGAAACGGTAACACTAGTGTCTCCTACATTCCTTGTCTGATGAAGCCGTTATTACTAGCTTTGCATATTCAGGTTTCAGGACTGTTGCTGATGTAAGTTAAAGGCAAGAGGACATGTGCTCCCTTTTCCCTTATTACTGCCTTATTACTGCCATGCTGATTTATGAGCCATATCCTAGGACTTTCTGATCAACAGGTTTCACACAAGGGTAATCCTGGAGATCTTATTTGTCTCCCGACTGCTTCCTCGGTTTTTTCATTACACCTGAGCTGTGTGTGGGTATTGTGTCTTATTATCAAAAGTCACCCACACAAAGCTACAGAGAGCAACACAACAGGGAAATGACAGTACAACAGTGGCAGCCTGCAAACAACAATAACCTTATATATTCTAAATGCTATAGGTTTGTACAACAAAATGGCTAATCTGTCCTGAAGAGACACCAAAATCAGTGCTTCTCTGTGACAAAACGTATAGAGAATTAATACAAGTTGCTAGAGCAGTGGCTGACTTTTTCACTTCAAGCCCCCGTTGGAAGTTAAACCTTTGGTGCAAGTACCCCTTTGCTCATAATAAGGTCAGTGTCGGACTGGCCCACTGGGATACCAGGAAAATTCCCGGTGGGGCATGGGGTCAGTGGGCCTCTTGCTTCTAACCATTTGGCCTATTATATGGTCATTTCCTATTTCTTTATGATATCAAAGAGGCTTAATAATGTAAGAATATAGTATAGTTTGTAGAGAAAAGATACTAGGAGAATAAAGAAGTTCAGTAAGGAGAGGAGGTATAGAAGTTTGGAAAGTGGGCCCTAAGCCTAAGGTTTTCTGGTGGGTCCCTGGCTTCCCAGTCCAACACTGAATAAGGTTACAGATATGTATAAACACTTTGCTGCATCAGCTATTTAGCAACATTTCCTACAATATCTGGAACAGCAAGTAAGTGCTCATGCCTAAATCCTGGTCTATTTGACCTTCATGCTGAGCTTCTAAAAGTTTCTAGGTGAGCAAATAGGCAGAATCCTTAACTAGTCTTAATGGAAGCCACTGTTTATTCTGGTGCTGGAGGAGGCAGACCACAGTTTGGAAGGGGTACCCCAACTGCAATCCGGATCAAATGAGACTGCAGAAAGGATCATTGCAACAAATGTAAACATTCTAATAAACTTTTTTTTTTTTAAGCAGTATTTTTATTGATTTTGAAAGATTTAACATAGGAATTTTTATACGTGGCAGCATAGGTTAATATAACTGAATCAGCAGGGTGAAAGTGTTGCTTTACTTGAGCTACACATATAGATTGGCAAAAGTCTGAACTGTAGGTGAAAAAAAAAACAAGAAAAAAAAAAACGCTCAATGTCTTGTCTGCTGTTCTGTCTCCAAGAGGTTTGCCAAATCCGGTTGGCTTTCACTTTTATAGTGTGAGGATACGAGTAGGGATAGTATGGGGAAGGGGGCGAGGTATTGTAAACTTTTAAATATTTAATTGTACAAGAAACATAAAACAGACTGAACCCTTTGGTGACTACACTGAGAAAATCCTTCCCAGGTTGCTGCGCTTCTAGGGGCAGAATGGCTATTAGAACAAATCTGCTGTGCAGCCTGAATAAGCAATAATTATTATTACGCTTATATTTATTATTATTATGAGTATTATATTTATCATTAATTTATGAAGTGCCAACATATTCCGCAGCGCTGCACCTGTACGATAAATAGGTTTAAATGTTGAACATACAGAATTACATACAAAGCTACCAATAACCGATACAAGATGTACAGAGGGCCCTGCCTAAAAGAGCTTTCAATCTAAAAGGAGAAGCGGTTGAGGCACAAGGTGTGGGATGGTATTTAAGCTAAGAAAGCAATGCAACACATAATCCTCCTACAGTGCAAAAGCAATAACTAAAGACTGAGTGAATTACATTCCCCTTTTAGTAGCTAGAACCCCAATTACACTGCAGTTATAACAATGGGACTTATTCGTTTTAAAATAGCTACTTCTTTTATTCGGGAAAATTGTCTCGAGGAAGCCTCCGAATGACTGGACTCATTGATTAAGAAACAGAAATAGAATAATTACTTCTGGCACTCAATTATTGCCTTTTATAAATAGTGAAAAAATAACAAAGTACAGAACAGCACTGTCTATAGAGCAAGATAGTGAAGCATGCAAGGAAAGTTATACAGGTATGGGATCAGTTATCTGGAAATCCGTTATCCATAAAGCTCCAAATTATGGAAAGTTTGTCTCCCGGTAGACTCCATTTTATCAAAATGATACATTTTCTCAAAAAGTATTTCCTTTTTCTCTGTAATAATAAAACGGTACATAGTAAAGGTATGGGATCCGTTATCCTGAAACCCGTTATCCAGAAAGCTCCGAATTACAGAAAAGAAGTCTCTCATATCCAAATAATCCAGATTTTTAAAAATGATCTCCTTTTTCTCTGTAATAAGAAAACATCACCTTGTACTTGACTAACCCTTATTGGAAATAAATCCAGCCTATTGGGTATATTTAATGTTAACATGACTTTCTAGTAGACTTAAGGTATGAAGATCCAAATTACAGAAAGACCCATTATCTGGAGAGTACGAGGTCCCAAGCATTCTGAATAACAGGTCCAATACCAGTACTTGATCCACATTAACATATTATTAATTTTTATTGGAGACAAAAAAAAACTATTGGGTTTATTTAATGTTTAAATTATTTTATAGAAGATTTAAAGGAGAACTAAAGCCTAACTAAAGAAGTAGCTAGAAACATTGTGCATCATGTTGTGTCCTTCTGTACCAGCCCAAGGAAACCACAGCAGTAAAGATCTGTGTCTCCAAAGATGCCCCAGTAGCTCCCCATCTTCTTTTCTGCTGATTCACTGCATATACTCTGTGCTGCTGTCCCTTACTGAGCTTAGGGACCCACTCACAATATACAGTAAGTAACAGATAATTACTACATGGCAGCACAGAAACCAACTAGCATCAAAATGTAATCATTGTTCCTGTACCATCAGCTTATATTACAGACAAACCTGCTATTGAGAAGCTGAAACTTTAGGCTGCTACAATATGGTTACAATATTTTAACCATATTTGTTTTTAGGGTTTAGTTCTCTTTTAAGGTATGAAGATCCAAACTACAGAAAGAGCTGTTATGCTGAAAACTACAGGTTCCGAGCATTCTGGATAACAGGTCCCATACCTGTACCATCAAGGAACATAAAGTAATTTTAAAAAAAAGGCTGTGGCAATCCAGGAATGCAATTGGTACAATGGTACAGGTTTCTGAGACACAGTATGGAAGACGATGCACAGTAATGCCACATTGGTGTTCAGGTTATATAGGCAATAAAGGGCCAGATTCAATTCAGTGAGGAAAAGTTATCTCATGGTTTATCAAGTGAAAAGTCATGGACGAGATTCAATTTAAAGAAAAAAACTTTTCTCCAAATTCAGTTCCAGTTTTTTCCCATTGATGTCAATAGAGTTTTCATAGGATAAAGTGCACAGTACACAGTATCAGTCAGCAGCCAATGAACATTAAATAGGTCAAGCTCTACCTGCACTACCAATTATGTCTTGGCCAACAATTATAAATCAGCAAGGAACACATTTTACCTTTGCTGTTAAAATAGCTAATTTACTATATGGTGTAAAATATTACTGCAAATTAGTATGTTTATTACTTTAATCTTAAAGGTTCACTGCCAGCTATATATGTCACTCTAAAATAGTATGAAAACAAATATTTTGCTGTTCTACTAGATATCAAGGGGCAGATGTATCAAGGGTCAAAATTTCTAATTTCTAATTTTCCCATTTTTTTTTTTTGGTCAAAACTCTAAAATGCTTATTGTGAATTATCCAAACTCGATTCGAGTTTTGATTCGAATTTGAATTTCGAGATGGAGAGGTCCAGGGATCAATTTGGTGATGCAGCCTTCCCGACAATGAAGTTTTTTGGAGATAAAAACTTGAATAGATTCAATTCTTCTGAGCTGAGAAAATTGGATTTTTTAAATAAATTTTAATTGGTCGAATTTCAAGTTTAAGGGAGTTTTTAAGAACTCACATGAATTCGAAATTCGACCCTTGATAAATGTGCCTCTAATATTCCACCCACTGTTGGGCGGCCATAAGGGATTAATAACTGTTTTGATTTATACCTGAAAAGGTGAGTGTCATTATACTGTTTTGTGTCAAAAGAGGTTACCTGCTATAAATATATTCCTTGTTTGCTATAGAATAATACACTGGTAACTGGATCCGACGCCTGATTATCAGCGAGCCAAAGAAATGTGCTTGTAAGTGCTCGGGAATGATATTCTACAGCGGTAACATGAGCTTCTGCAAGCTGCCAAACAGGCAGAAATGGAAAGCTGAAACCAAAAACTAACAAGGAGTGATCCCATAAACACAAAATAATTGGGTTACATAACCATAATACATATTTTGTACATTGATATGGATATTGTATTACCAGCCCCTAACTTGAAGAATTATATATTCTGTTGTTCTCAGAAATGTAGATACATATAGATATGTTGTTTAATAATATCAGTTGATTCTAATAGAAGTGGACCCCCAAACAATGTGTGTGAAGGATGCAGATCTGCAATGATCCCTTTCCAGGCTCTACGGGCTTAATTTGGGTTGCTAGGCATCCCCTCATTAGTAGTGATGGGTCGAATTTCTCCTGTTTCACTTCGCTGAAAAACGCCCATGTCAATTTTGGTCGCACGTTCGAAAAGTCACTCGCGTCAATTTTAACGGCGGCGTTAAAGTCGATGGGTGTCCGAATAGTGTTGACGCGCAGCGATTTTGACCCAAGCAACTTTTCAACTTTTTTCATCAAATTTTTTGATGCCGTTGAATTTTTGCGGGAGTTTTGCGAATGTATTCGCCGGTGGCGAAACGCGGAAATGCTTACTGCCAAATGCTACATAATATGGCTTGAGTCTGATCCTCCAGTTGAAGCCCAGTCCTGATTTAGGGTATAATAAAAAGACTGACATGGCAGTAGAAGCTTAGGCTGGTTGTAGAAGTGTTTTTGTGGTCACTCGACTGCTTTACATGAGTGGTTCACTCTTAAATTAACTGTTAATATGATGTAGAGAGTGATTTTCTGAGACAATTTGCAATTGGTTTTCAGTTCTGGTTATTTGTGTTTTTTGAGTTATTTCACTTTTTATTCAGCAGCTCTCCAGTTTGCATTCTGAGCAATCTGGTTGCTAGGGTCCAAATTGCCCCAGCAACCATCCGTTTATTTGAATAAGAGACTGGCATATGAATAGGAGAGACCTGAATAGAAAGATGAGTAAGAAAAAGTAGCAATAACGCTAAAGTTTTAGTCTTACAGAGCATTTATTTTGTAAGAATGACCCCTATTTTTAAAGTGCAAAGAATCAGAAGGCTGCAAATAATTAAAAAACTATAAAAAATAAATATTTAAGACCAATTGAAAAATTGCTTAGAATTGACCATTCTATAACCGACTGAAAATCAACTTAAAGGTGAACCATCCCTTTAATGGCTGCTACTGGAACGGCACATTGTGCCATGAAAAATAGTTTAATCTGTTTACTAAGTGCTATCAAGTAATGGAAACGTCTCTGAAGTCATTTGATATAAAAGCATTTTTGTGTGTAAAGGCCTTGAAACTCATTAACCTGCAATAGTTTCAAGTACTAGGACTATAAGTGTGATATCACTAACTCAATGACATCAGCTAACAAAACGGTCAGTAAACACCAGCAGGCAACACTATATAAACAGAGACATCATCTGCCCAGGTGACAGCATTAATGTGAAAGTACTACACCTCCCAATACACACGGGGAGAATAAAAATAGAGTGAAGAGTAAACACCACCTGCATCAATCTCTGAAGCAGCATGTCGGCTCCTAAATACCGAAACCCAGGCTTTCGTCAGTGACATAAAGGCCTCCATGACTGATCTAACACCACTACGCTAGCAGCATTAAAGGGATACTGTCATGGGAAAAAACATTTTTTTCAAATTGAATCGGTTAATAGTGCTGCTCCAGCAGAATTTTGTGCTGAAATCCGTTTCTCAAATGAGCAAACAGATTTTTTTATATTCAATTTTGAAATCTGACATGGGGCTAGACATATTGTCAATTTTCCCAGGGGCCCCAAGCCATGTGACTTGGGGCAGGGGGAAATTCAGCATGAAAAGCTACGTGCACATAGCATTACAGAAAATAGAGCACAATAAATGCATATTCTTTCCATTGAACATTTCCCTTTCATTGAAGTGAAATTTGTCTTCATACAACACAATGTAACTTAAAGTGTTAAAATGTCCCTCAGTGGTAAATTTTTTAGGCATGTTATATTGTAATCTATAAGCAATTAGCGGAAAATCATATAATTTAATCATATAGGGATCACAGACCACAATGGAAGTGATTTGGTAGTGACAGATTCTATTATTCTTTTGGAGGACTAAATGGACTGGCGAGGAGACATGCGTGATTTCTGCATGAACATACTAACTCGCTAACCATTACTAAACCATACGATAAAGAACCACGCGGAGACCAAAGTCTTCCTTTTGATGGGTGAGGGTCGGCCGCAGCTTTATTGAAAATGTTTATTATTCCAGTAAATCAAACTTCCCATTATATAACCATCAAAGCCACTGCTGCATCGGTGGGCATGAAGGTCAAGCCAATACAGCATATAACAAATGCCAAGGACACACTTTTAAACCCACAAGCAGTGACAAAACAACTGTACCCATATGCTGAAACAAAACAATGGAATTTAATTTTTTTTTTATTATATCTAAAACAGCGCAGTATCGGACTGGGACACCAGGGGCCCACCCAAAAACCTTAGATCAGGGGCCCACCGGAGAACCATAGACCAGGGGCCCACTCTCAGTACAATTATTATTCTTCTCCTCACTCAACCTCTATTCTCCTAGTCTCTATTCTTTACATACTATAATCTATTATTCCATCTATTTAGCCTCTTTGTTCTTAAAGAAATAGGAAATTGCCATGAAATAGGCCAAATCTTTAGCAGCACAAGGGCCCCCTGACACCTGGACCCACCGGGCTCCAGGATCCAGAGGGAAGAGGAAGAAGGTGAGGCATTGCATTTTTTTTTATAACAGCCCTCCCCCATCTGTTCCCACTCAGGAGTATTAAACCCCAGAAATCCATTCCCCATCTGGCCAGCCCTCCTCCCAGTCCCTGGCCCCTTCACTAGCCCCTTTAGTGCCCTCCAAGATTTGCCTCAACCTATTCTCCTTTTAGACTGTAAGCTCTTTTGGGCAGGGCCATCTTCACCTTTTGCATGTTACTTGTTGCTATGTTTGTAAGTCTGTATGTTTTTTGTATAAACCTATTTATTGTAAAGTAATAATAAAAATAATGATCTGGATAACAGGTCCCATACCTGTACTGTCACCACTGAAAAAAAATATGCTAACCTAGTCAATTGCACTAATGCTCAAAAAATAAGAGTAGGCTACCATGTGTCTTGTCTTGGCTAAAACCAAAAGGAACCAACGGAGTAATATTGTCCGTACTATGTCATCACTCCAGGTAATTTACAGCAAGAAGAACTTTGCAATAACAGTTACTGAAGGGTAAGAAATCCCAGCTGGGAGTTAAATAGCATTGTATGTTTTTATGATCTCATAAAAGAATGTATGAACATCTATAGACTAGAATTAGGCTAATGATTCCTTCTAGCTGTGAGATAATCCCCAGTGTTCACTACATAGAGCACTCAGACTCATTCTATACATTATGTTATCATGGCAATTATCAGTTATAGCCCTTCACTGTCTCAAAGGGCACACAGACCTGGATAACCTTTATGATCTGACATATGAGTGTTGGTCTATTGCTAAAAGAGGCAAGTGAAGCCATTTATGTCCAAGCCATTTTATTAAAAAAACATCATTCAAGTAAGATAAGAGGGTTTATTAATCACGTGGAGGAGGTGCAAAGTGCACAATACAGGTGAAAGGCACAATGTTTTTGCCCAAAAAACACCTGCTCCCTGTGACAGTTTCTGCTCTCAGAACATATATATCTTTGAATGTCATCAAAACATGTCCCTGTGTTGCTTATATGTTTTGCAACCACTTTTCCTTGCGAAACATGTGAACTATTATTAATATTCTATGCAGGCGTCACAGGGTTAATCACCATTTTAATCAAATAATTAGAATGTTTTAAAAAGTATTTCCTTTTTCTCTGTAATAATAAAACAGTAGCTTGTACTTGATCCTAACTAAGATATAATTATTTAACAAAAATTAAGTTTAATTAATGCTTTAATTACTTTTTTTAGTAGAATTTAGGTATGGAAATCCAAATTACAGAAAGACCCCCATGAAAAGATTCTATATAACAGGTCCTATACCTGTACCTATTTTTAGCTAGCAACTTACAAATAGATAATAGTTTCACTGTATAACACACACCTGAAAGCTGTATCAATTGCATTCAATTTAATAGTGCATATTCCTCCTGACAGTAATGGACAAATATGGCTACTCCTTTTGAAACATTTGTTAGTCAGCCAGAATTCATGGGTGCCTAAACCTCTGTGTGTCTGGCTCATCTGCCCGTATGCAAAATACATCAAGTCTGTGGGCGCTGACCTTTCCATCACGTTACAGACTTATCCTTCTGCTCTAAATAACACAGAGCACTTAATAAGGGCAACGTTTAACTATGTAGGTGACACAGATCTCCAGCTGTAGTGTGCCAAAACGAATAAAGGGGATGAACAGTGAGGTCATGGTCTGAATGAATAAAGGTATATAGGTATCAACTAGCAGTTAAGCAGGTTATATATAGATTTAAAAGGTTCAACGTGATGGACTTTTTTTCAACCTAACTTACTATGTACAGTATATAATAAATAAATATATATATATATATAGCCTATGGGGGTTATTTTCCGATCGGGAATTTATTAAACCCAGAGGATGTAAAAGTCTGAATCAGAAAACCCGGCATCCAAGACCTGTAGAGGTTGCATATAAGTCAATGAGAGTAGTCTTGATGATATTTTGATGTGCACTGGGTTTCGCAATACTCAAAAGTTTTGGGAGTTTTCGGGCAAAAATCTGAGTTTTCGGGTGAAAAAATTGTGAAAATCGGATAAAAAAATTGTGAAAACCAGAATTTTTCCAGCAAAGCAAATTTTTGGGAAAATGTAATAATAAATAAGCGTAAAAAAACCAAAGCGGATTTGATCAGAGTTTGTAGCAGAAAATATAAAAAATTTGTACTTTGATTAATAACCCCCTTAGAATAAGGGCACACCTGGCGATTCGGGGATTCGCCTCGTCTTTGTGGTGACTAATCTCTCCGAACGCCTTCCCACTGTTTTGCGCCGGCTATAATGAAAAAAATCCAGCGAGGTGCGGCGCTTCCTATTCCGAAGTCGACCGAAGTTTCTTCGTGAGGCACAAGACAGAGGGAAGGCGTTCGGGGAGATTAGTCACCGCAAAGACGAGGCGATTAGTCGTCAGGTGACTAAATCCCCCCAAATTGCCAGGTGTGCCCTAACCCTTAATGTCTGAAGATCCAAATCACAGAAAGATCCTTAATCTGGAAAGCCGCAGAGTATTCTAGATAACAGGTTCCATACCTGTATAATGTTGGGAGTGGTTGGTCCCAGATAAGGAAGTTACTGCAGATACTGTATAGTAGGGGTCGCTGAACAATGGACGGCGGGGAACCGAAATGGAAGCTGACCCTCTCCGACCCCCTCACCGACCCCTCTGGACCCCCTCCGCCCCACCTCCCAGTCCTTGCAAAAAAAAATTCTCTTATTTGGTCCTTGGGCCAAAAAATGTTGGGGACCCCTGCTGTATAGTAATATAGATTCTTTGAACCAGCTATCATGTACAGTAGATCCTATATATAAATATATATATATATATATATATATATATATATATATATATATATATAAATAAATAAAATACACACTTGCAAAACAATATGGTGAGCTTGAATTTACTCAAATTTTGCATTGGATAGTGAAAGAAAATATAAACCTCATCAACTTACATATATACAGTTATTTGTAAATGCAATCACTATTGCGAACTGTATTTTTCTGTCACTTTCTATCTTGAGTACTGCTAGTTCTCACCTTTAAAACAACGTAGCAACAGTCGGCTAATTAATAGACCTGTGAAGGAGCATGCATGGCGTTGAGGAGACTGCGTTGGAGGAGAGGTGACTACAATTCACTCTCGAATCATCAAACGAATAATGCTTTCAAATGAGTTCAAATTTACAAATAACTTTACATTTATTTACATATTTAAATGAACGTATAATGGATTTTTGCTGATAATTATCTTCTCTTTCATTATGCAAAAAAGAATTTGGGTAGAGAAATAGATTCCAGGCATATTCATACAAGTATACAACCATGCCGAATTTGTATAAAAGCCCAGCCCCCACCCCAGAAATGTGCAGAGTAGTGAGAATGACATGAAATCATTAGGCCCACAGCATGCTATCTATGGATGTAAATTATCATTAGATTGGCAGCTATGAACCATTTGGGATCATTTTTTCCACTGTCAACTCATTTGTATTGATTTGTAGTTCTGTCTGTTGCTTCTGAATACAAAAAAAACCTCACCCACTGATACTTCCATGTTCAAGCAGAATAATACTTATTACAGGGGGCATCTATGCAGGCACGTCTGTATAGGTATAGGATCCATTATGCAAAAACCCATAATCCAGAAAGCTCCGAATTACGGAAAGGCTGTTTCCCATAGACTCAATTTTATCCAAATAATCTACATTTTAAAAAATTATTACTTTTTCTCTGTAATAATAAAACACTAACTTTTACTTGATCCAAACTAAGATATAATTAATCCTTATTGGAAGCAAACCCAGCCTATTGGGTTTATTTAATGTTTACATGATTTTCTAGTAGACATTAGGTATGAAGTTCCAAATTACGGAAGATCAGTTATCCGGAAAACTCCAGGTCCCAAGCATTCTGGATAACAGGTCCCATACCTGTATGTCTGTACACACACAGAGCCATCTGCCAACCATGAAAAGATTTCAGGAGTGTCTTGGTCATGTCTAGTTATAACCCTATTGAATGCAGTTGAAAGTCGCTTAGTTGACATGTCTACTGCTATGAAATTTTGCACTGTGCTGCATTTGTCACTGGGCCATAGGGGTCGTTCATTAAGTGCAGGGCAAATTGAAAAATTACAAAAGGAGGCTCTATTCACAAAATTGTTTGCCCTTTGCACTCTGTCTTGCAACTACCTCCTTCCCTAGAGCAGGCAGAAAGGACGGGTGCTGTGTATTTGTTGGTGCTGCAAAAGTTCACACTTAGTGCTCTTGCACTTGCTTGGATCTCAGTGAATGACCCCTTGCTAGCTTCTAGTTAAAAATAATAGGCAACAAGGAAGCCTAGGCAGAAAGAAAAGCCGAGCTTATAATAGAAGCTGAGTCAGTAACACCTCGGTAGCAACTACTATCAAACAAACAAGACAAAAAATACACATTAAGCAAAGTAATTTAATCAGCACTAAAAATTGTACGTTCTGCTTGGGATGCAACAATGTAAACGAGTCTTAGGATAAGGCCAGACGAGGAGATTCGGGGAGGTTTTGTCGCCTGGCAACTTATAGCCACGTCTTTTGCGCGACTATCTTGGGGTTGTTTTCTCTGGAAAAAAGGCGCTTGCGAGGGGACATGATTACACTTTACAAGTACATTAGAGGACATTATAGACAAATGGCAGGGGACCTTTTTACCCATAAAGTGGATCACCTTACCAGAGGCCTCCCCTTTAGACTAGAAGAAAAGAACTTTCATTTGAAGCAACGTAGGTGGTTCTTCACAGTCAGGACAGTGAGGTTGTGGAATGCACTGCCGGGTGATGTTGTGATGGCTGATTCAGTTAATGCCTTTAAGAATGGCTTGGATGATTTTTTGGACAGACATAATATCAAAGGCTATTGTGATACTAAGCTCTATAGTTAGTATAGGTATGGGTATAAAGAATTTTAATTAAAAGTAGGGAGGGGTGTGTGTATGGATGATGGGTTTTCATTTGGAGGGGTTGAACTTGATGGACTTTGTCTTTTTTCAACCCAATTTAACTATGTAACTATGTAACTATATCTCCCCGAACTGCCTCAGCGTTTTTTCCCCATAGGCTACAGCGCAAAATCGCCTGTGCTAATGCACACGCTGAGATGCATTTTCAATAGTCGCCCAAAGTTGCCTCACTGGAAAAAACGCTGAGGCAGTTTGGGGAGATACTCGCGCAAAAGACGTGGCGATAAGTCGCCAGGCGACAAAACCTCCCCGAATCTCCTCTTCTGGCCTTACACTTATAGTAAAGCAGGTGAGCAAATGTAATTCAGCCAGACAATCAAACTAACCTGGTGTGATCCAACTTGGCTCAATCTTGCTTATTCCCAAAGCAAAGCGGTTTGTCCCCTTCCCTTTATAATAACTTATTGTACTGTATGTAATGAAATATACGCTCTACTCGGGAGAGTGAGATTCGCCCTGTAAAGCATCTGTAACAAATGGAGCCTGCTGATCATAAATAGAATGGATTATAAGTAACTAAGGCTTTGTGGGAAAGAAGCTTGTTTAGCATATGGTTTATTCTTGCCAGATAATTCAGCCATTTCTGCATACATGTTCTAAAGTGGCTATAATCCTTATTGTAGCAGCCAATCTCTATGAGCAGCAGAAAAAGGCATTCCGAATACCGGTATGTGTTCCCATGCTATTTTGGGTGGGTCACCGTAATACCTCCAATACAAGATTTTCCCCTACAAAAAAAAATAGCAATCAAAGTAAGGGGAGCAATTCAGTTTTTAGGTAGAAACTAAATTTGCATTCCCTGCATATAAAGGGTATGAACACAGCAGGTACATGTTCCACCATATTTGCCAGATATTTGGCCAGACGCATACGTCTCGGAGGATCCAGTGCAAGGCAGATAGATGCATGCTGGGGGACGTATATTAGCTTGCTGTGGCTATGTCTTTACATTTGTAAAGGTGCAGCTTTATATTTAGTGACGGCATTATCATTTCACCATAAAACATATGAAAGCACGAAAACAACTACTGTAAAGATGATTTTATAGATAAATAATTTAAACATAAGTCTAAATGGAGGACACAGGTTTCTGCTAAAGGAAGTCTCTCATCAATAAACATGAAATTCCTTGGTCAGACCTTTTTGTGACCTTAGGGAAGGTCATCTTGGAACAGTGAAAAGATTCCAGTGGCGGTTCTCTAAAGTAAGAATGAGAAAAACAACTAAAGGGGTCATTTACACCTGTCCCTGCAGCAAGAAAAAAAACTCACTAACGTGTAGATTAAGGAAGAGTTTGTCTACAGAAATGTAGAAAAGTACAGGGCACAACGTCTATCTCTCTAGTTTAAGATTAGCAATCCAGAAAGCCCCCGAATTACAGAACAGCAGTCATAGCCTCCATTTTATACAAATAATCCAAAATGTTAAAAATGTTTTCTTTTTTTCTGTAATAATAAAACAGTACCTTGTATTTGATTCAAACTAAGATATAATCCTTATTAGAAGCAAAACCAGCCTACTGGATTTATTTGATGTTTACATGATTTTGTAGTAGACTTAAGGTATTAAGATCCAAATTACAGAAAGATCTGTTATCCTATACCTATATATATAGTTCAGGGGCTGAATTGTAATTGGCAACATTGTTTTTATTTCTATTAAAATTTGGTGCATAGCTGAACCGTGAATTGCATGTTATTATATTGCTTTTCCATTTTTCTTTTTCTTGCCTGTGTTACTACATATTTTCGTTCCTGTAAGAGTCAGCGATTATGTATAGCCTTTAGGTACCTCTGAACTTATATAGTGTTTGATATTGCAAAACTGTTATGTGTTCCTAATAGCAAAACCCTGAGGGCAGCGTATAATTTGCATCAGTCGCTCAATACCTTGTGAGCTCTGTTCGCCTATTTCTCCAATTGCCATAAATTGCAATCTTGGTTGTTCCATAAAAACATTCATTTCCCTGTCAGTTATAAGAGCTGTGCCACAGGTTTCAGATATCAGAAAGTTGCTGGGATATTTGTCAAACATGAAAATAAATAGGAAACAAGAGTCTGCCATAGGGGGAGTCAATATGTGAATGATGTTACTTCAAATACATTTTTCAAAAAATTCCACCCACCAAAAGACTAACATTTATTTTACTATGATTAAACAGAAGCGTTAATATTTATCAGCTGTTAACCTTTTCTCTCTGCTTTGCACATATTAAAAAGTAAAGATCATTAGTAATGATGCGGCTAAAAATCAGTCGTTTGATAAAGACAACAATGGTCTAAGGATAGTAATAGAGAGCAACACAAGAGACAAGAATGGAGGAAAGGGGCAAATCGCTACATGCTTTAACGTGTTCTCAAGAGTACATTCCACCAATTTAATTCAGCCAGGTTCTGTGCCGGTAATGACCTTAGTTAGTCTTCTATGAGAGGGCTGTCCAAATGGAGAGATGGTTGTGGCTCTCCAAGAGAATTGTATGCTACCCAGCATGGCCAACATCTCCATAAACCTGTATGTGTGACATAATTCTATAACAACCTTCCACCCAAATGGGTGAAATAATGAATAATCAGCACACAGAAATAGACAGCAATGTATGGGAACTTATGCATTTTGGTGGGTATTTTGGTATATTGTGCAAATGTAATTGAAAAACAACACATTCCTATGTTTTCATATTAATAATGGCACCTACATGAAAATGTTCTTCAAACATTCCTATGCTGCAAACACTGAATCTTTCAGTCTCATCTGGCAGTCATATACTGTAGCTACAGAGCAATAGGGAATACAATTTAAGGGAGTTGCATTACTCGGCCATCCATGACAGCTTCTAATTGGATTCAGCCAGCCCTTCCACTCCCTCAAATCTAAGGCAACACTCAGCTTCCCTGGATCTTTTGCTCAATCCAAGGGGTCTGCCAACAAAGGTAATCTGTAAGACAATTGCATATTCACATCTGCCAAGATACCCTTTATGGTGCCCACCAGTCATATGGATTCAGCCGCAGTTACTGAATATACAGTTAGGCCCATAAATATTTGGACAGAGACAACTTTTTTCTAATTTTGGTTCTGTACATTACCACAATGAATTTTAAATGAAACAACCAGATGCAGTTGAACTGCAGACTGTAAGGCTTTAATTCAGTGGGTTGAACAAAAAGATTGCATATAATGTGAGGAACTAAAGCCTTTTTTTAACACAATCACTTCATTTCAGGGGCTCGCAAGTAATTGGACAAATTAAAAAACTGAAAATAAAATGTTCATGTCTAATACTTGGTTGAAAACCCTTTGCTGGCAATGACAGTCTGAAGTCTTGAACTCATGGACATCACCAGATTCTGGGTTTCCTCCTTTTTAATGCTCTGCCAGGCCTTTACTGCAGTGGCTTTCAGTTGCTCTTAGTTTGTGGGCCTTTCTGTCCAAAGTTTAGTCTTCAACAAGTGAAATGCAGCTCAATTGGGTTCAGATCAGGTAACTGACTTGGCCATTCAAGAATATTCCACTTCTTTGCTTTAATAAACTCCTGGGTTGCTTTGACTGTATGTTTTGGGTCATTATGAAACGCCTCCCAATCAATCTGACTGCATTTAGCTGGATTTGAGCAGACAGTGTCTCTGAACACCTCAGAATTCATTCGGCTGCTTCTGTCCTGTGTCACATCATGGATAAACACTAGTGTCCCAGTGCCACTGGCAGCCATGCACACCCAAGCCATCACACTGCCTCCGCCATGTTTTATAGAGATGTGGTATGCTTTGGATCTTGAGCTGTTCCATGCCTTCTCCATACTTTTTTTTTTGCCATCATTCTGGTAGAGGTTGATCTTGGTTTCATCTGTCCAAAGAATATTTTTCCAGAACTGTGCTGGCTCTTTTACATGTTTTTTTTTTTAGCAAAGTCCAATGTAGCCTTTCTATTCTTGATGCTTATGAGTGTCTTGTACCTTGCAATGCACCCTCTGTATTTACTTTCATGCAGTCTTCTCTTTATAGTAGACTTGGATATCAATACACCTACCTCCTGGAGAGTGTTGTTCACTTGTTTGGCTGTTGTGAAGGGGTTTCTCTTCACCAAGGAATTTATTCTGCGATCATCCACCACTGTTCTTTCTCAGGATGTACCAAACTGTAGATTTTGCCACTCCTAATATTTTAGCAATTTCTCAGATGTTTTTTTTCTGTTTTTGCAGCTTAAATAAGGATGGCTTGTTTCACCTGCACGGAGAGCTCCTTTGACGTGTTGTTTGTTCACAACAGTTCCACATACAAGCACCCCCCTCATATCAACTCCAGGGCTTTTATCTACTTCATTGATAATGACATAACAAAGGAATTGCCCACACCTGCCCAGGAAATAGCCTTTGAGTCAGTGTCCAATTACTTTTGAGCCCCTGAAATGAAGTGATTGTGTTAAAAAAAAAAGCTTTAGTTCCTCACATTATATGCAATCTTTTTGTTCAACCCACTGAATTAAAGCTGAAAGTCTGCAGTTCTGCATCTGAGTTGTTTCATTTAAAATTCATAGTGGTAATGTCCAGAACCAAAATAAGAAAAAAGTTGTCTCTGTCCAAAGATTTATGGGCCTAACTATATACTATATACCCTCTTTCCAGCTCTATGGAACTGCTGCCCACATGCATTGTTTCTGAGGGTCACCATAAAGTTAAGCAGCAGGATAGACAATATAATGTTGCTTTGAAAGATGACTATTTGCATGTTATATAAACTCCCTAAATTTCATAAAATTTGGGCACCATGAAAGAGATACTAAGGTTCTCCCTTTAAAGATCACTGTTGAAGAATAATAACTGTCCCACTTGCTTCCTCCCCCCTCGATATGGTACAAAGAGGCTTGAGAAGCTTTAACCTTCATCACTCTCACCAGGTTTCTTTTCCAAGTTGTTTTTTGGTATCCCTTTACCATAAGAAATGTTTGCACTGTAACACAAAGATACAGAAGCGCAAATGTATTTTTAACTCCGTAATCTGTTTTGCACAGACAAGCTCTGTGTTTGTGCAGTTACATCATGAAGCAAAAGGGAGTTGATCAGCTATTTCTCTGCCTGCTTTCTTTATAGTGTTCCTGTGACGAAGACTCCCCCAAGTAGTGGGGGTTGAAACACGTTGGGCTTTTCTCATGTACATAATCTTTTTTGTACCATAATTATTTTGAGTGCCCTGCTGTTTCCATATTATTCTGTGTTTTTACAGATGAGGAGAAACAGACACACGTGGCATTAGCCTTAATTAACATGTGCTAGTCTTATATGATCTATGTTGGACTAATAAATCTCTTTTTCTTTTTTTGACACTTTTTGTCTGTTGTTGTTCAAATCCTGCGAGTGCCATCATTTTTGCACATTAGATCTATGTCATTATATGAGTTTTGACATACAGAGTACAAACATAGTGTTGTCATTGTGTTATTGTTGTGTTTCTACAGGTATATCCTGTGTTTCTTAGTGCAACACTTTGGAACACAACTCTGTGAATGGCATCATTTAGTATTTAGTTTAGCATTAGAGTACAAAGTGAAACTGTACATGAAACATGAGAAGATGCCATTGTACATTTATCTTATTGTTCCTTAGAGAAAGGCAGGTAACATCTAACTTCCCAACTGTTAAGCAGCTAGAACAACCTGCATCACCTGACCCTCTTCCAAAAAATAATGATCTGCCACCATTGTGACATTTTTTGTTGTTGCTTCTTATCAAGCCAGCTGGGTCTTTGGGGCTCTGCATAGGCATAGACTTAATGCATGTTAATAAGTAGTCACAGGGAGGTGTACTGGAAGATATTCAGGGCCACTGCACATCATTCCTAATTTAGGGCAAGCATTAAACATAGGGTTCAATGTGACACGCACAGGGAATTGCAAAGTATTTTCTTTTTGTGATTGATGGTTTAAAGGGATACTGTCATTGGAATAAATATTTTTTTTCAAAACAAATCAGTTAATAGTGCAGCTCCAGCAGAATTCTGCACTGAGATCCTTTTCTCAAAAGAGCAAACAGATTTTTTTATATTTAATTTTGAAATCTGACATGGGGCTAGACATATTGTCAGTTTCCCAGCTGCCCCGAGTCATGTGCTCTGATAAATTTCATTCACTCTTTACTGCTGTACTACAAGTAACAGAACAATGGAAAGGCAACCAGATAGCAGCTCCCTAACAGAAGATAGCAGCTCCCTGGTAGATCTAAGAACAGCACTCAATAGTAAAATCCAGGTCCCACTGCGACACATTCAGTTACATTGAGTAGGAGAAACAACAGCCTGCCAGAAAGCAGTTCCATAGTAACATAGTAACATAGTAAGTAGGTTGAAAAAAGACACATGTCCATCGAGTTCAACCTTTTTTTTTTTTTTTTTTTATTAACTACCTATCTGCCAGTTGATCCAGAGGAAGGCAAAAAAACCCATCTGAAGCCTCTCCAATGTGTAGCACTTGCTCTTTCTGAAAGCACATGACCAGGCAAAATGACCTGAGATGGCTGCCTACACACCATTATATTTACAACTAAAAAAAAATACACTTGCTGGTTCAGGAATTAAATTTTATATTGTAGAGTGAATTATTTGCAGTGTAAACAGTGTAATTTAGAAATAAAAACATCATAAAAATCATGACAGAATCCCTCTAAACGATTGATAGATAAACCAAAGACCACCACTGCAAGTTCTGGAATCTTCATTGTAATTATTAAGGAACACCCATTCCTTTTCACTTCCTGCAGCTCTGATTGGTTGCCCTAAATAAACAGAACAATAGAATATGACCACATTCACATATGGCAACTCATACAGTATCCATGTGTGCAGTCCTCTGGGCAATAGGTTGTATGGGCATGCGCTTACGTGAGTAAAGCAAAATATCAGATAGCAAAAATATCAGATATTAGATCCCAAAAATCAGGCAACCTCTAGCTATTTGCCCCATGAATCAATAGGGTGGACAAGATGTCTGTCAGCCAGTGAACCATTGCCTTCAGAGCATTTTAACATTTGGAAGATATTTGGAGGCAGGGGAGGCAACAATTCATTTCTAGATTATGTTTTTTATTATAGTCAGTAGAGAAATTTTACCTTGACCATGTAATATTCTTTGTTCATGTTGTGAAAAAAAACACAAACTGTTTTTTGAATATAGCCTTTGTATATTAATATGCCAGCACACCATTTAATCACATCCACCTAATGCCAAGCAAAAGAGAACACCTGTAATTTAAATGGTGCAATATTCCATCTGACAAAAACAACAAACTAAATCTCAAGTCTGTTGATCTTTTGAAGCCTAATCCAACTTGAATAGGGTACTGAGCAACCTGCTAGGCGATCCAGATTGTGTGTTAGCTTAAATCATGTGCACCAGTCTGCCGGTCTAAAGACTCCGTCATGACTCCTGTGTGAGTTCCAGGTGGCTGTGGGCAAGGCAATTAATTCACTGTGCCACCAAATTTAGATAGCAAGCTCTACAGGGAAGCAAATGTCAGCACTCTCTGCTGCTCTTAATGAATGGGTCCTTTGTAAATTCCCAATTAACCAAGACTAGGTTAACTGAGACTGATTTGCATACTATGCTAAATTATGCACCTAATTCTCCAGAAATGAAAATGTATTATCTATTTTACCTACTTTTGTTGGCCGTTTGGCGAGCAGGATGCACAGGCCATAACTGGCATCCAAATCTGACTTTGATCATTGCACGCTGGCAGTTGCATGTGTAAAATGAGATATTTAAACATAGCAAGAATTTTCAATGAACATCAAGTTAATTGAGCTGCTCATTCTAAAATAAAGTAAACATGGCAGCTTCTAGATAAAAAGCTTTTCTCTGTCTTTTGTTTGTCACACTGATACCTTTATGTTTTCAATTTACAGAACCGGAGATACCAACGTGGCTGATGGGAGTTGAAACCTCAAGGTCAAACTCATATGCTTCAAGGTCATTCAAGGACAAGACGCCTTTATTTATTATTATAAATTAAGAGTATTCTATGCAGCAGTTACATACCTACATACTGTAAGTCACATATTTACAACTATGGAGCTTCCATGCATCTTCAGTGCCTGTATTAGAATAACAAACACCTAATAAAGGCAGCTTATAAATGTCTATGAGGTCGAAGCTTAACATGCTCCTATAATCATACAAAAGCAACAGCAGCAGAATTATGATGGACTTTTAGTAAACACTCATAAGTGGGATCATGAAAAATGATAAACGGAGCAAGGCATGTGATGAGGGAGGCCATGCCATTTACAAAGCAAGGAAAAATGTATATAAAGGAAGTTATAAAGAGATAGCACTGCATAACAATGTATAAAGCAGGTCAATTGTGAAAATGTGGTCACCAACAGTAAAAACACAGCCTCATTCCAGGATTATTCAGCCATGTTATATTTATCATGGGGTGTTGGGAGCTGTAGTTTAACAACATTACATGATACCTCAAGCTAGGAGAATTGCCTTACTTAACTTAGTGTTGACCTCACAGTCATTGTGAAACCAAGAAGGAGGCTAAGATTCGGTAGCTAGTGAGCTGCTTTATAATGATTATATTAGCTAGTGGGCTAATTATGTGGAACACACTCTCCCAGAATGTGATGCAGAGAGGAGGTAAAATGCTGCTGGGAATTATGGATCCATTAAAGGAGAAGGAAAGCTACGGAGGCATTTTATTGCCAATAGATTAGCTACAATAGTGCAAGCTATAACACTATATTTATTCTGTAGAATGCTTTACCATACCTGAGTAAAAAGCTCTAGAAGCTCTCTGTTTGTTTAGGATAGCAGCTGCCATATAAGCTTGGTGTGACATCACTTCTTGCCTGAGTCTCTCCCTGCTTACTTATAGCTCTGGGCTCAGATTAGAGAAGGGAGGTAGGGGGCAAACTGAGCATGCTCTTTCCCGGGGCAAGACGGTTTAAGATGAAAACAGGAAGTCTGCTACAAAAGCCCATGTGTACACAATAGAAGGAAAGAAATGCTGTGTTTCTTTTGACAGGGGACTCAGAGCAGCATTACTTTGAGGGGTTCCTTCTCCTTTAATAGCATACAGGGGGTATCATACAGTGACCTGACTGCTACGTTTGGATACATGATGAGATTCTGTTACCCCAACAATTGGCAGAACCAGATGTAACCTGTATACATACATGTAACCTGTATACACAGGCCCGGATTTCGAACTTGGGCACCTGTAGGCTGATGGGTCCTAGCGGCCAGCGGCCTCGCAAGAGCGCCCTATGCACTGGATCGCTGGATATTACGTGTATAGGAGTATGAGTCCACAACCTAAGGAGCACTGGGGACGCGTACTCCTTTGCACATACGGTAATCTTCAGCACTCCAGTGTATGGACAATGTGTGGGTGTGCCACCCCTAAGATCTTGCCGCCCTGGTCTGGGTCTTTTTGGCATCGCCAGACATCCGTGTCTGTGTATACACTGTCCAGTATATATATATATATATATATATATATATATATATTTCCGTTTTTTTCCCTGAGGAAGATCACTATGATGTGATTGAAACACTGGACTAACTGAGCCTGTTGAGTGTGGTATTTTATAGCTATTCTGTACACATTTTACCTGCACCCAGGCATGCTGTGACTTTTTTGACTTTCCATGACTTTCCATGTTCTATATATATATATATAGATATATACACACAGTATATATAATGCCATACAAATGAGCATAAGAGGACAACGCAGCCACTATTTTATGCTCTGCAACCCTAGCTAGACTCAGTCAACTTAACGGACTGCCTATGCCAAAATACCTGTATATCTATAATCTGACTTGCACCATACAATGGTTTGAGGTACCCTATTTTACTTATAGTTCAATTAATTTTCAACATGGAACAGCAATTTGCAGTTGGTCTTGATATTTTGACATTACGCAAAGGATATAATTATATATTCAATAATGATCAATAAATAAACAGGTATACTTTATTGTTATCCAACTTTCCCCTTCATAGTTCTGTGGTTGCCTGGTTGTCAGGCAGTGATGTAGAAATGGAAACAGAATAAGGGACCTGAATAGATAGACTTGCAATAAAAGCTAAGAATCAAAAAATAATACTGTAGTCGCACTAGGTCTGTTTTGCCAGGGTGACAGGTTATGGCAACCAGACAGCATTTAAACAGCAGGCAGGGGTAAGCATTGCAGAATAGTAAGGGGTGAATATAAAAACCATTAAAAAAAACTGTGTGTATTCAATTTGGAACAAGACAGTCCATAAAATACTAAAAGCCACTTTAAATGAGAAATACCCCCCCCCCTTCTTTTTGACATGAGCTTTTTAGTTGGGCACATAAACAGCATCTGAACTGCTAGACATATTTATATTTACACTGACATAGCTGATTCCATAGATTAAAAAGAAAACAAACATTTCATATATTGTACTCTGTGAAGTGATGGATTCTGGGACTTGAAGTCCCTCTGCATGGATTTTCTGGAAACAGAGGGACTTCAAGTCCCAGAATCCATCACTACACAACAAAACAAGGTGAGGGAGGGATTGCATTACACAGGCAACCTAAGGGAAGTTGAGAAATGGGTTGTCAGAGTATCATGGCTTCCTTCCCATCTGTGGAATTAGAATAAACAAAATATACATGTATATTTAGTTTAAATAGTGTTTATGCACCTTTTCTGACATAAGCCCAGATAAATGAGCTCATGCCAAAAACTGGGGGCAAAGATGAGCTTTCCCTTTAAACAGCCGAAGCTTCCAGTAGGGGGATGATGGGACTTCTAGATATGCAAAACCTGTAACACAGAGCTTCCCTATTTTGGATAAAAGATAAAGTAATGGGTTTAAGTTAATGATCTGATGCTGCCATCCTTCTGTTTCCATAAACCCACTGTGGCATGGAAGTGGGACAAATGCCATTCCAGCAGTTTGTGGTTTAGTTAACATCATCCCAACACAAATGGATTTACACGAGGAACAACTAATTAACCAGTTAAAACAGCTAAGCTCGACAGATCCTGTTCATTGGGTTTAGAGGGAACAAATATTTAGCTGACTTAATACACTGAAATAAACAGACAATTAACAGCAGAATACTAAGCAGAGGCCATGCACAGCACTTACCCATCCTATCCGTGTCCGTCCACCCCTCCTGCCTTCCCTCTGGCAGATCAGATTCTGCACCATTATTGAGGAGGCATTAAATTTTCACAAAGCATGGAGGCAGCTACTTCAGTTTCCATTAACTCTTTAGAGAGAGCATCCTCGAATGTCTCACTTTCCAAGGGACAGAAAAACTTAGGTGTGAGGAACGCCTGTGCCCTCGCCTGCAGGTAGTCTGCGGGGAATCCTACTCATGAAGAAGAAAAGGATCGGTCTGTATATGTCATGCACCTAACACTGTTCTTTTGTTTACTGCTCCCCTCCCTCATCAGACAAAATGAAAATGTCGAATTGTCTACCCACCCCTTATTAATACAACTGCAGCCCTCCAGCTAGTCAGATTTTATTGTCATCTCAGCTGTATATAAACATACACAGTGGGAAAAAATTGCAATTGTAAAACTACAACCCCCAGCGTCCCCAATGGCTGGTTGTTGAAAACTTTTGCTAAATGCTCACAGATGATTTTTACCAAAGCGCGCACACATTAAACCAGGAGTGCCCATATTTTACTAATGCGGAGTCTACTTTAAGTGATGTTGCCCCATTATGATCTACATCTATAATATCACTGTTAGCATTCTGTTCCATGGAATATATTACTTAAATACTGATTAATGGGAAAATGTATATTGATATATTTAACAAACAACTATTTCTTATATAACCTTATAATACCATAATAAATATCTGAATGAAAAGAATGAAACAGGAGGGTGATGTAAGGTGGCCATACACGGGCCGATAAAAGCTGCCAACAGACCGAGTCGGCAGCTTATTGGCCCATGTATGGGGCCCACCGACGGGCTTCCCCGATCGAGATCTGGCCGAAAGTCGGACAGATCTCGATTGGATGGGACTAAAAATCCCGTTGGATCGCGGCCGTATCTGTTCGTTGATGCGGTCCCGCGATCCGACCGCCCGTTCCCGTTCGTTAGGATCCCATAGTTGGGCCCTAGGGCTCACGATCGGATCAGCCCGATATTGCCCACCTCAAGGTGGGCATATCGGAGAGAGATCCGCTCGTTTGGCGACATCGCCAAACGAGCGGATCTCTCCGTGTGTGGCCACCTTTAGACAAGCTGTTGGTTGACAGTGTCTTGAGATCTACTGATCACCAACTTAAGGTCTACTGGTAGATCCTGATCTACATTTTGGGGCCCCCTGCATTAAACACACACAGAAAAAATATTAAATGAAATAAACACAGACACACACACATACACATTCCTAGGAAAATAATGCACCCTTGCTTTGTCCATGGGGAGAATTGAATCCTAACCCTAGATGAAGTAGCAAGATATGACAGAAGAGAATACACAGACTGTACACAAGATATAGGGTCATGGACACACAAACATGTATACCTTTTGTATTGTAGGGAAACACAATTGATAGTAAATATGACAATAATGTGTGTAGGTACCAAGGATGTCGGTAGGCAGAACACTGACTGACTGACTGACTGACTGACTGAATCTGCAGCCCCTTCCTGATCTCCTGGCCAGAGACAGCCCCAGCTGCTTCCACTACAATAAAGAGCCAAGAGGAATCGGTGTCTGTAGAGCTGCAAGCCAGCAACATAGGTAGCAATTGCCAGCTGATGCATTTAACCCATTCAAGGTCACATATGCAACACTAGGGTCCTGATATGTGCATTTTGTGCCTTAGCCAAGCTGCTTTTGTTAATGAGTCTGAAGCCACAGAGATGAATATCTGCCTGGGGATAGATGGCTGGATACAAAGCAAAGCCTACCTGATCCAGACGAGCTGAGAGCAGGGATCCTTATTATATTCCTCTGTATGTCCCACAGTTTTAACTGCCTGCCGGTCAGACAGCCTCCATCGCTCTCTCTACAGCCGGTGCCACAGCATGGCAATGTAAGGGCAGTCACATGCTCCTGCACAGCAGCACAGCCATCCAGCCGGCAGTACCATGTAACAGCAGCACCCGCTCACCGATGCACAGCTCATCCGCTTTCCATGTCTATAAGATGTAACATCAAAGATACACAGTTATCCCCTTTGTTTTGAAAAAAAACCCCACGTTTGACAGAAAATATGGCAGCAGACAAAAAAGCAGGGAATGACAAGAGTGTGTGTGTGTACTAGAGATGCCGGGAGGCAGTGCACAGACTGATGCTTCCCATCACTAGGAATTTGCCTGATCTCACGGCCAGTGTCAGCCCCAGCTGCTTCCACTACAACAGACAGTAGCTGCTGCACTTAACCCATTGAAGGTCACAGATGCATGACTAGGGTGCATTTATATGACTAGGGTGTCATTTTGTGCTTAGCCCAGAGTCTGTAGCCACAGAGCTGAATAGCTGCCATGAGATAGATGGCTGGAAACAAAGCAAAGCCTACCTGATGCAGAAGAGCTGAGTGCTGGAATGCTGCTTGATATATTCCCCTTTGTCCTGCAGTTGTAGCTTCCTGCTTATCCCTCACAAGCCTGCCAGTCAGACCGTCTCTATTGCTCAGTCTCTATTGCTCAGTCTCTATTGCTCAGTCTCTATTGCTCTCTCTACAGCCGCTGACATCCCATGGCAATATAAGGGCAGTCACACACACCTGCCCAACAGCCAACAGTACTAATAGTAAGAGCCGGTCACCAATATACAGTTCCTCCAAACCTACAGCTGCACAGAAAGGAGGCACCCCTGCCCAGGGCTTTTGTTCTAGGGGAGGTTGTCACCTTGCAAAAGCTAGAAGTTAGGTGGCAGCCTCCCCGTATAGTGTTAACTTTAAGAAGATCCTGTTTCTATCAGCAGGACTGACTGACTTGACTTCAATTTTATCAGAGCTTCCCAACATAACCCCCTTATACCATCTTTTTCGAGATTTTATTCAGGAAGTTTAAATTAGATACAAACAATAAATAATTTGAAACCATCAAAACACGTTAGTCTAACCTCCTTCTTTTATATATATACAGTATATATAATTTTGGTCACTTTATTAAATGAGGTATTAAATATAATTTTTTAAACTTTCAACTACTAAACAGGTGAAAACACAGAGTATATTTCCATATTTTCATGCTCGTTCATTATAAATACAATTTCAGTCCTTCAGTATATTACAAAAATAAATAAATAGCCTTGGGGGGGGGTAGGGGGTTGACACTATTTCTGTGCTCTTTCTTTTTTTAAAAAACAATATATGTGTTTTTATGTATATTCAAAACATGCATTACCTTTTCTGGACGTAACATACGTCCCCTTGAAGATTCGTAATAATCATTAATATTACATTAGGAATATATATATATATATATATATATATATATATATATATATATAGATTTTTTTTTTTTTTTTTTTTAAACATGAAAAAAAATTTGCATTTACAAAGGATTAGTATGGTAAAGTATTCACAGAAACAAACTCAGAGTTTAACTGGTTAGATTTGATTTAGAAGCCAAAAGTTTATTGATGCAGTGAGTCTTGTGACCGTTCCAGTCCTCTAAAATGTATCTTGAGTATAGTGATTAATTTCTAGTACTAGTGTATTACCCCTCAAGGTAACCATGTTGTGTTTTGAAAGGTGTGGGTAGTCAGTCTAAGCCCTTTCTAACAGAGGGATATTTTGCATGTGCTCAGGACCAAACTGGGCTGTTACTCCTACCAACAAACCCTCCTTTCTGTCAAAGGCACCTTCTCCAGAAGGAAGCCAGATAGATGCAAAGATTGAAATATTTGGGAGGGTTGATTAGTGGTCAATCAGATCTTAACAATACAAGTAGACCTAGGTTTCCAGAAAATTCTAGATGAATCAGTCCAGCAACTGCATCTTCTAGGGCTCATCCTCAACACATCTGATCGATCTCTTCAGATATGGAGATACAGTCCAGTAATCCATCACTTTTACTTAAGAAAGTTAGTCTCATAATTACAAACCCTGTAATAAAATGTTATGAGATCACATCTTTTACTGCTCTCTTTGGGAGGCTGCTAAACCCATAAGCTATTGCTATGGTAGGTGGCAATCCCCACCTAGGACAACTGTCCCTGTCACCTAGCTGGTAGGCACCCTAAAGGAATGTATAAGGAGAGAGACAAAACATGCTATACGGTTGGCACCATAAATACAGAACCGATGCTAAGCACCCTGTTCTCGGCTCTTGCTTCTCCTTTAACAGCCGCCTTTCACCTCTGGAGGAGCCCTCGGCTAATCGGATGCCACCAGGTCTCATTAAGAGAGGTGCAAAGCGAAGAGTTCTGAACAAGCAAAGGGGCACAACAGTAAAGCAGAAGTCTTTTGGGCAGAAGGTCATAGTACAAGGTGTAGTCAGATCAATCAGATGGAATACGGAACAGAGGAGTCGGTTACCAGGCAGGGTCAGGATTTCAGAAGTCAGGATCGTAAGAAGCAGGCAGGGGTCACAACAGGTAGTCAAATCACAGAATAACAGAAGCTATATTAGCACAGAAGCACCAGGAACTCACAAAGAGATTGCTTATAACAGCAAAGAACACAGCACTGTTCTTTCCTTTAAATCCTGTTTTAATTTTGCGCCATGCGCGCTGACGTCACACACCAGCGTCACTGCGCCTTTAAAAAGGGACGTGCATGCTGCGTACACGCTGCGTGCACCCATAGGAACCGTCACTGAAGCAGATGAATGGCGTGGTGGGTGTCTCCGCCGACCCCCACAAGGGTAAGTTATTGCAGCATGCAGTGATGAAATTCTGCCTAGAGACCATTATCCTTACACATTAGAACTGGGAGCCATGAACAGCACAGCAATATTTTTATAGCAGGATTCCACAGACAGATGACAGATGGACCAAGATAGATCAAGAATGAAATTCACAAAGTGCACCCTCTTGCTCATGACCCATGATCGTCACCCTTGACTGTCCTTATCAGGCCCTCTAGCAATCAATGGATTTGCTTCTACAGGTATGGGACCTAGTTTCCAGAATGCTCGGAACCTGGGGTTTTCCAGAAAATGGATCTTTCCGTAATTTGGATCTTCATACCTTAAGTCTACTAGAAAATCATGTAACCATTAAACAAATCCAATAGGCTGCTTTTGCTTCCAATAATGATTAATTATACACTATATTACTTAGGATCAAGTACAAGGTACTGTTTTATTATTACAGCGAAAAGGAAAATCATTTTTAAAAATTTATATTATTTCATTATGGACAATATAACAGGATGACTGGGGAACTGGCAGCTATGCTCTCAATCTCAGCAAGGCACCCCCGCTCCAGGTGTAAGGTATATGCAAATCAACAAAAGGGCTGAGAGAAAGCAAACAAAGAGGCAGAGCTTGCTGCTAAGTGCTCTTTATTGCACACAACATGTTTCGGGCCCAAACACTTCACACTTGATAAAGGGCTTTGGGCCCGAAACATGTTGTGTGCAATAAAGAGCACTTAGCAGCAAGCTCTGCCTCTTTGTTTGCTTTCTCTCAGCCCTCTTGTTGATTTGCGTATTATTTCATTATAATGGAGTCTATTCGGAGCTTTCTGGATAACGGGTTTCCGGATAATGGATCCCATACCTGTGCTATAGTTACACCATTGTATATTTACTCACTCACTTCCCCTGTGCAGCAGCAGATGCCTTATGTGTTTTATGCATGCAAGAACTGAACCACAGAGATCCCTGACAATATAAGGTTTCCTGATCTGTATCTCCCTCTTCTTTAATAAGCAAGTCTGTTATACAGGGAATATCCCTACATAAATGGTGGCAAAATCATTTGTGCTTTCAGTTACTTTAGAACCATGATATTTACTATTAATATATAAACATACAGTGCCCCCATAATATGTGAGATACAAACCTATGAAGCTTTAGTTTACAAACTGAGGTAGTTCCTTCCACATGTACAGGAAGGCTACCCCAAAACCTTAGATTATTTCCTGATTATCACAATTGGCAAAATGTGAATTTGGTGCAGCTCCTATTCATTGCACCAGGATGGGACTGGGGGGACCGTGTCCCACGGGACTGCTGCCGAGGGCCCCCCTCCGGCCACCTGTTCCCCCACCGTGACGCGCCGGCTCAGAAAGGAAGCCGCTCGGTGCGCATGCGCAACAGCGTTGCTTGGCGCGCATACGGCGCTGCCCCTCTCTAAATAAATATTTAGAGAGGGGTTCTGACCCGACGGGGGTCCATGAGGGTCGGGGCCCACCGGGTATTCGACCAGTGTCCCGCCGGGCCAGTCCGAAACTGCATTGCACTCATGTTGAAAAACAGGCTATTTGCACTGGGTGGGTTCACATGGAAACATTCTACCACCACCTTATATTTCGACTACATTTTGCACTTTTTTTTTTTACTTATTGCTAATGTTTTTTTTCACCTATTATTTATTTGTATTCATCAAATCAAAGATGAAGATCTAAAATATACAAGACAATGTATTTATTCTGACATTGCAGAGATACAGCGATAACACACGTGTACAGAATTTGTACCTTTTCACTATTTGTCATGTTTGGGTTATTTCAAATGCCATTTGTTTAACTGCATTGTACAGGGATGGGATCCGTTATCCGGAAACCAGTTATCCAGAAAGCTCTGAATTATGGAAAGGCTGTCTCACATAGACTGCATTTTATCCACATCATCCAAATTTTTAAGAATGATTTCCTTTTTCTCTGTAGTAATACAACATTGCCTTGTACTTGATTCAAACTAAATCCTTACTGGAGGCAAAACAAGCCTATTGCGTTTATTTAATGTTTACTAGTATACTGAAGGTATGAAGATCTAAATGACTGAAATATCTATTATCTGGAAAACCCCAGGTCCCAAGCATTCTGGATAACAGGTCCCATACATGTACTGCCAAAATTTTGGATTTCACTTAATTAATTTCTAGGGTTCTGACCTGCCCAGTTTTGAACTGGATGGTCCAGTCTTTCAAAGGACTTTCCACAATTGCACTGTGAAATTTCTTTACAAACCAGCATCTGAACTCACACATCTTTACACCACTAATTGCTCAAGATGTCTCCAACCAGAAACCACTGCAGGTCCATGTGTAACTATGTCTATACTGTAGTAACTGTTGGGCTGTGCCCCTGCGCTGCTGCAATGGTATCTTCCAGCATGAACCCAGCATGGAATTTTTTGTGTGGAATTTTTTTGAGTGTGGAGATATTTGTACCTCAGCCCTCTAGGAGTGGGAGAGAAGGAGACAGAGGAGAAGAAAGGATCATCATCAAGAGAAGATAGAGAAGAGACAACGAGGTAAAGGGACATCCCTATTGGGAAATGCTGTTAAACTGTCACTTGCCCTTGTTGTGTTGCCTCTATTTGCTTTTTGGGGATTTTTATATTTATTTTTTGTTGTCTTGCTGAGATGTGGATTAGTTTGGCTGCTATTTTGTATGTGGAACTAAATGTTATTATCTAGCAGGGATCTCCCTCATCTTTTAGGCACAAATATATCCATGTTACCTGCACATGTTACAGTGTGTAGGAAATAATGATTTCTTATTGAATACTCACTACTCTGTGTGCATCAGTTTGCATGATATAGTAAATGGGATCTTTTTTTACCATTAACTTGTCTATGGAATTGCAATATGTTTTATATCAGTTTATATCATTCGTTAAAGATATAGATTGGGGGGTTCATTTATCCATATGTTTTATTATATCAGATTATTTATGAACATAGGTTTTACATTGCCCAAGCTTAGTTGACACAATAACAACCCATCAGTAATTCGTTTTGATTAGTCTGCTATAAGATGAAAGCAAAAACATTATTGGCTGCTATTGGCTACTATGCTTGTGTAATTTTGAAGTGGCCATAGGATGAATGGCAAGATGAATGTACTGATCTGATTGATTGCTAGTAGGCTTGTGCAATTCAACACCCATGTTAGTTGATCCCTTCTTCTGTGTTAGTGGCGGATCTCAATAATCTCATAATATTCTGCTTTAATTGGCCTATGTCCCTGAAGAATGGACTTGCTAAAAGAGCATCCAGTGCTTTCATATTGTTTTTCAGGGATAGTGGGCCAAAGTTGAGTTTACTGCTCTAACAGGAGTTTTGTGGTTTTCTTTTTTGTTTTTTACTTTCTAGGCTTTCTGCACTTGGACAGTATATATATATATATATATATATATATATATATATATATATATATATATATATATATATATATATATTTATATATATTTCATTGCAAAGAGGATTTATGTTCCATAATAATAAGAAAAAAATATTATTTGCTTCATATATATTTGGTTATGATTAGGAAAGGCAGATGCTCATATATGTGACTTTATTTTCCACAGGAGTTCAAATTAGCTCACTGGATGTCCACAACTATGACTTCCATTCCATTCTTGGGCAAGGAGGATACGGCAAAGTGAGTGACTGCTTTCCCAAGACAAATACTTTATTATTATTATTATTATATATAGGGAATAATATACTCTGTTTTTATAGAGATATTCTGCAACTTACATGTTTAAATGCTATTTTATGTCATGTTCATTTTCTTTGAATGATTTTAAATGCTATTTGTTTTAATATGTTTCTACTTCTCCGAGAGTTCCATTGAAGTCCAGTCAGTGCTCTAATCCTTCGACCTAATAAGTGTATCAGTATGACTGATTGGTAATGTTCCTGCAAGAAAATATTTAATAATCATTTCTCAATGAATTTCTCAGGTTATGTTGGCTACAATTGCTAACCGGAAAGTGGCCATGAAGGTGATAAAGAAGAGTCCTGAATGCAATTACAACAGCATCAGGATAGAGGCCAGTGTGCTCATGATGCTTCATGATAACCCATTCCTGCGCCAAGGTAATGCGGCTTTTCAAACTCAGGTACAAATATTGGTCAATACTGACATTTATTCAGATTTGCACCATTGTTTCCAATGTTTTAATCTCTTTCCATTTGTCTGTATAACCAGCATCATGCTTTCCTGGTGATGGACTACCTCAGTGGAGGAAGCCTGGATTACTACGGGAGCCTAGAGCCAGACACATCTCCATATTACAGAGATCTCAAGCCTGACAACATCCTGCTGGACCAAGACGGCCATGTTAAAATATCTGATTTTGGCCTGGCAGTTCTTAATGTGTTTGGTGACAAGACCATCAGCGGCAGGGCAAGGACACTCGGGTACATGGCTCCAGAGGTGAGCAGAGCAATTCCAGTACATTTATAGCATTTATTCAGTAACAGTAATGTGTGTTTAAGAATGTATCCAAATCAATGATCTAAACCCAGCTTATCAAATGTACAAACATATTTGTATCAATCGTTTGGTCATTTGTAATTAATATTTAGTAGATGTTTAAAAAGATATATTGGGATTTATAAAGGACATGGGTCCCAGAAATCAAATCATGTGATCACTAGGAAAGTCAGAATATTATAGGGGGAGTTCACTCACAGCTTTTTTTTGGTATCCACTTTGTTTTAAAGGTCCTGTAAAAGAAGAGATACAATGCTGCAGTGGACTGGTTTTCCGTCGGAATTATAATCTGTCAAATGGCTTCTAGGGACTCCCCCTTTTATGAAGGCAACAACAAGGAGAAAGTCATCAGCTCTACTATCAATGATGAGCCCAGGATTCCTCGTTGGCTGAATGAAAATCTGAAGGATCTTCTGAGAAAGGTGAGCAGTGGAATTATGTGTGTGTGTGTAGCCCAACAGTACCTCAATAATTCCCAATCCACTGAGTTAACAGACATACTTCTATATTAATATACAATTTTGTGTTTTTGTTTTTTATTCCTTCAGCTCCTAGAGAAAGATCCAAACCATGGGAATATAAAACACTACCCATTCTTTTCTTCTATTGACTGGGTGGAGCTGGAAAGCAAAAACTTACCACCCCCTATCCAGCCAAGAGCAGTAAGTACATGATTGCTGAATACTAATTAAATAAAAATATAGCCCTGGATTAATATCATTACATATATGTAATATGCCCACGTGTTGGCATATTACATATTATTCTGGCTAAAAGTTTTTTTCTCTTTTTTCCTGCAGCCTCCAATGGAGCATTTCATGACCAACTGAAGGGAATCCACTGTCATTCCTGTTGTAGGACCTTATACCATGTATATAGTTAGTAAAGATTTTTATTAACATTTTCCTTCCTACAGGTAAGCAAAGTTATTAACTATTAGTTATATTTACAGTTAGATATGAAAGCCCAAGGGTGTAACAAGAGGGCAAGGGGGGTCTAACATTCAATCTGCTTTGCCTTCATACACACGTCTGTTGAACCCATACCCTGTTATTAATGCTTATAATCAATATTCATCCATGCAGGAAGGGTTTTTCCCCATTAAAATTTTTTCTTTTTTACCTTCCTACAGATGAACTAGAAGTTTATTAGGAATGTATTGAGCAAAGGGTAAACTTCATAGACATGAGTAAGCCTCACTATTTCCTTATGATATTATTTATTGACTGTTACTATATTATTAGGCCCCTGAGGAATGTTACACCTGGAGTGAATGGTCAGTAACAGGGTTGAAGCCTTGACGTGGCGTTACTGCTCACATGTGTAAACATGTGCTAATTCAACCAATTGTAAGACAGTGTGTGTGGCATTGTTGCATTGTCAGAACTGCAATATCTTTGTTCAGAGCAGAATTTATTTAGGTACAAAAGGGGTTTAACTTTCCTGACCAATTTTATGGTTTGTGTTTGGAGTTTTAATATAGAAACATGAATAATTTGCAAACCAACATGGTGCATTGGGGGGGGGGAGGTTGCAATAAATAAGCGATATGGCATAGAAGATGTTTCAGATAACCCAGTTGTAAAAGGCTGGAAAAAGTGTTGTAAACCCAAATGTAACATTTTGCATTAATAAATCATATATTATTCTACAATTTCCCAAAAGAAATAAATTACAAATGTTTTACGATTTTAATCAACACAATTGATAGAATACCTCTGCACTGCTGGTTCTTACTACATGCACAGTAAAACAATGCTGCAATATCCAGTTCAACTCCAACCAAGACACAATACCCATAATGCCTTGCATGTTCTATGATTAACAGACCTGTAAAGGAGGAGAATAGCAGGCACACGCAAGGCATGGTGGGGAATACAAACTTCACTGGAAGAGAGTTGATTATAGCAAAACTCATAGATGAAACCTAAATCTAAAAAAACTATGAAGAAATATACTTCATCAAGACTTGACTTGAGCCGTCGCCAACACTGTACTATAGGCACAAAGCATAAAGAATACAACAGCAAGTCATAACTTTGAAGTGCTAAAAATTATATTGAAATTATATATTATATGATATAAAAATTATATAGAAAGCCAAACTTAGGGTGACAAATGAGCTTTTATGAAAAGAAAGGAGTCTTTTAGCCAAGCCACATTCTACGTTGAAGCAAGTGGAATAAGAGAAATTCAGATGAACAGGAAATCCGGTGAGCTGAAGAACTGGAAACAGGACAAATGTGTAGGATAACATGAATGATGATGATTAAAGGTGCTGGAATATAAGAACTGCAGGAGAATAAGAGTTCTTGGAAGAACCATGAAAAAAGGTCACACAAAAAATAAAGTATTATTTACTACTCTTTGCTTCTAGTAATTTTTAATATTTGCCAGCCGGCAGCAATTTCCGTCCAGAGTCTCATCATATCTACACGACTGCTCCAGGCACAGAATTCACAGAACATATGATAATATTGAATATTGCTTCCCAAGTACAGACTCATTACTAAGCACAAGACGCATTTGCTTTGCATAATCATAATAAGCAGCTCTGTGTCATCATTACAAGTGGCTCAATTGAACCTCAAGGCAGAATTACCATACTTTCCATACTTCCATACTTAATTTCTCATTAGCGTAATAAAGTCCTCTCTTTACCTTTACAGATAATCTTTATAGATAACATTTTAACATTTACTTCTGAACTGCACTTCTCTGCCTTATTATCCAACAAACAAAACATTGTAATCTCTGTTATAACAGCCAGTGGGATATTCTTTTTGCAGGACTGCGATCAGGAATCACGGGGTCCCATTTTACAAAGTTAGGAGGGTCTGCTACACAGGGAGCTCAAATTATTAACCCATTGATAACCTGGGCCCTAACAAGAAGAATGTGGGCTCAATGAGAAAAATGGCCAGTGCATGCATGACTACACCACTGATCTGCTCACCCACAATACTCCCAAGCCCTGCACCCTCTTCAACCCACAAGTCACACTTTTAAGTTGGTGCCTGACTGCAGTACCCCTTTACCCTCAGATGGCAGCCCAGCCTATTTTTGCTGCACAACTGTAGTTGTAGTGCTTTAATCAGTTGCTACAAAAACGTTGATTGCGGCATTATCTTAAAGGAGAAGGAAAGGTTAAAACTAAGTAAGCCTTATCAGAAAGGTCCACCTAAATATACCAGTAAACCCTCAAAGTAATGCTGCTCTGAGTCCTCTGTCAAAAGAAACACAGCATTTCTTTCCTTCTATTGTGTACACATGGGCTTCTGTATCAGACTTCCTGCCTTCTGCTTAAACCTCCTTCCCCCAGGTGTGAGCATGCTCAATTTGCTCCTCGTCCCCTCCCCTCCCTGCTGTAATCTGAGACCAGAGCTATAAATGAGTAGGGAGAGACTCAGACAGGAAGTAATGTCACACCAAGCTAATACTGCAGCTGCTATCCTAATCAAACAGAGCTTCTAGAGTTTTTTTTATCAGGTATGGTAAAACATGATACAGAATAAATATAGCATTCTAGCTTGCACTATTGCAGCTAATCTATTGGCAATAAAATGCCTCTGTAGCTTTCCTTCTTAAAAATAAAAGGAGTCAGATAGGCAGGAAACAGGTAAAGGGGAGACAGTGAAAGCACTTTAATGAGCAGGAACACCAAAACATGAAAGTATTAATTAAAATATAATGTACTGTTGCCCTGCACTGGTAAAACAGGTGTTTTTGATTCAGAAACACTACTATAGTGTAAATATATAAGCTGCTGTGTAGCCACTGGGCAGCCATTCAATCTGAAAAAAGGTGAAAAGGCACAGGTCACACAGCAGATATGCTCTTTAGAATACAATTGGTTTAGTTCTTACACAGGAAGATAAACAGGGATGAAATGCCATTCCTGGCTCTCTGCAGGACTATATAATACAGGGGTCCCCAACCTTTTTTACCCGTGAGCTACATTCAAATGTAAAAAGAGTTGGGGAGCAACACAAGCATGAAGAAAGGTCCCGGGGTGCCAAATAAGGGCTGTGATTGGCCTTTGGTTAGCCCCTATGTGGACTGGCAGCATACTTAGTTTTTATGCAATTAAAACTTGCTTCCAAGACTGGAATTCAAAAACAAGCACCTGCTTTGAGAGCAACATCCAAGGGGTTGGTGAGCAACTTGTTGCTCACTAGGGATGTAGCGAACGTCGGAAAAAAAGTTTGCGAACATATTCGCGAACTTGCGCAAAAATGCGAGCGGTTCGCGAACCCCATAGACTTCAATGGGAAGGCGAACTTTAACATCTAAAAAAGACATTTCTGGCCAGAAAAATGATTTTAAAGTTGTTTAAAGGGTGCAACGACCTGGACAGTGGCATGCCAGAGGGGGATCAAGGGCAAAAATGTATCTGAAAAATCTGCCTGTGTGTGCTTGGAAGAGATAGTGTAGGGGGAGAGCTGTTAGTGATTTCAGGGACAGATGATAGTAAGTTTGCTGGCTAGTAATCTGCTTGATACTGCTCTGTATTGGAGGGACAGAAGTCTGCAGGGATTTGAGGGACATTTTAGCTTAGGTAGCTTTGCTGGCTAGTAATCTACTGTTCTCTTTAAACAACTGCCATACGTTGACCTTGTAGGCATTGTTTGCCCAGTTTTTTTGGACGCAGCCACTGAAGCACAGTTGCCAGAAAAAATATGCCATATAAATGCTGAAAATAGTCATTTTTCGCCATACGTTGACCTTGTAGACATTGTTTGCCCAGTTTTTTTGGTTGCAGCCACTGAAGCACAGTTGCCAGAAAAAATATGCCATATAAATGCTGAAAATAGTCATTTTTTGCCATATACGTTGAGTCAACATATGGCAAAAAATGACTATTTTCAGCATTTATATGGCATATTTTTTCTGGCCTCTGTGCTTCAGTGGCTGCGGCCAAAAAAACTGGGCAAACAATGCCTACAAGGTCAACGACGTTGACCTTGTAGGCATTGTTTGCCCAGTTTTTTTGGCCGCAGCCACTGAAGCACAGAGGCCAGAAAAAATATGCCATATAAATGCTGAAAATAGTCATTTTTTTGGTCGCAGCCACTGAAGCACAGTTGCCAGAAAAATTATGCCATATAAATGCTGAAAATATAAATTTTTTTGGTTGCAGCCACTGAAGCACAGAGGCCAGAAAAATTATGCCATATAAATGCAGAAAATATGCATTTTTTTGGTCGCAGCCACTGAAGCACAGTTGACAGAAAAATTATGCCATATAAATGCTGAAAATATAAATTTTTTTGGTTGCAGCCACTGAAGCACAGAGGCCAGAAAAATTATGCCATATAAATGCAGAAAATATGCATTTTTTTGGTCGCAGCCACTGAAGCACAGAGGCCAGAAAAATTATGCCATATAAATGCAGAAAATATGCATTTTTTTGGTTGCAGCCACTGAAGCACAGAGGCCAGAAAAATTATGCCATATAAATGCAGAAAATATGCATTTTTTTGGACGCAGCCACTGAAGCACAGTTGCCAGAAAAAATATGCCATATAAATGCTGAAAATAGTCATTTTTCGCCATACGTTGACCTTGTAGACATTGTTTGCCCAGTTTTTTTGGTTGCAGCCACTGAAGCACAGAGGCCAGAAAAAATTAAACCAGTAGGGTTTGCACCCTAGTTTGTAACGGTGGCGGAGGGAGGAGGACGCTAAAGGACAGCTGTGTGTGGAGTCATGAGGCTTGAAGAGAAGGACAGCTGCATAGAAGTCAGAACAAGTCTTCCGGCGTGCAGTAACCCTCCGAGATCCACCCCTCATTCATTTTAATAAAGGTCAGGTAATCGACACTTTTGTGACCTAGGCGAGTTCTCTTCTCAGTTACAATCCCTCCTGCTGCACTGAAGGTCCTTTCTGAGAGCACACTTGAGGCTGGGCAAGACAAGAGGTTCATGGCAAATTGTGACAGCTCTGGCCACAGATCAAGCCTGCGCACCCAGTAGTCCAGGGGTTCATCGCTCCTCAGAGTGTCGATATCTGCAGTTAATGCCAGGTAGTCCGCTACCTGCCGGTCGAGGCGTTCTTTGAGGGTGGATCCAGAAGGGTTGTGGCGCTGCCTTGGACAGAAAAACATTTGCATGTCTGACGTTACAGACTGGCCAAAGGGCTTTGTCCTTGCAGGTGTGCTCGTGGCAGGATTACTGGCACCTCTGCCCCTGGAATGTTGATGAGTTCCTGAAGTGACATCACCCTTAAAAGCATTGTACAACATGTTTTGCAGGCTGGTTTGTAAATGCCGCATCTTTTCGGACTTGTGGTATGTTGGTAACATTTCTGACACTTTATGCTTGTACCGAGGGTCTAGTAGCGTTGCGACCCAGTACAGGTCCTTCTCCTTAAGCCTCTTGATACGGGGGTCCTTCAACAGGCATGACAGCATGAAAGACCCCATTCTCACAAGGTTGGATGCAGAGCTATCCATCTCCGCTTCCTCATTATCAAGGACTGCATCATCCACGGTCTCCTCCCCCCAGCCACGTACAAGACCAGGGGTCCCCAAAAGGTCACCACTAGCCCCCTGGGAAGCCTGCTCCTGTTGGTCCTCCTCCTCCTCCTCCACAAAGCCACCTTCCTCCTCTGACTCCACTTCTGGCACCTCTCCCTGCGTTGCAGCAGTTGCCTGGGTTCGTTCTGGTGATTCCGACCAGAAATCGTGCGCTTCCAGCTCCTCGTCACGCTGGTCTACAGCCTCATCTGTCACTCGTCGCACGGCACGCTCCAGGAAGAAAGCGAAGGGTATTAGGTCGCTGATGGTGCCTTCGGTGCGACTGACCATATTTGTCACCTCTTCAAAAGGTCGCATGAGCCTGCAGGCATCGCGCATAAGCACCCAGTAACGGGGGAAAAAAATCCCCAGCTCTGCAGATCCAGTCCTACCACCCAGTTCAAAAAGGTACTCGTTGACGGCCCTTTGTTGTTGCAGCAGACGTTCCAACATAAGGAGCGTTGAATTCCAGCGAGTCTGGCTGTCAGAAATCAAACGCCTGACTGGCATGTTGTAGCGCTGCTGAATGTCAGCAAGGCGTGCCATGGCTGTGTAGGAACGTCTGAAATGGGCCGACACCTTTCTGGACTGGGTGAGAACGTCCTGGAATCCTGGGTACTTGGAGACAAAACGTTGGACTATTAAATTTAACACATGTGCCATGCAGGGCACATGTGTTAAATTTCCCAGTCTCAACGCTGCCAACAGATTGCTTCCATTGTCACACACCACTTTTCCGATCTGCAGTTGGTGTGGGGTCAGCCACCAATCGGCCTGTGACTGCAGAGATGACAGGAGTACAGATCCGGTATGGTTTTTGCTTTCCAGGCACGTCATCCCCAAGACAGCGTGACAACGGCGTACCTGGCACGTCGAATAGCCTAGGGGGAGCTGGGGGTGCACAGGTGTGGAGGAGGAGAAGGAGGACCCAGCAGCAGAGTAAGAAGAAGAAGAGGAAGAAGAGGAAGAAGACGAGGTAGAGAGCGATGGAGGAGTAGAGGTGGTGGCAGAACCGCGTGCAATCCGTGGCGGTGACACCAACTCCACTGTTGTTGTTGTTGAGCTACCCATTCCCTGCTTCCCAGCCATTACCAAGTTCACCCAGTGGACAGTGTAGGTGACATACCTGTCCTGACCATGCTTGGAGGACCATGCGTCAGTAGTCATATGGACCTTTGGCCCAACACTAAGTGACAGAGATGCGGTAACTTGGCTCTGCACATGTTGGTACAGGTGTGGTATTCCCTTTTTAGAAAAAAAATTGCGGCTGGGTACCTTCCACTGCGGTGTCCCAATTGCTACAAATTTGCGGAAGGCCTCAGAGTCCACCAGCTGGTATGGTAAAAGCTGGCGGGCTAAGAGTGCAGACAAGCCAGCTGTCAGACGCCGGGCAAGGGGGTGACAGTCAGACATTGGCTTCTTACGCTCAAACATGGCCTTCACAGAAACTTGGCTGGTGGCAGATGACTGGGAATGGGAACAGGTGGTCAAGGTGGAAGGCGGAGTGGAGGGTGGTTCAGACGGGTCAAGGAGAGCAGAGGTAGAGCAGTAAGATGCTGGACCAGAAGGAGTGTGGCTTTTAGTTTGCCTGTTGCCTTTGAGGTGTTGCTCCCAAAGTGCTTTGTGCTTGCCGCTCATGTGCCTTCGCATAGAAGTTGTACCTATGTGGCTGTTGGGCTTACCAAGGCTCAGTTTCTGACTGCACTCATTGCAAATTACAATGCTTTTGTCAGAGGCACACACATTAAAAAAATCCCACACTGCTGACTTTTTGGAAGTGTGCGATCTGGCGGTAACAGTAGAAGTTGGCGGCATTGGCGGCAATGGCGGGTGCGTTGGCCGGCTGAACACAGGTGCCGATACATGTTGTTGCCCTACTGATCCCTGCGGGCTGTCCTCCCTGCTTCTTCTAAGTCTTATTCTCCTACTGCCTCTCTGACTCTCCGTCTCTCCATCTGAACTACCCTCCTCTTGCTCTCTTCTACTAGGCACCCACAAAACATCAATCTCCTCATCATCATTCTCCTCAGATGCATCAATTTCTTCTGACACATCACAGAAGGAAGCAGCAGCGGGGACCTCCTCCTCATCACTCATCATTATGTCCATCTCTGTCGTGTTCTCTGCCAGAATTAAATCTGGTGTAACGTCCTCATCTCCTTCATCTTCTTCTGGCAATAATGGTTGCGCATTACTCAGTTCAAGAAACTCATGGGAAAATAACTCCTCTGACTCCAGTGAAGAAGGGGCACCGGTGGTGGAGGAAGTGTTACGTGGGGTGGCCATAGCAGTGGAGGATGAGGAGGATGTTGTGGTAAAGTTAGAAACGGTAGAGGATGGGGTGTGCTGTGTAAGCCAGTCAACTACCTCTTCAGCATTTTGGGAGTTCAGGGTCATTGGCTTTTTAAAACTGGGCAATTTGCTAGGGCCACAGGATTGCATAGCAGCACGGCCCCTAGCACGGCCTCTGCGTGGCGGCCTGCCTTTGCCTGGCATTATTTTTAAAAAAACAACAACAACAAAAACTCAGTTGGTTTTTCTGGAAACGATAATACACACAGCTAGATGGCAGTTTGAAGAAAACAGTGTGCAAATAATACCTACAAGATCAACGTATACACTACTACAGCGGTGGATACAGATTACGTAAAATATATGAATGCTGCTTGAAAAAAAGTAACTCAAGTGGTTTTTCTAGAGACGATAATATTATCAATATTTAGACAAAATGTGAACAAGCTCACACAGCTAGATGGCGGTTTGAAGAAAACACTGTGCAAATACTGCCCACAAGATCAACGTATACACTACTACAGCGGTGGATACGGATCTCGTAAAATTTATTATGGCTGCTTGAAAAAAGTCACTCCGGTGTTTTTTCTGGAGATGGTAATATTATGGATATTTAGACAGAATGTGAACAAGGTCACACAGCTAGATGGCAGTTGGTTGAATAACACACTGGGCAAAAAATGCCTACAGGGCAAATAATGCCTAAAAGGTCAACTTATACACTACTACAGCGATGGATACGGATTACGTAAAATATATTATGGCTGCTTGAAAAAAGTCACTCCGGTGTTTTTTCTGGAGACGGTAATATTATGGATATTTAGACAGAATGTGAACAAGGTCACACAGCTAGATGGCAGTTGGTTGAATAACACACTGGGCAAAAAATGCCTACAGGGCAAATAATGCCTACAAGGTCAACGTATACACAGCGGTGGATACGGATTACGTAAAATATATGAATGCTGCTTGAAAAAAAGTAACTCAAGTGGTTTTTCTAGAGACGATAATATTATCAATATTTAGACAAAATGTGAACAAGCTCACACAGCTAGATGGCGGTTTGAAGAAAACACTGTGCAAATAATGCCTACAAGGTCAACGTATACACAGCGGTGGATACGGATTACGTAAAATATATGAATGCTGCTTGAAAAAAAGTAACTCAAGTGGTTTTTCTAGAGACGATAATATTATCAATATTTAGACAAAATGTGAACAAGCTCACACAGCTAGATGGCGGTTTGAAGAAAACACTGTGCAAATACTGCCCACAAGATCAACGTATACACTACTACAGCGGTGGATACGGATCTCGTAAAATTTATTATGGCTGCTTGAAAAAAGTCACTCCGGTGTTTTTTCTGGAGACGGTAATATTATGGATATTTAGACAGAATGTGAACAAGGTCACACAGCTAGATGGCAGTTGGTTGAATAACACACTGGGCAAAAAATGCCTACAGGGCAAATAATGCCTAAAAGGTCAACTTATACACTACTACAGCGGTAGTAAAATAAAAAAAAGTAAAATAAAAAAAAAATGAATATTAAAAAAAAAAAAATTAAAGTTGGTGCTGCTGAACTACTAGGAGCAGCAGATTAGCACACCAGTCCCACTCCCCAACACTGCTAGACTAATAGCACTGGGCTCTTATAGTAGTAGTAGTAGTAGTAGTAGTAAAACAACAAAAAAATAAATAAAAGCAGTCCTTACAAGGACTACTGTTATTGCAGCAGTCAGCAGATGAGATCAGAAGCAGGACAGCTGCCCACTGCAGCTACATACAGAGCACTGCAGTAGAAGGTAGATTACTAGCCAGCAAAGCTACCTAAGCTTAAATGTCCCTCAAACCCCTGCAGACTTCTGTCCCTCCAATAACAGAGCAGTATCAAAACGATTACTAGCCAGCAAACTTTCAACTGTCCCTGAAATCACTAACAGGCAGCAGCTCTCTCCCTACACTATCTCTTCAGCACACACAGGCAGAGTGAAAAAACGCTGCAGGGCTTCGGTTTTTATAGGGAAGGGGAGTGGTCCAGGGGAGAGCTTCCTGATTGGCTGCCATGTACCTGCTGGTCTGGGGTGAGAGGGCAAAAAAAAGCGCCAACAATGGCGAACCCAAAATGGCGAACGTCGCGCGACATTCGCGAACTTCCGGCGAGCGCGAACACCCGATGTTCGGGCGAACAGTTCGCGCCATTTCTATTGCTCACTAACTACTGGTTGGGGATCACTGATATAATGAATATAAAATAGGTTTTGTTGCTTGAAAGATTCTAATTACAAAATTTAAATTATTCACTTCTTGTTACAGGTCCTTCAAAGTTTGATCATATGCTGTACAGAAAGAGACCATAAATTAATAAAGTATGTCTGGCTAAGGATGCCCACGTTCTAGACACAAATAAAAAGAATTGCATTATCATTAATTGGACTATTTATACGTGGGTTTGACTCTGAGGAGGTAAATAACTTCCTGCCTCCAAAATATTTACATGAGCATCCCAAACAATGACACATTGAAGTAAATGTGTAAGATTTCAACTAACCCTTAATAATGCAGTTTTGTGATATTCTTGCTGGTCACATAACTTGAAATGTTACAGCCATTGGTCGCTATGTTAGTCTTTTATGAGAGCAAATAAGGCACAATAGTGAATATAGGCTGTGGAAAAGGAGTTTATCCATTATTTAGCATGCTAATGACCATCCTACTGCTCATGCTGAAACGGTCCAGTATTCTCACATATGGAATGTGGGTGTTAAGAATGTTTTTTTTTAGGAACACTGACGAAAAGGCATCGATTTTTCTCTTCTCATTAATCATGCGTATAAATGACAAAGTGCATACAGTGCCAAACTGGTGATAAAGAGATGCCCTTTTTTAAGCAGCAGGTTATAATCCTCCACAAAATATTAGGCCCAACAACAAACAGAATCCACATTCTAAGATCTTATAGATCTGATCAAATGATTCTGTGAAATAAAATCTGTTTCCTCTGTCCTTCTGTTGTTGTTTCAAGTCACATGACAGTGAAGGTCTGCTTTTGGTTTTGCTGAATAAAAAGGATTTGGGTGAATCCAAATTTTGCAAATGGTTCTGCGATTCAGTGGAATCAGGATACTGATTTGATTTAAACCCCCCCCCATAATAAAACCTAAAAAAAAATTGAAACACACAAGCAGAGAAATTAGTCTGCAGCAGTACCGGAACTAGGAGTCGGCAAAAGAGGCACGTGTCTAGGGAGCAAAGGCAGAGGGTGCCAGGCACGTGCCTCTTCTGATGCCTTCCTCTAGTTCGGACCCATGTGTCCTTAAGGGTAATGCCACACTGGGCGTTTTGGGGAGATTTGGTTGCCTGGCGACTAATTGCCTCGTCTTTGCAGCGACCAATCTCCCCAAATGCCTTCCCTGACTCTGCGCCGGCTAAAATGAAAGTCGCCTCAAACGAATCACTGCGTGTGATTAACGCCGTGTTTTTTCAGTTTAGCCGGTGCAGAATCAGGGAAGGCGTTTGGGGAGATTGTTTGCCACAAAGACGAGGCAATTAGTCGCCAGGCGACCAAATCTCCCCAAAACGCCCAGTGTGGCCTTACCCTAAAGGAACAGTTCAGTGTAAAAATAAAAACTAGGTGAATAGGTAGGCTGTGCAAAGGTTAGTTAGCCATAAATATAATGTATAAAGGCTTGAGTAACTGGATGTGCAACATAACACAAAACGACTTTCTGCTTTTCAGCTCTCTAACCCTGAGTTAGTCAACGACTTTAAGGGGGTCCACATGGGACATATCTATTCAGTGAGTTTGCAATTGATTCTCAGCATTCAGCTCAGACTCAAAAGCAACAGTTATGTCCCATGTGGAGCCCCCTCAAGTCACTGATTGGTTACTGCCAGGCCATTTCCCGCAAAATCCATTTTATACAATCCAAAATTTTTAAAAATGATTTATTTTTTCTCTGCAATAATAAAACAACAGAATGTACTTGATCCCAACTAGATATAATTAATCCTTATTGGAAGCAAAACCAGCCTATTGGGTTTATTTAATGTTTACATGATTTTCTAGTAGGTATGAAAATCCAAAATTACTGTACAGAAAGATTCATTATCCGGAAAGCTACAGATCCTGAGTATGCAGATGTACGATTTATAGAAATGTAATCCATCCAAACAGATGTAAACTTGCTCTTTTCCAAGTGCTTTTGCAAATTGCATTTTGTTTCTAGGTTTGAAGATAGAAGTCATTTTCAACCTGCTAATATATTGAATGTGAAACAATTGCGCCACCTGCTGTTCATTTTCTGACTTCAGCAAAGAAACACCTTTTGATGCTGCTCTGCTTAAAGGGGTTGTTCACCTTTGAGATAACTTTTAGTATGATGTAGAGAGTGATATTCTGAGACTATTTGCAGACTTATTTGTGGTTTTTGACTTATTTAGCTTTTAATTCAGCAGCTCTTCAATTTGCATTGCATTAATAGATTAATTAATCTGGTTGCTAGGTTCCAAATTACCCTAGCAACCATGCACTGTTTGAATAAGAGACTGGAATATGAATAGGAGAGGCCTGAATAGTAGGATAAGTAATAAAAAAGTAACAATAACAATACATTTGTAGCCTTGCAGAGCCTTTGTTTTTTGAAGGGGTCAGCGGTGCCCATTTTAAAGCTGCAAAGAGTCAGAAGAAAAAGGCAAATAACTAAAAAAAAAAAAAAAATTATGAACAATTACAAAGTTGCTTAGAATTGGGCATTCTATAAAATATTAAAAGTTACCTTAAAGGTTAACCACCACTTTAAAGGGGTTAACTTTAATATGTTGTAGGCTGGCTAATTCTAATCAGCTTTTCAATTGGCCTTCATTTCTTTTCTTTTTTATAGTTTTTGAATTATTTGCCATCTTCTTCTTCTGACTCTTTCCAGCTTTCAAATGGGGGTCACGGACCCCATCTAAAAAAACAAAAGCTCTACAAGGCTACAGATATATTGTTATTGCTACTTTTATTACTCATATATCTACAGTATTCAGACTTTCTCCTATTCAAATCAGTGCATGGTTACTAGGGTAATTTGAACCCTAGCAACCAGATTGCTGAAATGGCAAACTGGAGAGCTGCTGAATAAAAAGCGAAATAACACAAAACCCACAAATTATAAAAAAAATGAAAACCAGTTACAAATTGTCTCTCTACATCATACTAAAAGTTAATTCAAAGATGAAGAGAACCCCTTTAACCCTTCCTCTGGCCAATTTAATCAGAGCAGCTATGCTACATCAGACCCCTAAAGGAAGAAAAGGGCCAGGTCAAGACTCGTGCAGCCCCCTGCACCCTCCCTCCTGCCTGCACTCATCGCAAGTAAGTTTGGCGTGGAACAGGGGCCTGGGAATCTTGTAGAATGCCGCTATTTCTCCCTGTAAATAATATATTTCTTGAAACATTCTTGCTTGACTAAAGTAACAAAGACTGCTGTTGTTTCTAAGAACATAAACATCAATATGTACTTTATAAATTATGTCAATGAATTCTTCACAGCACTTTAGAAACAGTGTGGGCGAAACAGCGAGAGTGTCCCTCCTGGTTTATACTCTTATAATAAACTCCTTGTTTTCTCTCTGAGTCAATTGGAAGACAGAGGAGAAGATGTAGCTTTACTTTAGCTAACTGCAGGTTTCAATAGAAGTAAATGTTAAAATGAAAAAGCTATTCATTCCATACATGTAAACTCTCAAAACAAACAAGGTGCTCATCGCACTTTTTTTTCCCTACTTTTTATGACATTAGCAGTTTTAAACAATGAATATAATGAATCAGAAACAACAGCACCACCTACTGGTCAGGTCAGAAGGTTCCAATTTTCTGTTTAAAGGAACATATTGGGATGTTGTTCTTAGAACATGAATCATTTCATCATTCTCTGGTCATCAAAAGACGATCCCCCTTGTTATATGATCACTTCATATTAATACTTTAATAGCTGGGTCAGCACAGACTTCTCTAGGAAGAAATATAATAAACAAACGACTGGAGAGTAGTGATGGGCAAATGAATTTGCGTTTCGACCAGCTTCAAAAAAATGTGGACGTGCGTCAGAAAAGTCACTTGCGTCAAAACCGTAACACTATTAGGACACCCATTGACTTTAACGCCGGCATCAAAATTGACGCAGGCGTCAATTTTCAAGTTACACAAATTTTTTGCTGTTTCGCGAATCTCACCCATCACTAATAGAGCGCCTTTTCTAGTCTTGGTGTAGTTTATTAGAGTACTGTATGTTTGGATCACACGGGTCCTTCCTCGGGTGCATTCAGGACACGTGTGGTAGAGTCCTGCGCGGAACCAATTTCTAAGACCTGCACTGGACTCACAACCCGCATATTTTCCCACTTTGATCCGCTACCCAACCCGTTTAAAAGGAGTAAAATTTAGACAATATAACATAAGATAAGAAATTTAGATGAGACCCGCAACCCGACCCGCACCTAAAAATCCTCCCCTCATTCCGCAGGGTGCCCACATTTTTTTTTCGGGTAACCTGCGGGTACCTGACTCGCTATAGGACTCGAACGTGTGGTCTGAAACATGCAGTGCTCTAATAAACTACACCAAGACTTGAAAAGGCTCTCCAGTCGCTTGTTTATTATGTGTTACTGATTTGGAGGTTGCTACTCTATCAACTGTTGCAGAGCCTAATGAAACAATTGTAACAAGCTGTGGATAAAGCTGCAAAATTTGGAGCTACACTATTCTCAAGGAAGATACCCTCCGAGATGTACAAGGAATAATAGAATAGAAAGCACAGTAAAGTGAAGGAATGTTAGTTGTAGTGGTGCTTACGGCTTATTTCAGCAAAGCGATACTTCTCTTGCAACAAATACAATTGCCAATAGCAACGGTTATGCCAGGGATAAGACCAACTACAATTCCGATGAAAGACTTTGCTTCCCATTTAATTAAATGAGACACGGTAGGTTTCACCTTTCTTTCTACTGGATTTATTTTAATCAAATACCAGTGAAAGAGCATTTAGAATTGAACTGATTTAACCAGATAGACCACATTCCTCTGGGATGATACAGGGATATTACATCGACCAATTACAGATTTAAAGGGATACCGTCATGCAAAATTAATTAGTTGCTGCTCCAGCCGAATTCTGCACTGAAATCTGTTTCTCAAAAGAGCAAACATATTTTTTTTTTTATAATCAATTTTGAAATCTGACATGGGGCTAAACATATTGTCAATTTCCCAGCTGCCCAAGTCATGTGACTCTCTCAGCATCTGTTTCTCTTCATTCTGTCTTTATGCAGCAGTTGGGTCACATGAATGATCTAATATAGCTTATAGGGGGGCTCCCTTTCCTAGCAGATGTATCAGAGATCACTCAAATAACTGATTCCAGTACAAAGAAAATCTAACAAAATAACAGACTTTTGCACAAATTCTGCATGTAGAGAGACATGATGTCTGGTGATTTTAATAGAGTGAGCTCTAATACATCTTCTAGGCAAAAGGAGCCCCCTATAAGATATATTGGATCAATTATCTGACACCCAACTCCTGAATGAGGACAGAATGAAGAGAAACAGATGCCGAGAGAGGAATAGTGAAGATAAACTTGATTATTTCAGAAAAGGTACAGAATTTTTAATTGATTGTATTTATAAAGTTTCTTATTTCAGTATGCTAATATAACATTTTCACAATAGTTCCCCTTTAAGATCTGCTGGTTTGCCAAACGAGTGGATCTTTCCCCAATACGAACACCTTGCTGGGTTGACTAACTGGGCTTCAAGTTGGCTTTCAGGGGTATCTAAAAGATAAAAGACATTTCCCCAAAATCTCACTGTAATCAAGATGTATACCTTGTGTACCAGTCATTCAGCCATAGCTCCAGAAATCTCTAGGACCTCAAAGAAGTATTTGCCCCAGACTGCACTGTAATTGAGCTTCAAGTTGGGCTTTTCACTTAAATGTGGAGAACAAATATAAAGTCTCCTTAAACTAGAGTCCTGCAGGGGTCCATTTTTTGGAACCCGTACCCGACTCGTACCTGAAACCTGCAAACCGCAACCCGGAGCCGTATTCTTACCCACTTGGACCGCTACCCAACCTGATTCGCAAGTACCTTATCCGCAACCCGGACCCTCTGACCATCAAGAATCAGGAAGTGCTGTCATTGTAAAGCGGAAGCGACATCATCGGAAGTAGGCGTGATCAGAAAAAAAAGGAGTAAAACAGGAAATGCTGTCATTGTAAACCGGACGTGACATCAATCGGAAATAGACGTGATCAGAAAAAGAGTAAAAATCGATATTGACAAGACCCGCGGCCCGACCCGCAAACCCACAGAACCGCATCTATATCTGTACCCGGAACTTCTACTCGCAACCCGCAGAGTACAACAGGTTTTTGCGGGTAACCCGCAGGTACACGACCTGCTGCAGGACTCTAACCTTACAGCCGGGCAAATCTAGGGGGGAGCCCACAGATATTAAACCACTGGTCTAGTTTGCAGTAAAGATTTAAATAAAGACAAAATCAAGGTAAAATATTTATTTGTTTTTTAATAAATAGTCACGTATACAAAAATAAATAAGAATAACAATATATGAGGTGTATGTTACATCACTGGAAGCGTTATTTTCTGCTGTGAGATAAGGATTACAATTAAATTTTACAGTGAAGTGAAACATTCATGACACCAAAAAAACTGAAATAAAATAATACTAACTGATACTAGCAATATTTAATTATTGGGCAGGCCTTTTTAACTTAAAGGGCTACGTTGCACTAGGACTTGTAGCAGTGATAAATACATCCCATGCCCAAAGAGGATTGCTTCCCAATGACTAATATAATGGATCTGAAACAACAGTGCCACCTGCTGGTCATTTACAGTCAGTAGAAAATTAATTTGCTGAGAAATTCAATGTCGTGATGTTGCTCTCTCTCGTCATGTTACTCTGCCTAGAAGTTAGTCAGTGGAAATAGCTGTGCAATGTTTATATGGTCCGTTCTTAGCAGAGCAACATCACAAGCGGTTTCTTTTCTCAGGAAATTCATTTTCAACTGACACTGCCAGGTGTAAAAAATGACCCAGCGGATGACACTAGAAAAAAAAATTAAGTAACTGGCAAAAGTGCTTAGAGAGAATGCTGAGCAATTTGTTTCGGGGCTTTACATTTCCTTGAACCCTAGTAAATTAGTCCCTATCTTTTTTAAGGGGTTAAAATAAGTGGTTCTGTGGTTTTGGTCATTACTAAAATGCTCAATATGTGACACTGGCCTAAAATCGGAACATATGACAGTACAACAACTGATCACCAAGTATTGTAAGACTGTGTGATTATATATATATATATATATATATATATATATATATATATATATATATATATATATATATATATATATATATATATATATATACACACACACACACACACATACATACACAGAGACATTTATAGCTTCATATACATAGTGTGCACTGTTCATAACTATGTATACATGATCGTATTTTCAATGTAGGTTTAATAATTCTGTTTTGTAACATTCTCTGCAGCAATTTCTCTTTCAGCAGATGAGCAAAATGTATAAAGGGAAAACACTTGAATGGTCCTATACTGTAGGAGGTGTTTTTTTTTAGCTTATCCAGGTAGATAGAAAATAAAATCTGCACTGGTTCTTACAAAAGAGCAGAAGGAAACTGCTGCTTGGAGCATCATTTTCCACCTCAACCTTTAATGGTTGAAACATCTACTTTTCTTCAGGAGATGGTGCTCTGCTCAGGGATTACAACATACAGGAGTATATGTGAGCCGGCTGATAGTTAGGGATGCACTTAATCTACTATTTTGGATTTGGTCCGAACCCCGCAAATCCTTTGCAAAACATTCAGCCGAATCCTAAACCGAATACACAAATTAGGGGTGGGAAGGGGAAAACATTTTTTACTTCCTTGTTTTGTGACAAAAAGTCACGCAATTTCCCTCCCCGCCCAATTCGGCCGTTCAGAAGGATTCGGTTGAATCTGAATCCTGCTGAAAAAGGCTGAACCGAATCCTGGATTTGGTGAATCCCTACTGATATCACGCAACAAAATCACTCTCAGTATCTTGTGCAGTTTCATTGCTCTGATATAGAGTAACACTTACATACACTGAACAGACAATCATAACGGGACAAATATAAAACCATATACATGTTATTTACACACATTTAAAACCTGATTTTTAACAATAAAGGCATGCCCTACATAAACCTAGAATGCTTCTCTAATATGGCCACATCTTACAGCATTATTCAAACCAGAGGTGTTGAAGTCAAAAACCGTCAGTCTGCTAGGTCTGATGTTAAAATTTCTTTGCAGATTAATAAAATTAAAATGAACTGGCATCTCCCTGAATTTAGTATTAACCCATCTGCAGATCAATTAGTAAACAAATGAGGCCATGCTGTCTTATAGCAACCCCCTCATCATTTGGGAAATACAGAAATCTGCAGACAATGCGAGGGCTCTTTTAGATCCAGGGTTGGAAAGGAGATCAGGGGGGTGTTTATTTCTTCCTTCATATTTCTGGGTGTTTTTCAAGTTACTCCTTGAAGCTTACACTCCTTAAAATGAAAGAATGGAAAACAAACCGTTAACCGTACAATTGTAAAATATTCTATGAATACTGAAAGCTGTTCCTAAGACTGGGGAGACCTACTTTTCTGCGGATTTCTCAGCCTCTCTATCAGCAGACCTTAAAATGGAGCGCTCGGGAGAAGGTGCAGAAGACTTCATCGTTGAAGTAAGAGGCGAGGATGTCCGTACAGAAGAAGTGGACAGACCATGCCGCCGTAACTCTTGAACTGCGCGCTCTCTGTTATAAGGGAAGAATTAAAATGTATTGATGGATAAAGAATCATTTTGCTGTGTTTCATCCAATTGTGACCACATTATTTAGCAGGAATCAGGAAAAAGCTACATTTTCTATCCCCATAAAGGCGTGGTTCACCTTTAAGTTAACTTTTAGTATGTTATAGCATGGCACTTTCTAAGCAACTTTTCAATTGGTCTTCTTTATTTATTTATTTTATAGTTTATGACTTATTTGCCTTCTTCTTCTGACTCTTTCCAGCTTTCAAGTGGGGGTCACTGCCCCCATCTAAACAAAATGCAATACAAATGTATTATTATTGTCACTTTTTATTACTTATCTTGCTATTCAGGCCTCTCCTATTTATATTCCAGTCTCTTATTCAAATAATTGCATGGTTGCTAGGGGAATTTGGACCCTAGCAACCAGATTGCTGAAATTGCCAAGTAATAAAAAATGAATACCAATTGCAAATTGTCTCAGAATATCACTCAGTATATCATACGAATAAGTGAATTTAAAGGTGAACAACTCCTTTAAACAGTCAATAGGTCTGCAGAGTTACCTTTCAAATCGTTCTGTTGTGAGCTGCCGTTTTGCTACATCATAGTCTGCCTGCAGCTGCGTGAGTTTATTTCTCAGCATGGTTGCCTCTCGGGAATAGCTGGTGCTGAAATGATTAAAAATAATAGGAGGGATCATTTATAAGTAGTTAGGTATGTTTTGCTACATCTCAGATAAATATGTTTTTTCGCATTGCGTTGCAAGTCTACATTAGTATTATTATACAAATATATTTCTTTTACCCCCACCCTTTACTTTGATATTGCACGTGTAACATGAAGTCAAATCTTTTTCTTCTGTAAACTTAACAAGTAAAAAAAAAAAAAATTAAAAAAAACATTATATGTCACCTGGTTTCAGGATAACTGATCTCTAGTCTCTGCTGTTTTTACTGCTCAGGGATGTCGTGCAAAAAAAACAGAACACTCACAGTTTACTCTCAGAAAGCGTTAGCTTGTCCTTTAGAAGCTGGATTTCAGAATCCTTTTCATGAGTTGTTAGGTGGCTCTGGAACTCCTTTTCTCTGTTGGATGCCAGAAGTGTTTCCAGGTTCTTAATAGTGAGCCGTTCGCTTGCTAGTTGTTTTTTCAAGAGTTCTGCTTCGGACTTCATATCTTCCAGCTCATCAAGGATCTGAAGTAACGCAAATCAATGTAATGTCTTGATACAATAAGAAAACACATGACACTAAGAGGCGCTTTTAGCTAAGGTTGAATTTCGAATTCATGCAAGTTTTTAAAAACTCAGGTGAATTGAACTGACCCAAAAACACGAATCGTATTCAAGTTTTTTTTTCTCGAAGGCTGCAAACAACTCCAAATTGATCCCTGGACCTCTCCCATTGACTTAAACAGCAATTCGGCAGGCGCTAAGTTGAATTTGAGTTCTTAAAGGGCCAGAGTATGATAAATCTCGAAAATCTAATTTGAATTTTTTTTAAAAAAAATTAGAATCGAATTTGAATAATAATTCAAATTAAAATTAGAATTTTTAATTTGACCCTTGAGAAATCTGCCCCTACGCAGGCAAGATCCACACAGATGCCTGCTGAAGAAGCAGAATGCACTGCTTACCTCTCATGTGAAGAGGCCCGCACACGTAGGCCATGTGTTAACTGAGTTTGGGGATATGACTAAGCCATCAAGAGCTGATGGTGAAAGGATGGGACTTTTCATATGGATACGCAAAAACATGTATTTTCAAGTAAGAATCAAAGCAAGGGCCAACAAGGAGCCAGAACCTGCTTTGCTCTCTTACACTCACCCTCTCTTGTTCCATGGTTCTGACAGACAGCTGCCGGGAGAAATGTTCTTTGTTAGAATCCAGCTTTACACAAAGCTCCCTCACAGAAGACAAATCAGCCAAAATGGATGTCTTTTCATTTTGCTCATGTCTAAGCTGTTCATCTAGTCTGGAGACTGTTTTTGCCATTGATGATATCTGGGATTCATATGCTTGATGAGCATTCATGTGCTGCAAAAACACATGATAAATAAGCTGTTAAATAAGCAGTTCACAGTATAAAAGATCTTGACTCATTTCTTCCTCTGTGATGAACTGAATTAAATGAGTAATTCTCCATTTTCTCTTTATGTTAAAGGGTTCAAGCTAAAACTGCGTGGCGTTTAACAAAATGTCAGTATCAACAGTTGCAGAAATTCATTTTAATAAAGGGAGTCACATTTCAAACTTTTTATTTATGTGTTTTAAATAATGGAACAATAATAATTCCAAACATGTACATCACATGTAACTACCTCTTCAGACACTAATGCAACTCTGACAAGCTTACAAGACACTCAGTCATTATCACTTTACAGGAACTGTTCAGTATAAAAATAAAAACTGGGTAAATAGATAGGCTGTGCAGAACTCTGCTTCCTGCTTTTCAGCTCTCTTGGTTTCCACTGATCAGAGACTTGAGGGGGGCCCACATGGGTCATAACTGTTGCTTTTGAATCTGAGCTGCATGCTAAGGATCAACTGCAAAGTCACTGAACAGTTAAGTCGCTGACTAACTAGAGCTGAAAAGCAGGACGTAGTGTTCTGGCTATTATGTTAGACATCCAGTCACTCCAGCCTTTATACATTACATTTTTGGCTAACTAACTATATCAGAAATATTTTTTGCACATACTATCTATTTACCCAGTTTTCATTTTTACACTGAACTGTTCTGTTAAAGAAAGCAAAATCTAAATGGTGTTTCCAGCTTGCATATCATTACATAGTTACTAGACATGCAAGCAGTGACTGACATCTACAGACTTACCTCTTGGATTTCATTCTCTAAGTGCACCACTCTCTCACGGAGATGTCTCCTGTCCGTATCCACAGAGAGTAACTCTAGTCTTACTGAGCTGCTCTCGCCCTCTGCATTTTGTGCTTTTGATTCCCACTCCTCTGCTTGACTATGTACCATCCTAAACTGATCCAAAAGATCTCTGTTTTCTTGCTCCTGGTGGTATAAATATATAAATCAATATACAGATATAAATTGACAAATGTAAGTTGCCGTGTTTTACCCTTCCCTACTGATTACATTTATTTCACAAAATTCCATCAGATGCTTACAAAACAGCTTTGTTTGGGTCACTGGAGCAAGGAGCATTTATCCCTCAAGGCATTCGGCAATTTAAAATGCTATGGGGTACAGGTGGATTTATGGCAAGTAAAAATAGCAGCAAAGAAACATATTCCTCAAATTTATAACCCCCAACAGAAAATGTGCAGCAGCACAAGAGCAGCTTAAAAAAAAAAAAAAGTCAGATCACGGCAAAAAACTAGACAAGGCAATTGTGCTGCCAACTGGGAAGATATTCTCCATCATGTAATCAAGTTTATTGCTGGTTTATGTCATAGGTATTAAGCTACATATTAAAGGTACCGTACTACATAGGTTACTATTAAAATTTCATGTAAGGAAGACATTGGAGGCATCTTATTTTTTTAGCAGTTTGGGGAAAGAAGGAACCATGAGAACATGCTGAAGTAAACCCCATGGAAACAGAATAAGTTCTGAGTTCAAATAAATTAAAGGGGAACTATCATGAAAATTAAAAATTTAAAATAAGCTTCCTCATACTGAAATAAGAAACTTTCTTAATACAATCAATTAAAAATTCTGCATTTTTCTGAAATAATCAAGTTTATATTCACTGTTCCTCTCTCAGCATCCGTTTCTCTTCATTCTGTCATCATGCAGCAGTTGGGTGTCAGATGAATGATCCAATATATCTTATAGGGGGAGACTTCCTTTGCTAGTAGATGAATTAGAGCTTATTCATATAACCGATTCCAGTACAAACAAAATCTAACAAGATAACTGCCTTTTGCACAAATTCTACATGTAGAGTGACAGGATTTTTGGTGATTTTAATAGAGTGAGCTCGAATACATCTTCTAAGCAAAAGGAGCCCCCTATAAAAGATATATAGATCATTCATCTGACACCCAACTCCAGAATAAGACAGAATGAGGAGAAACAGTTGCCGAGAAAGGGATAGTGAAGATAAACTTGATTATTTCAGGAACAGTACACATTTTTTAATCAATTGTATTAAGAAAGTTTCTTCTTTCAGTATGCTGAAGCTTATATTAAATTTTCATTTTTGCGATAGTTCCCCTTTAAGTTATCCCGAACATGTCAGGTTATCAAATGGGCACAGATGAAAATTATCCAAGTAGACTGATGAAGCGTTCCCTCCAAAAACAGATTTGATTTTTACCTTGGAAGCCATTAAAGATTCAATTCTAGAAACTTCAGCTATGTAGCCATGAACCCTCAACTTCAGTTCTTCTTTCTCATGCATTACAGTTTCTAATTCCAAAGTAACTGCCTGTTAAAAAAAAAAAAAAAAAATTATATATATATATATATATATATATATATATATATATATATATATATATATATATATATATATATATATATATATATATATATATATATATATATATATATATATATATATATATATATACATATACAAGTCTCATGGGTGTCCGCACTCTTTCCTCTTGGTTTGCTGAGGTGCACGTTCAAATGTATTATATATATGATAAAGGATCAGCACACTCATTTGTAGATCAATCAAATGTGTTTTTATTCAACACAGCATTGTGTCGTTTCGGTCCCACTTGGGGACCTTTATCAAGGATAAAACACATTTGATTGATCTACAAATGAGTGTGCTGATCCTTTATCATATATATATATATATATATATATATATATATATATATATATATATATATATATATATATATATATATATATATATATATATATATATATATATATATATATATATATATATATATATATATATATATATATATATATATATATATATATATATCAATGCAGCTAAGATTACCAGCTCACCATGTCAGTCTCTACATACACTTTAATAGCAGATATGCTTTAAAGGAATTATTCAGTGTAAAAATAAAAAACTTGGTAAAAAAAGCTGTGCAAAAGAAAAAATGTTTCTTATATAGTTAGTTAGCCAAAAATGTAATGTATAAAGACTGGAGTGACATAATAGCCAGAATACTACTTCCTGCTCTTCAGCTCTCTTGGTTTCCACTAATTGGTTACCAGGCAGTACCCAATCAGTGACTTTAGGGGGACCACATGGGTCATAACTGTTGCTTTTGAATCTGAGCTGAATGCTGAGGATCAATTGCATAATCACTGACTAACTAAGAGTTAGAGAGCTGAAAAGCAGGAAGTAGTGTTCTGTTCTGTTAGACATCCATTCACTCCAGCCATTATAAATCACATTTATGGCTAATATAACTATTTTAGAACTATTTTGTATTTTGCACATACCATCTTAGCCAGTTTTTATTTTTATACTAAACTGTTTCAACAGGGTCAACGGAGTTATGGAAGACTCAAGGCAGCCATAAATTGTCTGACCCTGTACAGTATCCAAGTGATTGGCCAGTGGGCCAAACAGATACTGTACAAGGGCCCACCTTTCCAGCAGATGGATCGTTTTTACTTCCTCATCTGCAGATGAACCATACACAGAAATAGATGATGCACTGGTAGATCATCACTAAGTAATGAGAGAGACATTCCGGTGGTTTCTTTGGTTGGCGTTTCTGCTAATCGATGCAGTGGGAGTTCTATTAATATGAAACTACCTGGGTTTCTCTTGCCATTGTGCCCAGGTCATCTTGCAATCTTCGGTTTTCCTTTAGACTAATTTCTCTCAGCCTTGCATTTTCTATAAGTTCAGATTGGACAGAATCAAGCTGGCGACGTAAACTTGCCAGTTCCCGATCTTTGTTACCAATGGAGTCCTTCAATTGGCTGTTAAACAAAAAAAAGTGTCTTTAAAAACAGCATAGATAGGCGTACATTTGATTCATCCCACTGTTAATACTGAGTGCTGGGGCACACTGTTTTGTAATATTAAAATGTTGTGAAATTCAGGAAAAGTAAACCTTAAAAATATATATTTTTCAAAATCCTGACATGAGAACACGCTCAGCTGCTTTATTTACTAAAAAGCAGGATTTTTTTGTTATTAGTGATAATTTACAAAGTAGGCAGGTACCCAAACAAGCCACAGCCGCCTAAAAATGGAGTTCTGTATTGGGTTCTATTCAAAAAGATCCAAGCAAGTCTCTACCCTATGGATTGTTATTGACCAGGTGGCCTTCATGTACCAGTGCAACTCAAGACTAGTTCTCTGAAATATGGGATTCCAGGATTATACTTTTGCAAACATGATCAAAAACGCTTTAACTATGTGGCCTTGATTAGAACCAAACCACAAAACTCAAAAATTAATCATAGGAGCCACATATAGGAAATTGCTGTTAGGATGGCTGTCTAAATTAATTAAAAAAAAATCGAAAAACAGATGAATGTAATCGACCTGAAAACTTGAATTGAATACGAATCTAATTCGATTTGAACTTAAAAAACTCGATTTGAGCTTTTTCTCTGAAATAAACTTGAATGTCAGGAAGGCTGCAAACAACTCCAAATTGATCCCTGTACGTCTCACATTGCCTTAATGGAATTCGGCAGGTTTTAGGTAGCGAATAGTCAAATACGAGTTCTTAAAGGGCTAGAGAGTATGATAAATCTCGAAAATCTAATTTTCCCTAGTCGAATGACAGCTTTGATGATAAAAAAAAAATTGAAAATTCTAATTCTGATTTTCAATTCAACATTTGATAAATCTGCCCCTTAGTGTACATAGTTGTATGCCCATTTATTGTGGCTTGATGGTTTTCAGTCAGACAACCTGCAGTAGACAAAAAATACTCTCTCCTCCATACAGGTAAAAAGAAAGCCAGGCCACAATGAACCAGTATAAATGAGTGTTGAAAGGGAGAGAAACATTAACTTACTCAAGGGTGCTCTCCAGGTCAGAAAGTGTCAGTCTTAAATTGGTAATCGTTTTTTCCTTAAAAGAAAACAAGTATTAAAAAATCACACAGTTGAACAAAGTGTTCGCCCACAAGCTTTCTTCCCCATATATATACGGCAGAAGGAGATGGTAGAGAAGGGGCAGGAAAAATGACCACCTACTTTATTAGCCATGTTATCTTCTAGGCATGCAATTCGCTCAGTTTTATCATCTACGGCTTCCTGCAGGCTATCCTTCTCTTTATCCAGTACAGACACAGTGTTCCTGACCACGTTCATTTCATCAGTTTGTGAGGATATTCGACGCCTCAGTTCATCTGCAAATAAAAATAAAACTAACATTTGGCAAGACAGGTATTTAAATAATATGAGAAAATAAAGTAGTAGGAATACATAATTATAATCCAAATTAAAAGTATTAATATAAAAGTATATTAAAAATATTTTTCTGCAATGCAAAAACTGTGAGATACACATGACTGGCTTGTATCAAGACTTATCTGTTAACAATAAAATAAATAAATAAAAAAATAGAAATATTCAGTCACACTTTCATGACGGACAATCTGGAAGAATTTGACGAAATTATTGGTAATAGCACATTGGGCGATTTAGAGCATTTTGTAGCTCTGTAAGCAATATTACTAATTTCTTATGGGTGATGGCACACAGGGACATAAGGGCGACAGATCTTCCCAAATGCCTTCCCACCCGCAAGAATACGAATCACCAGTGGGATGGCATCCATATCATTTGTTCTCTGAAGTCACCTCGTTAGGCAATGCGAATAATCTCCCCGAAATGCCTTCCACCCGCAAGAATGCATTTCAGGGAGATTAGTCGCCCGCAGTAGCGAAGGTTTGTCACTTGGCGACTACTCACCCCGTGTGCCACCACCCTAAGAGTGATTCTTAACAATATTCTCAGGAATGAAAAAGTATTTGTGGCCACTAGATACCAAATGAAAATGCCTCAGCGATGGCAATAATTAGACTACCATGATGTTTTAGATGTGTATTTTTGGGACTACCAGTCACTACTAGCAGTGACAAGCAGTTTTAAATGAAGACAGACGGCACAAGCTGTTTGTCAGTTCTATGCTGGCTGAAAAACACAGGCGGAGGGTAGGCCCTGTATTCCATAGCACTAAAAGTCATAGCAGAGGGGTGCAATGTTTTCACAAAAGACAATTCCCAATGTCTTTTCTAATTAAAGAAAAACAAACTGAAGGTAAAAAAAAAAACTATTTAAGTTGCCACAACTGTATTTAAAGGAGAAGGAAAGGCTAAAATTAAGTAAGCTTTATCAGAAAGGTTTATATATAAGTAATGCTTCTCTGAGTCCTCTGTCAAAAAAACACCACATTTCTTTCCTTCTATTGTGTACACATGAGCTTCTGTATCAGACTTTTTGTTTTCAGCTTAAACCTCCAGGGCTAGGGCTTGAGCATGCTCAGTTTGCTCCTCTCTCTCTCTCCTCTCCCCCCCTCCCTGCTGTAATCTGAGCCCAGAGCTATGAGTGAGAAGGGAGAGACTCAGACAGGAAGTGATGTCACAACAAGCTAATATGGCAGCTGCTATCCTAAACAAACAGAGAGCTTCTTGAGCTGCTTACTCAGGTATGGTACAGCATTCTGCAGAATAAACATAAACGTCTTATATCTTGCACTATTGTGGCTAATCTATTGGCAATAAACTGCTTTGGTAGCTTTACTTCTCCTTCAAGGAGAAGGAAACCATACAAAATGAAAATGAATACTATTTCTCTGCCACACATGTAAAAAATCTTGTAAGAAGAAGACTGGGGTTTTAATGCAGTTCTATCAGTTCTATTTTCAGTCATCCATTACCTGATGACTATTTGTCTAATGCCGGATGTCTTTTTGTCAATTTCAATGGAGGCTTAGATTTTTTTTTTCTCCTAGGGCAATTTGTGGCAGTTCATAAATAATTCCCTACCATTTTAGAAATGGTGCCAGATTTTCAAAATCTACAAGAACATTATGTGTAAATGATTTTCAGGCACATTCATTTCCAGTTGTCACTGGTCCTTTAACTTGGCAAGTATTTTCTAGCAATAATAAAGAGCTCCTAAAAATGTTGATAGACAAAGACTACTATCCATTCTGAAGACTTGACTAGCTAACCCCCTTGCTTATAACATACTGTGAGTTCTATGGTCAGGAGTCAATTTAGAAATTATGAGAACAACAAAAGCAAACCTAAGTCTAAACAAATACATAAATATTGAGGAAAACACTGTCTAGCAGTAATACAGATAAACATCAGAACAATTCATGTGAGATCTTTAAGAGACAGAAATAAAAAAAAATGATCTACCTGTATTTTCTTGCAGAGCTGCAATTTCTTCCTGTGCAAACTGTACTTCACTGGATTTGACAGTAAGGCGGTGCTGAAGATCTTCCAGCGATTTCTGCAACTGTTCATTTAAAAGCCTGGAACCAAAGGAAACAAATCCGTGGCACTACATACATTGTCCTTGTACGATTGTTTCGGTATAAAACATTCATTACGTATAAATATACAACCAACAATATTGGGGGTACCCCCTGCCCCATGTAGCACTAACCTTAGACTTCCATTTTTTTTTTTTTTTTGCCATTTCTATACTCCAGCCTACTAGTGTCACAACCATAGTTCCATTAGTTTAGTGATTGTTTTTCTTTAATAAAATAGCTTGATATATGTGGGAAGGTAATATTATATTTATATTTCAATAAGGAGGAAGCTAGGACCAAGTGCCCCAAACACATTTAAATGTAGCCTATGGCAGACAAATTTTAGCATGCATATTTATATGCAGATTTTATATCATGATAATGTATACAAACCTTAATGAATTAATTTCGGCTTTATACTGTGAAGATTCATCCAATGTGTGAGAGAGATTAGTCGAATTTATTTTGGATTCTCTCTCCAATAAAGCTATATTTTCTTTCAGCTTTGCTACAGTTGACTTTAATTCATATCGTTCAGCTTCAAGCTACAATGAATAAAGAGAAGTCTTGAAACACCAACACATTTTACTAGTTATTTCAGTGTCAAATATGGGAAAGCATAATAAATTATTAAAGTATATTTAGAATGTTTTTTTTTTAAAGACTAAAGTTTATTTTTTTGCCATGACACTACAAGCAAAAAGTGCCTCCAGCAGCTCTTCAAAAGTATGTCTTTGCAACCATGAGTTATTACAGGGAAAATTACTGCTTCTTTCACTTCATGCCTCAGCATGCATCCACCTCAAAAGCAAAAGGTAGCTATATATCCATTCACATAAACTGCTGGTTTGGCCCTCCCAGGTGAGTGACCAGCTTATTATCTCACAAAATTGGCCCTACCAGACTAATATGTGACTGAAAAGCAGCCAGATATCTATGAAGAACCACCACAGCCAGTTTATGTGGTGCCTTCACAATGCACGCACACAATTAAATTATCTGTATTTCTAAGAAACAAAGGCAACAATGGTTAGGTAAGCAAAAACACAAAAAAACCTTTAGAGTGTTACAGTTTTAGAACAACAAGTTGGACCAAGAGTATGGAAACCATTCTAAGGAACTAGTGAGCTGTTGCCCAGTAATTAAACGAATATATCATTATAATTACACAGTATAAAGATTCCCAAACATTTTTCACCAAGGGCTCACGTTAATCATACAATTTCTCTTTCGTCTCAGGGGGTCACAGGGACTCTTGGGGTTAAGCTCCACCCTCTAGGAGGCTGGACACTTAGAACAATTTGCAGGGGGCGTGTCGGAGATGCTGTCTTAACCTCACACTGCAATAATACCTCAGTTTTTAAGTGTCCTGCTTACTAGGAGGAGGGACAACCCTTGTCCCCTGAGACAAGATTCAAACACTACAAGTTTTACAGCACAAGATGGGTTATACCAGGGCCAAGGCTACCTGCACTCTTCGAGGGACAGCACCGGGGTCTCTACCTAGACTCTTGGGCTATACTGACCAATGGACATTTCCTGCCCCCTGACCATAGGGGGGGTACAGAGGGTCCTGCCGGTGCTCAGGGCATGTGAGTATAGCCTTTCCCCCCTCCATTCTCACTGAGAACAGACCGGTTAGCTACGTAAGTAGACTGCTGCAGTACAGGGGCACATTGCTCATCCGGCTGCCTACAGTGTGCCTCCCCCCCTTCTCAGAGTTCCCCGCTGGCTCTGGCCCAGGAACCCTTTTTGGATGCAGCGCGGGGGAGCTTTACTATGCGCTCCTTCACTCGGGCCTCTTTTGGAATGCATGCGATGTGTTCCAGGCGCCATTTTAGATGGGGCGCCTCATCAATTTAGGAGAAGTTGCCTGAGTTCCGGGCACCATTTCCTTCACCCGCCCTCTGGAACACAGGACATACAGGCGCAAATTAGCAAGAGACCTGCCAGGAGTAGCTGTTGCAGAATTAACAATCCTGCTCGTTTCATTCAGCGGGGGGGGCACAAATAAACAAAGCATATACAGGTCGAAAAGGGGCATATTGAGAGAGCAACTTCTCCCAAAATTCCCCTCCACTATACTCCCTCAGCAGGTGCTTCAGACACTGCAACAATGGCAGAAGGTAAGGCAGGGAAACTTTTCTCCAGGGCTGGAGGGAGAGCAGTCGCAGCAGCGCAGGTCACTTATTTTTCTTGCAAAAGCTGCCACACAAAAATTCCTGGGGGCCAGGGAGAGCCTATCTGCAGATCTTGATCCAAGGGGCACAGGATTACACCCTCTCTAGGGTCCAACAATCCCATTCCAACCCCTCCGGGGAACCCCCAAGACATTACTCCTGATGCAGTAGCTGGCACTTCTACTGTTCCTCCAACTCAATTATGGGCTGTCCAGCTGTCTCAGTCAATAGCCTCATTACAGAGTCTTCCCGCCATTGCAGACAACTTAGGCAGAGCCTACCTCGGGTGTTAAAGAAAATCAGACGATCGCAGATTACAGTAATAGTGATACACTAGCTCCATTTTGTCCCAGGAGAACTTGGTTCGCAGTTCTTCAGGAGACGGCAATCGCTCAGCCAATCCGTCTCACACCCAGGAGCGACCTACTACAACAGGGTCCCATAGTTCACCACAATCCAGGACTCTTTGCTTTGACGGGATGGCTGTTGAAGCAGCCATTTTGGAGACGACAAGGCATAGCTGTAGAAGTCATCTCCACGATGCTCAAGTCACGCAAACCTACATCTTCCAGAGCTTACCACAGAGTCTGGTGGAGCTATTGGAATTGGTGCAAGGATACAGACCTACCATTTCTGGAACTCAACATACCAAGGATTTTGTCCTTCCTTCAAAAGGGACTTCAGTTGGGATTGAAATTAAGTTCCTTAAAGGTACACGTTTCAGCTCTATCGGTTCTAGTCCAATCCCGTTTGGCAATGGACAATTCTATTCGTATTTTCTTACAGGGAGTAACATGCATCGCACCTCCCTTTCACCCACCAATTCCAGGATGGGATCTCAACCTGGTCCTCGAAGCCCTACTAGATTCGCCCTTCGAACCCTTAGGGGTAATCTCTGAAAAATGACTCACCTGGAAGGTGGTATTCCTCGTAGCAATTTCATCAGCCAGAAGAGTATTAGAAATAAGTGCCTTATCATGCACCCCTCACTTCTGGTCTTCCACAAGGACAAGGCAGTACTGCGAACTGTAGGTCGTATCCTCCTTCCATATAAATCAGGAGATAGTAGTTCCATCCCTTTGTCCGGATCCCAAGAATGACAAGGAACGACGACTGCACAAGTTGGATGTGGTTATGGCACTCCGCTGGTATATAGAACGATCCAAATCCTTTAGAAGATCTAAAACTTTATTTGTCATACCTTCCGGCCCACGAAAGGGCATGGCAGCCTCCAAGATAGATTGGACGGTGGATCAGAGAGACAATTCGTCAAGCTTATCTATCCAAGGGAAGATATCCACTGGAGCATGTTCGAGCACACTCCACTAGGTCACTGGGACTAATCCTGGGCATGGCATAACTCTGCTTCCTTGGATCAGATTTGCAGAGCGGCCACCTGGTCCTCAGTACATACATTTACAAAATTCTACAGTCTAGACATGTTTTCCTCAGCTGAGGCCTCTTTTGGCCACAAAGAACTGCACTCTGTGGTGCAGTAACATGTCAGAACCAAATTTGCTCCCGCCCCTCTGTTCTGGAACTGCTTAGTTAAGACCCCAAGAGTCCCTGTGTCCCCCTGAGACGACAGAGAAAACAGGATTTTTTGATACTCACCGTTAAATCCTTTTCTCTGTAGTTGATAGGGGGGGGGACAGGGCTTCCCAACCCTGAGCAAAAGTTGACCAATTTGGTCCATAGGAAATGTTTTTTCTGAATTACCAGTTCTGCAAGTTGTTTAGTTATGAAAATCCCTAATTTCAGCAGTCTCTTTGGTACAAACTGAGGGGTTATGGCAGTGTGGGGTTAAAATGGCGTCCCGGTCACGCCCCCTGCAAATTGTTTTAAGTGTCCTGCCTCATAGAGGGTGGAGCTTAACCCCAAGAGTCCCTGTGTCCCCCTATCGACTACAAAGAAAAGGATTTAACGGTGAGTATCAAAAAATCCCGTTACCTTTGGCAAGATTCTCTTTAAGAGCATTCGTTTTGATGGTCTATTGACCCACAGGAGGACCAGTTACAGAGATCTTACGTTGTCTTTCCTCTTAGTGGTTGAAGTTACTGTATATACCATCGTTCCAGTTTCCCTCAAAGTGATGCAAGTGAACTTTAGGAAATATGTATGTTTATAACTTCCTTCCAACTACAGGGAGCTGTTATCCAGAATGCTCGGGAGCTGGGGTTTTCTGGATAACGGATCTTTCTGTAATTTAAATCTTCATACCTTAAGTTCACTAGAAAATCATGTAAACATGAAATAAACCCAACAGACTGGTTTTGCTTCCAATAAGGATTAATTATATCTTAGTTGGGATCAAGTACAAGGTACTGTTTTATTATTACAGAGAAAAAGGAAAACCTTTTTAAAAATTCGGGTGATTTTGATAAAATAGAGTCTATGGGATTAGGCCTTTCCGCAATTCTGAACTTTTTGGACAACGGGTTTCTGGATAACTGATTCCATGCCTGTACTATGTCACTTGCTACTCTCCTATTGCACTGCCCCTTTTGGCAAATATCCTGAGTCCCTGTGTCCCCCTGAGACGACAGAGAAAACAGGATTTTTTGATACTCACCGTTAAATCCTTTTCTCTGTAGTTGATAGGGGGGGACACAGGGCTTCCCAACCCTGAGCAAAAGTTGACCAATTTGGTCCATAGGAAATGTTTTTTCTGAATTACCAGTTCTGCAAGTTGTTTAGTTATGATAATCCCTAATTTCAGCAGTCTCTTTGGTACAAACTGAGGGGTTATGGCAGTGTGGGGTTAAAATGGCGTCCCGGACACGCCCCCTGCAAATTGTTCTAAGTGTCCTGCCTCATAGAGGGTGGAGCTTAACCCCAAGAGTCCCTGTGTCCCTGTGTCCCCCTATCGACTACAATGAAAAGGATTTAACGGTGAGTATCAAAAAATCCCATTACCTTTGGCAAGATTCTCTTTAAGAGCATTCGTTTTTATGGTCTATTGACCCACAGGAGGACCAGTTACAGAGATCTTACGTTGTCTTTCCTCTTAGTGGTTGAAGTTACTGTATATACCATCGTTCCAGTTTCCCTCAAAGTGATGCAAGTGAACTTTAGGAAATATGTATGTTTATAACTTCCTTCCAACTACAGGGAGCTGTTATCCAGAATGCTCGGGAGCTGGGGTTTTCTGGATAATGGATCTTTCTGTAATTTAAATCTTCATACCTTAAGTTCACTAGAAAATCATGTAAACATGAAATAAACCCAACAGACTGGTTTTGCTTCCAATAAGGATTAATTATATCTTAGTTGGGATCAAGTACAAGGTACTATTTTATTATTACAGAGAAAAAGGAAAACCTTTTTAAAAATTCGGGTGATTTTGATAAAATAGAGTCTATGGGATTAGGCCTTTCCGCAATTCTGAACTTTTTGGACAACGGGTTTCTGGATAACTGATTCCATGCCTGTACTATGTCACTTGCTACTCTCCTATTGCACTGCCTCTTTTGGCAAATATCGCTTAAGACATGTTTATTTGAAAGAATTACTTACCATACGGATTGAATTCTCAAGTTCAGAGTTCTTTTGTACAAACTGTGATTTATCAGTAGCCAATGCTTCCTGCTGAATCTAAACAAAATAAATAAAACAATCAGAAACTCGAAAAGTTGAAAAAACAAAATAATTTTGCTGTGCTGGGAAAGCGGAATCATTTATCTGCAGAAAAAAAATCAATCTAGCTCAGACTTTAAAGGAGAAATCAACCTGTGGAGATAAAAAAACCCTACCACAGGTAAACCTCCCTCCCTCCTCCCCCAGGGAAATGCCCCATACTTACCCCTAGGCGCAGATTCTTCCAGCTTGGAGTATTTGCTAGTGTATGAACACCTGACATGACAAGTTTCCCCAATTTTGTATGATAACTTGATCAGGAAAGATTTCAGAACTAAATTATTTGTACAACCTAATAAACATTTATATTTTTTGTTCGTTGTTTTCCATATACAAGTATAGGACCTGTTATCCAGAATGCTCAGGACCTTGGGTCTTTCCATAATTTCAACATTAAATTAAATCCAAAAGGATTATTGTGCCTCTATTAAGGATTATTTATATCTTAGTTTGGATCAAGTACAATGTACTGTTTTATTATTACAGAGAAATTACTTTTTTTTTTATAAGTTAAATTAATTCTGAGATTTCTGGATAATGGATACCATACCTGTACTGCTGACTGAAGCACAATATATCATTAAAAAAACTGGTCAACCTTGATTTTGTCCCTCAGACCTTCATTTTCATCTGTAACTCTTCGCAAGTCCGAGATAACAACATCTCGCTCCTCCTCAATTTGGAGCAATTCATTCTGATAAGATGACTTTTTGGAGACTGGAGAAATGTCTTTCTTTAATATAACCAATTCATTTTGTGCCTGCAAAAAAAAAAAATCACACTCCAGATATACTGAGTATAATATTATGTCTTTTGTACATAATAAACACAATTTTAATATAGCTGCAGCTAAGAAAGAACAATTAAGCCATGCTTAGTTAGCATTAACAATAAATTTGTAGCCTTACAGAGCATTAATTTTTTAGATGGGGTCAGTGACCCCCCTTTTGAAAGCTGGAAAGAGTCAGAAGAAAAAGGCAAATAATAAAAAAAAAAAAAACTATAAAAAAAATAATAAACAATGATGACATATTGAAAAGTTGCTTAGAACTATAATATACTTAACGTTACCTTAAAGGTGAACCACCCCTTTAAAAGTATAATTCACTTTATATTTTGTAAAGGAAACAGCATGACTTTGGGCTTTACCTGTTCATATAGTATACGGATCTTATCTCTTTCAGCTGTCAGCACTCTTACATTGGACTGTATTTCAGCCATGTGATTTTCAAATTTCCCCAGCATATTTTGAAGGTCATCTCTTTCTCTGGTAATGCGCCTCAGTTCTGAACTGCTTTCGCCAGCCTGAAAATAGAGACAATAATATAGAAATAAAAACTCGGCTCTACATAGCACACAGCCTACAGATTTACACCAATTCTTTATCAAACATTCAGACTGTTAGTCTGTTTAGAAGTTTAAACACAAACAAATTGATCCAGAAAGTCTGGGCCATGACACAAAGTGCAGTATTGTATGTATGACCCTTTCTTGTGGTCTATGGAATGGACATGATAACACCAGCACAGGTTTTTTTTTTTTGTTTTTTTTTTTAAAAAAGTTGTTTTTATTGAAAATTTTTAAACAGACATACAATACATACAATAAAGCAATAAAGACAAGATCAGGAGAGAAATAATAAATCAGGGACAAAGTACAATGCGACAGCAAGGATATACAGGAGCATCTCGCCCTACAGCATGATGAATCGTGAAGAATGGTCACATCCAAGAGCCAGATATCCTGGCTGAAATTTAAAGTACAGAGGCTGCATTGTAATAGAAGATAACACTCCTGTAATTAACCCTTTAAGTGCCAGCAGAATTTCACATTTTGGTTACGCGAAATGCCAGCCATTTTTTAAACATTTGTGCTCTCTCACTTTAGGGGCATTTTCTGAGGGGAAACCTATAGTTTACCTAGGAAAACTATACATTGTTTTTTTCGGGAGAAACTGAGCTTTTTAAATGTGCCTGAGTTTTCATCTATTTCCACCTCTGCAAAAAGATTTTTAGCGCTAAATACAAAAAAAATGAAAAATTTCTATTTTTCACAATATATGAATTTATACCAGAAAAATATTTCATTTTACGAATGAAAATCCAACTGATTTGGAAAGCCTCATATCTCTCAAACGTGCCAATTGCCAGATATGTATAGTTATAGGCAGATTTAGGACTTCTGTACAGCAAAAACTGTCGGCAGTATATTACCGAATTTTGAAAGCAGAAGGCAGAAAATGGCATACTTCAGATTCCAAGGCCACAAAATCCTGAAACATTAGGTTTACCCCAGAAACCCATATATTTTTGAAAAGTACACATTCTGCTGATTCCAAAATGGGTAACTATGTCTCTCTACTCCTAACTACCAAACATCAAAGTTTGTCTGAGCGTAGTGGTTTTTATAAAAATGTATCAAAATTCTGAAAAATCACTTCAAAGGTTTTATTTTGCTGCTCCGCATATCACACACTGTAATAGGTACCAAGAAAAAGCACCCTGAATATGATTGTCAGGGGTCCACTGAACAGTTCGATGCCCATTGTGCATAGCTTTACCAATTTATCTGGCATTTACAGACCCCAATATGAAGTTAGCACATACAAATTGTCCAGGACTTTACTTCAGCTACTGAAAAATCAACACATTGACTGCATTTTTTGTGGGGTAAAAACACAAAAATATATGTTTACCCCCAAAAACCATATATTTTTGGAAAGTACACATTCTACCGAATCTAAAATGGGTACCCATGCCTTTCTGCTCCAAATGAACGAGTCTCAAGGCTTTCCCAAAATTGACGGTTTTGGTGAAATATCTGAAAATCGCCTCAAAGCTTCAACTTTCCAGCACCCTATCGCCCATGAATCATTACTTACCAAGAAAACGCACCCTAAATATTATTGCCAGGGGTCCACTGAACAATTTGGTGCCCATGGTGCATAGGTTTACCAAAGTATCAGGCATTTAGAGGCCCCAAAATGAAGTTAGCGCATACAAATAGTCCTGTGGGTAACTTCAGCTAATGAAAAATCAACACATTGACTGCATTTTTTGTGGGGTAAAAACACAGAAATATAGGTTTACCCCCCAAAACCATATATTTTTGGAAAGTACACATTCTACCGAATCTAAAATGGGTACCCATGCCTTTCTGCTCCAAACTACTGAGTCGCAAGGCTTTTCCAAATTTGTCGGTTTTGGTGAAATATCTGAAAATTGCCTCAAAGCTTCAACTTTCCAGCACCATATCACCCATGAATCATTACTTACCAAGAAAACGCACCCTAAATATTATTGCCAGGGGTCCACTGAACAATTTGGTGCCCATGGTGCATAGGTTTACCAAAGTATCAGGCATTTAGAGGCCCCAAAATGAAGTTAGCGCATACCAATAGTCCTGTGGGTAACTTCAGCTAATGAAAAATCAACACATTGACTGCATTTTTTGTGGGGTAAAAACACAGAAATATAGGTTTACCCCCCAAAACCATATATTTTTTGAAGGTACACATTCTACCGAATCTAAAATGGGTACCCATGCCTTTCTGCTCCAAACAACCGAGTCGCAAGGCTTTCCCAAAATTGGCGGTTTTGGTGAAATATCTGAAAATTGCCTCAAAGCTTCAACTTTCCAGCACCATATCACCCATGAATCATTACTTACCAAGAAAACGCACCCTAAATATTATTGCCAGGGGTCCACTGAACAATTTGGTGCCCATGGTGCATAGGTTTACCAAAGTATTAGGCATTTAGAGGCCCCAAAATGAAGTTAGCACATACAAATAGTCCTGTGGGTAACTTCAGCTAATGAAAAATCCACACATTGACTGCAATTTTTGTGGGGTAAAAACACAGAAATATAGGTTTACCCCCAAAACCATATATTTTTGGAAAGTACACATTCTACTGAATCTAAAATGGGTACCCATGCCTTTCTGCTCCAAACGACCGAGTCGCAAGGCTTTCCCAAAATTGTCGGTTTTGGTGAAATATCTGAAAATTGCCTCAAAGCTTCAAATTTCCAGCATCATATCGCCCATGAATCATTATGTACCAAGCAAAAGCACCCTAAATATGATTGCCAGGGGTCCACTGAACAGTTTGGTGCCCATGGTGCATAGGTTTACCAAAGTATCTGGCATTTAGAGGCCCCAAAATGAAGTCAGCGCATATTCAGCTACTGAAAAATCAACAAATTGACTGCATTTTTTGTGGAGTCAAAACACAGAAATATATGTTTACCCCCAAAGCCATATATTTTTGGAAAGTACACATTCTACCGAATCTAAACTGGGTACCCATGCCTTTCTGCTCCAAACGACTGAGTCGCAAGGCTTTCCCAAAATTGGTGGTTTTGGTGAAATACCTGAAAATTGCCTCAAAGCTTCAACTTTCCAGCATCGTACCATGCATGTATCATTACCAGCATAAAGCATCCTAAATATGAATGTGGCGGGGTCTACTAAACAGTTTGATGCCCAATATGCATAGATTTACCAAACTATGTTGCATACAGAGACCCCCAGATCCAAATAGGGCATATGAATTTTCATGTATGACACTCAATATAAGCACCCGGTATGTGTATTATGTGCCATGAGACCCCCTACCAGTATGTAGACCCTAGAAAACCATATATTTTCCGAAAGTATACATTCTGATGAATCTAAAGCAGGTAATGACATATTTCTACTGCAAACTACCAAATCGCAAAGCTATGCTAAACATAACGCTTTTTTTGAAATTTCTCAAAATAGTTACAAAGCTTGCATTTTACCCCATTATATACCCCACATTTTGTAACGTACCAGCAAAAAGCATCCTAAATATGAACGCCAGGAGTGTACTGAACAGTTTGATGCCTGATATGAAAAGATTTACCAAACTAGGTGGCATACAGAGACCCCCAAATGAAAATAGTACATATGAATTTTCATGTATGACACTCTGACTTCTACAATACAAGCACCCGGTATTTGTATTATGCACCATAAGACCCCCTAACAGTATGGAGACCCTATAAAACTATACATTTTCCAAAAGTACACATTCTGACGAATCTAAAGCAGGTAATTACATCTTTCTACTGCAAACTACCAAACCGCAAAGCTATGCTAAACATAAGGCTTTTTTTGAAATTTCTAAAAATAGTCACAAAGCTTGCATTTTATCCCATTATATACCCCACATTTTGTAACGTACCAGCAAAAGGCACCCTAAGTATGAACGCCAGGGGTCTACTGAACAGGTTGATGCCTGGTATGCATAGATAAACCAAACTATGTCGCGCACAGAGACCCCCAAATGAATATATAGCAGACAAAATTTCCATGGGCAAAACAAAGTAACAAAGAACAGAGCCAAATGGTATAAAATCAGTAAAATCCAACAAAAACACAAAAATCTATGGATTTTTTTTTTTAGCCTAATGTAATTAGCAGTCAGAATCAAAGTTTGATTATTTTAGCATGGCTAAATAGGTTTTACGGATAGAAATAAGCGAACAACACCTACACAAAATTGAAAATGAAATAAAATGGCTAAACATGCTATAAAATGTCTAAAAAATCACCAATATCACTGAAATTGCAATATAGTCATCGAAATAACATACAAAAGGTATTGCGCAGTGCAATTAGCAAATACGCTATTCGCAATGGCAATAAAACAGTTTTTACAGCCAAAAAAACAGGCAATGCAATAAAAGAAAAAAAAACACAAAATAATGTATGTGTGCGTACAATATGCAAATTGTGTGTTGTATGTGTGTTGTATGCATGTTGTATGCGTGTTGTATTCGTGTTGTATGCGTATGCAAGCGTGTGTAAGTGCTGCGAATATGTGTGACCCCCCCCTGATCCCCCAAAATTGAATGTATGTGTGTGTAAGTGTGAATGTAAGTGTATTAGTGCAATAAGTGTGTGTTTGTGTGTGGGGGGGGGCGCACTTACCTGGGGTGGCAGGCTGTAGGTAGTCCAGGAGGCTGACTTGGAACATTTGGAGACCGTCTTCTTTTTTGGCCCTGGTGAGTAGGCGGGGCTTGATGATCAGGAAGCGCAGGCAGCAGCAGGGCACCTCGATTTTCCTTGCCTGCTGCTGCCTTGGGGCCCCTGGGCGATCTCGCCCCAGGGGCCACTCGTTCCCCACTTCCGCTCGTGGCCTAGGGGCTGGGGGACGAGTTGGAACGGAGCGAGCGGCTTTACAAGCCGCTCCTCCGTTCAGTAAATGCAGGCAGCAGCAGAGCACGCACATTTCGCGTGTCTGCTGCTGCTTTGGGGCCCCTGGGCGATCGCGACCCAGGGGCCCATCTTTCCCCACCTAGGCTCATTGCCTAGGGGACGGAGAAGCTGCCAGGGACACTAAGAACGGAGCGAGCGGCTTGTAAAGCCACTCCTCCGTTCTGAAAGTGCAGGCAGCAGCAGGGCACGTATGCTGCACGTGCCTGCTGCTGCCTTGGGGCCCCTGGGCGATCGCGACCCAGGGGCCACTTGTTCCCCACCTAGGCTCGTTGCCTAGGGGCTGGGGAACAAGTCGGAACGGAGAGAGCGGCTTTAGAAGCCGCTTCTCCGTTCCCAAACCTGCAAATGCTGCAGAACGTAGAATCTATGTTCTGTGGCATTTCAAGTTACTTTGCCACAGAACGTAGATTCTACGTTCTGTGGCACTTAAAGGGTTAAATCAGTGGTACATTAAACACAAAACATTAACCCAACTTGTTCTGGATTTTGTCGTTTCTGTACCGGGGAGTAAGAAAATAGGGGGGTGTACTCAAGGGGTTGGTGGGGGGTTTCCGAGATCTAACCCTCCCTCTGTGTGGGGCAGCAATGATGGCATATGGTCGGATAGCCATGGGGACCAGATCTTTCCAAATTTCTTGGGGCAACCTCTACGCATATAGGTGATCTGATATAAGGGTAGTGAGGTGTTCACCAATTCTATCCACTGCTTTTTTCTAGGTGGGTGTTTGGACTTCCATTTGAGAGCAAGCAAGCGTTTCGCTTGAATAAACAAGAAATTTAACAAAGCCCTCTCAGCCACTGTGGGGGCCGTTTCTTCATCCTGATTTAGGAGTAAGACTAGTGGGTCTTAGGAATGATAAGAGCCAAAAGCACAGGTGATTTTTACAAGTATGTTATTATGTTATATGAGTTTTCAAGTGTAAATAGCCTGTGTAGTCTATATTCCAACATGCAGCAATGGGGCTGGAATAAACATAATAGCTGGCCAAACATGGCAGTATGCACAGACAGACGGGGCTACATACAAAGGGCATAAAATGGCACAATGGGACTGGGACTGTTGTGCGTAAAAGAGGTGGAAGATGTGCAGGTTACGAATCTTAAAGGGGTGGTTCACCTTTAAGTTAACTGTTAGTATGTTATAGAATGGCCAATTCTAAGCAGCTTTTCAATTGGTCTTCATTATTTATTTATTTTATAGTTTTTTTTAATTATTTGTCTTCTGACTCTTTCCAGCTTTCAAATGGGGGTCACTGACCCCATCTAAAACAAATGCTCTGTACAGCCACAAGTGTATTTTTATTGATACTTTTTATTAATCATCTATTTATTAAGACCCTCTCCTATTCATATTCCAGTCTCTTATTCAAATCAATGCATGGTTGCTATGGTAAATTGGACACTAGCAGCCAGATTGCTGAAATTGCAAACGAGTGCTGCTGAATAAAAAGCTAAATAACTCAAAAACCAAAAATAATTAGATTTGGCCAGATAAGGTCCAGATGTAATCGCTTGGTGACCTCACCAAATGAGCAGATATTGCAGTATAAGCCATGAGAAGCAGCTAAAGCAGAAAGCAAAATAGTATAATGTAGTTCCCTTACGTCAGAATGTACTATTTTTTGGATTGCCATAGAAATAAATGTCCAAACTTTAAAAAAAAAAAAAAAAATCATATTACCTTTTCTGGTGAACCATGTACATGGCTACTGTCTTGTCTTGAATGGCTAAGCAGGCTGTACTTAAAGTTTTGAGTCCGTTCCAGTTTTTCCATCTCTCTTTTATAGTAATCCCTTTCTTCTTCTAGAGTTTTAACAAATGAGTCAAGTCGAGAAGGTGAGCGGTCACTGCGTGCGATTCCATATTGTGTTCTCATCCTCTCGACTTCCAGCACAAGCTCTCGCTCTGGAAACATTAAGACTGTTAATGAATGTGTTCTAACTCCAAAAAAAAAGTTACTTTTTCTTTAGCGCGTAGTAGAGGGTTTGTTGAACACAAATGTTTAATTGGGACAAAGCAAGGACAGTTAATGTAAACAAAAAATGAAAGACCACAGAATAACAATGCATATCTGTCAATCAGTAAGTTTCACATTGATTCTGTTTTTACACATAAAACACACCTGTAACCATCTGCTTCTCAACTTTATTTGAAAGCCGCCGCTTTTCATGCTCAACATGGTTCAAAAGGGATTCTAGCTTTAGATTTTCATCTGCTCTTTTGTCCAGCTCATCAGCTAACTTGTTCTTTTCAAATTCACATGTACTAAGATCCTAGAGAAAGAATGTAAAATTAGAAATATACTACGGTTAAGGAATCTATTATATAGAATGCCTGGGACCTGGGCTTTTCTTGGTACAGTTTTTTTTGTTCTATAATTTGGAGCACCATTTCTTAAAGGGGAACTATCGGGAAAATTAAAATTTAATATTAGTTTCAGCATACTGAAATAAGAAACTTTCTAAATACAATCAATTCAAAATTCTGAAATAATCAAGTTTATCTTAACTATCCCTCTCTCAGCATCTGTTTCACCTCATTCTGTCTTCATTCACATGTTGGGTGTCAGATAATCACGGACAGTTAGATCCAATATATTTTATAGGGGGGCTCCTTTTGCCTAGTAGATGTATTAGAGCTCACTCTATTAAAATCATCAGAAATCCGGTCTCTCTACATGCAGCCAGAAATCCCGTCTCTCTACATGCAGAATTTGTGCAAAAGGCAGTTATTTTGTAAGATTTTGTTTGTACTGGAACCAGTTATTTGAGTGAGCTCCAATACATCTGCTAGGAAAGGGAACCCCCCCCATAAGATATTGGATCATATATCTGACATCCAACTGCCGCATGAAGAAAAACAGATTCTGAGAGAGGAGTAGTGAATATTTCAGAAATAATGCATCATTTTTAATTTATTGTATTTAGAATGTTTCTTATTTCAGTATGATGAAGCTTATATCAAATTTTCCCCTTTAAATATACAATACTAAGAAACATTTCAATGTTAAACAAAAGTAACAAAAACAAAGTTTGTTTTGCCATCATAATTGACGCTAGCTTAGTAAGGGTTATTTACTATAAGGCCAAGGGCACACTAGGCTGGTTCTCAGCCTCCACATGAACACAGGCAGAGAATCAGCCCCTTGAATTAGCACTTTTTGGTGCTTGTAACGAAATGCTTGTAAAAAAATAAATAAATAAAAAGAAACAGCATTACTTACAGACTTTAATTTTGATATTGTGCTCTCCAGTGCATGTATTTCACACTGCAGCCTTGTTATTTCACTCTGAGAAAAGAAAGAAAAGAAATATATAAACTGTTTGAAAACCATAGAAATAGTGAAGCATGCCACTGTGTGCATTTCCTCACACAACCCAAAAACATACAGGCAGGTTAATTGATTGATATAATTGACTGAAGTGTGTGTAAATGTGCCCTTAGACTGTGAGCTCCACACGGGCAGGGACTGATGTGTCAGGCCTATATAAATACCAGGAAATATTTTACCAAGCACACTTTTGTCCAAAAAGCAAAGGGTGGGTCTAGTCATGAATGCATCAAACTGAGGCGGTCCATCATGTGTTTCCTACATGGTCATCTAACTGCGGAGCTGCATGTAGAAATGAGAAAATTCACAATTTCACCTTCCACAAGTGCAGGACCACTCCTAATCAGGTCACATTTTCATAGCAACCAAAGATTTCAACTACGCATGTTCCTGGTTGGTGATCACTGCCAACAAGTTGTGGAAAGAACATCAAATAGGCCAGAGATGGCCTCCAATCATGCAGAGCTACACTACATTATATTAACAGGTATGGGCAAACAGGGCGGTATTAGGGGCTGCATGGTTTATGAGGGAAGCCTCAGCAGGGGGCTTAAAGGACATGTAACCCCCCCCACCCAAACATTTAATCAGTAAACAGCCTCCTTGAAATCTTTAGATAACTGCCACACTAGTTGTTAAAAGGTTAACAGTAAGGCCCTTAATCACTTAGAATTCATTCTCCTCCTCTAACCCACTCATGAGCAGTTCTTCTCAGCTCAGATTACTAAACACACCCTTCAGTCTAACAGACAATGAAGAGATAGCATTGCGGGTTTCGATAGAAACTCTAGCTGTCTGATCCTTTTTTTTTTTCTTTCTCCTAACCACCTCTCCCGAGCTCAGCTTAACCATTACAGTGCTCCACCCCAGCAGAACTTTTTATAAAAGTATGTTGTGCCGGTTTAAGCCTGCATTCTGCACTGCATGAACTTTACAGCATACATGTCCTTTTTGCAGATCAGTGTTACTGATGACGTGTCAGAGGAAAAATGGCCGCCAGGTAAAAGCTGCTATTTGATTTAGGAAAATGTGATGGCGCTGGCAAATGGAGCGGGATATGTAATACAAATGATGAGGCTTGGGTGGGGAAGATAACTTATCTACATGGTAGGAAAATGTAGGCTTTACATGTGCTTTAAGTCATATAAATAACTTACCAGGTAGCATATTACATTATAGTAAATCCTGCAACATGTTTTATGTAAATAATCTTAAAGGAACAGTAACAGCAAAATATAAAAGCGTTTTAAAGTAATGACAATATAATGTACTGTTGCCTTGCACTGGTACAACTGGTGTTTGCTTCAGAAACACTACTATAGTTTATATGAACATGCTGCTGTGTAGCCATGGTGGCAGCCATTCAAGCCCAGGATACACAGTAGGTAACGGAAGAATCCCATTGTATACTACAGAGTTTATCTGTTATCTGCGGTGTATTCTGTGCCTTTTCTCCCTTTTCCAGCTTGAATGGCTGCCCCCATGACTACACAGAAGCCTGTTTATACAAACTGTAGTTGTGTTTCTGAAGCAAACACACCAGTTGTACTGGTGCTGGGCAACCGTACATTATATTGTCCTTCCTTTAAACCATTTTAATTTTTGGTGTTACTGTTCCTTTAATGACTTACCTTTGCGTCCTCAATTTCTGCATCAGCAGTGACCAATACCCTCTCTTTGTCACGTTCCAGTTGCTGAGCCAGATGGTCTATCTCTGTGAGCTCTTTACACAGTTCTTCGTTCTTGGTGCTCAAATTTAAAACCTCACTTGTCACATTGTGCCGGGTTTCTAACAGATTCTGAACACGTGTCTCAAGATCTCGGTTCGCTTGCTGAAGGTACTCAATCTAAAGAAATGGGCAATAATGTATACATTTTATTTTTATATTACTGTAAAACTTGTTTGAAGCGTATCCATATTTAGATTAGCCCTCTAACCACTCCCTCTTTCCAATCCTCTGCCGTTCTGACATTGCCACTTGCTAAGTTCAATACTTTATTCCACAAATTACTTTCCTGACTTTCCAACAAGATCATAGGCCAGGACATATTTTTTTTTCCTATACAGTACGCGTGTGCAATTTCTATGTTTTTGCCTTTACAGCATTCTTTTTCCCTTCTCCTATCATACAGTGCTGTAGAATAGGTCCATTCTTTATAAATATTTAATAAAAACAAAAATATTAAATAGGTACATTGGAAACTAAATTATGCATTTGCTCATTTATAAATACATTTTAGTGCCATTGTCCATGCCATGTTGTTTTTCTTTGTTTATTTTGCTTTAATAACAAGTATCCTTTTTCCTTGCATTTCTGTGAGCGGGGGAAATATAGAGAAAAGCAAAACATTGCTTTAATATTAAATTGGATTAACTTGCCTGCAGGTTTAAATGGGCAACTAGCTTTTCATTACTTCTGTATCTAGATTCTAGGGAAATGACATCATGAGAACGACCACCATCCAGTGCCAGTTGTAAGCGCTCCAACTCCTGGTTTCGCAGATCAACCTATAGGACAAATGAAGCATATTATACCAGTTACTAGAAATGAGCCATCAGAAAGAAAATCAATGCATAGGGGGTCTGTCCAACTATTTTATTCTCCTTTAGTTTTAAAGTGGCAGATTTTTTAGAAAAGTATTTTTTCTGGAACAACATTGGCAGAGCACTGAATCTGACAGATGCTATTTTTCCACCTCACTATAGAACACAACTGTAGAATTAGCAAAGCCACTTAGTATATCCGATTATTAACATATTTACATTTAGGCATGACTTTTGCTCTACAGAAGGAGATAACTGCTGCATGCTACAGAGACCAGATCACATGACATTTGCAGAGATGTTTTGTTGATATTAGCAAAATTATTTAAAGGGGTTGTTCATCTTCCAATCAGGACTGGATCTGAGGTGAGGCCACAAAAGCCCGGGTCTAGGGCAGCATAAATTATGTGCTTGGCGATTAGCACTCAGGTATGGAAAGGATGCACATCAGCGCGATCCCTATTGGATAAAGGAGTGTGCCGGAGGACGCTGGCCTCTGGCCACCCTTGGGGGAAATCCAGCCCTGCTTCCAATCCGTGTTTTGGAGGAGCATTTTTTTTCCAATTACTTGTAACCATTTTTCTAATACTGAAGTTTAATTTTCCACCTTCTTAGGTCTTTCTGAAGATGCTCATGGGAGGGTGGGGCATCGCAGACACTGTAACTGTTCTAAATTAATACATTTAGTTGATACATTTCTTATTTTTGTCCCTGCTGAGCAGAATCCCGGAATCCCCAATTTTAAAAGGCAGCCCTCATGTTCGTAATCCTACAAAAAACTGTATCAAAAAAAAAAAAATCTATAATAATACACCTGTCATTCTAAAAATGGAGAAACCTATTACCCCCAAAATAATCTGGAGTATTTGAGGAAAACAATTCTTTAAAAGTTCACATCATAATTTTTAGCACTTCTACAATACAAACAATGAGCATTTTAGGGACAATTTTCACTTCATTAATTAATATTAGTTAACAAACAAGACCTGTTGAGTAAGATTCTTCATTCCTCTTTCAGATATGTCCACTTTTTCTTTTAAAGCTGACACTTCCTGTTGAAGTTCTTGAATTCTAGAAATTATAATAACATACCAGATTTACCAAAGCATGCAGTTAAAGGAAAACAAAACCCCCCTTTAGGGAAAAGTCCCCACTGGCTTCCTCCGCTTGCCCCCTGCACAGTGTTACTCATGAATTGTGTCCTGAGGCAGGAAGGGGGGCCAGTGGAGGAGGGTCAGTGGGAACTTTTGCCTAAAGGGGGGTTTAGTCCTCCTTTAAAATGTATACATTAAACATGCATAGTAATAACATATCAATATAGCTGCATTAGAAACATACATCGTACCTGTCATCTGCAACTTGCAGGAGGTCAGCAACATAAGGATCCTCTGGTTGAGGTACAGGAACACTGCTTATCCCAGATAATGGCACTGTCTGGTCAATCTGCATGCGTTGACGTCTAAAAGGGATGGTTCTCTTCTTGCCACCTACATATAAAATCGTCTTTAAACAGATGCCTACTTACACCAAGACAACACAAAATAATAATAATCTTGTACTTTCTAAAGCAACTGCTTTAAAATAGTCATTTAAATTTTACTTCAACAATTGTTAGTGTGTAACAGAAGAAAAAGCCTTCACTGTGGCATACCCTCACCAAGAGTAAACAACATACAAAACAAAATTCACTAACACTCCTTGAAGATGGAAGAGTCCACTTGTATTGAAAACATTACAAAAATACATGTGACATTTCAGGACTCATGTTTGAGAAAGGTTACGTCACCGTCATTTTTGAATGCTGCTTTTAATGTTTTGAATACAAATGGCTTTTTGCATATTTGCTGGTGACTTTTGTTTTGTAAAGGAAAACTCTGCATTTTGATTAAACCACTGCATGACACGGATTGATACCAACAGAGAATGCACAAACTGTCTTCTGCACAGACCTGGGGTTTGAACAACTGCCTGTAAGTTCTTCTCCTGAAGTTGCTGTATCCTTTCTGACTTAGCTTTGCCATCCTTTTCCATTGAGCGGATTTTATGAACATACTGGTTATTGAGAAACTTCAGATCAGCGGTCTGGTGTTCAAGTTTTCGAAGGGAAGCTTTCAAGTCTTTAAATCAAAAGGAACATGTATCTGTAAATCTAATGCTAGAAATTACTCATGGTAACGAATTAATTGAAATCCCCAACAGTTAGTTACAGACAACTATGACAATCCACTCTATGGGGCACATTTACTAAGGGTCGAATATCGAGGGTTGATAAACCCTCGAATTCGACCCTCGAAGTAAAATCCTACGAATTCGAATATGGAATTCTAAGGATTTACCACAAATCCTACAATCGATCGAAGGAAAAATCATTTGATCGAATGATGAAATCCTTTGAATCGAACGAATCGAATCAATCGATCGAAGGATTTTTTTTCGATCAAAAAAAAAACTTAGAAAACTGATGGGGAAGGACCCCATAGGGCAACATTGTACCTCGGTAGGTTTAAACTGCCGAAGTATGTAGTTCGAATGGTCGAATAGTCGAACGATTTTTAGTTTGAATCGTTCGAATTGAAGTCGAAGGTCGTAGTAGCCTATTCGATGGTCGAAGTACCCAAAAAAAAAGTTGAAATTCAAAGTTTTTTTATTTTGAATCCAGCTTAGTAAATTTGCCCCTTAGTATCTTTACAATTAAAGGAGCAGTAAAGGATGACTAGAGACCAATATTAGGCAACCCCAGTGATTCTAATCACTAACCTGCAACACAGGTACTTTAAAGCAGAATGCTCAGTTACTAACTTCTAATATGTTTTCAGGCATTCCCTGTGCCTATTGAAGCCAGGTCCATGAGCAGTACAGAAATCAGTGACAATTCTCTACACTGCACTTGGGAAATGCCTGGGGAAGTGGAAAAATATGGCAATGCATTGCTAAGAATAATAAAGTACTCCTGAGCATTTTTGAAAAGAAATGTTGGTCTAGGGTAGGAAGAAAGCATCTAGAATCTCTTGAGCATGCCTAATAACTCTCCCCCTCTAATGATTTTACCTTTAGTTCTCCTTTAAGTTTACTACAAAGGCAGAAATTGAAATTCTCTCTAAAATACAATACGGTAATTTGCAAATGTATTCAGATTATTGACGGGTTTTTAAAGAATAAACAAACTACAGTAAGATTTTGTAATCTGTCATTTTTACTCCAGTTAACAATGAGATGTTATACAGGTAAGGGATCCGGTATCCAGAAACCCATTTCCCAGAAGCTCCAAATTACAGGAATGCCATCTCCCACAGACTCCATTTCAATTAAATAATTCCTTTTTTTAAGGATTTCCTTATTCTCTGCAATTTCTAAAACAGTGACTTGTATTTGATCCTAACTAAGGTATAATTGATCCTTATTGTTGGCAAAACAATCCTGTTGGCTTTATTTAATGCTTAAAATATTTTTTACTAGATTTAAGTTATGGATATACAAATTACAGAAAGATCCCTTATCTGGAAAACCCAAGTTCCTGAGCATTCTGGTTAACAAATCCTGTGCCTGTATAAATATAATTAAATATGGTGTTTGTTAATATTCAATTTTGTACAGACACTGTTCAGTAATATCAGCTTTAATTATTTGGTGGTAACTATATACCAGCTTTGCCCAATGTTTAGGGTGAGGTTTGTCCATTCTCCAGGCAGATTTGTTTAAGACAAAAGTGTGTGGCTCGCAGCAGAACATTAATAAAATGGGTAGTGATGCTTTTTCAACTGCATATCCTAAATTTTGCTACTAGAAGCTCTAAGGACTTTAAGATGTTAACCCCAGTTAAAAATTGTAACAATACACTGCATGCATTTTAACTATTTTTCAAGTACATGTATGTACCAGTTAGCCAGAATGCCGGGGACACGGCCAGAATGCCGGGGACACGGCCAGAATGCCGGGGACACGGCCAGAATGCCGGGGAACTGGCATACTTTAAAGTGCACATTTACTTAGGGTCGAATATCGAGGGTTAAATAACCCTCGATATTCGACCGTCAAAGTAAAATCCTTGACTTTGAATATCAAAGTCGAAGGATTTACCGAATTTCCTTCGTTCGAACGATCGAAGGAAAAATCGTTCGATCGAACGATTTAATTTTCCTTCGATCAAAAAAACCTAGGAAAGCCTATGGGGACCTTCCCCATAGGCTAACATTGATGCTCAGTAGGTTTTAGGTGGTGAAGTAGGGGGTCGAAGTTTTTTTTTAAAGAGACAGTACTTAGACTATCGAATGGTCGAATAGTCGAGCGA